>OZ010789.1:194726925-195926925 GCA_963932465.1 Maratus speciosus
GACATCCTTAAATCTGTAGATTTTATTTTATTAGGTTTGTAGGATTGGATTAGGGTCGTTATTTGTTTGCGGATATTTTTGTCGGTAATGTGGGTTAGGTCCACTTCGTGTGCACTTTCACAGATGTCGATGCAACTTATAAATAATGGTGTGACGGGTGTTTTTTTGAGTGATATACCATTCTGGTTACACGTGAGTGTTCCCTGGGAAATGATATCTCGTCCTATGATGAGGGGGATGGTCATGCGGGAAAAGTCTATGATATAAGTAGTAGTAGGGAACGTATCGTCATCTATCTGTATGGTCGTGCAGTAAGAGCCCATTGGGGTTACATTGCTACCGCCGAACCCGCTAAGTTGAACGGTTACGTGGGTTAGAGGGGGGACCCGAGTAACCGGTATAGGTCTTCCCGTATAGCAGTTATGGGGCTGCCCGTATCGAACACCGCTTCCACTGTTAGGCCTGCGATTTGTACTAATTTGTTCATGTTTTGATGCGACTTATCCAATTCTAGTACGTGGATTTTCCTATCACGCTTTGTCACAGAATTCTGAGGAGGTGGAGGGGTGCCTGTGTGCGACGCCGGACGGCGGGTGGTCTGAGCACAGTCATAACTTTTGTGTCCAAAATTATTACACGAAAAACATTCCATTCCTTTGTATTTACGGGTACACTGTTTCGCAACGTGCCCCACTTGCCCGCAAGAAAAACAAATCGTTTTCGGGCTTTTCCCGCGTGTAGTTGTTTATTACTGACATGTGCAGGCCGCCGCTGGGACTGGCGAAGGTGGGGAATTTGATCGCAAATTTGCTGATAAATTTGAAGCGTACTTTTAACCCTCTGACAGTCTTGGAAAAGGGAAAAATTGTAATGTTGTTTTCTCTGCATTTTGTTTTAAATACTAAAAAAATATGATTTTTTCATCATTTTATAAAAAAACTTAATAACGAATATGAATGCAACCTTTGGAAGTATTAATCATTGTTCAATGTATTTAAAATACATCAAATCAATAGAATTATATTACTTTAAATATTGCTTGTATTGCTGTGAAACCTGGAGCTTAGTGAACGTATTAACACGGGCTTGTCAGTGTGGGGGTTAAATTCGGTGAGAGTTTGACAGCCAAAAAGAATTGCTTTGTTATTAGGTGTATCTCTAATACCGGTGATAACATAATGCATGAGTGATGCGTCGTCTATTTTCGCTCGTTGGGCAATCTCTTTCATTACCAAAAAATACTCACTCATTTTTTCGCTGGGCTTACAAGTACGTGAAGCTAGCATTTCATGTATTTGGGCGGAAGAGGAAATATGCGCGAATTCCTCTATTAACGCTTGCTTTAACGCTGCGTACGATGTTAATTCTGGCTCACAAACAACAATGCAGTACCCTTGAGAGCCCTTTCGACAAAAAGAAATTTTTGCAACTCATTCAGTTGAAATGTTGGGGCCAAGCCTTCAAATCTTTCTAACCATTGTAGAATGTTTTCGACTGGCTTGCCGAAAAAGGTGTAATTAAATTTTTGAAATCGGTAAAAGAAATGGACTGACGCGGTGCCGAATGGGGAGGAGATGGCAACATTATATTGCAAAGTGGTACCAGAAAAACTCGTTAATGGATTGGATTGCAAAGTATTGCGAGAATCGTCACCATCAGGCTCGGAATCGGTTTGTGGTGAAATGGAGGACTGGAATTTTGTTAGGTCTGCAAGGGCTTCAATAATACGTCGTGAAATGTCTGCTTCGTTACCAGCAATGTCTAGACAAAGTAAATTTGCCATAGAAATGAGTTGAGCTAAGGGGAAGTTTTTGGCCGTTTCAGCGATTTTATCGTCAAACTCAGGATCCCCAATTTTAAATTTGAATCCCTGAAACTTCCGTAAATTTTTCCGATTATTTCTATTTTCATCAGTGCCGAATACCAAGGTATGTAGAATTTTGATGCGTTCAACTCGTGCTGAATTAATTTGAGCTAACACCGGCTGTATATCTTGCAATAACATGGCTGAATAAGAAATAAATCTTACTTCCAAATTGGTATCCTTTTTTAAAAGAGAACGCCGAATGGCTTGAATATATCCATTGCGAACGAAAAAAATATCACCGATGTCTTCTTTCACGCACACACAGAAAACGGGTGAGTCGATGACAGATAAGTAGGTCAGTAGATCTTCTTTCTCTCGCTCTTTCCTTATCGGAGAAAACTTCGAACAGAATCTTCGCAGATCTTAAATATTTCAGAAGTTGGATTTCACAACAGTTTCATGGATGTCTAGGGGCAAATAGTTGAATTCGACGCGGCCGGGCCCTCATGAAGAATAGGTGGGGTTGACTGTGGTCGAACTTTGGTGATAAAGGCTTCTGATTGAACACTCGTAGTATAGAAATAATCACGTTTTAATGTCTTGATTAACGCATAGCTTATATTTACAGAGCACATTAACTATATACAGGGCTTAGGGAGATGAGGGGGAATTTCTTACGGCAGTTTACCGGCATTCAATACATTTCGGAAGCCTGACCGGGTACGTCTTACCAGGTCAGTCCACAGAACAACTCTGACTTTATATCGAACCTTAGCCCTCCGGCTGGGGTTCAGAATTACTCGCTCATCAGGTTTATTGTCTTATAGAACTTGTCTACTCTGTCAGTTCTCATGGGATTTTAGCTGCACCTCTTACTGTGGTCAGGATGTGGTTTAGATCGTTTTGGGAACCGCAAGCCACATCCACATTTATATACTAATAATTAAATTTAACTCATTAATCGCCAAAACTGTAAGGGGTGATTTGTTTATGCAAATGACACTGTATATTCATGTGAACATATATAACATTAACTTATAGTTAAAACGAGAAAAAGTGTTCTTACTTTATAACCTATATGGGTCTCATGCGTCCCACACGTCCTGAAGGGGTTAATTCACCGGTAAAAGGATTTCAAAAAATTGTAATGTTTAGTATGCTAACGGTTTGTGACCTCACTGTTATAGCATGTAAAATGCCCGCAAGATACACTTCAGATACACTTTCAATTACTGCATGTGCTTGTATACTCCTGCAGAACAACCCTCAGATTAGGTACTGCTGCGGATCCAGTTGTTCAGAAGAGTTTGATTTTTCCGTATTTTTATTACGTGGCAAAATCTTTCATTTCCGGCTTTTACGCCTTCAAGAAAAGTGAAACATCTCGCAAAAATTCTTTTTCGTTTTAATTCAACTAATAGGTCTGTGTGACCAAAGAAGAGGGGTGAATTGTGTGGGGAGCTAAAATTACCCAACCGTCAAAACCTCATTCTGAAGAGTTTTATGTTTTTATGCACGTTATTCACATTATTCCTGTATGCAGAGCTAAGTGCTAAAATTTGATGTTACAATAAAATCATGCAAATTTTCTTTTGCCTCTCCAGTGAAATTTGCTTTTGTCAAGATGTGTCACTTTTCATGCGGGTGAGCGATTTGTTGTTATTGTAATGAATTGCGATAGAGTAGTTTCATTTTTTAAGGAGTTGCGTCTGAAAAATGACTCGAAAAATATATTCTTTCAATAAATTAATAAAACTTTTACAAATTACTGTTACACATATTGTATACTTGATCTCAATCTTCTTGGAGTCGAGACAGACAAGTGGGTGACTTGGTGACCACAAAATGAGGACCTTTGGCTGTTGTTCACCTGTTGCTATCAGTACGATTTGGAGGGATGACTCTAGGCTTACGATATAAAAAGGCAAACTCATTTGCTCATAATGTGTGAAATCAGACTTCCTGGCCAATCGTGCAATCCTCGAACCAAAACTGAAGTCTGATTCTGTCGAATCTGCTGTCTGTGCAGGGTAGAAATTAGCTTATTCAATGATAACTTAAACAGTGTCTGCTCATAGTCACGTGGCTGAAAACGGTTATGGTTTTCGAGACATGAAGTCGCCTTTCTATAATTCGTATGCAACGTATGCTAGAGGTCTGCAGGTGCCGTAATTTCCACTCCCGGCCAGTTTACATTTTCACAATTCTCTTCCCGGCCGGGCCCGTACAAAAATCAGTGAAAAAAGGTAAGGCCAGGCACTGCTCGACTGAATTTCTCCAAAAAATTCCGTTTTTGTATCGACATACATTTAATATTCTTTTAATGAATATAACATACGCATTTATGGGAATGATTTACAGTATATTTTAGATTACTATGTGTTCGCAAAACAGAAAACACGCAATAATAACTTTAATGAATACTTACAGTCTTAGACGTTTTAAAATTCAAACAAGAATCCATTAAAAAATTATGCAGTTTAGAATAAAGGGTTAAAAAGATGATAACTTTTGAAATTCTATAATGAAAAGTAGATTCGTGGAAATATTTCTCTGTCATTTTTAAGGCAAATCCAAAGGAGCTACATTCTGACACATTTCGGAATTCATTTATTTTCGGAAAAGCGTAAGATTGGCAGGTATTCTTATTCAGAAACTATGGAAATGTCTAATTTTTTATTTATTTTTATTACTTTTTTTAATTATAAAAGCAGTATATCTTTGAGATAATACTGCCAAAGTTAGCATTTTATATCGAATTTCCAGGAGCGATAGCATAGGAAAGGATAAAAACATAAAGTCAGGTGACAAGAATCTCTTATATCTCTGTAAGTAATATATCAAAAATGGAAAACACTATCCGATTTCAAATTCCTTCAATAGTCAGACCTCTCAATGTTATGCCTTTACAGTGAAAAACGAGTCAGAAAATGTGTCGGAAAGTTTCGCATTGTTGAGCAGTGAATTTGAGAACACCTTAAGGTACCATGTAACTGTTCCAAAAATACTTTTTAACAGAAATTCATTATCTCTCTTAATACTTTTACAAAACATAATGTTTGCCCTACACATCCTGAGAACGATTAAGACCTTTGACGTCCCGACACGACTGTGTAGTGAAAAACTGCAAGTCTGATCCCGACCCATGACCAATCTGCTGAAAAATTAAACCCAGTATCAGACACCATGAAACTGTCCGATGCCGATCTCTACGATGGTCATGTTACATTCCTCTATTTATGTTGTCAAACTTGCATCGTCTCGTGACGCTTATTTATACTTCTTCCCGTTAAAGTCATATTCCTTGAAAATTGCTCATATTTTATTGGCTTCGTGCAAATTTTTGTATCGGGCCTGTAGTCCCGCTAATTTTTATTTATATGCCCGGCCCTACAGGCCCGTTCAATTTTTTTTGCCAGACCGGCCCGTTTATTTTGTTTGTCGCCCCGGCCCATTGACAATATTTCACTAATTCTGCCGGGCCGGACATGGTCCTCATACCAACGTGTGCAATGTTTTTAGGACTTTAGTGTACAAGAACTATAGTTCTGGTCACATTAACTTACAAAAGTCCTCTTTTAAAATACAATTTTCATTCAAATATAGAAAAATTGGATGCTACTTAACGAAAAATCGTCTTCAATTCTTTTGCGCAATATATTTTTTTTATTCAGAAAACAGCTATCACATTACATGTTGTTAATTGCTTTTACACTACCGGCGAGTAACAATTTCTAGTCAAAATTTCCTAATTTAAAATTCATGTTCAAATTGCCATTAGTTCTTAAACTTCTGTTAAACAATATTTATACGCTAAAAGTTTAGTAACTTTCTCCGAGTACCGAATTGAAATTTCTAAGAATATCATGGCACGAGTCTGCTTTATAGCTAACCCCTACTGTTTAATACATTTAATAAGTACAATGAATTTTCGGAGCATTTAATGACTTCATGGGCTTTGTTATCATGTGTTTTCAAACTTTTAGAAAACTTAAAGGACATGATCCTTCCTTTTATAATTAATAAATATTTTAAAGAGCAGTTGCAGTGCTATTATTATATTATATCATTAATCCCAAAAAGTTTTAGTCGCATAAAATCAGGATATTTATTGGGAAATTAAAGATCCTGCATGATACAGTTATTTGCATCGTAAAAACATATATTTTTAAACATATAACTTCGGTTTTCAATGTAATAAAAATACTAAATTTTTAAAGAATTAAAACAATATATATCACATAAACATATTTTTTTGTCGATGCGTAATGCAAATTTAGAAAATATTTTTATTTATATAAAGTCACATTTATTTTACTTCTTGCAATTAGGTAATGCTGGTATTTTGAGCGTCATAATTCTTATATTAGCCTATGAACTCTCGGTACATTTACGGTAAAAGCATAGAGGATGTATAATGACAAATAATTAACCGGCTGTTTCAGTAATTGTGCGAAACAAAAAAAAATTATGTCCTTTTCATGTTCACAATTAAAAATTATTTTTCTAGGTAAAATGTAAAGAACTCTTTTTATTTATTTTCTTTGTTTCCCTTAAAGTAATCAGAAAGGACTTCATTAGAAAAAAAAATGCTTGAAAAGATATTTTTTTAATTTAAAATGTCCATTTTTTATTCATTTTTACTAATAAAACAGTCTTTCCAGATAATTGTAGGCATAGTTTTCAATTTAATGTTTTGACTAAAAATATTTAAATGACATTTTTAAATAGTTTTATGTAATCATAAAGCTTAGTATAGGTTACTAGTTAGGCCCAAACACTAACAAAATTATTTATTATTATTATATTTTAAGATTAACCCGGGAGAACTCGCTGCATGAGATTTTCTCTCACAGTCGTACTTTTTTAAGACTCTTATTTAAATCATTGTTCATTTTAATTAAAATTTCAAAATGTATTACAATTATTTTACCTATTTTGTGAATAAAAATACTAAGCCAACCAAAAAAAGTTGGTATTATATGAATGTAAAGTAAAAGAAAAGCAATTGGGCATTCGCACTAGCGAGTTCTCCCGGGTTAAATTTTGTACTTTTAAATTGTACGGTAACTTTTCTTACCAAAGAAATGACTTCCACTGTCCCCAACAGAGGGTACTAGTGAGCTTACTTGCAGGTAAAAATACTAGAAAAGATATGCTACAGCCATTTTCAATTTGTTCTGCCCACATGTGGTCAGTGAGCTGAAACATCGGAATTCCAATGTTAGTGTGTTTTCTGGTTGTAACCTCTGTTACATGAATTTTATATTTAAATATTGCCATTTTAATCAAAGTTATATTTTTATTTAATGAAATTAAGTTAATTTACTTTAAATAAATGCAATATTTACATAATTTTATTTATAAAACTATAGAAAATAAGCTTTTTTCTTTATTAAATGAAACATCTCTTACCTGTAACTTCTGTTACTACATATTTGTGCAGATAAATTATCAAAAATCTAGTTTAAAATTCATATGAATAATAAAAATCCAACAAAGTGCTTCAGAGGTCTCCTTGTTTTTAGAATAATGTAATTACACTTCTATTGTCTAATTTTTATTGTTCAGTGTAACTTCGGTTACAAAAATGTAACCTTTGTTAACATATATAATTTCTGTTACTCGCACATTTGTTATATAAATTAATCCCTATTATTGTCTTATTTGGAATATAAAATTACATATTGAATTCTAGTACACTAATGATGATCTAATACACTATAAACAACATAATGATATGAATATAAATGTTGTAAATTGAGTAGAGGTTATCCAGTAACAGAGGTTACAATATTTACTTTTAAGGCATTTTCAGGAGACTGTATTTTGATCCTAATTATGAATTTTTCTATGCTGTAACTGATTTCATATAAGTTGTATACATATAAAAACAGAAAAAAAAAATATATTTGGTAAAAACTGGATACAACTGGAAAAAAAAAAAAAAAAAAAGGAAAAGGACATCTTTTTTTTTTCGCCCAATTGCATTTTTATTGTGTATTAATATCTGTTTTCGTTTTATTTAGTGATTAGTCCTTACGAAACACTGATATGCAAAAGAACTTTAATTAAACCAGTGTTTGTACGGGTCCTGGGATTTCCAGACCAGGAAATTCTTCGGTACCAGTAGTTTCTTACAGAAAATCTCTCCTTAAATGAAGTGAAATTTCGCGGGTTTGAAATAGATTTATTTTTTTATAAAAGATATAAGGTATTTCACCGGGAAAATGACGGGGCCCGTACGAAGCATGTAAGTATGTGTTTTTACTCGAAACTTGCCGGGGTTTAATTTCTTTCTATATAAACAAGACCAACAGAATAATTCCTTATAAAAAATAACATAATTGGTAAAATACATAAAATATACTTATTTATTTATGAAATATTGCAGCATTCCAATCTTCAAAACATATATCACTATATGCGTAATCCATGTAGTAAATATACCAGGATGTAAATATACCACATATTAAATATAACACATTGAATGATGAAGTAACAGCTATTTTATTTTCTTCATATTTGTTTCTATCCTAATGAACAATTTATGATTTGTATATAAGATGAGGGAAAACAATTCTGTTAAGCTACGCGAACTAAACAAATAAAGGCAAAAAAAAAAAAAAAAAAAAAAAAAAAAAAAAAGAAGGCTTTGGTATAATCTTATTTTTCCCATATTTGTATCAATGTTATGAAACTAATATAAACGTTTCATAATGAAACACAAGAATGTTTACTGATGATTGAAGATAAAATGCATCATAACATATTATCCTATAAACGTAAGTAGATTCGTTACACAAACACCCAATGCGATACGTCGTTTAATAAAAATCTCGACGCAGTTGGATTTTTTTCATTAGGTAATATACTGTAAAAAAAATTCCGCAACGTTCCTGGGAAAAAATGGGCAGCTGAGTTGCCCATTATTTCCAAGAAACACTTCTTGAAAATGACTGGAACTTTACTGTATATGTTAAAAACTTTCTACAGAAATGCCAGTAAGTTTCCTGCGAAATACCAGGAATATTTCTGTTGACAGCAAAACATTACTGACATTTCACAGCATGCGGGATCCGCAGACGATTTTTACATTTCCAGTTGACAATTTTCGCTTTATTATCATTATTTGTTAGAATGAAAAAATATTTTGAAATTGACATCAAAATTATTATTTATAATTTACACGAAAAAATAAATTTTCAGTTAAAATTCAATAAAGTAAATATATGATATATTGTTTCTGAACATTGCTTAAAATATAAAAATATATAAATGTAAATAATAATTAGAAAAAAAATCTAGACATAAAATATTTTGGATTTTCGTCAGTAATTATGTTAGTTTACAAGTTAGATAAAATACATATAAATTTTCATGAAAAAAAAAAAAACAACTAAATGTAATTGTATATTTTTTCCGAAAAAAAAAATTCAAATTTCCAGCAATTCAAAGTGTCAAATATATATCAAATTTAAATCAAATTGTAATAAAGTGTTAAAATATAAAACTAATTAAAAAAGAAAAAAAAGTCAAGAGGTAGCATCGAACTCGGGCCGTACGGGTGGCGTGCGAGTCTTCTGCGTCCACACCACGAAAGACACGTTGAGAGCTGCAAACTAATGGGTATTTGAAACGTATGCTAAACCTCGGCATCTAATTTCTGAAAATCTAAGGCCCATTTGAAAAAATCCTTTCACAAGAATAATTAGAGATAAGAACTCTAAAACATACTTTAAATTAATCAAAATCGGTGAGAATCATGTTTAATGGTCCCCTGGTTAATGGAGATCCAAATAATAGGTGTATTTTTTTTACACGGTCTGCTCGTTAAACATTCCTCAGACAAGTACGAGAGATAATCTCTTAGCGATGTCACAGAGGTATTGTATTTTCATCTGAATTGTCTTGACAATAGAGACGTAAAGGATTATGTCGTCTATTGATTTATTTGCATTCCATATTGATTTTTTACATTCATTTAAGGAATTCGTTTTCGACACTCACGCGCGAGCAACAGATTATAGCAAAAAAAATAAAAATAAATGGCGGCCGCAGCGTTTTGCTGTTTCCAACTTTAGTTCAGGAACGTTTCAGATAAGAAAACCAGAATTTCACAGGAAAGAGCTAAATTATTCTGAAAACCTGAGAAAAGGCGAAATGTTCCTGGATTTTACATGGAACGTTACCATTTTTTTTTACAGTGTAAGGATATTGTTTAGAGCAGTGGTTCCCATACTTTTATTGGCCACGTCCCACCAAATCCTCTGTAAAGTCACTATGCCCGCCACCTTAATCTGTGAATGATGTCTCTTATTATTGAAAAAAAGCGAAATCTAATCACACGGTGGAAGCGTAATAGAACAAACAATAACTATTCATTTCACATTTTTTACTTATCAAAGAGGTCAATCTTCTATGACAAATGTGTTTTTTAACATAATTTTATATATGCAATGTGATTATACATCTTCGCCTTTGTGCCATAAAGAGTTTTGATGTACTTATCCAACATATCTCAACGTTAAAGAAAAGTGTTTATACGGTCTGAATTTTTATCTTCACAAAATATCTTGAAGAGAGACTTATATTTAACGTTAAAATTGTTACCATTCACACAGTTTATAATTCATTTTTATAACTTATCAAGAGGTGGTGGAAAAGCTTTGGACTCTAAATTTTCCTTCTGTGGATAATACAAAAGAAGCATTTCAAGATTAACATCTTTATTAATTTTAAGTAGACATCATTCTCCACCACAAAACATTTTTCTGATTTTTCTTGTCCAATATGATTAGTTATTTTCCATATATTATCTGATTTTAAAATTTAAATGTATATGTCATCAGGTAAATTTATTTACTGTGCAGGATGCCTGCACTAGATCCATATACATTTATATGTTACAGTATATGGCCAAAGGTGACCGGTCACTTGATATTTTAGACATTTTGTTAAATATCTAGAAAAATACATGAGAATTTAACCTGAAACTGCGATTGTGTAAACAGTATAGCATAGGTCATATATTTCCGCGAAGATGTTTTACTGAAACCCCATAGGGGACCATCAACAAATTGAAAAAATGAATATCTTTTGGGTAACCCTGTAAAAACTAATGCAGCAAAAGCGTTCAAACTCGAGATTATTAATAAGTGGCTCATTATAATATACTGTGTTCATTTTTATGAGGATAGCATGTATACTTGTACAGAAATTAAGGCTTTTATAAAAAGATTCCCAAACTTCACCAAGTTTTTTGTTATAATTTGCAGAGTTCTTAATATTAAAAAAAAGTTCTTTTCAGAAAATATGACAAGCAACATTGTACATAATACCCTGCAATCAGAATTAAAGAATAATAGAAATTGGATGAAAAATGAGCAGGTTTAGTAAAAAATGTTTCACTGCGCAAGCGCGAATGCAATCAAAATATAATGTGCATAATGTATTAGCTAAGTATATAGAGCAACTTTCGTGAAAGTCTTATTATAGCTTGAAAATTTTGAAAATTATCGTCCATAGAATAAGCTCTAAATCCGTTGTTCCTAAAAAGATGAGGGGTTGTATCAAATATCTGTTTATTAGTGCCAAGATAGCGTACACAATATCGCACGTATATATTTGGATACAACTCCTCATATTTTTGCTTCCTTTTGGGAACAACGGATACCGAGCTTATTCTATCGACGATATTTTTCAGAATTTTTAAGCTATGATTTTGAGATTTTCACAAAAGTTGCTCTTTATACATTTTTTACTAAACCTGCTCATTTTTCATCCAATTTCTATTATTTTTCAATTCTGATTGCAGGGTATTATGTACAATATTGCTTGTCATATTTTCTGAAAAGAACTTTTTTTTTATATATTAAGAACTCTTTTAGTTTGCATATATTTTGTTTGCATTCGCGCATGCTCAGTGAAACATTTTTTAGTAAACCTGATCATTTTTCATCCAATTTCTATTATTTTTTAATTCTGATTGCAAGGTATTATGTACAATGTTGTTTGTCACATATTCTGAAAATAACTTTTTTTTTTATATTAAGAAAACTACAAACTACAAGAAAAAAACTTGGCGAAATTTGGGACTGTTATAAAAACCTTAATTTCTCTACGAGTATACATGCTATACTCATAAAAATAAAACTGTATATTACAATAAGCCACTTAGTAATAATCTCGAGTTTGAACGCTTTTGCTACATTATTTTTACAGGGTTATTCAAAAGTAATTCGTTCTTTATCAATTTGTTGACGGTCCCCTATGGGGTTTCAGGAAAATATCTTAACGAAAATATATGACCTATACTATACTGTTTACACACCTACAGTTTGATGTTAATTCCTCATGTATTTTTCTAAATATTTAATAAAACGTCTGAAATCGCAAGCGACCAGTCAGCTTTGGCCATATAGTATATTTGAGATTTATAAGTTTGATGAAGTAGGCAGCGCCTTGCTCAGATATTTCATATATTTTTTTAAGTTTATATATGTACAAGACAATCAAATTTATATATACTTTTAAGTAGTTTCCCGTGTAGAAAACCTCCGAGTGACATATAGAAGAGCGAATAGAAGTAGTCATAAGCTCATTCAGTGAATAATCGAAAGCGTTCGAAAAATTGTAAAATGATTTTCAGAAAAATTATAATGAAATGTACTACTACAAAACGATGTCAAAATATCATTTAAAAAAACCGTATAATTATTCTGGTTTTAAAACTATTTTAAACTTTTCATTATGAACATTTTAAAAATTCAATAACAAAAACTGATTGTTTAAATTTTACTTGTATTCCATTTTTTTTTCGTCTGCAGCATTACATAAAAAAGACACAAGAAACTAATAGCGAATGAATAACTAATTTGGAATTGCCCCCCAATGGGGTGCACGCCCCGCGTTGGGGACCACTGGTTTAGAGTTTCATTTTAGGCATGTACCGTGTGTCCCAAAATTGATTGATGGATTTTAAAATTCAAAAACTTCCAAACAGCGACAGATATTTAAAAATTCTTGCAGGAATGTCATGTAAGATGTCAGGAGTTTGTATGCTGTGATTCTCAGTTTTAGTTACAAATAGCATCGATAGGTGGCGCTACAAGCAATAACCGCTAAATCCATGTTCGATTTTTCGGCTTCTTTCTTCTGCTATGCAAAAACAGGAGACTAAAACAGAATGAATGAATCTCGAAGTACCAAAAATCAAACCACGAATGAGCACCTATTGTTCTCAGCGCCATCAATTGTTTGAAATTCGAACTAAAATCAATAATCACTGTAAAAAATCTCCTGACATTATACATAAGCCTCCTACAATAATTGTTTTTAATATCTGTCACCGTTTGCAAGTTATTGAATTTTAAAATCCATCAGTAATTTTTGGGACACCCGGTACTAAAAGTAATAATGTAAGAATACTACTGAGTTTCCAAATGATGATTCCTCTTACAAAATAATCTAGTATGATTTTGTACAGAGGAAAATTACTCAAAAATATGTGTTTTATGTACTATAAATTAGAATAATATTTACACCCATAAGTAAATTAATACTATAGCATTTTTATGGATTTCTGCGATAAAGATCTAATAAAAGTTAATTCCACAAAGCAAGTTACTAAAAATAATTTTTATTACTTTTCATGAAATTAATGAAATGAAAATTTAGTACTTAAAAATATATGGTAATGCTAAATAGAACAAATAAATGTTTGTAACTGAAGGATAAAGCATTATGCAATGATATTCCACTTCTTGTAAGATTTGAGATGACACACAGTATTTGAAGCAAATTCTTAGCTAAAATTATTTTTCATGTGTTTTACAGTTAAAATCTTTGCTATTGGCTTATTATTAGTATCTACACTTAATTAATGTTACACACACATAAAATAATGCATTTATAAAAAAAAAAATAACATATAAAAGTTTACTTAACATTTTACTGTTTATAAGAGGAAAGTAATATTTGATAGAAATGTTTTGCTTACAAAAATTGTTTAATTAAATGTGGTTAATTATACTATATGTAAACTTTTAATTATTTATATAAATTAATAAATTAATATATATATTACATGCATTCAGTATTTACCAAAGATGAGTTCTAGTATAGCTATTCTGGTTTCTGTGTGTTATAAATCGATTACCAAACAATTTTACATTTAAAAATGCAACTTTATGTGGAAGCTACTTTTTTTTTAATTATCCTTGAAAACTACAAGCAATACGACTATACTTCAAAAATGGTCTGCCAAATATCCGGTACTAACTTTAATAAACTATACATTTAAATCAATATACTTAAATTAGAGCTAAAAGGCTTAAAAAGTACACATTTTAATTATTTTTTATATTAAAAATAAAGCTATTGTGTTCAACAATTCATGAAGCCACAAACAGTATATTTAAATATAATTAAACATAATAACAAAAATGAAATGTAACAATAAAGCACGTATTCTCACAAAGTAACCTCCTCATCAACTGAGTCTAGGAGCCGCCGGATAGAACTCATGCTTCTGAAAAAGACATAGATCGATGCACCAGTTACTCCTATTGATAAACACACTTTTTACAATTGTTGATCAAATTTAAATTTTTGTATATTTGGTCAGGTTTTGGGGTCGAATACTCCATTGCGTGGCAGTACGATTTGCTATTTCGGGAGACGTACTATTACTTCACAAAAGTTTAATAATCCTTTGAAAAAAAAAAACAGTTGGAGTGGATAAAATAAAATATTAATAAAAGATCGGTATAAATGAGGACGAACGAATAATTTCCACATAAAGAACGCACGACCTAACTATCTTGGACTATTACTCGTTTACTCCATGAATCACCAAATGCATTTAGAAAAAAAAATAAAAACTTTAAAACCAGTTAGTATGGCTGAATGTTCCATGCACCTATTTGATAAAAACTATAACTTTGTGAGTAGATAAATCTCAAATATATATCGCCTTTTAAGAAAATGAAATATTTTATGCAAACTAAAGACTGTTATACATAATTGTATGACTACTGACATTCACAGAAAAAAAATATTAAAAAGATTAAAATGTAATTAAAAGTAAACGTTTCGGCAATTTCCATAGCCCTCATCAGTACTCGAACAGTGCCACAAAACATTCAAAAGCCACATGGCTTAATATTAGGACGGCTCATGTTCCTTTAAATCCGACTTGTAATTTCTGCAGTGGCTTTAAACATAAATATTCAGAATTTGACTTGAATGTTTTCATTTATAAATTTCCTTGGAAAGGTTGAAAATTGATTGACGTTGGTAAAACTGGACTCTCTCTGAATCTAAGACTCAAGGAACATAAAATTTCTTTCAATAGAGCTACTCTAAATTCAAGATTGGTTACTCATGAACTTGAGATTGATATTGTTCACGATTTTGAGAATGCACAAGGTTTGAAATCTAAATGCTCCGTATACATTAGTCGTGTCTTCCTTGTGGGTTGGATGACTATTTTGGCTGAATCACCCGGTTATCGAAGATTTTGATGGATTATGCTATCCTAGTTAAACCATAATTTCAAATGTTTTTCAATTGTTGTGGCTCTTGCATGTTTTGAGACTCTGTTCGAGTACTGATTTTTGATGATTTCTTTTTTTTCTGCATCTTTTCAGCTTTCCACGTTGAATCATGGCGGGGGGAGGAAAGTTTCAGTTCAGATGTATTTCTATATTTCTATTGTAGGAACATTATATTTGTAGATTTCCTAATTCTAATTAAGTACTAAAAAAATATTTTAGATAAAATATTTCAGGGGAGTTATAAACATTGCACGACATCTCTATAAATTCAAATTTAATTGATTAATTTTAATAGGCAAAATCCTTCTAAAATTTATTAAATTGTTGCGTAAATCTACTAACGTAGTTTCAAAAATTCACGAAAAATTCTTTAGAAGATGAAATTTTCATGGATTCATAATATGGAACATCAAGGTTTTTAAGGTATTACAGATATGAGTCGTTTTGGTGTAGACGTGTTAAAGATGAAGTATTGCTGTTTTGGTGCATCCATATTTAAAAACAAATTCGACGGTTAAAATGCCCGTGATGACTTGAGGTATGTCAGTGGATAATCTTTTATAACACCGTTAAAATTTAAAAAGAAAAATTTTCTGAATGATGTTAAATCGAATGGTGATTATTTAGCGCGATGAAACGCCCCCCAGAGGGCTGGCAGTAAGTTAATATTCATTCGATTATTGTTTTGTATCAAATGTTTGAAAGGTTATTCTTTATCCTTCTACTATTTTTCACATATATTAATTTCACAGAGTTGTTATAATAAGGTATGAGTTATACTAACATGTGCAATTTTCTGGATCCAATGCTGATACTTTTCGATTATTAAGCCCAAGAGTTTTAGATGTCGGATGTAGTGAATTCCAATATAGTTAGTTGGCAGGTCTGAATGGAACGGAAGTGGTGGTTTGTTGTAGGTAAGAGCATTTGAACGTTGATACTGTTAGAAGGAGGGATTTCAGCAGCTGTTTAAAGATCAAGTGTGCAATGGCAGCTCTCTGCTCCTGAATTCGGTGAATAGGCCATGAGACAGAACATAAGCTGTCATCAAATATGGTGTATATCCCATTCAATATAACTATTTTTCAAACACATTTGATACTAGTAGCCCGAAAATTGTCACAAATCAATATCTCTAGGGATATCTCTTCTCTGTCAGTGAGATGAAACGTCTCCATTTTTTTAAAACGCTAACAAAAAGATAAATTTTAGAATTAAAAAACCTACTCAATCCCTACCAAAAAGAAAAGTCGTTTTAAAATCTATTATGATTAATTGAGAGTCAAATATAGATATAATAATCAAACACACATTTGAACAATATAACCTTTACGTTAAATTTGAAAAATGAAATAAAAAATTTTTAAATGCATTCAATTATTTCTTTAATAGGTTTTCTAGAAAATGAAAATTAGAAGTGACGACAGCATTTGGAATTCCATTTTAATCCTTATTTAATACTAGTTATGTATAAAACAGACATGGGTAAAAAACGCTAAGAGCCGTCATTCTTTTTAAATATATTATTTTAGTCGCGCACTTACGAGTAGTATGTATGTTTAATAAAGACATTGAACAACAAGATGTGTCTGTACGATACCTTATATATCCAGCACGTAACAGGTGAAACTTCATTGACATTACACGTCCTAATTATCAGTCAACTACTAAATTTGAAATTCGTACTCCCATTAATTTCATTACTTAAAATAATATGCTATTAATGCAAAGATATACACTTGCTAATGTTAAAAATGGTAGCATTCTTTTATAATAATTATTATTTATTTTGTGCAACTCTCTAGATATTCGCTTATCAGCTCTTCTTTTTTCGCAAATTCTTATTCAGTTTATTCGGAATCAAAATGAATTCTATTGATAATGTATTGCACTATCTATATACGATCTATAATAACATATATCAGTATATATCACTATCTATAATAAGAGAATTTAATAAACGTAAAAAATTGTTTAGTTTGTAGCTCCCACAACGTGTCTCACCATTATTCACTATTGAATATATTTCAAAATATGTTTAAAACATTGAACAGTGAAAGATTTAAATTAAATACATAAACTACATTTTAAATTTATTTTTCAATCATGAAAATTCTAATTTCATTTACTATCTAAAAATTTCATTTTACTTTATATGTGAAAAAACAATAGTATCTTTTAAAAAATTCATTACTTTTTAAAAAATAAAAGCAACTTTTAGAATGCATTAAATAATACTCAGAACTATTTTCAACGACAAATATTGGAAAAAGAGTGATTTTTTTGTCTTGAATAACTGGACTGAAACTTTAAGATACAGCCAATGCAATTCGTAAAAAAGGTCAGAGCTGGAAGACTGCATCTGGAAAAAGAGAATTCGACTTTAAGAAATTCTCAAAAAATTTTCCTTTTTTGAATGAAAGATTATTTTTAAATTTCTGTTTTATCTCTATATAAATGTACTTGGATATAAATTTTTCTTCTGAAATTAGATAAAATAATAATTTGAAAAGTAAAAAACCATATGTACACAAGAAAAAAACAGTGTTTATAAATATAATGCTTATTGTTTAATATTTTTATATTTTTAATAGTGAAATCATAATTTTATATTATCTATTTTTTAAATCTCATTGTCCTTGTAATAAATGAACGAATATTGTTTGTTTTTTTATTTTACAATATAATCATATTTATTATTATTTCATTATTCCTTTAATTTTAATTTGCGCTCAGATTTTTGATTTCTTATGTGTTTCTGCAGTTAGAAAATAATTTTTTCTAGATATTGTAACTGTACAAGAGGTGAAATAAAGAACTTTAATAGCACATCAGAATATTTTTTGAAATATTTTTGCAATGCAATTATAACGCAGTCACTTTCCAGTGCTGAATCCATTTTGATTCTTTCAACCAAAAAGTCCATACATTATAACTCAAAAATCATGAAATTATGGACCATAGATAATTCCACCCTGGAGAATCCGATGCTCAACTCAGGTTAAACATTATGTTTTTTCAGAAAAGAGAGGTGAATTTTTAAGCATTTTCTTCTGTTAATGATTTTGTAAAGATTGCAATCTTTAATAAAACAGAATTTTCTTTATATTATTGATTAGCTTATTTTAAGAAATCAGTACGTTGTAATATAATGATTACCGTTAGATGCTATTTTACGCTTCATGCATCACATGACAATTCCTGTAATGTACAAAATTAATTAACAACATCAAGAAAACTCCGCCTCAGTTACTGTTTAAACCTGAATTGTAAAATCACAATTTTTGAATTTATTTATTTACGATAAAATGACGTTACAAGTACATATTGCCATTGATAAGACTGAAAACAATTGCTACTATTTCCTGAAAATGACATAATGTTTCAGCCCACAGTCCCAAGTTTAGGGTACTTGATAATAACTAAAAAGAAGTCTAAATTATACTTTAATTCACCTAAATAAATGATACATACGGAACAGGTAGGTTATACTTAATTACATTTGTGGGTTTTAATTTTTCGTTAAGCTTGGCCTTGCTGAAAATTTTCTAGATATTTAAAACGAGAAAAAGAAAGAAAGAAAAGAAAATATAATATTAGAAAAAAAAGATACAAACGAAGAAGTAAACAAACTTAATGGGATGCGTTAAAACTACAATCGTTTGTATAAGACAATAGCTCAGCTAAAACATACCAGACATATGTATTCATTATTTTCCAATGGCACTCATAAGATTAACAAAAAAATGCTGATTTTATCGATGAATAAGGAATAAACACCAATTTAAAGAGAATTAGACATGCATCAAGAACACTAGGTAGAATCTGCCATTTCGATTACGCTATTACAAGTATTCAAGTTTAATTATTCAAAAAAAAAAAATTCTACCCGAGAAAAAATACCCACTTGTTTATATTAGCAATATAGACAGCTTGTATTAGCAATGTGCCGCTTTCAATTCTAAGGAAAATCTTTATTAGATTCCATTCCGTCTCTTCAAATAAATATAAGAATGTAAACATTTTAGATAAATAAATAAAACATTCTTATTTTCATCTGCATTATCTATAGGGCGATGGTGTATTTGAAATTACAGACAATATACGGCGAAATGTTTTTATTTTGAAAAATGCATTGGTTGGGAAATGCTATTTTATCTGAAAAATGTCCTTTTTCTGAATTCTGTAGTACAAACCTCAGTAAAAGTTATTTTAAATGAAACAATTATTCAAAACATGTAAAATTCGAGTTTTGCTTACATACATTTATTGTCCGTTGTCTGTTGAACATTGATTCAGTTTTCGTTCCATGCTTTGATATATTGGCTGTAACATATTACAAAAGGATGGCGAATTTTTGAATCGTTTTTCCCCATGTTAATGGAGTGAATTGAAACAAAATCAAGTGGCCTGGGATTTAGTGCTTCTACGCATTTTGCGCACACAATTGAAACAACGTTGAGCTAAAGTTATTTACAGTTGTATATTTTACTGTGGTCACACTTTTACAGTTTTTTACAGAGTGTCAAACAGCAAACCCCGTTCCACAAATCGTTATGTAAAAAAAAATGGCTCGTACCAATCAATTAGTAATATATCTGATAATAATGCTACATTTAAATTATATAATATAATTTTGAGCGTAACGTACGTAAGTTTAAAATTTGTTACTCTTAATGATAAATTAATTTTTAATCTTTGCAAAACAAATTTCAAAGCGGGTTCTTAATAAGAAAAACTACTTGGGAGAATGGGTTGTAATTTTGGATTCACCTGTTTGAAACTTAAAGAAACCGATGTTTGTTTAACAATTAATATGATAAGTTTCATATTTTTTTCGAAAATATTTTCAAAGTATAAATATTCTCAAAATATATAAATACATATTGATGTGAATTCTTTTCTTCAAATTTCAACCTTGATGATTCCTAAATGCGTTGGCTGAAGGACTTCCTGTTTTTTATACGAAATTTATCACAAAATTAAAATATATGGTGCTTCCAAGTGAAAATGATACTACGGTTATATTTAAAGCATATTTAATTTCGAAATAATTTAATTATAGAATATTTTAAAAACAGTTCATGTGTAACATTCCAACTAAATATAATTGCCACTGACATTGATGCATTGATCGCAGCATGTAGTAACGTAATGGAAGGTTTCAGTTTAGTAACTCTGGCGTTGCTAATGATTCCTTTTTTTCCACGATGTTATACATTTTATGTCCCATATGAACCGTTGAAATTTTCAGCGGCATTTTTATGGGACTCAAATGGGGAGATATAAGGCTCTATGCAGGATACCTCTTGACCTCCCACCAAAAGTTTCCCAGCAGATAGGGCATTTAATTACCATGTGCGGCATAACATTATCCAGCAATAACACTATTTAATTTTGGTTAATTCAACGGAGCGGGGACTAGTGATTCTATATCGGCAAAAAAAACTTCATGGCTACCTTTAATCTTTACAGCTTTATAAGACATCATCCTTGCAAAATACTTCTTTTTTATTTGAAAATAAATGGAAATTAATGCATTTAATACCTATGTCATTCTGAAGTCGAAAATATTTAAAGCTGCCAGACAAAGGTAAGCCTTGCTCCATGTTAGTTTTTCGGAGCCCAGTCTTGTGCTATATTTAGTATGCAGAATTAGCAGACCTTGAGACATTTATCGGAAGAAGTTTGATGCTTTTTGCTAAGGTTCAAATGTGGCTAGTTCTGTTTGCTTATATGATACAATGTAACTTTAGACAACCATTAAGTACGCTTAATTTTCATTACAAAATTAAATGTAAACGCTTTGCATGTGGAATTATTAGTTCAGTAATATTCCTATGGGACGGATCTTTAAAATATAGCCCATCTACCTTCGGATTGGGTCATTCCACGTAAAATGAGCAAAAATCATGGCCACATGGAAACCAATTTTGATAAAATTTGATACACAAAATCAATTCATATTCAAATAGAGCTCTGCAAAATATCTTCAGAAAAAATACATTTTTTTAGCAGTTTCGAACATTTAAAAAACTTGTGATAAAGAATGGCATGTGTGCAATCGATTGTCCAAAGTTGCAAGTTTAAAGTTCTGTATCTTGAAAACTATGTAACTGAAATGAATTTTTTTTAATAATCCGGACTCCGAAAAATTATATTCTTATTTATTGAGCAATAATACTCTGGTAACACCATGATTAATCTTTAATTGATTGTAAAAATTGAAAATTTGTGAATTTTGAGGAAATTAAAAAAGTTATAAAAATCAAAGGAATTAAAAAAAACATTTGTAAAATTGATGTCTGATGTAGTATTGCATATGAAGATCAGTTTCCCCAAGGTTGAAAGTTGCCTTTTATATCCTTCATCTTCAAAAAGACTTAGAAACTTTAAAAAAAAAATGATAGATGATTTGCATTTTACCCTCAACATTTTTTACTATTTATTTTTTCTCATTAAATAATGAAACGTCAAGAATGAAAGTTTCGATATTTAATGTATGTATTTCTAGTTATAACGTCAAGAAATGTTAATATTGTCAGAGCTGTCCTTCATTTTTAAACAAGCAATTGAAATATTGCATTTTGTTCCTCAAAAGTTTTCACAAAAATTTTTATTTTCATTATGGAATAAAAATACAATTACTAACTTACGCCAATCTGTTACTTATCATTCATTCCTAATTATAAATAATTTTTAATGTAGTCTTTTCATTCCTAAAGCTAATAATCAAAATTGAAATTACAAGCATGCAGACAAAACCTGGATTTTGCATCCAATTTTAATGTAAATTTTAATACTTAAATAAACAATTCTGAAATCTATTATTTTACATTAACTTATAAATAGATATGATCGACGTACAAACTCATTTTCATTAAAATCTGTGACATGTCTACTACAGCTGATTTGCTCATTTTGTATGGAATGACCCAATTTTAAAAGTATGTCTATTCCAAAATAAGTGAAAGGGCCTATATCCCTCGTGTTGATAATTGGCTGTCATAAACACAACGAACCAACCAACCAAAATAAGTGAATTATTACAAGGTATATTTAATTATCCACTTTTGTTAATCTGTACTCTGTAAATCAAAAGTCGAATACCCTTTGATTAGACACATAAAACCTAATAAGTGTCGAGATTATCTGAAAAAAACCTTTTTTTGCATTTAAAATTCATTCCAAATTGGCCTGTTTCAATGAATTTTACGAGCTATTTAGTATATAAGACATATTTGGTTTTATCTAGGGGAAGGAAGCTTAATGTGGCCACTCTATGTTTGATGCATTTTTATGATACCATTTAAATCAGTAAAGTTCTAGAAACAAATACCAAAAGTAACTACAATAACTTTAGCTTGAATTTCCATTTCATTTTTTAAATATTTTGAAATGTGCATATTACTTTAAAAAAAAATACAAAATGGCCAGATTGCCTGCCTATGCTGGGTAAAATGGCCAGCATAACTGAATGAACAAATCGCATTGATTCAGGATGTTTATTTTATCAACGTGGGCAAAAATAGCAGGCTAATTCCATGAAAACTTGTTATATCTGTCACATACTACGATTTTTGGCTACCAGTACTTTAGAACGGAAAATTGTGACTTATTTTTTCGGAGATATCTCATCAATTGAATGACGCGAAGCAAACTTTTGGAAAATAACAGTGGACAACAAGCATAGCGATTTTCAGCTGTGTGACAGACATTACAAGTTTTCATGGAATTAGCCAACACACATTAAGAAAAATTATTATGTTTTTTGTAATATTTTAAGTATTAAATTGTTACAAGATCAAGTAAACAGTAATGAATATCAATATGACAAATGGAGGAATACAAGTAAACCATGCAGTCGTGCAGACTGTAAATGTCGAGGGTAAACCTTTCTCTGCAGAAGTTACTGGCATTGATTTAATATGGTTTTTGTACTTTCTTTATTTCTAAAGAATAGTCTTCATGAAATTCAAGAGTTTCACGTTATTCTTAATTTAAATCAAAGTTGGGAGAGCTTAAATGAAAACTTCACGATTCATGTAAAATCACATTAAAATAATCAAGCATATTTCCCATTGAAAGTGGCGCAGGTGTTCTTCAATAAAAGAGTACATAATGATAAAAAACTTTAAAATTCTATTTACACTTTTAAATATTTACAATATTTACAATGAAAACATTTGATAATATTTGTTATTCCTCGCCGGGAATCCATGATAAGTATATTAAAATATCAGCAATTATGTTCTTCTAAAAAGAAGCCAAGAAAATAGCATGATTTAATATTCGAAAATAAATTTTCCTTTTCAAAATCAAAACATCATTTCTCCTATAAAGACCATGACAAAAAACCTATACGCAGCTTATTACTTGCTGCGTTCAAGATTCACATTCACAATAAAACTAAACTAAAAAAGGGAACAAGAAAGAAAAAATGTTTTCAAATATCAATTCTCTCGAAGCCACGTGATCCTTCGCGGCGCCCGCCCTCTGACAAAGAGAGGCCCTTTAAAGGAACTGCAACATATTCCACAAACTCCCCCCCCCACCCCCCGATGAACAAGGGTTCATCAAAATGGGGATTCAAATAATTAAAGTAGAAATAAAATTATTCTAAAAAATCATGAATTACACTATACATAAATACAACACAAATCAAAATATATACTTACAAACAGGTTAATTCGGTAAAATAAGAAAATAATTTAAAAAAATTTGGTTGGCAGGTTTCTGCTACTAAAAATAGAAAGAACAATTTAAATCTATACAACTTTTTCTGGAATATTCAACACAAAATTTAAACCAAAATTAGAAATATTATGAAACAAGAAACCCATTTTTTTTTTTTTTAAGTGAAAATAAATAAAAAGTTTTTTAAGTCAATAAACAAAAGAGTTCAAGATTTTTTTTTAAAGTCAAATGTCAAAGAGAATTTTTTTTGAGTCTCTTAAAATCAAAGGTTTTTTTTTTCAGTTCTAAATTAGGCAAAAAAATTAATAGGTCTTTTAATGATGGGATTATTTGTCTTCAGTTCATAAGACCCTGTTTTTTTAAATCTCTGTCCACAAATACTCACCTTCCAGAAAGTTCTTGATACATGTTCATATGCATAAGAATCACATCATATATTTCAAAGTCAGAAGTATTATTCTGGTCCGTGTAGTGAGCAGATTGTAAGTTGGGAGGCACTCATTTTTCAAGCGCTTCCAAAAATGATTCAGAAGAGTCTCGCGCAAACGGAAGCGTATCACTAAGGATTCCTTGGTTGCAGGTAAACACAAGATATGCTTTAGAGTTGCTATAACTAGTTGACCAGGGCGAACGCTAAATTTCTTGGAGATTGCACGTTTGTTTAGGATTGATTTTATGCACTGTGTAGATTTTAAAATCCAAAACTTTTCACTAGTTTGTACTAATGTACTGGACACTCCTGAATGAAAAACTTTTTCATGTGCATCTTTCACGATTATTTCGGCAAGTTTATGTTTTGCAGGAATCACAACAGGACGTTTTTCATAAAATGAGGAA
Source organism: Maratus speciosus (assembly GCA_963932465.1). Taxonomy (NCBI): domain Eukaryota; kingdom Metazoa; phylum Arthropoda; class Arachnida; order Araneae; family Salticidae; genus Maratus; species Maratus speciosus. The sequence goes on from OZ010789.1 coordinate 194,751,826, forward strand.
TCAGACTTTTGTAACCGTCCTCGTGCCAACAGCAAAACTGAACAGAATTTCATCAGATTTATTTGTTTGAACAGCACAAGAAATGGTTGCTGCTTTTCGAGACTTTTCTTCAGAAACACCAGGTAATTGTGTTGCAGAAATTTTAACACTAGACCACTGATCTTCGGGCAAGGAAAGAAATTCAAGAACATACATATTAGGGTTAGCATCAGGAAAATACGCAATTGGAGATGCTCCTTTTCCATGATCAGGTTGCTAAAATACTGCCAGGGAATTTTCAAGTGAGCGAGAGTCGGGATTTCTGAAAGCCAATTTTGCCAATCATTTTTTAGTTCACCAGAAACAATTTCATCCCATGATATTCTCATTAACAATAAATATTGTAAGAGGCATTTGATGCGAATAACAAAAGGGTCGCTGGATCAAATAACATAGTTGCAATTTTCAAAACATTACGTGTAGAAGAAGAATCATTATTTAATTTTCCTAACAAGGATCGTAATTCTAGTGCAAATTTATCTTCTGTATTGTTAGAGATCAATCCTAAAATTTTCAAGGAAGTATTTGGGGGTTCGAAACTCGAAACAGGAATGTTTTCATCATCTAAAACATTAGAATTCAAGTTAGGGACATGATACAAACATTCGTTTAATGATAGAAAATCATCATATTTGGAAGAAGCATCATAGACTATGCGCATTTTTGTTGTAGTTTTGTCGTTACGGATAACAGGGCTGTGTGGCATGTAATAGGAATTATTAGAATGTTTCTCGGTGCACAATTCTATTACACCCTCATTAAACTGCTCTAAAAAAATGGAGCTATATTCCTTAATTAAAGAATCGTTTTTCAAGAATTTATTTTCTAAACTAGAAAACCGCTTCTTTGCTACTTCAAGATTATTTCTAAGCACTTCACGAGAATTTTTCCACAATAATTTTGTTTCATAACGCCCATTTACGAATTTTAAATTCTTTTATTACTTCAAGATCGGTAATGTTCTTTTCATTGCTTTCAGCAATGCCAATTGCTTCAAGATCACAAAATGCTTTCAGCTGAGTATTTATATTTTCAATTGAAACACGCAAACAAGCTACTTCTTTTTTATTCGACTCTATCTGCCGTTGCACCGTAAGTCCGAAAATAGTTTCTGCAACGTATAATTCTTTTGTCAATTTTCCCTCGATTCCCTTTAATTTTTTCCACAAATTCAGACCCTAGCAAAATATTTATTTCCTGTTCAAGACCTGTATCAGCAGGCTTAAAGCCTCTTGTTCTCATTATGTCTAGAAGTTCTGATTCTAGGGTTTTCACAGAAGCTCCAGTTATATTATCAACCACAAGTGCTTCGATATTTATCGAGTTAATAGGTTGCACAATACTGGATAATTCAAGAGCAACTACTTCATAACAAGATTCATAAGGGCGTCTTCGCCCAAAAGGATAAACTAATAAATTTTCTCTTCGCAATGACTTCAATTTTAATTTTTGTACTAGAGATCTCCTCACGAAGCATTTTCCTGAACCACTATCACATAAAACGCAAGCCAACAAGCATTGTTTACCAGCAGACACAGAAACTGTACAAGTCTGCAATAATGTCGCTTTATTTTGTTTATATTTTTGTTCTGACATCATAGATACAATTGCACCTTTCTTTTCTTTTCAAGATTTTCTTTTGTTGTTTCTTTAAAACAAATCAAATGACTATGGGTGTTGTTTCCACATTTGGAACAAGGATTAATTTTTGTTCTACAATTTACAGATAAATGTGACTTGTAAAAGCATTTGTAACAGCGACCTTCTTTCTTTAATTTATATCGTTTTTGTTCATCAGTGAATTTCGAACAATTTAGTCCTACATGATCAGAAGACTTGCAAAATATGCAAAACGGTTTTGTAGATGTATTTAAAGCAGCAGCCTAAGGTATATTATTCTTTTGAGGAAAATTTTGATATTTACTTGAAGAATTTTCATATTTGGTTTTAGAATTTTCATAAGCCTTGCTTTGGAAATTATTTACTAAATTAGTAGCTGCCCGGCATCTTAATTCCGTTTTAATAAAATTTATTAAATCGGTGACTTCACTGTCATTATCGGGGTCACGATTTCGATAGAAATCTAGTATCAAATTTTCGAGTAATAATCTTAATAATATGGGTAGTAATAAATGGCCGTAGAAGCCTGATGTTACTCCTAACACATCAAGATTTCTTACACTAGTTTCGATATTATCATACAACTTTCTTAAAGAAGTAACATTGTTAGTGGATTTCACTGGTTCAAGTTTTAGAATTTTGTTCATGTAACAATTTATTATATTTTCCCGATTACCATACCTTTCTTCTAACAACTTTAAACACGTTGAATAATTTTGATCTGTCAGCTCAAAACCAGCTACAATATTATATGCAGGTCCAGACAACAAAGATTTCAGGTATTGGAATTTTTCAATTTTTGATAACGATTCGTTTGAATCTATCGCACTAGTAAATAAATTAAAAAAATCTAAGAACTGGCTTGCATCACCAGAAAATTTTTCTATGTTAAGTTTAGGAAGCTTCACTGCCGAAACTGGTTTACTACCGATTTTTGAACCGTTACTTGATTCTAGTAAAACTTTTGGTTCAGTTTCGATTTTGCATTTTTTAAGCCTCATCTTAATTTTAAATTTCAAACTTAATATTTTTTTTAGAATATTCTTCTACCGATTTTAGTTCTTTTTCATATTCAGTTTTTTCCTGAATTAGCTCATCTATTTCGGAATCTAATTCCTTTAGTAGAGCTTCCTTTTCCTTTACGAGCTCTAACGATTCCATTAAAGAATCGCAATCAGTTTTATCAATATCAACAGATAATAATGTATCACATTTTGTGATTAATTTTGTAACTGCTGCGCGAACGGTAGCTCTTTTACTTTTAAGTTTATCTATCTTATCCATGTTTAAAATTTAAGTCAATTTTCAAAATAAATTATCATGAAAAAGCGTTATTTGCAATAAATCAAGAGTCAATAGTCATGCAGAATAATAAAGGTATTTCTTACCTTTTTTCCGGGTCTTGAGGCAACAAAAAAATAAAGAATAATCTTCATGAAATTCAAGAGTTTCACGTTATTCTTAATTTAAATCAAAGTTGGGAGAGCTTAAATGAAAACTTCACGATTCATGTAAAATCACATTAAAATAATCAAGCATATTTCCCATTGAAAGTGGCGCAGGTGTTCTTCAATAAAAGAGCACATAATGATAAAAAAACTTTAAAATTCTATTTACACTTTTAAATATTTACAATATTTACAATGAAAACATTTGGATAATATTTGTTATTCCTCGCCGGGAATCCATGATAAATATATTAAAACTAGAAAGGTAGCCCGTCAAAAATGACGGAAATTTAGATATAAAGATATATACAACTCATGTGCAAGAATATGAGTTTTCTCGTTTGTTCCGCAGTGATAGATGAAAATAACACATTTTAAGAACGAAACACATTTATGAAAAACTGTGTACAGTAGAAGACCACTAATATGCACAGTTTGGTTCCAAGTGTTATGCAGATTTGAGGCTCTTTGCGGTCATGTCTTTTCAATCTTTGTTTACATTTTTTTTAATTCATATATTGGACAATTTAGATTGTTAAGCCTTAAAAATAAATAAATTACACACTTGAAGTAAGGTAAAAACTATTAAATTATCGTATACGATTTCATGAAATGGTATTATGTGGTATTATATGTGTGTGCTTCACGATCTTGGTTACGACTTTGGCGAAATTGGCTGCAACTTGTCATAATTCTAATAGTGTGGGCCTCTATAACAAAAAAGTAACCAGTTTTTAAAAAAATTCTGACATAAAGTAGTTTTCAAAAACGTGTGTAAAATTGCAGGCCGTTCTCATGTTATGCCAGTCCTAGGAATAATATTTCTAACACTGAAGAGTTTCCATGTATATGTGGAATTTAGAAAAGCTTCTCCAAAAGAAAGGTCCTGAAATGACATTGTAATTCCCCTAACTTCAAAGTTTAATCGGGCCCTGATGTTGTTTACTGAAATCTAATAAATACAGTTATTTTGAATATTACAACAGAATTAAACAGCTAAACTTATTTAACTTAAACTCGCTGTTACTTCAACTTCCCGATGTTATTTTTTAGTATTAAGAAAGAAAATTATTTAAATTTTTCAAATCATGCACATTTATAATTTTTTTCCGTCTTTAATAACTAAATAATGAAAAAATATGCTTTTGTTCTGAGCTCATAAATATGACAATAAAATAATGTAACTAAGAGACATTGCAAAATTAAATCTTTGTGATTTTAAACCATAAACAAATGATACCGTCACCATTTTACCTACTATGACGCCATTAGAATATTGTCCATTGATTGTTGGAGGACTTACTTTGTGAATGATTACCTCAATGATTTAATATTTTTTACGTTTCACGATGAATGAATCACTTGTGTTTGTGTAGGTTTATGGAATGAGATATTAAGCCGTGAACTTAATTTCAACTAAAGTTATCCAAGGATATATGTATTTTTAATCGAAATTAAAAACAATGCTTTGATCTCGAAATAAAAAGTTTTAGTTTGTACAATTGGTTATTTCTGTTAATTATTTATTTAGGTACTTTTCCATTAGTGCATTTTTAAAAAAAAGCTTGGCGTAATTCGGGCATCAGAAAGTGAGATATGTTGCCAAAATATATAAACGGCTATGAAAACAAATCTAATGAACTTTTATTTTTGTTTATATATGCACTTATATACATAAAAAAATCGGGCACAGATGTCATATTCGCCCCATATTGGTTCGATTTTTGTCTGACGCCAATATCATATAGGCAACGGGTACTTAACTTGCGTCAAAGTGTCGTTATTTTGCTTGATGTGGTAACCCGGATTATGTTGTTTATGCTGTTGATGTTTTCGCCAAATTGGCAACCGAAAAAAATCGCGCCAATATGGGGCGAATATGACATCTGTGCCAAAAATCGTTTCTAAATATATATAATATTTTTTATATACAAATTACGGCACAGATTTCAGATATGAACCGGGATACCTAACTGGCGCTAAAATGGTGTTATTTTGCCTGCTATGGTAACCCGGCTATTGTTTTTTATTTATTAATAAATTGTTTATTTACTTTTATTTTCTGTTTTTAAATTATATAAACTGTTTTGTTTTATAGTTATTATTCAAACTTTTATTTATTTATAGTTATTTCCTTTTCAAAATGGTAGCAAATAATTTAACTGGTATTCCAAAGCGAGATTTCTGCCGAATTGGCGTCAGAGAAAAATCACGCCAACCCCGATGCGTATATGACATCTGTGCAAAAATTACTTCTGTTTCTTTATAAAAATGGGTAAATAGCTTTTTTTTACATTAAATAAATTGTATACATATGCAAAAAATGGCTTGTGAGTATGAAGCAGTAAATAGGTTGTCAGAAAATAAGTTGGCAAACTTCTTTCTCGCCAAGAAACTTTTCTCCGAAGTATTGTACATAAGCAATGATTGCTAGAAATGCATTTTTAATTATGATATGCGCTTTTATGTTTCACTACATTTATGCATACTATACCGTGTGTATAAATGCTACGGTTCATATGCAGGGCTATACAAAAGAATTCGTAAGGGTTACTGAGTATGAGAATAAATTGCTTAAAGGTGGTTTTTAAAGGAGTTATGCAGTTTTACGCTGAACTGCATTTAGTTTACTAAGAAATGTTTGTAGAATATAGATAAAATGGTGGTACAGATGTCATATACACCCCATATTGGCGAGATTTTTTACCGATGGTAATTTGGCGAAAACATAAACAGCATTAACAACAACTTCCAGGTTACCATATCAAGCAAAATAACGACACTTTGGCGTCAGTTAAGTATTGTTGCGTATTGCAATGTTTCTGACATTGGCGTCAGAAAAAAATCGCGCCTATATGGGGCATGTATGACATCTGTGCCAAAATGGTATACATGGCCACGCAAAGAATTGGATACATGTATGTATTATTATATATCTGGAAATGCGATTTCAGTAGCTTTAAGAGTAGTTTAAATAAAATTTTAGCTAAATAGTGGCATGTAATAACGGTACTATTGGCTATGGACGGTAACTGCTGAAATCAATTTTTAAAATTTTTTATGCGTTTTCTAAAATGTTTACTTAGTTATCTTATTTACCTTATTTCCCTAAATAACGAAGTTTTGTTAAAGCATTCAGGATGTGTTGGAAAGTGTTTCATATTCTATGCTTAACGCATGATTTTTCTTTCTTCTTTAGTCTTATTTTGCATTTATTTTATTCTTAATTTTTTAGCCTTATACTGCTTTATAGAAACTTTGGCACAGTTGTCACATATACCCCATATTGGAGCGATTTTTTTCCGACGCCAATTTGGCGAAAATATCAACAGCATAAACAACAATATCCGGGTTACCATATCAAGCAAAATAACGACACTTTGGCGACAGTTAAGTACCCGTTGTGTATATGACATTGGCGTCAGAAAAAAATAGCGCCAACATGGGGCGTATATGACATCTGTGCCGAAACTTTAATGATTAAACTCTTCGCTCCACTCACCTTGCATATAGTATAAACTATAACACAGATAGCGCAAAATAATAGACAGTTTGATACTTTTCCACTGTAGGGGCTTTGGCGTTTTTAAAAAAAAGCTTGGTGTAATTTGGGCATCAGAAATTGAGATTTGGGTACTTTTCCGTTATACGGATACCATTGTCGCCAAGCGTAATAGTAGGCGCAAAATGAAAATCACGTGAATTGAGGCATTTGAAAAATAAAAGAAAAAATATTGTCGATACTAAAGTGAGCATTTAAAAAATATAACATTTGAAAATTCCAGACTTTTACGAACTATTTCATTAAATCACAAATATATACTTAAAATAATTGAACAAACAACTGTTATAAAATAAAGCAATAAAATAAAACTCATATTAAACTGCTAGCATAAAATTACAAATATCTTTTAGCATTTTGGAATAATTGGCGCATTTACATTTTGGCATGGTGTCCGTACAACGGAAAAATATTGAGATTTGTTGTCAAATCATATAAACAGCTATGAAAACAAACTTGATGAGAGTTTTTTTTGTATATATATGTTTATTTTATATGTATATTATTCATGTTTTTATGTACAAATTACATCTGTTTCTGTATAAAATTAGAGAAACGGCTTTTTTATGTTAAATAAATCGTATAAATATCGAAAAAAAAAATGCGTGTGTATATAAAATGAAACAGTGGATAGGTTCCCGGAAAATATGTTGCCAAATTTCCTTTTTCGCCAAGGCACCTATATTGGAAAAGTACCTAAAGCACATTAAAATCGCGCAGTTAGGAGCTCATACAGTACAGCGTCGTCTATTGGCGGTTATTTTATTTTTATTGGCGGTTATTTTATTAGTAGCATCGGGAGGAAGATGTAAAGATGTACTTTAAATTCTCACCCATAGATTTTGAAAAAATATCTTAAAAGAGCGGAGTTTAAATTAAATTTTGGTGACCTCCTTTATGAAAGATGAATGGTTTTAAATGGGAATTTCGCCAAATCAGCCAACTATCGCCAAGTTGGCCAACATTTGGCGCTACTGTGGTAACCCTGCATTAGTATTTTTCAACAATTACTCATTTCAATGAGGTGGTCCTACCGGAATCGTGAGGGACACACAGAGACTTGGATTTTATATAAATAGATATCAGCAATTATGTTCTTCTAAAAAGAAGCCAAGAAAATAGCATGATTTAATATTCGAAAATAAATTTTCCTTTTCAAAATCAAAACATCATTTCTCCTATAAAGACCATGACAAAAAACCTATACGCAGCTTATTACTTGCTGCGTTCAAGATTCACATTCACAATAAAACTAAACTAAAAAAAGGAACAAGAAAGAAAAAATGTTTTCAAATATCAATTCTCTCGAAGGCCACGTGATCCTTCGCGGCGCCCGCCTCTGACAAAGAGAGGCCCTCTCAAAGGAACTGCAACATATTCCACAATTTCAACTGTTAGTATTATTAACTGTAAACATGATATATAGTTTTGTGCTCATTTGAATGTTATTACACTGATGTCGGTTTAAAACGTATCCCGAAACGTTTGCATTTTTTATTGTATATGTATTTATGTAATTTTTACTTGTATTTCTGATGAATTGTAATACATTTTTTAATTTCAAATGGCTCTCACTGACCACTTCACCCTTCCTTCCACTATATTTCTATTCTTACAATTAATCTTCTTTACCCTTTTTATAGTCAAATGGAAATAGAAATGCTCTAAGGAATCTTGGAAAACTATAGTAACTCAGAGAACCAATTAATAGTTATATATATTTATTTATTATTATCAGAAATAAAAATTTCTTATAATTAAAATTATTTAAATACCGTCTGTAATCTTCTACAGTAAATGCAAATAAATTAATCCAGGTTTAATATATTCCGTAAATAATTTATTCGAGAATTATTTACCATATTCAGGGCATTTGTAAAATTATCACTAATAGTTTTCAAAAGAAAAAGGTTTCTGAAAAATAATAACCAAGTAAACTAGCAAAATAATAAAAAAATTCTTCGAGCAATGTTATCTTAATGACTTTTTGCCAGACATAATCATCATTTAAGAAATCATAAAGTAAACAAATTACCTGCTAATCTAAACAGCTTTGTAGATTTAGTTAAATGACGGTGAAAAGAAAATTTTGACATTATGAATAGCATAATGTCATGGAATTATTAAAAAAGTTCATTGTAAAGACATTTAGTCATGCGTTTAGCAGTAAACTTTTAAATATCAGGTAAGGATTTAAAATTTTTGCTTGAAATAATTGAACTATAATACGTAAGTTTTTCTTAAGAAAAAAAATACGCTTAATTTTATTGCTTATTGATGAAGTTAAAATTCTTTAAAATAAAGTCAGGATGGTATCTTTAGAAGACAGAACAATTAAACTGGAAAATCAAGTTTAGATATATGATCTAATATTATGTATAGTACAACATACAAAATTTTATGTAAAATAAATTCAACCAATACTGAAAATATTAGAAACCTAATTATGTAAATGATGAGTTATATAACACACGTGGAAAGACAGGATTAATTAAAAAATATATTAATTTAACAATTTCGGTGGCTACTGTTTTGAAATCAATGTATGTTTCTTCAAAAATATCTGTAATAAAAAGATAAAATAATTACAGTAATCGAAAATAGTATAAGGTTATCTAGAAATCTTCAAATGTGGAAAAGGCTTGGCTAGAAAAAGAAACAAAATAATAAGGCAAATGAATAAAATAGATTAAACTATATTATATTTTCGAAACATCGTGTTCACCTTAAGACTGTATTAAAATCAATGTATATAATATTAAAATGAATTGTTTTTATTTTACTAAAAGGGTACTAAAAATAGTTGCATACGTTATAAAAGCTTAAAACTATCATAGAAACCAAAATCATGTGAAAGTTTTCCAAGTGCTGTTTTGATTGTTATTACAGCCATCATCAAAAGATGAAGAGATTCTCCTCATCCTGTGTAGCCAGTTGTAGCGCATGTTTATCAAAACTTATATGATGTATTTTAAATTTTATATATTTTAATGTTAAAGAAAATATTGACAAAAGAAAGTCATAAATTGTCAAGTCATAAATTGTGCTACTGATATAAAAGAATATGTAGAAACATTTAAATGGATTAAAATGAGAAAACAAATTTAAGGTCATTTGTTTTACATTTAAACAACAATTAATGTTGATTTTTTTAGAAATTGACATATCGCAATCACTTCACACACACACACACACACACACACACACACACACGTATATATATATATATAAGTAATGTAAATTTTGTCATTACGATAACATTCGAAATACTGAACTCAAACCTTATTTGGTTAATTCATTAATCTTGCCAATATCTTGGATAAGGTCGTAAATTATGTATGTAGTTCATAGATCCTTTGCAAAGACACGGAAAATTGCAAAAATTTGTTATCACGTAACATTCTAAATGTTGAACAACTTTGAAACTACTTTTGAAAGCATATTGATCTTGTCTGTATCTTAAATGTGTTCGTTAATCAAATATTAAATTTTAACGTATTAAAATGAAAAAACATTTAAAATAACAAGTTTGTTTACACAAGACATGTACAGGAAAATATACATAAATCGTCATTTCGATGACTTCTGAAGTATTGAATGAATGACAACCTATTTGGAGCAGTAGATTTATTTTGCATGTTTCTTAGATGAATTCGTAACTCTGAGTATGTAGCTCGCATAGTTCGGTTACAGGGATACTCAAAAGGAAAACATGCTAAATCTACTATCATGATAACATTAGAAATACTAAACCAATTATGTCAATTAATCACCCGAACTTAATTCGGGCAGTAAATTGATATTGTAGGAATTTGTATTATTTCCCTTAATCAAATATGAAATCCTTATACTTCATTTTTTGGAGACCACAAAATTTGTATATCTCATTCACTGAATGGTTTGGGATTGAATCACTTTTGAGCGTCGAAATATATTATGAGGGGCTTCAAATGTATTATGAGATTTTAAAGCATTTTTTAATTTTTTTTTGGTATCATTGTTTCATATCCATTCAATTACATTTGATAAGTTAAATATTAATTTTCACTTTTCATTAGAAGGAAAATGCCCCCCTCCCCCCTGAACATTATAAAAATATGTAAAAAAAATAATTTCTCAAAATCAAATAATTTTGCTGCATCTTTTAAGCCTCAGAATGCTAAAAAGTGTATGTTATAGAAAATCAAGTCAAAAATATGTTATAAATCATATATTTATTGGTATTCAATCTAAATTTCAAGAATCAAATATTTCGCTTTTCTATATTGGAACTTCTTCCAATATCCCTTGTAAAGAGTATATTCGAGCGTCTATCCGTATACATTGGAGATCCTGGTATTTCATACCCCATTCGTTAACAGGGAAGTTCTTTGAATTCCGGTGATTTACGTTTCAATCTTGTTAAACATGCAATGTATTCTTACCTTATAACAGATTTTTAAAATATTATATTAGTTAAATACTAATACAGTAATTATAAAAGTATAGATTTTTCACAAATCTGATTCACAAAGCGTATAAAAATACTCCCTAAAGATTTCATTAACGCGTGGGGTGTTCTTATAACCCCATCTATATATATATTACGCTAACGGACATGGCACAGATATCGCGATTATTTGTTATTCTTTAATGGTAACGCCCGAGAAACGCATCGAATTGGTTATTGTGTAAGAGTCCTTGCAGGATTTAGGGAGATCGGGTTTGTTTACGTTTCGCTTTTTCGGTGCAATATCTTTCGCTGCAATTATGTAGCTTCAAAATATCATTTGAAATGCCCGTAAAAAATCTTGGTGAATGCTTGAAAGTGAAGAAGAAGCGGAATTCGAGTCGAATCGAAATACATTCGAAATCCAAATAGAATTGATCAAGAACGTCGTTAAGAGATCGCATCGGCAAAATAGGCTTAATAACTGTAGCATGCACGCGTTGCTTCTGAAATCCAAATTACTGATTTAAACGTTCCGGGGCATGCATAACTGTGAGTGAAACGTGCAATTTCTGCAAAGCACTGTATTGGAAATATGAATTAAACAGCAGCAAGAAGTTTACAAAATGTTGTCATGACCTAAAAAGTAATTTTGTACGGACAGGTAGTTAATGACTTTATGGATCTTCGATTCGGATTTCAGGTTCATTTAAGAATATTATTACGGGGCCACCAGAAGTAAGATACAATAAAACCTGCTTAGACGGAAACGAAAACGACCAGTGATAAATTCCGTTTTATGCAGGTTATTTAAATTGATCAAAGCATAATAGCATTTTTTTTTTGGGGGGGGGGGGGAGCTAGAACATTTTTTTTCGTTCATTTCAGGATTCCGTTATAAACAGGCTTTTCTGTATTAGCAAATAAATTTGCTGGATGGTACTTTAAAAAAAAATCCATATAGTAATATTTGCTTGCAATTTTATTATTTCTTTTTCAGTATTACACTTTATGCTGTATTTGTAATTGCTTTTTCATATAAAGATTTTAAATAACAAATTAAATTATTGAAAATATCATTACATTTTAATTAAATTCATCAGTTAATTTGGAATAAAACAGTTTAAAGTATGAGACATATAAAAATGAAAAACTTAACCTTTGACTTTACACAATTTTGGATCTGAACAAGAGTCGGACCCTGGTAATTTGCACCGTCTCCATCCGCTCCCCTCTGTACGGACCTGCGATAAAAATTTCAGATTCATTTAAGAATATTATTACAGTCCCGGGAAACGCCGGGCGGGTCATCTAGTAAGAAAGAACATGCGCAAGTACGGAATTTTACACTGGTACTATAAAGTTCCACTTATTTGTACTGTGAAATAATTTTAGTAGCTGCACACTCCTCGATCCCACGCATAATGACAACAAATGTTCATTAGGGTGAAGCAAATTTTTCTTTTTTTTACCAAAAACAAGTAGGTGCCAGAAGTTTCCTTTATCCTAGTACATCAACTGCGTGCAATTTTATCGCTGCAAAAAAAATGGCTTCGGTCTGCGCTTTTGGTCCAAATGCCGAAATTTCGGGTATAATTTTACATTTTTTTCAAAAATAAATTCCTATAGGGCTGTTTATTATTTAAAAGTGTTATTTAAATCTTTATTATTAAAGATTTAACATATTTAAACGATAAAAATGACATATCTGTTATTATAACTGTAGAAAATCGAACAACTTTCAGTAAAAAAGGGCGTTACCATACCGTTGTTTCATAGAATTGTTGTTTAGTATACAGCTCTTACCTAGTTGCTTTCAAAACTACCCAAGACATCTAGTTTGACCACCTTACATCTGAACAGAATGTTTTATGTGTACATTGAATTGTGATTTTTTTAATCAAAATCTGGCATAAATTTTCTCTGCATAGTTACCAACCTCCCGATTTTTACGTCAACCTCCCAATACCTTTATGTCGAAATATTTGTTCTATACAATCGCAAAATTTCTGCAATTAAATAAAGCTAGCATTTTAGTAAGAATTTACTGGTATTCAAAAGTCGAGATTGGCAACTATGTCTATTATCAACCTAGTCCACCTCATCTTTGTATCCACATACTTTGAATGTTGCTGCTGTGATCTCCTATATTTCTACTGCTTGCGTACGATTAGAAAAACAATGTAATGCAGTGGAGTTGATATTAATGGAATCTATTTGGCCGTCTATTATCTTCACCACGATTGCACCTGATATATGTACAGTGATTGTGGTTTCTGTTACCACAATAATTTTCCAATCAGATTTATATAATTATCCGCTTCAAACTTGATTGTTTATATTTCCGATTTGCGTATGCGGTCATCTACTCTCACCTTTCATCTATTATGTGCTGGGGAACTAGCTGTATAATGTGATGGCTATCGTCAGAGAGCATTGCAATCAGAATTTCCTCTGCGTGTGCAAAGCAACCCTAAAATTTTTAGATAAACAAATATCTATTTTTTTTATTTGTTTTATGACCGTTTTTTGTGTTGTTTAGTAGCCGAGTAATTTCCGATGCGTTTTTAGATCCCTTCTTTAGATGTGAATTACATTTCATGGCAAACCATCCTGGGACCACACTTGAATTACACAGTACCTTTGTGAATCAACGTAGTAAACTCTGATGGGCAGTAAGTGCTCAATTAAAGGCGGATAATTCTGTTCTTCGTTGTGAACCATTCTGTGTCGGACATGTTTAGAATGCATCATTAAAATGAATTATATGCCACCTATAAGCCCAGTGAATTTCCTATGTGTCATTTATTAGACAAGATCGTTGGCAAAAATTGTAACCCACAGGTCATCGTCGGACCGATAGGAAAATCTTTGTCCACCTGCCGTTCACTTCATATTTCAATATTTGAACAATAACTTTGTAATTTACTTTTTCTATAGAGAGTTATTTTGAAACATTATTTTATGAAATCGAGAAAAGTGTAGATAGTCAGCACATATCAGAAATATCTACTGGACATTTTCAAAGTTGTTTCATCAATATATTGCTCAGAAGAACTAGCGAATAGGAACCCAAGAGACTTGTCCAACACAAGGTAACACACAAAGGCAAATAAAAGTTTTCGCTTTTATATAAGCACTAGTTGCCTATCAGAAACTGCAGTTTCACTGAGAAAGTATGTAAACCAAGTTTATGCACATCTAAAATTTGGATTTCAAAACTTATGGAAAATTACTCGGCGACTAAACATCGCAGAAAACGGCATAAAACGAATACCAAAAAAAGTTATTTAGGACAATGGTTAATGCTCTCTGAAGATCGCCATCACATTAAACAGCAAGCTTCTCAGCATAAAAAAATGCAAGATGTAGGGTAAACGATGGCAAATTGAAAGTTGAAATACTCGCAATACTCACTTTGATTCGAAGCAGATCATTATATAAAAAATCTAATTAAAATAATGTTGTAGTAACAGAACTCCCAATCACTATGCATTAACTGGACGCAGTTTTGGCGAAGATAATAGATTGTTGAATAGATTACATCAATTCCACTGTATTACTCTGCTTGCCTTCTCACACACAAGCAGCAGAAAAGCACAATTCAATGTTTAAGTAAAACATTGTGCTCAGATGGTAAGTTGATCGATCTAGGCACTGTTGTGACATGGAATGCAGCGATCTCCACAAGGTATCTCCTGGGTAGTTTTGAAAGCAATTAGGTAATGCGGAAAAACAATTTGTTGAATGACAGAACAAAGTGGTAACGCCTTTTCTTTTACCAAAGTTGTCAGTTTTGCTCTAGTTATATAGTATAAAGGTATCGCTTAATAGTTTAAATATGTTAAGACATTAATAATAAAGGCTTAAATAACACTTTTAAATAATAACCTACTCTATAGGAATTTTTTTTTTTTTTTTTTTTTTTTTAAATGTCGAATTTTATCCAAAATGTCGACATTTGAGCCAAAAGCGCAGACCCAAGTAATATTTTCAGCGGTAAAATTGCGCGTAGTTGATGTTCTAGTATAACGGTAATTTTTGGGACCTACACGTTTTTAGTAAAAAAATACAATATATATATATATATATATATATATATATATTAAATATTTTCCGCTTCACCCTCATTCTTCATTCTACCGTTTTTTTCGAAAGAAGTGAGAAGTGAAAATTTTCTATTCCGGTTTTGAGAAGCGACATTACGGAGTTATTTTATTTTTACCTTAGAAATATTTAAATGTATAAATAACTTTTATATTTTAAAACTAACTTTGAGTCACGAACATTAATTTTTGCCCTTTTTTTTTCTAGAAAATGTCGAAATACACACGGGAAATATAGCAACATCGTTTGTGAAATCTTTGGGCTTCTGTTTCATCAGATTCTGATGGTGCTGAATCAGCAGGTACAGAGGATATTTCTTTGGATGTTGACGAATACTTTGAGGAGCATTCTGATCACAACTCGAAATCAGAACAAAAAGCTTATGAAATATTGGCACAAGATTCCGATTCCGAAATATGTCCGTTTTAAAGAACAGCATTATTAAACCATTATATACATAAACAAAACTTAATGTGTGTTATAATATAGCAGCAAAAAGTCATAAGACACTATTTTTAGGCAACAAGTAATGCAAGTAATAAATGTGAATGATTTTTATATAATTTTAAACTGTAATGTAGTATTATATGTAAACTTCTTTTTATATAATTTTCATAAAAGCACATGCTTCTTGCATCTTTGAATTGTATTTATTTAGAATAAATTAAAGTAAGCTACTTTAATTACGAGTAAATTACTAAGTTATTATAAATCATTATAACATAAAAATTATGATAAAAGTTTGGGGTGTTTAAACACCTCTGCGAGTGATAGTGTAACAGAAACTAACGTGCCTGATGCATGGTAAACTACACATGCACATTTCCACCTGGTTATTGCTCCTGCTGTGATGATATTACGAAAATTTTAAACAACTACCTTTTTCTCCATTTACATTTGTACCAATTAATGGTTTGTCCATATTCCAAAACATCTGCTGTATTATATGAGTATATTATGTCCTTTTAATGTTTTGTTTTTAATTTTGTATTTTATCAAATGTCTTGTTAGTTTTTAAAGGTGACTCGCACGTAATTATGTTTATTATTATTTTTTTAATAAAATGATATTTTTAAGAAACTAATTGTATGAAAAGTAAAATCCTCTCCTAGAAAACGTTCTTTTTTTTCATGAAATACTGTTAAAAAATAAATATCACAATTACACATCACATTTTTTTTATATTCTTATATGTCTATTTTGAAAATTATGGCTAATTCTCAAGAAAATGCTTTCTTGTTGTAAAAGAAAATACTTTCAAGAAAATACTTTCAAGATACATTCATACTAACTACGAAGATTAAAAATAATAAATTACTTATTTAATAGCTTACATTTCATAAAAAGAAATAAATGACATTATTATTGTATATTACTCTTACTTCTGGTTAATAATATAGATAAAAGATTTTCGTTATAGCTAACTAAATATGGCAGAACAAACTAATTATAGAGTTATATACAGATTTGCTTTGTGAATGAAGTTCTATGAATCAATGATACTCCTTTTAAAAGGATAAAAAATGGTCTTTTTCGTATAAATATAAAAAAAAAAATATATTTTTTTTCGTTAATTTTCTATATCTTCTCACTGATAGTTAAAACTTTACACTGTAAAAAAATACTGCCAGTTTTCAGGTAGGAATCGGAAAAATAGTTACCCTTATCGTACCGGAATAATTTCCGACCCAGCTCGTAATGAAATCCGCAAAAAATAAGGAAATAGTCAGTAAAACGGTATTTTTCGGATTTTATTCCGATTTTACGGATTTTATTCCGAGCTGGGTTGGAAATTATTCCGCTACGATAAGGGCAACTATTTTTCCGATTTCTACCGGAAAACTGACATTATTTTTTTTACAGTGTACTTGCTTATAAAAAATCAACAAATTGAGATATTTTAATGCAACAAAAACTAATATTAGCTTAAGGGATTATATTAAATTTTTCTTTGATAACCTAAGTAGGAATTTACTTTAAAAAGAAAATTTTTATATTACTTGTTTTAGTAAACCTTGTGTACACGGAACCTGTTTATAACCAAATTCAGCCTTAAAAGTAAAAATTTCATTGTCTTTATGATAGGAATAATTTGAAATTACACCTTCTAATTTGTAATTTTGTTTCAGTCTCTGGTGAATCCACTTTTACAGATTTTAGTGTATAAGATTATGCTTATTTAATCTAATGAAATCTACTGATATAGAGTCGCAAAGGACGGCAAAAAAAAAAAAAATTCCATTTAAAGAATATTCCGTCTAAGTAAATGTAATTGTATGATACTCCTACTCCTACAGATTGGACAATGAAATTTTTACGTTTAAGAAAGGATTCCGTTATAGACAGGCTCCATTTTTATAGGGTCTACTGTATTTTTATGTCCCAATTTAGAAGCCACTGTCCCGCTTTTTCTGACACTGGACAAGAGTCCTGCGCGGGTCGAGTAGTTGTACCTGACCCGTAACCAAAAATTTCATTTGAAGTATACCGGCAAGACAGCAAGAAACTTTCATCGACCCGCAACCCGAGCCGATCTCGACAAAATGGTTTTTGATGACCCGTAACTCGACTCCACCCGGCCTGAAGTGAAAGCAAAATAAATCGTGGTTTAATGCAATTATGAAAAGTAATCTCGAATACCACTTCTATCATTTATATAGGAAAATCAGCATATCTATATTCTTTAATATTCAAATATAGTAAAACCTCGGAATAGCGGACACCTCGGGATCGTTGTATAGAGTCCTGGATCAAGTCGGGTTGTCTTTTTTTTTTTTTTTCAGGTGGGGGCGACTAATTTTCTTTCTGGGTGTTGAATCCACCCTAGATTAATTCTTGTGTGTCAGATTTAGATTTTTTGCATATCGGGCTGTTAGGAGTTTCACAAAAAGTTTGAGCAGAACTATGTTTCAAATGAAAATGAATACATTTTGAATATACATGAGTATATATTCAAATTACTGTAAAAGTATAAAATAAGCGTATTAGGTATTGAAAAGGTGTTCGCTAAATAGAGGTGTCCGCTTTTCGGGAGTCCCCGTTGTGGAGATGTTAATGTATATATCTTTTTAATTTGAAAAAAATATTTCGGAGATTCTTTTGAAAAATAGGGTCAACCCGAAACAATACAAATCAACCCGATCCGTAGCAAAATTAAGTAGAAGTCAACCCGACCCACGACGGAAAAATATAGCACCTACTCGTCCCGATGCAGGACTTGACCTGGCAACACACTTATATAATAATGTAACAAAGGGTAATTAAAATAAATAACAAGAGTAGTATAACAAAGCTATATAAAAAATTAATATAGTCAGGATTGACCATTCTTTGCGAAATTAATGTTACTAATAAATGTAACGCAAGTATTTCCGAACAATATGGTTTGTAGTATTTCTTTGAAAATTATGCAGAAATATGCCGCGAAGACTGTTGTGTGGAAATAGCTGTCTAAAACTTTTTGCAGCCATTTTTTCTGTGCTAAAGTTGAACCCTAATAAGCATTATTAACTATATGATGAGTATAAAACTTAATAATACATCAATGCAACATTTTCAAGTTCTAAAGAAACAAATCGAGTAATTTTCTTTAATAAATCAGACGTTTTTTTCAATGCAGAAACTTTTTTTTCTTTAAATGTAGAAATATATAGTGCAAATTTAATTAAATTGGAATAATGTTCTAGTTTTGTAGATTAAAAAATGTGTATATCGTAGAACAAAATCGTTTGTATCGCGGAACAAATACACTACAAAAGAAATAATGCCAGTTTTCCGGTAGAAATCGGAAAAATAGTTGCCCTTATCGTACCGGAATAATTTCCAACCCAGCTCGAAATAAAATATGTAAAATCGGAATAAAATCCGTAAATTACCGTTTTACTGACTATTTCCTTATTTTTAAGGATTTTATTACGAGCTGGGTCGAAAATTATTCCGACCCAGCACAGAATAAAATCCGTAAAATACCGTTTTACTGAATATTTCCTTATTTTTACGGATTTTATTTCGAGCCCGGGTCGGAAATTATTCCGGTACGATAAGGGCAACTATTTTTCCGATTCCTACCGGAAAACTGGCAGTATTTTTTTACAGTGTATGGCTTGTTTAGTCAGAGTCATTTTTCCCAGTATTTTTTCTTTAAAATATTAAATGAATATAAAAGCAATAAATTTCCTCATATTGAAATTCACAGCATTTATTCAGATAATAGTAATTTTAGAATTAAGCATATTGATAAAAAAGAAAGCAATTTATTCTGAAGAGATTAAATAACAATATTTATTTTTAGAATATGAAATAACCATAAATGAAAGAAAAAAATTTTTGAGGAGACAATATTGAGCAGCTATACCTTCTTAAAGTGACATACACTTGAAAAAAAAATATTTAATGAACCGCTCAAATAAAAGCGAGATTGCTGTCGGTTTGATAAATGGTTGAACGTTGTCAGTCTGTTATTTATATAGAATAAGAGCAACGTGTACGGAACAATATATGTATATATATATCGCGAATGTTGAAATAGCTGCCCAGTCGCCTACGTAATTGTGACTACATAGTTCGAAGAACTTCGGGAACTTCCGGGAATAGTTGGACCATTCTTTAAGGGTGCCCCGTAACCCATCATTGTTTGTGAATCTCCTCTTCTTAATTGCTTTTTTGAGTGGTCAAAATACATTATAATCGTACGGTGAGAATTCACGGCTATTCGGGAATGAGCCATTCCTTCTCACCAAAATCTCTGCAACAAATTTTTGCGTACTGTGGCCATATGAGCGCGGGTGTTATTCTTTCGACGAATAATTCATTTATACAGCATATCACGTGAAGGACTATTTATTATTGTTAGTTTATGTAAGGTGGAGCATATGGCGCTGAAAACGTTTGGATTCCCTTCCTGATACAAACTGCTCCAGTGACCTTGCTTCCACGCTGTTTCCCACCACATCCCGCTGATAGCGCTTTCGTCACACTCAGAGACCGCTTATTATCCATGTATAATGTTTCCTCATCAAACGATGTAGCACAGACAATCTCACTAACAGTTTTAATACTCGATTACTATCTTTGCATCTGTAAGATAACAACGTCTTTTTTTCGGGGTTTTCTATTCCATTTTACGCTACCTTTAATGATGTTTTGTCTTTGTTGCTGTAACTTTTTTCCTTGTGTTTAATGTTTAATTACTAAATTTCAAGAGGTATAGCTAGATAAAGTGTATAAATATTTAAAATTACGTAATGTATCTCATAAATAAAACTACAACATTATGTAAAAATTATTTATAGATAGTAATTTAGTATTACAAACAGCTCATATATACAGAATAAAGGTTTAACCTTTATATACAAGGTGCTTCTAAAAAGATCGGTGACTGGATGGCTATCTCATAAAGAACACGAGTAAAAAATGCGTCCCTGCGTACGCGCTGGTAGAAACCAATGGAGAGACGGCGCGTAGCAAGAAGTGCAAGAAACCAAGGCATAATAGTCTGCTATGAGCAGTCAAATAATTTATATTTGAAAACTCGCGTTATACTGAAATGTAGCAACGGATAAACATAAACTTTTGCTACATAATGGAAAAATCCGCACGCAGAAACGCATATAGTGTTAGTCTAATTGTACTGAACATACGCAGTGAGGAAAAATTCGTGTACGACTGGTTTAAACATTTTCGGGAAGGAAAGGAAACCATGAATGACGTACCACGTTCAAGTTGACCCTCAACAAGTGTGACGACAGACAATATCGAGCGGGTGCGACAGATGCTGTTAAACAATCGCCAGCAGTCTTTACGATGAATATCGGAGGAAATGGGAATCAGCAAGGCTTGTGTTAGCACCATCATCCGACGACGTGTGTCATCTGCGCTTCGGTCGATCCCAAAACAGACCTTCTATGACTCATTCCAGTAGCTTTATCAACGATGTTATAAGTGTATTGTGGCCAATGGATGATTCTTTGAAGGTGATTAAAGGTATTTTGTTTCCATGTTTTGTTTTATGCTTCCATTCACCGAATAATTTAGACGCACGTTGTATATATCGCTATTGATCAGGCACACCATATATTCACACAAAAGTATCCTCACTGTGCTTAATATATCTACAGAATTGTTATTAAAAAGAAATTCTTAACTACTATGCTGTTGTGCTTAAACTCAAGTAGTAAATGGCAAAGTAAAAAATCAACTTACATTGACATAAGTTTACATATATTAATGCATATATTCTCGAGAACATTACGCATCATCTTTATGGCTATGATAAACATTAACGTTTAACAATCTAATAAATAAGGACAATTTCGAATATGAAAGATACATAACAGTTATACTCCAAAAAGAATGTTCATTATTTTCAAAACATATATATTTTCTAAAAATTGGCATTTTGTATAGGCATTGGGTTCAAATCGTAGGTCCTGCTGTCTATTGTTCATTCACTTTTTGTTGTTTGTAGTGTTTCAAATTCAGAAGAAATTAACATCTATAGTATATACTTAAATATCCGCAGTTTCTTCTAACATGATCGTGACTCCACAATAATTGAAGAATGAGGAAAATAAGCAGTTTTTATTATTGTACCGTTTACATATAAAAACAACAAAGAAAATATCATGCGTCAAGCATATATTATGAAACACTTTGCAACACATTCAGAATAATATAACAAAAACGCACCGTTTAAAAAATTTAAATATTACGTCTAATTCAGCCATATGGAATCGCATAATACATTTCAAAACCCAATTTCAGCTGTTTCCATCTACAATCGAAAAATTATCCGAATTCTTTGAACAGCCCTGTATATGATATATAGATTTGTATCTATTAATTACATGTAACTACATGTACTGTACATGTGAACTAAATTCAGTTCGCCTAAGAAATACATATACTTCAGTTGAAAATTCCTCTTCAGAAATTTCCTCTAATAAGGAGAATGGTACGTGAATACTTTTATGCAGCCCTGTATATGAGGTATATTATTTTCAGATAACGAGTAACATTTAAAAAATTTATTAAATTTAAAAGCGCATACCGAATTTAAAACCGTACACTCCAGCAAATTTTAAAAAAAGAGAGTGCTGTAACCGATTTCTTTTGTATGCCCATGTAAATGAATAAACAATGCTATGAATTCCCCGTTCTAACGTAATCGTACTGAAATTCAGTGATTTATATCAGTTTCAATACATTTGAAATAGCGTAATATCATTAAAATTCTCTGCAAACGATTTTTTCCCACATACAATAATGTAATGGAATACTTTTGAGTGCTCCTGCAAATGAACTATTAATTCTACATACTTCATATACAATACCAAACATGCTTTGGTGACACTAAATAAGCTTTATCAAATGCATGAAAATCCGAGTATATTTACCGGAGTTAGAGCGTGGACAGACGGACAGACGGCGAGACAAACCGAATGCATAACCACTTTTCAGCTTTGATGGAAAGTGTTGAGCAAGGTCTCATTACGTTAAAATAAATTTAAAACGATAAAATTCATTTTGTTTCGAATTGGTGGTATTTACTAAATGTACAAACCAAGACGGATTTCAATAAAATTGTCGATGTAATTGTTTTTAGACAATAAAATTTTTAATGATTCCCAACACTTGCTGTATAAAAAATATTAAAAATTTGCAAATAAAGATTATACTAAGCATAAAGATTATTAGTAAATTAATAAATTAATATAGTAGATAATTTATTCACTTGATCTCGAATTTCTATTAAAACTTGTTAATCATTATTTTATGGCAAAATTTTTTATGCAATATTCTGATAGACAAGATTAATAGGCATATTATTAATTTAACCCTTAAATGCCGGATTTTTAAAAAATCATTGTAATTATGTTTTTCGGCCTTCAGTTTTTAAATAAATCATGGGAAAAATACTTTAAAAAATCATATTTTGTTGTAAGTATAGTTTATGGCTAAAAAACAGTTTGTTACTAATCGGCAATACTGGTGTTTAATTGAAAAAATAATTTCCCTTGATAAAATTCTATAATATTAAACACACAAGAATTTTAGGAACTATAATAAGAAATAAATTTTACTAGCTCACTGCAGGTCAAAATAGGGTATTTCGCAAGCTCCCAAACAAAACAAAAAGAACAAGTAGCAACAATTGAAAAAAAATAAATCTATCTTTATTCTTAAACAGCACACGTGTTGCCATCTACATGTTGAAAATCGATTTAATAATATTTTCAGAATGTATTTTACTGGCAACATTAGGCATTATAGCTTCAATATTATTCTAATATTATTTTAGAGCCTAAATTGGGTATGTTGACGAAAAGCAACACCAGGCATTTAAGGGTTGATCTTCTCGCTGCCGCGAACTGACATATCTGTTAACTAATCTATAGGTTTCATAGCAATAGAAACATTATTTAAATTAATATTGTTCAACAGATATAATCCAGTTAAAAAAAAAAAAAAAGTTATGATTAATACTCTCACGGATTATGCCTATGCCTATACATAGTAATAAAAAAAAGCTAGAAAAACTAGAAATGTCGTGACACGACTCTTAGCATTTTATGAGAAAGAAAACGGAAACAGATTCTCCACACATGGAAAATGTTAATGCGTCGTATTAATAACAACCCAATCACCACGTCAAGTAATGAATTTTTTGTCCTTGTCATATGAAATATTTTACTACTTGTTTGTGACGTGAAGAACTGATTTTTAACCCTGGAAACTATATGTTCTTCAGCTGAAACATGAAGAGAATACCATCAAAATGATATTTGGAAAACCTTATCGCTGAAATGTCTTGTGCGAATGATAGTTGATGACGCCCAGTCATAATAATTTTTTATGTATGGGTGAGGCGCACTTTAGTCTGAATAAGCAAATGAATAATCAGATTTCCATTATTTTAGAAGAAGAAATCCCAATCGGAACTCACCATGTTTTTTTTTTCTTTTTTTTTTCCAAAATGATAACAAGTGCAGTGTGATAACAAAAATCTTGACTGAGGCTATATTTTCAGAAGTGAATCTAACATGATTTTAAACTTATTGTTTTGGCATCGAGTTATTTGTGCAAATTGACAACGTTAATGAATTTAAAAATGTATCAGAACGACCATATTTAAGACAAGATATTTATTTAGGTCAATGCACCTCTATATATTCGTAGGAGCATTCATTAAGATTCACGTTTGAGGAATAATGTGTTAACGGTCACTGTTTTGAAATAAATTGTAGGCCCCAATTATATGGTCTTATATCATGTGACATATCCGTATGGGCATTATAAAACATTTATATGCATCCTGTATTGTTTTGCAAAACATCAAAACTTTTTCATAATTTAGAAATGAATGTAGATAACCTCAGATATTAAAACTAATCTTTAGGATCTTTGTAGCGCTGCCATGCCAATTATCGGTTGTTTTTTGAATTTCTATAAATTTCTTTCTCCTTACCTCAGGCATTAGATGTTAAAATTTAAAGTAAAAAAGATCCATAAAATGCGAAATAAGTAGCACAGTTAAATAAATGCTAACTATTAATATATTAGTAATAAATCTAATTTGCAAAATAGATAATTTAACAATTGAAATTTTAAACTTTAATCTACTTTATTGTGTTATTCATTATTCCTCAAATCCTATATATTTTTTAAATTTATGATTATTTCTGTATGATATGTTAAAATCACTGTAAATTTCTTAAATTTTTCACTTTATTTCTTTTATTTTTACAAATACAGTAAAAAAAAAAAAAAAAAAAAAAAAAAAAAAAAAACATTATTTGAAGTATGTTGGCTGTAAAAATTACCAGCTGATTGCTTGCTAAATCCGCGGTTTTCCACACGCTGTTGATAAAATTTTTGAAGTAGTATTTGTGTTTTCCCAGTATATTCACTATATATGTTTACCTCTGGATAAAACACCGTACACAGGCCTTTCTCAGCGATTTAAAATTACAACGATATTTGAAACAAAGAAAAGTATTTTATTTTTATTTAGTAGTCCTATTAATCCTAGTTTACTCTTCCCACAGAATTACCCTAACTTGCGGTTATCACAAAGTGAACTTAAATGCATTGAAGCCTATGACATCATTCCTGTCCTATTTGCATCTTTTCGCGAATAGTTTCAACAATTCAAAATTGCATCTAAGTTTTTGCGTTATGTTAATTTGATGTTCGTTGAAAAATTTAATTTATTAGAAACTTTAAAGACATTATGGGCTACTTCATCAAAAATATTTTCTTAAATGGAAGCAATACTCTTTTGTAGCAAAGCCATTTGTTCTCATAGACGATGCGGTAAATATTATTATTTGGTTGATATTTTAGTATCAATTTCAAAAACATTATTTCCACACTATAACAAGATTTGCTATATATTCTATATGCGCTTTCATTTTTAAAGACAGCTTTAAGAGACAATTTACGAAATGTTTGATAACCAGGGAATCCAAGAAAATAATAATAGTCCTTATGTCTTGACGAAAACTAGATGCCACTGTCCTTGATTTATTCAAGAATAAAAAGTTCGGGAAAGAATTCCTATTAACTGTTTTACGATGCGTTATATTCTAGAATGTAATTAGATTTGCCGATTTGCGAATGAATTAGTTATTTTAATAGTTTTATGTTAGCTAATACTATTTATATGATGCTGCAAATTTTATTTCAAGTTTTGTCCAAATTGTGATAGTTTTTTTCAAAGCTCAGAATGTAATTTATAAACATTTTGATTTCCACAAAGGATATTGAAAAGTGAATAAAATTTTTTTTTAAAGAATTCAATAATCGTGAGTAAAAATCAAATCATCAATCAATACTTATGCCTATAACATCCCCATTTCAGTAGTGTTTCCTAAAACTGAACTAACAGTTTTTAAAATTCAGTAACAAATAAATGCTAACACTTATTGAAGTTGTTCTTACATGAGTGTAAAGCTTGAAGTCAGAATTCTATTTACTACACTTCTTTGTTTTAGTTCCAAGTATAACCGATGTATTGCTTTTTTCCGTTTTTAAGTGCAGTGTTAAATATCATCAGAAAACTGTCCAGTCATTCAACCGTTTTTATCTATAGCGATTACTTGAAGATAATATGAAGCGTTCTCAGGATAAATTATGGTTACCGTTTCGGCCTTATCGTTTTCTATAAAAAAAGTCGAGTGACTGAACAGTTTGCTGCATATTTTTTAAAATGTGTCAGAACGATAAAACTTATAGAATAAAGATAATAAAAGATCATTTAGTTTTTACCATTCCTTCTTTTTGTTTTAAATAGAAAAAAAAAATGGTTCGCATTTTGAAATTGGATTTGGAACAGAGTGAAACTCGACATCTGTTGGTTACATTTGGATTTAAAATAGCGAAGCGTATTTATTACATTCCACACTTCAAAAACGTTACTCTCCGGCCAGTTTAACTTCAGTAGGTTTTACAACATTTTTGCTTTTCAATTTAACCAACCGCCATTGTTTACATTAGGATACACTTCATCAGATTGAGAGTGCAGCAAGTTCAGCATTTTACGGAAAACAGCCAAATTATTTGATGGATCTTTAAGAATTCTTCAGCCCGTTAACCTTATCTCCTGCCATTCAACCGTTTATATATATAGCGGTTACTTGACAATAATATGAAGGGTTCACATTGGTTGGATAATTGCAGTGATAGAACAGTATGAACTTCATTTTGGAGCAGCAAAAACGCTCATTTTGGAGCAGAAAATAACTATTTTTGAGCAGCAAAATGTCTATTTGGAGCAGAAAATAACTATTTTGGAGCACAAAATAACCATTTTGAAGTAGAAAATAATTATTTGTGAACTGCAAAATAGCTTTTTTTTTTCGACAGGAAAAATGTTTTGAAAAAAAAATGCACACGCACACATAAACAAAAAAATATTCTCATTGCACCCCTCCCCCTCCAACTCCCAGAAATTAACGCGATTTGTTTTTTACTTTTTTTTAAATTTTATTATGTGTTATAAACTATTTTAAATATTCAAACACATCACTTTGTTAGATTTCTTAATTCTTACCATATCGCGTTCGGTTAGTTCGACATTTCACCGCCAAGGAGCGCACTCTATTCTTAACAAAACTGTATCTGATAGAAACTCCGTTAAAAAAACCGTACCCGCAGATATATTAGTGGAGAGTGTATTTGCTGAAATTACTAATCGAAATAGCGGTAAGTAAACTTTTAAAAATTTTAAATTAAGTAAGGAGCATTTATCGCAAGACTACGTCAAAAAAAAAAAAAAAAAAAAAAAAAAAGCTACTGAAACGGTAGAAACCGTTACAGTTTAATAAAAAACATCTAGCCCCCCCACCCCCCAAAAAAAAAAGTTAGACGCACCCTCCTTTAAAATTTTTATTATGTGTTATAAACTATCTTAGAGTTTCAAAAAGATCGCCTTGTTACATTTCATAATTTAAATAATATCAAGGTTCCACATTCCAACATCAAGGAGCGCACTATTTGCTGAAATTACTATTCGAAAATAGTGGTTTTCTTTTTTATATTGAATAAGTAATATTTATCTCAGGATAACCCATCCGTAGATATAAAGTTTAACAAATTTGCGTTATTTATCTACTGAATAAAGCAGTTATTTTTCTGTTTAAAAATCGAGTTTTTCACAAAAGAAAACTTCATGTTCGAAATTTATAAAAATTAAACATTATTGATCAGTGTCGCAAGATGATTTGAAACAAATACATATTTTCTGGAATATGCGCCGCATCGACCTTAAGCGCCGCCGCCGCACCTCCGAAAATACATTAAAATAAAAGAAATATTCTTCGCACTTACGAAAATACATCGATGTTTTAAAAATTATGTTATTTTTAGCTTTGTTTCGCGTTTCGTGGCGATTTTCTGACATTTTAAAAGGAATCCAATTTCAAACTTTTAGTTCAAAATAGTAAATTTTGTCCTTTTTACGATAAAATTTAATCTGAATTCGTACAGCGATTTTTTTTCGCGAATTTTTTTATATGATTTTTATAATTTTTTTTCACGGAGATTTTTTGAAATTCGAGACAGACCTATTAGCTTAGTATAGTAATTATGTTTCCTGCGATTTTTGAATTTTCTTGCGAATTTAGCGGTTTTCTGCGTTTTAATCCTTTACCAAAAAGTAATAAATTTTATCTTCTATTCAATGAATTGTATTTGGAAATGCTACAGCTATTTTTTAATTTCTGAGGATTATTTATGCGATTTTTTTCGCAATTTGGGGCTATATTTTGATATTTATAAAATGTATTAATATTAATAAAAGTTATTATTTTCTTAGTATAACAAATTCTGTCCTCTTATCAATAAAGTTTAACCGTATTCTTACAGCGATTTTTTACGCGTTTCGTACTAATTTTTGATATTTCTAAAAGGAATCCTATTAATTTTTTTTAACCCACGATTTTGTTCCTCTGCGATTTTTGAATTTTTACGCATATATAGTTTTTGCGAATTTTTAAAGTTTTTGTGCGAATCACAAATGTTTTAAATTCCAGATGATAGTTCTTGAAAAAAGGAACACCCTTTTCAATTCCAAATCATTTGAGTACTCGTATCTCAAATTTTATTCCTATAAGTGTAAAAAAGATCCCATGAATAAGTCAGAAAGTTTTGCGTTGTTAGAAAAAAATGTTCGAGTAGCAAACAGAAATAATGATTAAAGAAAAATAACCTAAAGCAAAGCTCTTCTTTCCATTACTGTAAAAAAAAAATTATATTTTTGTTATTAATTGGCTGATTTTGATTAAATTTTCAGCAACTGGCAATAATAATAAATTATGCTGTATACCAAATTTGTATTAAAATATTCTAAGTTTTAAGAGAATTATAGATACCCATAAAAAAGTGGACTATTGACTCCGACTATTGAGATAAAAATGTTTGATCTAGTTTATATGATTTGACGATTTGCAAAGGCCTAGTTCACTTTATTGAAGCGGTTTCACATCTGGAGGCCCTGCTTTGTGGTAACCTGGAGTAGTTTTTCGAAAATATCTTGTGGTTTAGATAAAAGATTAAATTCATTTAGCCTTTTCTTTGTTAATGTGGCGGTAGTTAGCGCAGGATTTTCTCGAAACCTCAAAGTCCGGCTTCCCGGGAACGTCACCTTTCTTTTGACATCATTCGCGCCTCTGTGCGTCCTCTGTGAAAAAAGTTTTTCTCGTAAATTTCTATCGTCGACTATAGAGATAAAAATGCTCACCACGACTTGTGGTTTGTTTATTTAGCTCGGAGAATTCGGACACCGTGAAAATCAGACAAGCGTTCCATTGATAAAAGTTTCGCTATGCAATAAAGAAAATGTTTAATAAACCAAAAATATTTCGTAAAGCAAAAATGAATAAAAGAGTATTTATTTAAAATAAACAAGTATTTATTATTTTTTTTATTTATTTTTTTATTTTTTTACACGATAGTACTTCATTTTTCATTAACAACTTCTTTTAATATCCATTTGCATTGTAATGAAAGCACAACTTTAAAGAGTGAAATCCTGAGGAACTTAGATAACACGTGCCGTTCTCAGGCGATTTTCAGATTGAAAATGCAATCAGTATCAATTATTTATGTGAGAACACCTGCTTGCTAATGTTAATCCAATGGAAGATATTTTAAAAGGTATCTAGCTTGCACTTCAATATTTTTATTTTATTTTATTTACAGTGGTGGCTAAAATTGTTGACACTTTTAGGTAGCTTTCATTACAAAAATAAAAAGCTATCTACTGAAGTCGTCTGAAGAAAAACACTTCGAAAATTTTTGCTATATTTTCGCCGATCATGACTCCCATATACCAAAACTACCCTCCGTTGAAATGCTGACTTATATATATATATATACATATATATGTACTATATATATCCATCTCTCTCTATATATATTTATGTCTGAATTTTGTCATGCTGTAACTCTCAAATTTTTGAGCCGATTTGGATGAAATTTTTCGTATGCATAATACATACTAATGTCTCAACCAAGTTCGTTGGCCAGCTTCATCCGCCATCTTGTTCAAATTGGCGGTCATTTGAATTTTTGGATTTTTTTTATATTTTCATACATATCATGATTTTCTAACAGAACAGATTTTTATAGATCATGTTACGTTTCACAAGATGCAAACTCTTATGCATCATTTTAAACAGAATGTTTGAGACATTAAAAGATATTTTAAAGAGTCACACAGTGTAAGTTAACAACATAATATATTTTAAAGAGAAAGTTAAGAAACCTAAAAATTTCCAAAAGTGTCCTCAAAATTCAAATCGCAGCCATTTTGAAAACAGGACGGCGGATGAAGCTGGCCAACGATCTCGGTCGAGACATTAGTATATACTATGCATGTGAAAAATTTTATCCAAGTTGGTTTAAAAATTCGAGAGTTACAGGAAGACGAATTTCAGATATAAATATATATATAATACATATAATACATTTATTTAAAGTCAAAATTTCAACGGAGGGTGGTTTTGGTTTTTGGGGGTCATCATCGGTGAAAATTTAACAAAATTTCATTTCCCGAAGTGTTTTCCTTCGAACGGCTGCAACAGGTAGCTTTTTACATTTTGTAATGAAAACTGCCTAAAAGAGGCCATAATTTTGGCCACCACTGTATTTATTTTTGCATTGGCTAGCGGAGGTTGATCTTTATAAAGGCCGTTTTTTACTTTTCGGTTTCCGTCGCAGTTATTTTTAATACGGATACTGTCACTTTCGCAACCGGTTCCGAAAATAAAAGTATCCAAATGATATTAAAAAACCCTTGTAAACAAAATCGAAAAATTCTGTATAGAAATTACCGTTTTTTCCGCTATCCTTTGACGAAATATGCGTTTTTACCGTGGTCCATTGAGTAATTTCATGTTTTTTTTTTTCGGAGTCCTTTGACAAAATTCGCGTTTTTTCCCACGATTCTTAGACAAAATATCCATTTTTTCACTAGATCCTTTACGAAATTCTCGTTCTTTCCGCGATCCATTAATAAAATTCACATTTTCTCCGCTATCCTTTGACAAAATATACATTTTTTTTTAATCTAGTTTCTATGATTTGACGCGATTTGCAAAGGCCCAGTTCACTTTATTGAAGCGGTTTCGCATCTGGAGGTCCTGCTTTGGGGTAACCTGGAGGAGTTTTTCGAAAATATCGTGTGGTTTCGATAAAAGATTAAATTCGTTTAGCCTTTTCTTTGTTAATGAGGCGGTAGTTAGCACAGGATTTTCTCGAAACCTCAAAGTCCGGCTTCCCGGGAACGTCACCTTTTCTTTGACATCTTTCGCGCCTCTTTGCGTCATCTGTGAAAAAAGTTTTTCTCGCAAATTTCTCTCAGAGAACATTCTCGAACTTCGACGCAATTTTTATGTAAAATTATCGATTTTACTCAAGAATTATTATCGAACTGGCGCATTTGGCCTCAATTTTGATGGAAAATAATCGCTTTGCCGCAGAAATGCGCAGCATTATCGATTAGCAAAATTGTAGAAATTGGCGCAGCTGTTCAGTCATTGTAATTGGGATACATTACGGTTATCTAAGCGTTCTCCACAAAAACGATAGAATGACTATACAGTTTGCTGCAGATTTTTCACAATGTGTCAGTACGATAGAACTCACATATAAAAAAATAATAAACGATCATTCAGTTTTTACTATTCCTTCTTTTTGCTGTGAATGCGGAAAACTTGGATTGCGTTTATAAATTGAAAGAACATTTTAATCGGTTGATAGAAAGTTTAGCACATTGAAGTGACATCTCTTGGATTTAAACCAGAAAAGCTCACTTATGACATTTCTCACTTGAAACGTTACACTCCGGTATGAATAACTTCAATAGGTGTCACAACATGAGTGTGCAGCTTGTTCAAAGTTAGCAATTTATGGAATACAGTAAAATTATTTGAGGGAACAATAAGAAGTGTTCAGTCCGTTAACTTGTGTTCTAGTTATTCAACCGATTTTATCTATAGTGATTACTTGGTGAAAATATGAAGCGTTCTCAGTGGTCGAATAACTAGTATAAATTACGGTTATCTAACAGTTTTCTATAAAAGCGGTTGAAACCGGTTGGATTAAAAACGGTTGGAACGGTAGGATTAAAACTGTTGGATAAAAACGGTTGGATTAAAAACAGCGAAGTTTATTTATGACACTTTTCACTTGAAACGTTACTCTACGGCATGAATAACTTCAATAGGTGTCACAACATGAGTGTGCAGCTTGTTCAAAGTCAGCAATTTATGGAATACAGCAAAATTATTTGAGGGAAAATTAAGAAGCGTTCAGTCCGTTAACCTGTATTCTAATTATTCAACCGTTTTTATATATATAGCGGTTACTTGATGAAAATATGAAGCGTTCTCAGTGGTCGAATAACTAGTATAAATTACGGTTATCTAACAGTTTTCTATAAAAGCGGTTGAAACCGGTTGGATTAAAAACGGTTGGAACGGTAGGATTAAAACTGTTGGATAAAAACGGTTGGATTAAAAACAGCGAAGTTTATTTATGACACTTTTCACTTGAAACGTTACTCTACGGCATGAATAACTTCAATAGGTGTCACAACATGAGTGTGCAGCTTGTTCAAAGTCAGCAATTTATGGAATACAGCAAAATTATTTGAGGGAACATTAAGAAGCGTTCAGTCCGTTAACCTGTATTCTAATTATTCAACCGTTTTTATATATATAGCGGTTACTTGATGAAAATATGAAGCGTTCTCAGTGGTCGAATAATTAGTATAAATTACGGTTACCTAACAGTTTTCTATAAAACGGTAGGAATAAAACGGTTGGATAAAAACGGTTGGATTAAAAA
The DNA here is from genome assembly GCA_963932465.1 of Maratus speciosus. Classification (NCBI taxonomy): domain Eukaryota; kingdom Metazoa; phylum Arthropoda; class Arachnida; order Araneae; family Salticidae; genus Maratus; species Maratus speciosus. Next base: position 194,784,881 of record OZ010789.1, read on the forward strand.
CAGCGAAGTTTATTTATAACACTCCTCACATGAAACGTTACTCTTCGGCATGAATAATTTCAATAGGTGCCACAAAATTTTTGTTTTTTAATTCAAAGAAACATCAGTATACAACAGGATACACTGCATTAGATTGACACTGCGTGTAGCTTGTTCAACATCAGCATTTTACGGAATGCAGCAAAAATATTTGATGGATATTTAAGAAGTCTTTAGTCCATATAGCTGATATCACACTTTTTATTTTGTGGTTGGACAATTATTTTCAATGGCGTGAGTACTTAATCAATATGGATAATTTAAAAACACAATGTTATACTTCAGATAATGTGATGAGATCATATAGCATTTTAAAGCAGATAATAGTATTTTGAGAATGAACATGCTAAAACACGTATAAGAAAACATAATGAACATATATTGAAAGTTACGTTCAATGCATTGCAAATGATATCATGTCGAATGTACGCGTACAAGTAAATTTAAATCAAAAGTTAAATAATTAAATGATTCTAAGTTAAAGATTCCATAAATTTACATTTTTAATTCTTCACTGCATAAATTCAATCGAAGCGTCACTTTTGCATTTGGCAAACATAAAAATATTCTTATGGGAAATCTAATTTCCATTGTCAAAAATATGTTACAAAAACAATTTTACGCTTTTTATTTAGTTTAATTATTTATAGCTATTTATACAAGCATTTCAGTGTATTTGCATTAAATGCCTATTTTAATATTTTTTTAATCTTTTGCGTTTTAATTTGCAGCCAAATTCATGGTACAATAGTATGTATTAAAGTCCATAAAATGAAGACCGTTATGTAAATATAGTTAAATAAAATCGCAACTTTTTATTCTACTCTCAAAATATTCAAATTTATCATCACTTGAAATATCACATTTTCACAAACTTTCAAAGAAAGCTAAATGGCAGTGTCATTTTACCTTAAAAGGGTTCTGAGCCCACCCAATAATTTTCAAAGTTGGTGCCCTTGATTGAGATTACAGGTTTGCCCATCTCTTGTGATACCTAATGATCAGTAAAATAAGGAATAATCATGGTGGTGGTCGTTCAGTTTGGCCTTCAGAGTCCTCACTTTGTGTTGCTGATAAATATATGATTATTAAATAAATATGGGTTTTTTCTTACATTACATAAAACAGTTTGTAGGCGTAATTTTTTTTTGTCAGTGAGAATAAGGTACTTTGTCTCAGCTGCTTTTTTAACCCTGTTGCATAATTCGAGAAAGCGCCTAATACTTAGATTTACAAAAAAAATCGGGGTAAAACATTTTTCATTAAAAATTAAGTAATGAATAATAGCGTACATGACAACGATTATGCCTTCGAAAATAACATATTTTTTCTGTGAATTTTCAGATTTTTTTTTTTTTTTGTTGTTGTTTTAAGTAATGGAAAATTAAATGCTGTAAATCAATCATAAATCCCACAAAAACAAAATATACCACCTAGATATATATAAAATTATAATTTTTATTTCTTTGTAGCAAAAAAGCAATATTTATATAATAAGGCTTAATTATTCAGAATATTTTTAATGAGCAATATCGATTAACACTCAACGCAGAATATTATAGTTTACTGGAATATTTTTTTTCGAAATATGCATTTAACAAAAAGTTTAAGAAAAAGTCATTAAACATTAATTTATTTTTAGTTAGTACACATAAATATATTTTCAATGATTATTATTGTTTGGAAAATTCCGGAATTGTCACTAATGTTATCAACGTGACAAATGTACCTGAAAACAATTAGCGAAATTTTCTGCTGGAAATGTTGTTTAAGACAGTTTCTAAGACAAACGGCAGTATTTAATAAATTACAATGCAAACGCATTAACTGGTACTTAAACAACAATTTAAAGACAGTTAAATCACTGTTAAGATAAATATATTCACTTGATAAATATTATTGTGTTATGAAATTCATTTGTCTCTTTGAAAGGCATTTGGCTCTATTTCCAGAAGAAAACAAAAAAGATTTTCTCAGTTTTACAAAGATTTTCATTTGTTTAGAAATAAATACACCAGAAAAAGGTGTTGTCTATCGAGAATAATGTAAGTAATAAATGAGCACGTTATATGAGAGGTCTTTCTAAAGAAGGTACTGTTTTGACATTTAAAAAAACACAATTCCATTTTTTAGAAGTATTTTTACATGAAAGCTTGAACTTTAATCTATGTTCTACCGTAATTTAGTCCTATATAAGGACACTTATCGTATTGTACGACTGACTTTTTTGTAAATCTGATCCTTAAAAAAAAAAAAAAAAACTACCGTCTGCTGTTCTTATCACTGCATAACCCAAGATTTGACATCGTCAACGCTGTTGTAGCCCTGACACCAAGGGGCTTCTTTCAGTTCAGAAACAAATGATAGTCACTCTGAGTCAGTACTAAACAGAGGGCATTGTAATTATTCCCAACCATATGACGCGATGAGAGCCTGGGTTCGAAGACCTGTGTGAGTGCCATGTAATTAAAATTTGTTGCTGCACTTAACACGTTGCGTGCCACGGTGGATGACACTGAAGCTGAAAAATTTACAATGATTTAAGTAATTTTTAAGAAAGTATAATCCTGTAATAAATAAAATGTAAGAAAATTTTAAATAAATTTTCAGTATTCATTTAAAACAATATATATATATATATATATACCGGGTGTCCCAAAAAGGACTGACTGATTTTAAAATTCAATAACTTGCAAACGGTGACAGATATTTAAAAAATTCTTGCAGGAGGGTTATGCATAAGGTCAAAAGTTTTATTACAGTGATTTTCAATTTTAGTTCGATTTACAAACAATAAATGGCGCTGTAAGCAGTAGTCGCTAAATTCAGGCTCAATTTTTAGTACTTCGTGGCCCGGATAATACATATATCCATCTCCTTTTTCTGCATGGAACAAGATAAAGGACCAAAAATCGAGCCTGTATTTAGCGACTATTGCTTACAGCGCCATCTATTGTTTGTAAATCGAACTAAAATTGAAAATCACTGTAATAAAACTTTTGACCTTATGCATAACCCTCCTGCAAGAATTTTTTTAATATCTGTCACCGTTTGCAAGTTATTGAATTTTAAAATCAGTCAGTCCTTTTTGGGACACCCGGTATATATATTTAGTTTTACATCATATTTTAGACCATCAGACATCGGTGAATGACTCGTTCTAAACGGAAAGTTAAGTGTCAATCACCGGTAACTGACGTGGCGCTTAACATGTTAAAGAAGCACCTTGGTGGTCCGCGCTTCAACGACGATGACGTGGTCAAAACAGCGGTGTTAGCACAGCAGGCGGTTGATTTATTTGAGGATGCCACACAAAAGCTGATCATACGATAGGATAAGTGTCTTAATGCAGTCAAATATTATGTTGAAAAGTCAATTAAGGTCTAGTCTTTCATGTAAAAATCAAACTGTTAACAAAAATGGTCATGTGTCTCTTTAATATCGAAATAGTATTTAATTAAAAAACTCGTTACGTTTTACAGTAAAAAAAACAAAACAAATATATACAAAAAAGCATTTAAGATTGTCATTTGATAAAAATAATAATGTGCTATTTCTATGTAATTTTTTTGCAGCTAATATTTTTATATTCATAGTCTCAAATTGATGTAATTATTATACTTACAGTATAACTTACCTTTTACTATATGCTAGTGACTAAAAATTCGAAGTTAGGGAACATGGAAGTTGTTTTAATCACTAATTTTAAATCTGTACTAAACACTTTAATTTTCTATGAGATGACTGTGAACACGTAAACTTTTCTACACGTGAACTTTACTCACTAAAGAACAATGTGTAGTAATAAACAATAATTTGTGATTAAAATAAAACTATTTAAAAAAATACAGCAAAAACGGTTTTTAAAAAGACTTCGAAAGTCTGTATAAGAAGAGCTCCCGTAGTTTCTACTATGATTGAATTGAAAGCTCGAGGAACAAATTTAAAACGGATCCTCATTAGAAAGAAAATCTGCCTAAAAAATGAAAATTAGTAAAATCGAATAGAAAATAATAAAAAATAAGTAAATTAATAAAACGCTGTTTAATTGAACATCTTTCGTAAAAGTACTGAATATTTATTTAAGAATGTAAAGCATGCTAATATGGACCACTGGGCAACTGAAAACTGTTTAAAACGTTAAATGAATAATAAAATTTATGGTTATATAAATAAATAAGTGACTTATGGAATGCATAAATGAGCAATCTAAATACTTACATTAAATAAAGTCTATAAATGTTATATTTTAAAATGTCTATAATGATAACTGTCTATAAGGGAATCCAGTGTTAAAAGGAAAGCATTTCATATTGTTAAAATATCAAGAAATGAGTAACAAATGTATAATTTAGGCTTTCATTTACTGAATAAAAAAACTGAAAAATACCCCTTTAAGTAGACAAATTTAAGAAATAATTGAACATTGCATACAACAATAAAGTCAAGTATATTCCTCTAAAATATGGTTAAACTGTTATGCGTAGTTTTTGATTCTATAAAACTTATTTAACATGGTCCTGACTTATTAAATGACTGCATAAAATTACATATTTTCACAAAAAAATAAAGATCAGAATAAAAATGCCTACATGATGAAGCGTTATAACTTAGAAGGAAATTGAATTAGTCAGCGGCCCATTCGGTGCTTCATGATTCCTTCGTAGAGTCCGATATGACAATTTTGAGCGCTATTTATAACAGATAGAATACATCAGTAAATAAAACCACATTTCATCTTAATAACATGAAACGTAACTTATCTGGGTTATTAAAATATGATACATAATAATTTTACGGCTTATAATCATTATTGGGTTCTAATTTCTTGCACACTACGTGACATTGAAAATGCAACACCAAGAAGGAACGGCCAGAAATTTATGCAAATTTTAAGGTAAAGCAAGTCACCGAGTTATTCAAACGATGTGAAATGCGCAGCTCTCCAGCGCACGTTGAATAAGATATAAGGAGAGGAACCTGTATAATGATTAATATTTCTGCCAGTACTTCTGCTATATCATCGTAGAAGATTGTTCTTTTCTCAGAGGACGCGTTTAATAGCAGAGAATGCAAGGCCGCCGTCAACGGAGGCAGTTCCATCAGACAGATGACTTTACGAGGGGCATGGTAATTGGACTGAGAAGAGCAGGTTGGTCCATATTGCAAATCGCATCTCGGACACACCTAGACGACGCCGGCTGTGGTGAAGATCGATGGAAAGAGGAAATGTGTCAATTTTGGGTGTGCCGGTGGAGTCAGAGTGACGTGAGCTTGGGTAGATTTATGCATTCACAGATAAGCGGTGACGAAACCGCAAGCCACTTGTACCTCTACTTTTCAGCATATCCAAGACACCCTGGAAGCTCCCATATCGACCAAAACCATTTCTAGTTGATTGGATGCTAATGGCTTGTCCTCATAGCGTCCATTAAGAAGACTGCCATTCCCCCATAGCATAGACGTCAACGTCTGCAATAAATCCGGGCTAGGGCGATATGGACGACGGAATGGCACATGTCGTGTTTTGAGGTGAGTCACGCTTCTGTTTCTCCAGTGATAGTAGTCGCGTACGAGTGTTGCGTCGACGTGGAGACAGATGCAATCCGGCAGAAATTGTGGAACGCCCCACCGAGTGACAACGTGGCATCATGGTTTAAGGCGCAATTGCGTACTATTCCATGTCACCTCTAGTTCATAGTCAGTGAATAGTTCAACGATGCGTGGATGATGTGCTGCTGCCGGTGGTACTCCCCTACCTCAGTGAGTGCCCAATGCCCTTTATCAGCAAGATAAGGCCCGACCGCACACTGCTCGCATCAGCCAACGTGCGCTGAATGATATACAGATGTTTCCTGGCCAGCCTACTCCTGATCTCTCACCAATCTAACACATTTTGTGTGTGATTGGACGTTATTTGCAGTCCCTGCCACTGCCTCGTTCAGAAGACGAACTGTAGCAAATGGTTGACAGGGAATGGAGAGCAATTCCTCAGGCCCCCATCCGTACGTTCTGTGTCTACACGTGTTGCTTCATGTATTGCCGTTCACGGTGGTCCTACATCCTACTGAACTGACGCTTTTCTCGTTCATTATTATGAATATTATTTGGAAATAAAGATCACTTATTGTTCGTTGCTGTCTCTCTCTGTTTGTCGAGTTTCATTACTTTCTGGCCACTCCTTTTTGGAGTTGCATTTTCTATGTCACGTAGTGTATATTTAACGTGATACAAACGATATAAATACTATAAACAAATGCATGTAATAATTAAATAAAAAAATTTATTAAACATTACCAATTCTTATAAACTTCAATGTGTTTAATATGAAATTATTAAATGAATTGAGGTAAATAGGAAAATTCAAGTATGAGTTTCAAACTCATTTGAATACTATTATAAAAACTCCTTTGCCAAATGAAAACAATGCATGGATTCAATATCGTATTCGAAGGTATTATAATTTTTAAAAAATGTATTAAACGGATATCGATGACGGCATATTATATTCCGTATACTTTCAGAATATCTATAATGTTATGAGTGGACCTAGAGAAGTCCATGTAAACACACCCCAGAGTAGAATTCCAAAAAAAAAAAAATCCCGCTGATTTTGAGGGATGAGAAAAAACAAAGAAATTTTGGGGAATAAATCCAGAATTTCGGGAATCATTGGAAAATGTGAAGGAGTTTTGAAGATAAATAAAACCAGTCATTCTTCAAGTTAAAACTTTTATTTTTAACAAATTTCAGGCAATGTCCTGAAAAGTTTGAGGTGGATTTTTCTTTAGGAATTCACAAAACTTATACTTTTGCACTCAAAGGTTTCCTATTTTATTAAACCTCATTAGCTTTACAACAATTTCGGCTGTAAATTGGTGAAAATTCGAATATTTCTTTAAAAACTAAATTTGTTTAATTTCTATTAGCTGACATAACTACTAGTCTGGCATACTCTGTATTAATTTTCTAGCTAGTTGCATTGTATTATTTATTGATTTTTTTCTTACTTATGTTTATTTTCTTTTCAGCTTAAATGGGCCGATTTGGAGAACAGAAGTGATTTTATCTTAATCTCAGATAAGATTAATCTGTCGTCAACCTCTCTCATTTTTCATGATTAAAATATCAAATTACTTATGATATTTCTCTTAGATATCTTTTCCACAACTAAAAAACGTATTTTGTTAATTTTCATGTAAATGAGGCTTTCTATATTTATGTTATTGGTTTGATTGAATTTTTTTAACCCTTTCCTTTACACTGACAAAAATTGAAATCTTAAAAAAAATTAAAATAATAAATTAAAAATTTTCATGATTAAAATTTTCTGAAAGCTCCCGGGATTTATTTTTTATTTCCCTCATAAAAATCCCGGGAATAAAACCAGTTTTTTCCACTGTTTGCAACTCTACCCCAGAGTACCTTCTTGTTTAATTCTTCTAAGCCACAAGGCAGTCATCGCATCATATGGAGCTACACATTCAGTCACTCATCAGCATGACAAAGTTATAAGCTTTATCCAACTGACCAGAAAACACGTTTCTAGCCATCTTATGTCAAATGTTTGCGACATTTCTCACAATGGAGCCTGTTCTCATTGTCAAGTAATCTATATGATCTTGGCTGTTATATCCAGCTTTTGCCGTATTTCTGCAAATCGTATTTATATTCCTTCTAATAAGCAGAAGCTTATTAGCTAGTCACCTTCATTAAAATCATATGCCATTGGCATAAAAGACACTTTCCCTTTCCGTGATTATACGAAAATAAATCTCCAATGTAGAACATGTTTATGGTTATTGTATTATGGGATATACCCAAAAGTGATAGTCGCTAAAATGGATCATACAGATTTGCGAGCCACAGATATTCGCCACGGAACAAACACATTACCGCCGTGAACTGATATGTCCATACACAAAACTGTATGTTTCAATGCAATAGGTGCATTATTTTATTAATATAATTCTACAGATATAATGAAGTTTTAAAAAATTATTTTTTGTTTAATACTATCAAGACTTACATGCCAATGCATAAAAAAATGTCATGTTCTATATAATCAATGTTAAATATATATTTTTTACCATTTTAATAAAAGTACACAGAAAACAAAATTAGAAGTTTGCCCTTTTGCTCAAAGGTCAGGGTGTTAAATAGTTTTTTTTTAATCATGCCAGTTTTCTTTTTTCTATATATATTTATTTTTTAATATAGTTTTACATATACTCTAATTGTTCCATATATTACATTTCTGAAACTTTTGCTAATGTATATATTCCAGTACTACAGTGTATAACAAATTTCTCTTTCAATGTAGATTATAATTTCCTTAAAACTGTAAGTATGTAAAATGTATATTCTATAGACGTAATTTAAAATATGTCAAGAAAAATCGGTATGATAAATACCGTAAAATGTATTCAAATTTTATGGCAAACGACACCTATCTACAAAAATTAGACTGTGAAAAGGCAGAGAATTAGTCAAGTCACATGAAAAACTCTGCATATTAAAATAAATCGTTACTCAGTACAGTAATGAAAGGTGATACTGGCAGAAAACTTTCTATTTTTTCATTTTAATCCAACTTTTATAATAGTGTTACTATTCGTTCAAGTATCAAAGTTAATTTTTTTAAGGAACTGTTACTTAAATTTAATTATCTAACGGAAATCAAATTTGCCATCATTCTTTGAAAACTTTTACAAAATTAATCAATTAGATTAAACAAACTTTATCAAAAAGAAACAAGTCTACAAATCGTGCATATTAAATTTTCGAATGTACATAAAATACAAAGTGCTTTAAAAGTTCAGATAATGTTCATCGTTTATTTTTAATTATCTTTATTAAGAAATAAACATATTTTTTTTTATATTGACATATCTAATAAATATAAAATAACAAAACTACATTAATAAAGTTAAAGGTAAAATCCTTTAACGTAATAACGTGAACAGATTAGAAAAACTGAATTAATTAAAAAGAATTTTCACTTTCAAAATTTATAGTAATGACATTAGTTAAATGCAGGCATAAGTTTGTGATTTTACTTCTCGTTAAAAGTTTTTAATTAGTTTTCTTGTAAAGATCGCAGTTGAAATTGCTCTATACGGTGTAAACAAACCCGTTAATTAAAACAAAGCAAGAATATATTTAACTTGTTAGAACTTCAGCATGAACATCGGCTGAATGACAACGACTGTAATGATTCGATATTTTTTTATTATTAAAATTATTATATTCAAATATTCTGTAACAGATGTTAAATAGTAAATAGAAATTTGAATTATGTGATATTTCATTATTGCCAAAAGCCATTCAATCCCTTTTATTTGTTTTCTTTTTTCGGCAGTGTTACATTCAGCAGTAATTAATATTTTAATTTATAGTTTAAGTATTTATCTAATTAGTATTAATACTTTTTATCTCTTCTCCATTTTATAATTTAAGGGGACAAGGGACTTAAAAAATCTTAAAAATCAATTTTTTATTTTTTGTAAATTTCAAGTTAAGTATTATTCAAGGGTACATTATATGCATTATGGCATGAATTTATTACAAAAGAAAAATTATTTTTGAGGGAAAAAAATGAAATTTTATGTGTCGTCTTAGAAATATTCGAAATGCCCCCTGCGCGTTCCATATCAATGAAAATCCCCTATATTTTTTATAAAAGTTTGGTTTATATATATAAATAAAACTGTGCATTGAATTTTATATATTTGAATATAAAAGTTTTAAAAAAATGTTGAAAATTTTTGAAATTTTTACGAAAAAATTTCAAAAATTTTTGAATTTTTTTTTTTATATATACCTTTATATTCAAATATGTAAAATTCGATGCACAATTTTATTCGATTCACAGCACGAAACATTTTTAAGATTTCTAAGAAATAAAATTCCATTTTTTTTTCTCAAAAATAACTTTTTTTTATGATAAATACCTGCCATAATGCGTATAATGTACCCTTGAGTGATATTTAAAGTGAAATTTACAAAAAATAAAAAAATTGATTTTTAAGGTTCACCATGCCATTAAAATTTTGAGTAAATTTCATACGTATTATAAATTCCACGAATTGCATTTCATCAGAACATTTTTGTCTCAAAACTTTAACAGGATTAATTTAATTATTCATATATATATTTTTTTCTGCTGTTCTTTTAAAGTTTAGTATTAAAATTTCAAATGGGTTTCGACATCTTCTTATGCGAAGATCTTGTCTAATTAATCGCCATGCGCAAAAAAAAAAAAAAAAAAAAAAAAAAAAAAAAAAAAAAAAAAATGTGATTTAAACCAACTACTGAACTCTCTGTGGCTCTTTATATCCCGTTCTATTTTCATTTTTTCTGTGCCAAAAATTGTATGTGTCTCTTTCAAAATTGACGATGAAAATAGACATATTATTTTAATACATTATACGAAAATTAGTACATTTTACTTATTTGTGAATGCTAATTTTTATCGGTGTTCTATAAATGTACAAAAAAAAAAAAAAAAAAAAAAAAAAAAAAAAGAATTTTTAAATAGAAGTAGTAAATTATAAATTAGTAGTAAATTCTCAGAAAAATTGAGCTAGCCCCTACTATTCTGCAGTGCATTGGAGTATTAAAAAAGTATATTGTTTTTATTTGTTTTACATGACATTATCGTTATTCTGTATTGTTTTAAAACTAATTCTCTTAAAAAAAAACATACTTTTTAAGCCGAGAAATATAATGTTAATGTTGAACATCGTTTCAACAGATTTATCGAAGCTTAAAATTTACAAATCTATATCCATATTTCGTGTATAAGCATGGCAATATCAGATCTCATATAATCACATCCAATCGTGCGATCGACGATATGCTATTTTTCTTAGTTTGAAGAAGCAAAAACAAATGCCCTTACAAATTTGCATTAACCACATATTTACATGTTCGTCGATTAAAAATATCCACTACATCAATTTCTGCTGTGTCTTCTCCTTTGTTATAACTTTGCGTACAAGAATCATTTACAAAGCATCACATGTCAGCATATGCAAAGTATCGATTGTTTTCGCGGTATATTACAAAAATTAATATTTTGATTCACCCGATACCAATGACAGCTTTCATCTTTGATTTATTTAAGCCTAATCTTCCTTTAAAAAACGATGATCACAAATTGTATTTTCAAAATGTGAGTATACTTGATGATCACAATGAATTATTGATATTTGTTATTGATCACGTAATTGACCACGTAATTGATTACTGATCACGATGAAAATTATACAAATGAGTATAATTTTCAAAAAGCTCACCGTTTTACTTAAAACGCGAAAACGATAATCATATTATAGATTTCACAAATCAAAAATATACATTTTATTGAAATCTTCCAGTGTTTTCGGCCTTCAATTTCGCGATCATCTTCAGAGAATATGATTATTAATTGTTATTGCATTCATTCAAATACGCCACTTCATTTGAAATGGGAGAGTCTATAATTATTTGAGTAGCTCGAAAAAGAAGAAGCAATGCCTTTGATTGAACTAATTTAGAAAATTTAGAAACTAACTAATTTAGAAATATGTAACTGAGTTCCATTTATTTGAGAACGCCACTTTATTTACACACGTCATTTTCATTTAAAATGCGTATTGTTTATAGGAAACCGACACGATCAAATAACATGATTCCATATAATAGTTTGTCACCATTTTTATCTAAAATAATAGCTTACAAATTTTACATTAGACGAACCTTTACAATATGATAGATTTATTTTTCGATTGTTGCTACTTGTTCTTTTTGTTTTGTTTAGAAGCTTGCGAAATACTCTATTTTGTTCGGCAGTAAGCAAGTAAAATTTATTTCTTTTATAGTTCCTAAAATTCCTGTGTATTTAATATTATAGAATTTTATCAAGGAGAATTATTTTTTCAATTAAAGACCAGTATTGCCGATTAGTAACAAACTGTTTTTTAACCGTAAACCATACTTAAAACAAAATATGATTTTTTAAAGTATTCTTCCCAAGTTTTATTTAAAAAATGAAAGACGAAAAACATTATTACAATGATTTTTGAAAAATCAGGCATTTAAGGGTTAAAATGAATGTTACGGATGTTAAATATTTTTCTCTCCGCAAGATTAATCCGAAACACTGTTATTTCTACTACTATCCAGCTAAGCATTTAAAATGAAAGTGGTGATTGTGAGCAATGTGACGCATAAAAATAAATGGAACGGCAGTTACGTATTTTTCTCTACATAAGGTCAATCCTAGGAACAACTACTTTTACATCCAGCTATCCTAAAAATTATAGACTTTTCCATTTCAAACGAAGTGACGTATTTGAATGAAAACAAGAGCAATTAATAAAATTATTATCTGACGGTGGTCGCGGGATTTCAGGGCTAAAGTACTAGGAAATTTAAATAATATGCATATTTTTAACTTATGACGCGTATATTATTATTATTATCTTTGCCGCCTTTTAAGCAAAATGATGAGCTTTTTAAAACTTATATTGTGCATTTCGTGATGGAGTCAAGGGGGAATATTGTATTTCGTCTGATGATTTCTTTTCTTTTTCATGATTATAGTTGTGCATTTATTTTGAGTAAATATTAAATAAAATTTAAATAAGTTTTGAAAAGCAAAATATTAAAAGCAAAATATAGAAGATTTGTATTTATTGACTTTTATTATTATCTGTGTCAGCGTGTTCTTAATTTAAAAATTGTTCCAGATATTAAAAGTAACTTATACAAATATTTCTGAAGAATTAAACAAAATTTAAATCAATTTTGAAAAGAAAAATATTTATAGTGTTTTTAATTAAAGTCTGAATACCACAAGATTTGTATTTATTAACTTTTATTATGATCTGTTTTAACGTGTTCTTAATTTAAAAATTGTTCCAGATATTAAAAATAACTTATGCAAATATTTCTGAAGAATTAAACAGAAATAGCGTTTAAAAAACCTGGAAAGATGAAATAAAAGAATTTTTTAGTTTCTGAAGTTTGTTATCAGGAGAATTTGTTGTAAAAAATAATAGTTTAAGAAACAAAAAAAAATATTGTAAGCATGGGGATAACTGATGATATTTTAGATGGCTATCACGTAAAGGTGTCAAGGGCAAATTAGTTTGATATAATAGTATTTTAACTTAATGTATTTTACTTATTTTGACTTTCAGGCGAATCAAAAATCGTATTTTTTGAAAAATGACCCCATTAATATTCTGTTTGTATAACAAATACTGGTTTAAGTCGTGAAAAAATGTCACGGGAATAATACATCTTATACATATGTATTCTTTAAATTTATATGTCGAAATATCTAGAAACTTTTTCTAACACGTTGTAAAGAATCCAGAGAGGCAATGATGACAAATTAAAAAAAAAATAATAATAAAATAAAATAAAATATTGATGTCCGTTCGCTTTTGTAAATTAACGAAAAAGAAGATTATTGAAAAATATCATGTAAAATATCATGTTTGACAGAAGTAAAAATTATTGTTAAAATCAACTGAGATTTACTAAGTATGGCAAAGCACGATTAATAATCATTAAGTTGATATGATAGACAATAAATACAATATATATATATATATATATATATATATATATATATATATATATATATATATGTATGTATATATATAGGACTGCACTTACAATCTGCGTGTCTACAGTGCCTAGAATTTAAAGTGCCATCCAGGAATGATTGGTGATCTGTGGGAAGCCTTTCCACCCCTATGTCCGTTATATTTTTATTCTTGGGAGTAACTCTGCCATCATAAATACACTCTAGTGGTCGTCAGAATGAAGGAGGCGTGGCTAAAAGCCAGCCGGAGAACTGAAGCGAATAGAACTCGGTTTGGAGCAAAGCAGTATACAATGTAAGCGTCCTATCTTAAATGGGAGAGGTAACTGCGGGATTAAAGGCGAAGTCACATCAATCAAGGTCACACGCTACGTAGCGGACGGGGTTGAACTACATGTAAATACTTAACTGTTTTCTGCTTTATGATAATCTATTAATGGAGGATATTGCATCTACATTTTGATCACGTGGTCAAGGTAAAAACTTCTATCGTAAAGAAGGGAAGCCTCCGTAGACGTGTAATGTAAATCCCCGCTAGCCAATGAAACGGTTCATGAGGCAAAGTAGTAGTATCTTCCCTTCTTATCAGTTAGAAGTTCCTTGGGTAAATTACCCGTATCACGTGACTTTTTTCAGCCTCGAACCCATGTTTACAATATCCTCCCTTGTACATCTATGAAATAACTGCTCAAGCTCAAACGTCGTGTTTTCATTTGTTTGTAGCATTTAAATTCTGACAGCATAGAACATTTTAATTTTTATTCGTGATTATTTAATTTATTTATTGTAGTTAATTATTTAAATATAAATAGTTCTTCTTAGAACTAGTATTATTTATTAAAATGGCAAAATGTTGGCCATCGAATAGCTGTAGTTTTCGAAATTGTAAGAAAATTCTTTTCCTGGTAGAATCCATCCCTGTCCTTTTCCAAAAAGTAAAACAAGTTAGTTACGTGCTTTTATTTCAATTTATATATATAAAAAAATAAAATCTTATTTAATTACATAATACAAACGTTCCTGGTATAAATACGTTCGATTTCAATTATGTTTTATTAATGTAATGACGACGCATAAAAATTAGTGAGTAGTTAATATGTAAAGATAGAATTTTGTAGCCTCATTTTTTACGGAATTCTTGATATGCTGAAGTTATAAAAAAATATATATACACGGTTGTATACCCGATGAGAATACAATGTTTTTGAATGTTTAGAGTATGTATAGAATTTAATAACAAATAAAGTATTCAATTTTAAGTCCTTTACTTCGTTTAGCAAGCGCAGACGATAATTATCCAATATACGTGTTGCACTCATCGTATTGCACTTATGTTATATGTAACTTACAAATATTTCATTCATTTAATTTAATATTTATTTCATTTTATATTCGGAATCACTCATGCATTAAATGCTGTACTATTAAACTAGCAAGTAATGCTCCTTTAATTGTTTAACCCAGGAGAACTCGCTGCATGGGATTTTCTCTCACCGTCGTACTTTTTTTAAGACTCTTATTTAAACCATTTTTCATTTTAATTAAAATTTAAAAATGTTATTTCAGTTATTTTACCTATTTGTGAGTAAAAGTACTAAAACAAGCAAAATATATATATATTGAGCGAATGTAAAATAAAAGAAAATCAATTGGACACCGTGAGAGAAATTCTCACTAGCGAGTTCTCCCGGGTTAAATATTTTGCGATTTCTACAATAGCTTCAATAATTTTCCTAAAATCGACAGATTATTTATTTATTTTTTAAACAGACAAAGCCATTTAGAGAATCCCTGTTAAAAATTTATTCACGGATTTCAAATTGTTACTCACAGAAGATGAATCTTGTTTACCAGATTTATTGCAAAATATTTTTGTTATAGTTTGTTTTGATAAAAATATGTGTATTTAAAAAATAATCGCAATGTCATTTCCGTTTCAGGGCAAAGGTAAATGTTTTCGTAGCATTAGTGATTTTTCTCAAGAAATTAAAATGGTATTGTGAGTATTTTTTTTTTAAATGTACAACATTTTTTCAAAACAAACTCTAATAAAAATATTTTGCAATAAATTTGGTAAGCAAGATTCATGTTCATAACTGGGTAAAGATTCAAAAAATATGCGCAAGAGTTAGTAGATATTCTGTCACATATGACGTCATACTGACAACCCGCGTATTTGCATTATCAGCCCCGTCCACCAGATGGCGCAGGTATGACAATATACTTCAGATATTCTAGTATTAACATTGCACGCCGTTTTGGTTGGGAGGGGAAAGAATATTATGTTTTTAGCGGTGAACTGGAGAGGTGTGCAAAAGAATTTTTTTATAAGATATAAACGCCATATTTCGTTCTAATGAACGAGAAAGAACGACGATTACATGAAATTTAAGACGTAGTGTGTTCTAACTTTGTAAATAGTCTCTTCTTTTGTACATATTATCGTGTAAATAAGCACGCGCCAATATAAGTATTTTAAATAGGAAGTGTCTGTCATTTCTGGTGTAAAAGAAATAATTTATTGTGTAAGAAAAGTTTTCTCTACAAATATATATATAAATAAACAAGTCAAATTGACGACTTCCATAAATTTAAGGCTAATTAAAATTGTAATACAATATATATATATATATTGTATTACAATTTTAATTAAAATTAAATGTATGAAACTCGTTAATTTGACGGTTTCCATTTTATGCTTTAAATTATATGAAAATAAAATTATTTTCGCAACAATATGGATTTGAAGGTACTACGACGCACATATCAATATTGAATCCCAATTCCAGCCCATTTTCTGCAACGGCTCACTAATTTCGTGCATTTGTTTAACGGGTCAGGTACAATTTAAACTAACAAAGTACATGAAATGTCACCTCTGTAACGAATTGACATTTAATTGTAAAATTGAAAACACATATTAAGAACGATTTGTTTTATCAATTAAAGTTGTGACAAAAGTATACACATATACAAGGTTTATTAATTGATTTTTATAGATAATACAGTTTTTACGAAAGAATTATGCTTACATGAAGTGCTGGCATGATTTTTCGCATTTGAATGACTCAAACAAACCAAGATGTTTTTAAATTTGTACAGATAGTATGTGTGTTTTCAAAATGATCTACTATATAAAAACTAAAACTTTTACTAAAACTAGAATTCTTTTTAAAGCTCGAAATATCGAGACTTTTTTTAAACAACAGTAGTCGAGAATTCTAAACTTCTGACTTCAGAAAAAAATAATAGTGATTTGTGCTTTTATGCGTTTAATACACACAGCGAAAATTTCCTCTCTAGGTAATCATTATTCAGAAATCGTGTGCGAAATGATAAAAATCGCTGTTTTTAACAAATTGACTTCAAAGATTAAATCACCCCTAGATCATACAGATAAAACTCAAAGTGCTTTAGACGTAAATTTTCTTCTAATGCGATTATTTGTATGGGGTTTGCTTTTAAATGTTAATAAAGAATCATATTTAATTATAAGCTGTTTAAAGAAAAACAATTATTGGACGCTTTAAAGGGTAACTGACACCTTTAAAATGAACGGAAGTTTTAAAGAAACGCAAGCATTTTAATGTAATTCCCATAAATCTAGTGTTAAAGGTACAATTGATAGAATCTATAAAACAAAATGTACTTTCAACATCATGTGCAGTTCTTTAATAAGATATGTAG
Source organism: Maratus speciosus (assembly GCA_963932465.1). Lineage (NCBI taxonomy): Eukaryota > Metazoa > Arthropoda > Arachnida > Araneae > Salticidae > Maratus > Maratus speciosus. Next base: position 194,802,207 of record OZ010789.1, read on the forward strand.
AAAAGCATTGCATTGGATAAAGATGGCAAAAACATTTGAAATGGAAAATGATTAATTGTTTGTTTAAATAACGATAAAAATAAGAGAAGTTTTAGAAAATGAACGTGATTGTAACAACCAAGGAAAAAAATAGCACACATAGATGAGTTTTGCAATGTCAAAACGCTCTTTAGATGATCATCAAGGTAACAAAAAAAGGAGAATAAGTAAAAAAAAATAAAAGTTTTATATTAATAATTTGAATGTCAAATATATAAATAATAAAAAAGTATCCCATTTTTTCGATCACTTACAGCTGTTTAAAAAAGCTGCTAAAAGTCAATAGTCTGGAGCAAAAAATTTAGAAAATCAGCAAAAATCAATACTAAATATTAGAAAAAACGTTTTTTAAATAAACATATTCTGAACAGAATGTGTTCAGATTAAAATTGAAAAGTTTATTATTTGTTATCTTGTAAGTTTTTATATTGTAAGGTCAAGAAAAAAAATGTTATTTTGTAATGTTTACGTTATAAGATCAAGAAAAAAAATTAAAACGTTGCAAAGAATATATTATATGAACTTTGAAAACTTCACTATTTCACTTAAAAGGTGACTAAAATAACAAAAGGAGATGTCACAAGTTAAAATATATATATTTTATTTAAAACGTCTTAGTACTTAAAAGCTTTTATAAGCACTTCATCAGAGAATATTTCAATAACTAATTACTATTTATTTATAGGGTGAGTTCACAAAGTTTCAAGGTTGAGAATAAATAAATTGTTAAACATTTTTGTACAGCGAACTGCAATTCTTCGAAATGTGACCCTTGGGTATCAACATTCCGCTGCCAGCGTTTTTTTTATTATCCATAAGCCCCCTGGAAGCCTTCGCGCGACTTCCACGCTGCCTTGATCGCTGGAATCGTGTCGAATCACTTCCCTTTTAGGTTTTTCTTGATCCGGGGAACAAAAAAGTCGCTGGAAGCGAGGTCGGTGCTGTAGGGGGGCTTGCTACAGTATTGCCACGTTAAACTTAGCCAAAGCTTCGGAAGCGGCGAGCGACGTGTGACAGGGCGCATTGTCGTGGTGAACAATCCAATCTTCTTTAAAGTCTGGGTGGGCGAGTCGGACTCTATCCTTCAAATGGTGGTGCATTCCAGCGTAAAACTGACCTTACCCGATGCGTCTGCCCAGATACCAGGGACGATTGGATTGTTCACTACGACAATCCGCTCTCTCACACGTCGCTTGCAGCCAGCAAAGTTTTGGCCAAGTTTAACGTGGCAATAGTGCCACAAGCCTCCCTAAAGCCCCGACTTCATTCCCAGCGAAATTTTTTCTTTCTTTCGGATCAAGAAAGACCTGAAAGGGAAGCGATTCAACACGATTCCAGAGATCCATGATTACAGCTTCGACGAGGTCCCTTAACAGCCTTGCGCGCGAAGGCTTCCAGGGTGCCTAGGAACAATGGAAAAAACGTTGGCTGCGGTGTGTTGATGCACAAGGGTGATATTACAAAGAATTTTACTTGGAAGTACAAAAATATTTAATAAATTTTGTATTCTAAGACCAGTCTTGAAATTTTGTGAACGCACCGTGTATACAAATAAGCCACTTCGTTTTGAAATGAGAGAGCCAATAATTATTAAAGTTGAAATTAGAAGTAACATATTTTTAACTTGTAACATCTCTTTATTCTCTTCATTATTTAAGTCAACTTTTAAGTAAAACAGTGAACTTTTTAAAGTTCATATCGCTCACCCACAAGAAAAGGGACACATCTCGAAAAATATAAATTTTCACAGGAGAAGCAAAAGAAAACGTGCTTGATTTTAAATGCAACATGAAATTACAGAACTTAGCTCTGGAAGCACGGATACAAACTTGCATAAAAGTATAAAATACTCAAGAATGAAGAGGTTGGATGAGGTTTGGAAGGTTGGGTAATTTTACCCCCCACTTCTGTAGTCACAAATGGACATGTAGCGTAATAAAGTGATTTTCAGTATAACTACATTTATGAAACTGTTTGTGAAGCCTATTAGTGGAATAAAACGCAAAATGAATTTTTGCGCGGTGTCTCACTTATCTTGCGGGAGTGCTATATAATAAATTGTATGTGTAAATCAAAGTGAAATATTGTGTTTCATCTCATGATATTATCTACTGTAAAGAAATGTTTTCTTATTTATTTTTCAGTTCACGACAAATTGGAATAATCCTATGTGGATAAAAATTGCAGTACTAAGAACTTTTAAAGCGAAGTAATGACCTCTATGTTAAATAAAATATGACCTGTTGACTTTTGTGAGGCAGGTCCTTTTTTTATATTAATTACATCTAAATCTTATTACAAGTCAACTTAAAACATATTTGTTTAATGAATTCACAATAAATCTCTTTTAAGATCAGCTATGGTATCGAACCCGGGCTTCCCTGTTTACAGGATATAGGTGAAAAACTTTTTTCTCTTATTGAAAACTCTAATACATTTTTTACATTGATTGCATTTTTTAGATTTACCACTAACACCAAACTAGTTAGATGTGCCAATCACAAAAGTTTCTTCTATTTCCTATCAATATTCCATTTTAATTAGTTTTATTAGAATTTTGCAAAATTTCATACACTTTTCGATGGTACAATATGGAAAATTGCACAAAAATCGCTATTACAGCAGCTCCTGCCGGCTATATCTATTACAGTGATCCCTTCCGGCGGAATGCTTCGAAATTCAAGGAGGACCTTCTCGCTATGGCCAAAAATAAAAAAAAAATTTTTTTGGTTCAATTGTATGCATAACTTCATACACTTTTCAATTGTACAATATTCAAAATGCACAAAAATCGCTATTACAGCGCCCCCTACAGGCGGATTTCCCTAAATTCAGGGAGGACCTTTTTCCCATGGCCAAAAACATACACAAAAAATTTGGTTCAATTCTATGCATAACTGCATACAGTTTTCGATGGTACAATATTCAAAATGCACAAAAATCGCTATTCAGCGGCTCCTACCGGCGGAATTTTTCCAGTTTCAGGGAGGAACTACTTGTCATGGCCAAAAACATACACAAAAATTTGGTTCAATTCTATTCATAACTTCATACACTTTTCGATGGTACAATATTCAAAATTCACAAAAATCGCAATTACAACTCCCCTACGAGCGGATTTTTTCCAAATTCAGGGAGACCTACTTACCTTTGCCAAAAACTTAAAAAAAAAAAAAATAGTTCAATTCTATGCATAACTTCATACAATTTTTGATGGTACAATGGCGACACATGGAGACACGGACAGATAGACATTTTGTATAAACATGTTTTTTTCTTATCTCTGAACTCTAAAACGTGTTAGTCCGTCGAAAACCGGAAGTCGAAAAAAATTCGATTGCAATAATTCTAAGCATTTTTATATGAAAATTTTCAATTATGCAACCACGTAAAGTTGAGAAATTTATCAAAAGTGATATTTTCGTATTAGCCGTATTCTAAGAGTTATTAGTCCAAGATTTTGTTACTTACGGCAGGCTTTTTTATTTTGAACATTTCAGTGCTTTAAGCGCGTAATAAAATTATATGTATGTTAAATTTATGTTTTATTTATATTATTTTATTTATTTATTTATTTATAGAAGAAGTTTCAAAATTTTTATGGAATATTAGCTTTCAGAAAATGCTGAATACTTTGCATTGTTTTAAAGGCAAACTGATTAATCTTTCATAATTGAGCTCCACGCTGCAGAGATAAATTAAAAAAATATTTCACGCTTGAAAATTGTTTATAAAAGCATAGACAATCAGTAATCTGAGTGTAGTTAGCAAACAAATTTCATTTGAAAGTGTTTTATTTTTACTAAATCGTGGTGTAACAATTTAAATTGTTCGATTACATATATGTTACATTTGTGTTTTTTTAATTATTTTTTTATTTACTTATAGGGAAAGTTTTAATTTCTTTATGGAAAATTAATCAGAAATACATTCCGAAACATTTTTACTGCTTTATCCAAAATATTTGTTTTTATTATGTAGATCCGGCACGTGATAGAGATAAATTACAAAAAAATCATGTTTCATAATTATTTAAAAAACATAATAAATCAGTTAATTAAGTTACAGTTTTCAAACAAATATCATTTAAAAGTAGATTTTTCCCTTATACGACGGTGTAAAGAAATAAAATGTACAAGTGTTAGAGAAAAAAAAAACATGCAGTAGCGAAAATTGCAAAACCGAATTTTGATAGTGTAGTGTTTCCATTCACAAATTGACGTCAATGTTACGCACAGATACATTTCTCCTTTATAATATAGATATACCTTTGTTAAAATTAGTTTTTTTTAGTCAATTATATTTTGAATGCGTTGTTTTTAATGTGAGGCAAATCCACTTTGAATAGAATTTTTATTGTATGTTGCAGAATATTTACAAGTAAAATCAAAAGATAGCTTTTCTACAAACTGTGATGAATTGCCAAAAATAGCGAAGCATTATTGTATTATAATTTATAATTATATGTACATTATTTATTAAGAAATATTTTCCTTTTTTATTCTTATAAAATATTTGCAACTTTTCTAAAGTGAATGAAATATTAAAATAAAAAAAAAATATATAAAGTAAATAAAATAATATATTTTTCATCATTATTATTATATTCCATTTAAAGGAAAAGTAAATGAAATATTTTTTTGCTACTATAATTATATTCCATTTAAAGTAAATCAAAATTTCAACAAGTCATTCGTCTTAAAAGTGATGTACGATTATTGGTGCATACAAAAGTGGGGATTTTTTGGAGCTAACACTGCATTTTACCATTCTAACACACCATTGTTAATATATTAAATATGCATGATAAAGACCACCAACAATGAAGTTACACCTTATGTGTTTTAATATATTCATAAAATATTTTTTACTAATATTTTAAAAGCCATTTCAATGAAACTATCTAGCAATAGCAAAAAAGGACTTGGAAAAGTTTCAAAATCTACGGCTCATATATAACACAAAAATAAATTGAAAGGTTGTATTTGAAACTGTCATAAATTCACAAAATATAACTAATAAGAAAATATCTGTTTAACACAAAACAAAAGCCCCAACTTTTAATAAAAACAGTTACATTTCCGTATGTTTATATTTTTCCCTTTTTTCAACATAGCGAGAATTGTGAAAGATTCTTTCATTTTACTTTGAAAAACCAAATAAAAAAAAGAAGAAAATAATTCAACGGGCGAATGGAAAAAGGATAACATTCCAAAAATATAGTAAATGGAATGAGATTTGTAATCAACAATATGTGATAAATTTTAGTTATATATACGTTGATTTTTTATTTATAATGATTATTATAAATATATTACATCTGTTTTACTGCGCCTTTTTTAAAGAGCATTCACAACTTTTTTTAATTCAAGAATATATACATATATATATATATATATATATATATAATGCTTTCAAAAAAATTTTTTAAAAACAAATAACCCAGTGCATCAGGCGCAACGCAGCTTCTTATATGCACTAAGTGAATATAGCTCTAATAAAAGTGAATGATTATGAAAATTATTATGAAAAGAGGGTGCAAAACAACAATAAAAATCCATGAAAATTTATAACGAAAAAACAACAAACAAACCACTCCCTGCTCTTCAGAAAGTGGGAGGAGTGAAAAAAGCAGGTATCAAAAACAGAAATTGGATCCTCACGGGTTTCGCAAGATATGGCCAACCCACATACTCCAAAAGTATAACAATAGATTTAAACTTTCAAAAACACAACATAAAAAAGCTATTTTATAATTTTAACGAATCAAAACTGCTTTAAAAACAAAAATAACCAACCAATTCAAATCCAAGAAAACCGATTTAGCTTATAAAACGTAAATAAGAATTAATAAAAAATTTTTTCATTAAGCAATTAAAAGTATTGAACATGTGAGAAGGCCATATCCCCACCTTTACCCATGAAGACCTGAAGAAAACTTGCTACCTTTAAAACAATCACTACGCTCCACTTCTTTCCATCAGCAGGAGTTGCAAGCAAGGCCATAATCCAAGTTAGACCAGCGTCGTGAAGACTTGTCTTTCCATTATCCTCATAATCATTAATTTTCTTTCCAAGTCACCGCAGTTTCTACTTGAAGCACATCAACATGCAGACGTTCTTAAAGACTTTAGTCCACATCCTTCATTTATTCAAGCAGCTACCTTGGCATCCATTACAGTGTTTGGCCGCTTAGCTGTTGCCACTTTATAAAACACTTCTTAAGTTGATTTACATAATGAAAAATAAACTGGTATGGAAATAAATTATTATAAAAAAGATTAGCAGTAAATTTAAAAATCTGTGAACTCAAAAATTCTCTATTACTACAAATTCTATAAAATCTATTAATTTGTCCCACAATGATGTTATTAAAAACCTTCTTACTTAACCGTTTAGACGCCGAACTATGAAGTAGATCGAACTGGTACTTAAATTTGCTTAATTAAGTATACTTATAGATCCCTTATAAGTAATTAACAGAAACATTTAAAGAAAAAAATATTTCATATGGATTTTTTACATGTTCCCAAATGGGAACATTGGCGTCTAATGAGTACTTTTCTTATAGATTTTGAAGATTTTCTTTTTACAAAAATCAAATGAACAAAAAGGCATAAAAATAAAAGATTATAAAAATATTTGGCAATTTAAAAATAATTTACATTAAAATTGTTTACCTTTTAATTTTTACAGCTTTTTATCCAATTTATTTGCCATGATATAAGGGAAAACAATCTTTATGCAACCTCTTGTCACACTCAACACACATGTTGCGGCAGTTTTTTTGGCAAAGAGCACAGCGTCCTTGTGACGCAGATATCAGATAATGATTATCAGTTTTTCTAAGTTTATTTTAAACATGCATTTTTGGTCCAAGTTGAGATATATGTTTTGGTTTGGAACGCAGTAAGTTCATCGTAATATCTCTACGAAATTCTAAATGTGACATTGAGTTCTTTCCATGAATGTCTCTATAAATTATCCAAGATGCTGTTGCAGCAATATTTAGAGCATTTGCAAATAAATTCCAGTGCAATTTTATATTTCGTAGCTGCGGTCTGTACGATGAAAGAAGTTTATCCAGACCATCAACTCCACCCATACCTTCATTGTAATATTTTATAAGAGCAGGTTGTGGAACATCAATTTTCTTTTTTGCCGATTTAGAATATCTCTTTGTGTTTGAAATAGGTTCATGCGTTTGATGATTAGAGGCAACTGTCACAACTGCATTGTAATTCCACCGGCAAATGAATACAGTTCCATCACTACGGTAATCCATTGCTCCTCTGGTCTTTTTGGCCAAGTTTTTATTGTCTAGTAAAGGACACTGCCGGATGCGGTTACTTTGGATTGTACCTGTAGCTCTAATTCCAGAGTCTGCCAATTTTTTAATAAGTTATAAGATGTAAAAAAGTTATCGAAATAGATTTCGTGCCTGCCCGGATCTGTAACTGTGGAGATTAGCTGCGTCACGACATCCTCACCCAGAGGCATTCCTGTAGACTCAATCTTCCTTCCAGAATAAATTTCCATCGCATATGGATATCCAGACGAGGAACATAACATCCATATTTTAAACCCGAATCTTATGGGTTTACCTTTTATAAACATTTTTCAAGTGTGGTGTCCATAATAAGGTACCATAGATTCATCTATGCTCAATTTTTTATGGAAAGTTCCAAACTGACGCAAATTTTTCCCCAATTCTTCATAAATTGGAGCTATTTTCCCAAGTTTATCACCTGGCTTTAATTTAGAATTATCATTTATGTGAAAAAACTTTTTGATTGTACGGAAATGGCTTCTTGACATGACTGTTGGAACAATATCAACTTTCAAATATTCAGCAGTACTCCAATAATAATCTTCTTTTGGCACCAAATGGTAACCACTCAAGAGGAGCAATCCTAGAAACTGGGCAATATCTGTATCGTCAATGGCAATTATCTCTCCTTTTTGACTAGCGTATAACTTTGTCATGCATGCTAATGTTCCGATATAGTCTTTAGCCAAAATTTTATCAAAAATGTGAATAGGATCCAAATCTTGTAACTCTGGAATATCAATTTTTAAATCACCTGGTTCCTCATCAAGAAATGTATGATTAAATTCTTTTCTCTTACTCCATCTTTCTTCATACTGTTTAATTTTTTTTCGTGTAGAAAAATCATCACCACCTTTACCCATGCTCTCTGCTTCTGTTCTTGTGTGTAATGTTGATGGCGCATCACAAGCCTCATCTCTACGCAGAATATCCAATTCTCCCGTTACATCCGTCGGAATAATTTCCCCTAAATCTTCATCATTGATATCCTCAATTTTCTGTTATATCAACACTTTCATTTGGCGGAATAATGCATATATCAACATCTTAATTATCAGATTCATCTGAATTTAGCGTATCGAAATATTCGAGAGCTTCTTCCACAGTTTTAAAACGCTTAGCGTGATCCATAATCAACAAAATAAGCGCACAACAGAAACACAGAGCAACTTATTCCTTTCTAAGTGTGAATTTTCATTCCTTCTTTCCTGAAACACGTGGGGAAAGGAACTCAACTTTGACCTTTCGACACATCTGATAAGAAGACAGGGGTAAATAAAATTCTCCTCTAATCTACGTCATAAAGCTACAACTGTGACTAACTTGTTTATATTTTTCAGTTGTACTCAGCAGAAATAGATATCCTTTAGCAAGAGCTGACATCAGTGCAGGCAGTAGGAAACAGAGAAAATGAAATATTGAAATTTGAAATTTTTATTTTTTGTTGGGGGGAGGGGAGGGGCGGTTTGGTATAAACTTGAATCTTATACTAATAAACCATCTTTGCACTCAATTATACCTTACATTTAAGCAGAAAATACCTGTACAATATCACTCAAATCGGTTAATTGCATTGAGTTTAAACATATAAAAAAAGTTCATGGCAAACGCCAATGCTCCCAAATGGGAACATCGAAATATATTTCTTCATATTTACTCAACTATACCCCTTTTTATAATTTAATTGTATTCTACATATTGTTTTAAGGTTATTATTTCATAACTCACATGAATTTAAAATTATTTTATATTTTATATATTCTTTAAAAAATTTACAATTTAGCAATATGAAATATGGCAAAATTTGCAAATTTGAACATTTTTTTCGATATAAAAAAAACAAAAGTGTCCCATTTTAACACATTTCAAAAAATCAATCATATTTTTAAGTTTATGAAATAAAAATCTCATAAAGGTATCTTTAAAATTAAATTTTTGAAGATTTTTTAAAATAGATGTTCCCAAATGGGAACATTGGCGTTTAAACGGTTAAATTCGAATACCAGTGTGGCATCGATGCCACACTGGTATTCGAATTTAAGTAAGAAGGTTTTTAATAACATCATTGTGGGACAAATTAATAGATTTTATAGAATTTGTAGTAATAGAGAATTTTTGAGTTCACAGATTTTTAAATTTACTGCTAATCTTTTTTATAATAATTTATTTCCATACCAGTTTATTTTTCATTATGTAAATCAACTTAAGAAGTGTTTTATAAAGTGGCAACAGCTAAGCGGCCAAACACTGTAATGGATGCCAAGGTAGCTGCTTGAATAAATGAAGGATGTGGACTAAAGTCTTTAAGAACGTCTGCATGTTGATGTGCTTCAAGTAGAAACTGCGGTGACTTGGAAAGAAAATTAATGATTATGAGGATAATGGAAAGACAAGTCTTCACGACGCTGGTCTAACTTGGATTATGGCCTTGCTTGCAACTCCTGCTGATGGAAAGAAGTGGAGCGTAGTGATTGTTTTAAAGGTAGCAAGTTTTCTTCAGGTCTTCATGGGTAAAGGTGGGGATATGGCCTTCTCACATGTTCAATACTTTTAATTGCTTAATGAAAAAATTTTTTATTAATTCTTATTTACGTTTTATAAGCTAAATCGGTTTTCTTGGATTTGAATTGGTTGGTTATTTTTGTTTTTAAAGCAGTTTTGATTCGTTAAAATTATAAAATAGCTTTTTTATGTTGTGTTTTTGAAAGTTTAAATCTATTGTTATACTTTTGGAGTATGTGGGTTGGCCATATCTTGCGAAACCCGTGAGGATCCAATTTCTGTTTTTGATACCTGCTTTTTTCACTCCTCCCACTTTCTGAAGAGCAGGGAGTGGTTTGTTTGTTGTTTTTTCGTTATAAATTTTCATGGATTTTTATTGTTGTTTTGCACCCTCTTTTCATAATAATTTTCATAATCATTCACTTTTATTAGAGCTATATATATATATATATATATATATGACAGTTAAATTTGCAGCTTCGTACAAGAACGTAGGAAGCGTCTTAAATGGTTAGTCATGCACTCATGTCTTGAGTCAGTGATAACTGTTAATTATAAACACTGAAGTTCATAGCAATAAATTATGTGTTGACACCACTGCTTCTCTCTATATTTATATCCCACCAATGTTATAATAATAAGACTCTCTCACTCAATAAATTGTACTAATTAATTATGCAATCTAAAAATGCGAACTGTAAATATTAATTAAAGCAATAAAGCCCTCTTGGTTACGCCTTCGACAGCAACCCCCTTCAAACATACACGAACTTACTGTTCCCAACTGAAAATTTATAACAAAAAGCAGTCACTTTTAGAGTTAAGAAGGGAAGAAACAAAACCTTCAAACTACGGACGTCTTTCGACGCAGGAAAACTTGAGATCACTTACGAAGTTTCTTCAGATGCACGAACAACTGCAAAGCACAAGGTCACTTAACGAGGGTCGTTCGATACTCAGCTCGATCGAAAATGTGCTAAGTAAAAAGTTTTGAACATATACTCCCGGACGTGCAACTTTTAAGGGTTACAAGTAAATATTCACAGTCAAATGGTAGACTACAAAGTTTGAGAACAGAACGTTAGAGCTCTCCTGTCACAGTTCTTATTGTGGCCACTCTAACATGACCATCACTATCTGAAAAGGTTTGGAGGATCTTCCCAGTTTTCACTGAATCGCAAGCACGAATTCATTTTTAAAGAGAACTAAGTCACCAATCTTTAAATTTCCTGTTGGAAATTTAAACCACATGTGGTGTTCTTGAAATTGATAAAAATACTCTTCACTAAATCGCTTCCAATAGTACTGGAATACACTCTGCGTCAGTTGCCGACGACGAAGTCGTGAAGGCGGAACCTCAGATAAATCTAGCTCTGGAATAGCTGTCAAAGAAGCACTCGTTAAAACATGACTTGGTGTCAAAACTTGTAGATCATTTGAATCTTTTGACAGCCGACAAAAAGATCTCGAGTTCAAATAAGCTTCATTTTGTGACAATAATGTTGAGATCTCTTCAAATGTAAATTGCGAATTTCCCATTGTTCTATGCAAATGATTTTTCACAGACTTTGTCATCCTCCCACTGCCCACCAAAATGTGGAGCCATTGAGGGATTACATTTCCAAACGATACCTTCATAAGCAAAAATACTACATAATTCTGTAAGAATTGACCTTTAATGGTGGAGGATATAAATTAGTATAACTCGCTCAATTTCTTATTTGAACCCTTAAAATTTGTAGCACAATCACATGCTAATTCCGCTCACTTGCCTCTACGGGTAACAGAATTTTTTAGAGCAGCCAAAAACGTCGGAGTTCAAGTTGAATAGCACGAGTTGAAAAAGACATAAACATAGTTATGTAACTCTTAAATGCTTTGATACCTCTACGATTTCTCTCTTTACCAATAAAACGATCGGCATAACCAACTCCAGTCTTCGAAAATGGGCCACTGGGCGAGACCCGCAAGGCAGGCAGGTCTTACATCGATTGGGTACCAATAACTGGGGAAGCACGAAAACACTTTAAGTATGACCACAATTTTTCTTACTGTATCTGGACCACTTAGAATCCAAAATGTTGTTCGAAGGACAGGTAAAAGAAGATGAGGACTAGGATGCAAATAAGATACATGCTTTCCTAATGACAATGCTGTAATATGATGAGACTTAGGCAAAACTATTGGGTGCTTCAAAACTTCTGATACATTCGCATGTCTCAACCATCAACTGACCCGTAAAATGCAGTTAGAGTAGCAATTTTACAATTATCGCTGTGTCTCTTGGAAGCTCTGATGCCAAGAGTAAAAGATATATTCGCTTTGATAACTTCCTTCCATTTTTCAAAAATCTCAAACACCACGCGACGATTCCTAGCAGTTTATTCCAGGTATACTATCTGAAAATCACATGATCATCACTAAGCTCAAACACATTTACAACATATTTCAGCTTTTCCACCTTTAAAACAATCTCCTGTATATCAAAACCATTAAATGACTCATTAGGTTTCCTGTTGACTTTCTTAACCAGGACCACGAAACCATAACTCATAATTTAAGAATTCCGATGAGAACATACTTTTTTTTTCCACAGTCATCAGGATTTTCAAGTCCCGGAAAATGATTTCACGGAATATTAGAACGTGCCTCTTGGATTTTTGAAACACAGCTAGCTGCAAAGGTTTGCCATCGGTGAGGCTCTGAAGAAAGCCATGCGAATTAACCCGAGAATCAGCCCAGGCAAATATTTCAGTTCGTGTAAAACTTAAATTATATAAAACCATTTTTGGAAATTTTGTTAAAAGAAGAACCGCACACATTTCAAATCGTGGTATGGACTCACTCCTGATAGGTGCTACCTTAGTCTTGGGTGTCAAAAGATTTACCGTTATTTTGTTATTATGAGAAATTGAACGCATATATATTACCGCACAATACGCCTTTTCCGACGCTTCAAAAAAAGCATGAATTTGAAGTCCACCTTTATCTACAGCTAAGAGAAATCGAGGAATTATCGACTGAGAAATTGCCTTTAAGTCCTTCTTTAACGATGTCCACCACTTACTAAAGTCTTTACTAATGAGCTCGTCCCAGGTAAGTGAAAATTTCCGTAAATCTTACAACAGTATCTTCATGAAAACAACACAAGCGAATATCAAGCCTAATTTATCAAACAACTTTCTGACCTCTGGCAAGATAGCTCTCTTAAAGTATCTATTATTTTTGTCATGGTCTGAAACAGTGAAACAGATTAATTATATATCAAATTCCACTGGATTTCTAAACTTTTCATTCCACTATCATTCTTTAACACCAATGAATCTGAGTTTTCGCTATATTCTTCCGAAATGTTCATCAACAGTCCAGATACATTAGAAATCCAATTTCGCAAAATAAAACCACCTTGATAAATTAACAATGTCAATTGATCGATTAGTTCCAGAACTTACTCTAATAACCATTCATTCTTACAACCATACAATAAATCATCTACATAAAAATCCTTTAACACTGCTGCTGATGCCAAAAGAAAGTCACCTTTCTCATGTATGACAAGCTGATGGAAAGTTCTAGTTGACTGAAACGGATCAGATGCGGTGCCATAAGTAACTGTTGTTGAACGGTAATCCTCTATAGAATTCTGGGAACTTTCTCTCCAAAGAATCTTCATAAAATATTTATCATCAGGATTAAACAAGTTTTTTCTAAACATTTTCTCTATATTTGCACATACAACTGTGGGTAAAGTTTTAAATCTTAAAAGAATTGGGATACGTTCCTGCTATATGCGTGGTCAGACCATACGAATGCCGCCGTTCAGAAATACATCCGAAGTGTATTTGGCTGAAGTGTCAATAGCAACTCTCAGTTTTGTCGTTGATCTAGATTCCCGAATTACCGCATGATGCGGTAAATGTTTTTTAAAGTCATGTTCTAACGGACGAAATCTCTGGATGGCCATTTTGTATCACCTAATCGAGATGGCGAATCTTTAAATCGAAGTTTCACGACAAATCTTCCAGACCTATCTCGAAAATAATTGTTAAAATGGTCCTCAAATTCCGCTCCTCCTTATAAATCTAAACTAGTTTTGGAACAAAATCCAAAGAGCAAAATTGTTGCAGCAAACCATCTAATTTCAATAGATTATTACTGACCTCAAATGTCCGTATATCTGTATCGTATGAGATAGTCCTCGAAATAATCCATCCAAGTTTAAATCTTACAGCGAAGGGCAGAGTCTGCCGCTTTTTCATAATATCTCCATTTAACAATGTAAAAAATACTCTAACTCCGAGTAGAATATCTACTGGCCTTGATTAAAAAAATAGCGAGTTTTACAGAACTAAATCAGCAAAAATATTCACAGTATTTGAAGCAATATAATTATATGGCACACTTGAAATTATTATTTTTATTACAAATGCTTTAGTGGCAAATTTTATTTCAAAATTAAAATTAAGAGTAAAATTTAAATTTCCGTCTCCATTTGTTTCAACACTATAAGAACCCAAACGTATAACCTGTACTGTAGTTCCTTGTCTTGGCAATTTTCACATACAATTGTCACTTATAGTTTTCACTTCCACTACCCAGAAACGCGCGACAAATTACAAGATTAACTACTGAGTAAAGAATCGCAATCGGTGCTGAACAAATTATAGTCAGTCTATTATTCGGTAATTGTTTTCCCGACCCAGAATTGTTTCGAATTTCAAAGGTGCCAGCGCAAGAAATTTAATTTAGTAATTCATTTTGTTTCTATCGAAATTCCATTGCATTCTGGGAAAGAGAAAAAACCGGTGTTTCAGCCTCTCTCTCTACATGAGGGCATATGTCTCGTGAAATATGTAAGACAATGTTGTGAAGTTTGTGGCACACTTTACATTTACCTACACTCCTATATTCTTTAGCATGATGTTTATCCAAAAGACAGTTATAACATAAACCATTTGTTCTCGCAATTTCTATTCTTTTTTGTAGATTTAATTGTAAATATCTCGGACATTTGTAAAGTGGATTTCTAGCAGAAAATAATGTAGGGAATGTAGTTTTTTTCTAATATATTCTACTGAGAATTTACTTTTTGAATTGTTCTCTAATCATCCTTTAAGAAAGACAATGAAATGTCATGTGTTCCCAATCTCTCCGTATTTTAGTGTTCTTTCCCAACAATATCTGGTATTCTTACCTAATTTATCTATAATTAAATAAACCATTAATACTTTTGAATAGCCGTTAACATCCTGAATTAGTACATCCAACAAACGCGCATATTCATTTATAATCTCTAAACTTTCTAAAAGAAAATGTTCGGTAGCCGAAATGCTAGGTATTCCTATAACGTTTTTAAATCAATGCACTAATTAACTCACGTTTATTTGAATATCGCTCCTTCAATTGATCCAAAGATGTCTTATAGTTTGAATTAGAGGCTGGAAGGCAAAGAATAATCTTAAGTTTACTATTTTTGCTTGCCGACTATAAATATTATAACTTTTTACACTCTGATAGACTTTCATTACAATCCACACTAGCACTAGATAAATCGTAAAAGGACAGCCACTCCTCCAGATTAGCATTAAACATGAAGGGGGGGGGGGGAGTTTCAGCAATTAACTTCAGATGTCTGAGATTTCAAAAACCCTGCATTGTGAAACCTTCGTTTAAAGTAATTCCTGACTTTTTTCGGTTTACAATGAGTCAAATGCTATCAACGTTATCTCGTTCTGACTTTTGTTCCTCAATGTACTCTTCAACATCGTCAACAGTTAGCAAAAGTCACATTAAATATCTCAGTCAATTCCTTATTGAGTTTTTATTTTATTTTCAATTTACGTTAATCAACTGGCATCGCTTCATTAATGCAACATTATTATTATTCTCTATTTTTAATAGTAGATTTAAATTCTTTCTTTTTAAGCAAACAATCATTCAATTCCTACACAATGAATAAAAATCTGAATAAAGAAGCGAACTCACAAAATTGTAAAAACGCATTGATCAATGGGTTTCGTCGTCCAACCAAACATGCGCACAAACTTAAACAGTACTAACAAAAAACTTCCAATTTTAAACTCTAAACAACTTTTAAAATCAGCTCAATCACTTATTTGTTATTAAAAATGAAAATTCTGGCAACGGGCCATTATGATAACACGACTGGTTCTCTCAATATTTAAATTTCACCACTGTTATAATCATATGTCTCTCTAGCTCAATAAATTAACTCTATTAAATAAGCAATCTACAAATGTGAACTGCAAACTGTAATTAAAACGATTAAACCCTCTTGGTTACGCTTTCCACAGCGACGGCCGTTAAACACACACAAGCTCACTGCTCTCAACTGCAAATTTACAAAAAATAAATAAACTAATAGAAAAAAAAATATGTAAAAAGTGTAGATTTAATTGTAAATATCTCGGACATTTGTAAAGTGGATTTCTAGCAGAAAATAATGTAGGGAATTTAGTTTTTCTAATATCTTTTACTGAGAATTTACTTTTTTGAATTGTTCTCTAATCATCCTTTAAGGAAGACAATGAAATGTCATGTGTTCCCAATCTTTCCTTATTTTAGTGTTCTTTCCCACCAATATCTGGTATTCTTACCCAATTTATCTATAATTAAATAAACAATTAATACATTTGAATAGCCGTTAACATCCTAATTTAGTACATCCAACAAACGCGCATATTCATTTATAGTCTCTAAACTTTCTAAAAGAAAATGTTCGGTATCCGAAATGCTAGGTATTTCTATAACTTTTTTAAATCAATGCACTAATTAACTCACATTTATTTGAATATCGCTCCTTCAATTGATCCAAAGATGTCTTATAGTTTGAATTAGAGACTGGAAGGCAAAGAATAATCTTAAGTTTACTATTTTTGCTTGCCGACTTTAAATATTATAACTTTTTACACTCTGATAGACTTTCATTACAATCCACACTAGCACTAGATAAATCGTAAAAGGACAGCCACTCCTCCAGATTAGCATTAAACATGAAGGGGGGGGGGTCGTGAGTTTCGGCAATATAACTTCAGATGTCTGCGATTTCAAAAACCCTGCATTGTGACTACATTCGGTTAAAGTAATTCCTGACATTTTTCGGTTTACACTGAGTCAAATACTATCAACGTTATCTTGTTCTGCCTTTCTTCCTCAATGTACTCTACAACATCGTCAACAGTTAGCAAAAGTCACATTAAATATCTCAGTCAATTCCTCATTGAGTTTTTATTTTAATTTGAAATTACGTTAATCGACTGGCATCGCTTCATTAATACAACATTATTCTTATTCTCTATTTTTTAATAGTAGATTTAAATTCCTTCTTCTTAAGCAAACAATCATTCAATTCCTACACAATGAATAAAAATATGAATAAAGAAGCGAACTCACAAAATTGTAAAAACGCATTGATCAATGGGTTTCGTCATCCAACCAAACATGAGCACAAACTTAAACAGTACTAACCAAAACTTCCAATTTTAAACTCTAAACAACTTTTAAAATCAGCTCAATCACTTATTTGTTATTAAAAATGAAAATTCTGGCAACGGGCCATTATGATAACACGACTGGTTCTCTCAATAATTAAATTTCACCACTGTTATAATCACATGTCTCTCTAGCTCAATAAATTAACTCTATTAAATAAGCAATCTACAAATGTGAACTGCAAACTGTAATTAAAACGATTAAACCCTCTTGGTTACACTTTCTACAGCGACCGCCGTTAAACACACACAAGCTCACTGCTCTCAACTGCAAATTTACAAAAAGTAAATAAACTAATAGAAAAAAATAAGTAAAAATTGTAGATTTAATTGTAAATATATCGGACATTTGTAAAGTGGATTTCTAGCAGAAAATAATGTAGGGAATTTAATTTTTCTAATATGTTTTACTGAGAATTTACTTTTTTGAATTGTTCTCTAATCATCCTTTAAGGAAGACAATGAAATGTCATGTGTTCCCAATCTTTCCTTATTTTAGTGTTCTTTCCCACCAATATCTGGTATTCTTACCTAATTTATCTATAATTAAATACACCATTAATACTTTTGAATAGTCGTTAACATCCTGATTTAGTACATCCAACAAACGCGCATATTCATTTATAATCTCTAAACTTTCTAAAAGAAAATGTTCGGTATCCTAAATGCTAGGTATTTCTATAACTTTTTTAAATCAATGCACTAATTAACTCACGTTTATTTGAATATCGCTCCTTCAATTGATCCAAAGATGTCTTATAGTTTGAATTAGAGACTGGAAGGCAAAGAATAATCTTAAGTTTACTATTTTTGCTTGCCGACTTTAAATATTATAACTTTTTACACTCTAATAGACTTTCATTACAATCCACACTAGCACTAGATAAATCGTAAAAGGACAGCCACTCCTCCAGATTAGCATTAAACATCAAGGCGGGCGGGAGGCGTGAGTTTCGGCAATATAACTTCAGATGTCTGCGATTTCAAAAACCCTGCATTGTGACTACTTTTGGTTAAAGTAATTCCTGACATTTTTCGGTTTACACTGAGTCAAATACTATCAACGTTATCTTGTTCTGACTTTTGTTCCTCAATGTACTGTACAACATCGTCAACAGTTAGCAAAAGTCACATTAAATATCTCAGTCAATTCCTCATTGAGTTTTTATTTTAATTTGAAATTACGTTAATCGGCTGGCATCGCTTCATTAATACAACATTATTCATATTCTCTATTTTTTTAATAGCAGATTTAAATTCTTTCTTCTTAAGCAAACAATCATTCAATTCCTACACAATGAATAAAAATCTGAATAAAGAAGCGAACTCACAAAATTGTAAAAACGCATTGATCAATGGGTTTCGTCATCCAACCAAACATGCGCACAAACGTAAACAGTACTAACCAAAAACTTCCAATTTTAAACTCTAAACAACTTTTAAAATCAGCTCAATCAATTATTTGTTATTAAAAATGAAAATTCTGGCAACGGGCCATTATGATAACACGACTGGTTCTCTCAATATTTAAATTTCACCACTGTTATAATCATATGCCTCTCTAGCTCAATAAATTAACTCTATTAAATAAGCAATCTACAAATGTGAACTGCAAACTGTAATTAAAACGATTAAACCCTCTTGGTTACACTTTCCACAGCGACCGCCGTTAAACACACACAAGCTCACTGCTCTCAACTGCAAATTTACAAAAAATAAGTAAATTTAAAAAAAATAAGTAAAATTTAAATTTAAAAAAATAAAAAAACTCGACTCCGTAAAAGCGAACTAGATAATTATTTCTCATCAATGTTAAACTAATTTTTATATTACTTACCTATTTTTTTATTTACTGGTATTGGTGACTTTTAAGTTGAGTTTAATTGTTAGTTCCTATCTATAAACATTGTTCTGATGAAGCCTGTTGATATCTATGATGATTAGAGTTGCAGTAAAGCTAGAGATCGTACCTACACAGCTTCCAGGTTGTGTAATATTTAAATGGAGCTTCTGACTGTAAAATAGTCGATGAAACATCATCTTCATTTTGAAAGATTTATCCAATGATATGCCATTCAATATGGTGCGTATTGTTTTGTCTCTACCGCCATTTTGTATTGTACAGCCGCCATTTTGAATTTATAAAAACATGACTTAGCCTATAGACATCGGACGGATAAGACAAATCGATAGAGCCCTCATTCATTAAAATCCATCCAGCCGTTGGGATGTTTCGAGGGTATAAATAAATCCAGATACGCATGAAACACATAACCCTTCTTGGCAGTCGGGTAAAAAGACAGTCACTTTGACAGTTAATAAGAGAAGAAACCAAACTTTAAAAGTACAAACCACGAGGTCACTTACCGAGTAGCCGTTCTGATACTGTGCTCGATCGAAAAAGTGTTAAGTCAGTATTCTCGAACGTTAATTTCGAACATTTTCGAACATGTATCATTTGAGCCGAACAGGTGAAATTAATATGTAATGATTAAAATTTCCGAAGGAAGAAACGAGATTTTTGGAACAGGGTTAGTTTCGGCCAAGTATGGGTACCGACCAAACCTCAGATATTATACCGAAAGCGAAACCGAATATTCGGTTATTTTATTCGGTTTATAACTAATTGTAATTAAGCTATTTAATGTTAATCAGCTTTTGTTTATATCACCTTGAAAGTATAGTTTTTGGCTGATATAAAATTATTTTTTTACATTTTTATCATATCAAGAACTAACATTGATAATATTTAAATTACTTTGTTTAATACACTCCATTCATTAACATATTTACTATTAAGCGTCAACAATAATACGAATTTTGAAATAAATATAAAAAAATCTTAAATAACCAATATATTTCTTTAGCTTTTAAACAGAAATCATGCTTTGTTTCTGTTGCTTAGTAAAGCTCAATGAGTGACTAAAAAGTCTTGAATCTGATAATGATATTAAAGGCATATGAATATTGAATACAAATTTTATCTAATTTGACAGTTTAAAATAGCCATTAATGAGTTAAGTTTAAAAGAGAAATTTTAGTTAATATAAAACGAGGCAAATGGATAAACTCTCCTTTACTTTTATACTGAGCTTTATTTTAACTAGTTTTAACTCTTTAAGACCGGGAGTTTTTTTTTTTTTTTTTTTTTTTTTTTTTTTTGTAGAAATGAAAGTTTGGGTGGTTTCTCTTTATCAATAGCATCGTATTTGATGGAAAAAATATTTTAAAAAATACCCGATGTCAGGTTATGCCAAGGGACGACCCACACAATTATGTAGGTTCGGCCTTAATGCAGCCGTTTTTGGACTAAATCTACATAGTTATGTAGTTTGCATTATGTGTGCAAATATCTAAAAATAAAAGTATAAGAAAAAAAGTTGTTGTTTATTGAGATAATTTTCATCAGCCACAATGAAAATCTTTGAAACAATTTTTGTTTTTGGACAGACCACTACAATTTCATTTTCCGAGACGTGCCCTATGCTCGCACCGCTCTCAAGAGCCGTTGACAAATCGTATGCCCTTCACTCCCTTTCGATTGTACCTGATCCTTCAATTTCTTTTCCAGCAGCGGTATTTTCTTGAAATACCGATAGAAGTACATAAAACTAGGTCTGAACCAGAGTAAGGACTATAGCAGGTACCAAGCCTAGATCTTTGTGTACCAGATCTGTTCTTTCCCACTGGTACATTACAAAATTTAAAACTATCCCAGATAGTGCAGGATGCTGTTACCACAGAGTGTGGTTTGTTCTTTATATACTGCTTTACTGAAGCACGTCCTAAAAAAAGGTATCGTCTGCTCGTCTATGGAAGTTTTTCTCTGATCTCCTGGTAAATTCAAGCAGACATTCCGGAATCTGTCGAGCATTTACTGAGCTTTCCGTTGTTTATTTTTCATTCTTGGTGATTTACTTGCTGTGTCGACAAAATGGAATGAATTTATCTAATTTAAAAATCGATTTCTTGGTATGCATATAACTTATATAAAACTTATAAATCATATATGACATCTATAACTCAGAGCACAGAAACCCACAGCTCATTACATGTGCATATTATGTATCTAATACTATATAGTTTACATAGAAATCATGAATAGTACAAACCTATTAATTTAAAATTAATCCGCTTAAAAATGCAATTAATAAAAAAAATTGCTAATAACATAAATAAAAAAACGCTTAAAAATAAAAAATATATATATATATTAGGAATTGTTAGTATTTTGGAAATGATAAATTCCGGACCCACACAATTCTGTGGGACATTTGTTTTTCAACTTTTGTAAATCCTAATTAAATTTATCAAGGAATCAGTTAAAATCATGAATAACGTATATGAAAAGAAAAATTAAATCTAAGCAAAGAGTAAAAATCATATTTAAAAGAAATTACGACAGTACATATTTTTAGTCTATTGCTGTCACATGATATAGTCTTTTTAAAAGCAGAAAATCTAACCCTGTATTGTAGTTGATACCCCTTAGTTGTATCTTACCAAAATATATGAAGCCAATTAACTCATATAAATGTGCAGATATTGTTTTAAATAACATAAAAACACGAAATAGTCTTTTCCTTTTGCTTTAGTATCACCCACACAATTGTGTGGGTTAGAGCTTAAAGGGTTAAACACATCATTCAATTTCTTATATTTGAAAATTAAGATTACAGTTTTTCCCTTTATATAGAAACCTATATTATACATACGCTTTATTTATTGCTATTTAAAATTTCTCATTTACTTGCATAAATTAATAAAGATAAATTTTTCTTCCTGTAATATATTTAAATTATTATAATATCTGAAGATGATTAAAAGTATAAAACTGAAAATGCACTCAAATAGCTTAATTGCTACTATAATTAATGAATATAGTAGAAAATGGTGTCTTCTTAATGAGTGTTTAAAACTTTGTTCATATTTCTTCAATTTATAATCTTTAGAACGTAAAAGGATAAATCAGATAATGAAAAATGGATTAAACCATCGGAATGGCAAATGATAAATTACCTTTAAAATTAAGCATTTAGATTGTTCAAATAGATTTTCATATAAATTAAATAAATTATTTCATATTACTATGAATAATTATTATCTAGTATTAAACTAATTTAACTGAATAATGTCCTACCAAAGATATTGTTACCTAAAATTAAAAATATTAGTTCAATCATAACAAAGGCGTTTTAAGTAAAATATTTAGCTAGTTTTTAGCTGAAAAAAATTATATCTTCTTTTCGTAAACATTATTCATAAAACATGTATCAAGTGTATTTCTTAAAACATGCATTATTTAGGGGAGACTAGGGAGGGTTGACCATACGGAGGCTTGACCCACCCATCAGTTTTCTTATTTAAAAGAATTTCAGAGTTTTATCATTAGGTGTTAATCCTCCGACTGTCTTAGAAAAGGGCAAAATTGTAATGTTGTTTTCTCTGCATTTTGTTTTAAATGCTAAAAAAAAATGATTCTTTGAACATTTTATAAAAAAAACTTAATAACGAATCTGAGTGCAATCCTTGTAAGTATTAATCATTGTTCAATATATTATAAATACATTAAATCAATATAATTATATTACTTTAAATATTGCTTGTATTGCAGTGAAACCTGGAGCTTAGTGAACGGCTTGTTAACAAGGGCTTGTCAGTGAGGGGGTTAAACAAAGCTACTGGAATGCTCAAACAACAGTCATTGTTTCATACAGATAATCGAAATAGGTGGGAAAAAAATCAATTATGAGGCGTTTTCATCCTAAAGGTTGTGATTTTTAGAAATATTTTGTAAGCTTTCTTCAGATAAAATATATCATAAAAATTTAAGTAAGTAGGTTTTAAGTAATGCAGAAATATCGAACTTTCATTACAGACATAAGGATTGTACAGTAAGTTAGGTTTAACATAACAATGTGCTATTCTTTAGAAAAGGACTATGTGGGGAAGCTTGACCCAGTCAATTTGAGGGACGGTTGACCAGATGAAATCTCTTTATTATGCACTATTAATAATGAAAGGCTAATTATTACATATAAAAAATAATGTAAATTTATTCTTTAAAGCCACGGTAAAATAGAGTGATGGAAAAGAAAATGTTTAGATTAAAGAAAGATGTGAATAAATACTATAAAGATGTCAAAGATGTGAAAATTGCGCTGCAAGTAAAAATTTAATGAAATATACATGGGAAAGTTTATAGGAACGTTTTTCATTTAAATATTACTACAATATGTAAATAAAAACAATGTAAAAGTCTAGAAAGGATTAGAAAGTATGAAAGCACCAGTCTTAACACTTTCAGGGGCAGCGGTATGCTTATGAAACCACTTAATTTGAATTCTCAAACGCCACGATGGCAACAGAATTTTCTTAAAAAAATTTCCATTTAATATATATGTGAAATATACCCTTTTTCTTATTTCCAAATACATTTGTTCGTAAATTCTGGTACCAGTAATTTATTTCAACATTTTAGTACTGAAAGTCTGCCACTGAAAGGGACAAAGACGATAATGATACGTTAAGTTCTCATGCAGCTGCAAAAGGACATAGCATTGATCGAAAAACTTTTGGAAGGTATGTAAACAAATTTCACCAGCATGAATACAGTGAGATGAAGCCAAACTATGTGACAATTAGAGATGTCTGATCGAGTGTCACAAGAAGTAGTAAAAGGAATAAATTACGGGCATAATAATACATGATACCCTATGAAAACGGAACCTGTCTCTAACGGAATACTGTCTCAAATGTTAAAATTTCATTTTCCCTGCTGTACCTGCTCATACCTGCTCAGACAAAATTCTGTTTAAAACAAAATTTTTATCCTCTGTCTTGCGAGTGCGTCTAAACAGATTGTTTAAGCATCATATTTTCAAAAATGTTTTTTACACTAATTAAAGCATGTAGCATAAAGTTATATTGCCTTTTTTAAACAGATTTTATTTCTCTTCACAAATATTTCAATATAAAACAAAGTCGGTCAAGCTTCTCATATAGTGGGTCAACCCTCTCATATGTTGGGAGCCTTGACCTATTATTTTCTCACGATTAAAATCGATCATTTTTCAAATTTCTTGTATATTACACTTACGTAGCAATTTTATTTTGATAACTAATTGTATAACGAATAAAATGATAACTAAAAATTTATTCTACGTTCAATATTTAAAAAATTAAAAATCATTTTGTAAAAAGTGGGACAACCCTCCACAGTCTCCCCTACTGAAAAATATTAATGTGTCTAATTCAATTTTAAATGTATTTAGATGTGGCTCAAAATTGCATTACTTATTCAGAAAGTAACTTCTATTTAAATATTGACATCCTAAATGTGATTATAATACTTCATTACAAACTTTTTACATAAATTTTATTGCATATCTTAAACGATACAATCTATAAAAGAGGCGATTAATATGTATGTATTTCTACTGCAGAAAAATACATTTGTTGATTAAAATGAGCGACAATTCTACAGACAGACTGATGACTGTTAGATGTAAATTTCCAACAGGGCGAAAATTGTCCGGACCAAGATTCGAACCAAGGATCTCCTGGCTGAAGCCGCCAGTGCTCTACTATCTGCGCTATCCCGGACGAATCTGGTGGAACTTTTTCGCCCAGCTAACCTTAATGATTATAGCATCTGGTCTGAAACCTGGTTCAGCTCAACAGAATAAATCTCCTCAGAATGAATCCTGGCTGAGAGCCAGGAGATCCCTGGTTCGAATTCTGGTCCGGACATTTTTCGCCCAGTTGGAAATTTACATCTAATATGATTTATTTACCAATTAGAATAATTGCGTTAAAATTAATCTAGCGTAAACTGATGACTGTTCTTATAGATTTAAGAATTAAACAAATGCAAAACAAATGACTTTCATTCAATAATAGTTAAAAAGTTTCATAAGGTATTTGAGAAAAGTGTTTTTAGAAAATATAGCTTATAAATATATCGATAATGTCTTTGAAATATGTTAAAAAGTCTATTCCTTTTCTGTGTGATTTATGAATAATGAAATTATGAGTAAATTGAAGAAATTGAAACTACTTTTGAAAATAGAATATTTGCTTTTATGAAAAAAAAAATCATCTTTCATAAACTGAAGAATGGTAGTTAATATTAATTGCCACACAATTCAAAGGGAGAGATATTGCTGGTTTGAGGATTTTATTTTTCGATAAATGTACAAATGATACACTGCTAAAATAATCGTTATGAATTAAATACTCATAATTTTAAACTTTAGCTTATTATTATCATTAATAAAAAGCTACACATTTATTTATTTTTTTATTTCAGTTCTCAAGATGAAATTAAATTCTTAAGATGAAATATTTGTTTGTTCAAAAATTCTTTTTAACGCTTTCCAATTTAGGAAAAAATTATTTATGTAATCGTTTCGTCAGACTGTCTCTCCAACTGGCGTCGGCGCGCTTATTCTCGTAAATATAGCCTTGCATATTTCCATTATTGATGCATGTTATTGTGATTTAACATGGTATGTTCCCTACTGAAAATAATATATAGAGCGTTTATGGTTCATTTACAGAGACACTTGAAACAATTCAGTTCAATTAAAATCTATTTGGAAAAATAAGTTATTTTAACGATGTTCCACTATTTCAAAACTTTTAAAGTTATTATATATTTCTAGGGTATCTGAAACGCATTTTCGGTAGGTCATGGCGTGGAATGACTTATCATTCATTTACAGGGACACACTAAAATATTGATGCAGAAAGGTATTAGGGGATAATTCGTTTGCGGAATATTTTAATAAGTATGCAATGTTCAAAGCATAATGAAATTTATATACATTTCTGAGATGCTTTACAAGATCCTTAATTTCTGATAAAGAACGCGTACCAATTATCATTCATTTATAGGGAAAAGAATTCATTCCCATTACTGGCTATAAGCGATAATTACTTGAAGTAGTCTTTTAACATTGGTTCACGATTTTATATTTGACTGAACTTCTGCATACTACTTGGTGTGTATAAGTTCTTTATATCATATAATTCAGGGCTAGAGACAAGAATTCGAAAATGTCTATATGCTTTAATTGCTTAATGGTGGTTTGGTGTAACACATTTTTCAGCTAATTTATATTTAGTATACAATAGGATATTCGTAGATTTTATTTTATTATATTTAATGTTTTTAAAGCATATTATGTTACTCGTTGATAAAAAGGGGGTTTTGTTGCTTAAATACTTGGGGAGGTATCATTTGTATGAAAACTAGTAATCAGTAATCTTTGATATGTGAACAAATTCCTTTCAATGTGCTTGGAGACGAGCAACACGTATACGGGTCACGTAAGATGCTCAGAATCCTCGATACAAAAAAGTATTATCAGTTATATTTTACTGTAAACTTTGCCTTCTTTAATCATAGCATTTCTGCGATTCCATTAGGGGTAAATTTCTATTAGAAAAATTGGTGGCATAAGATTGAAAATTATGTAAAAGACGCTCGTCACAAAGGGGTTAATACAAATATAAAAAGATGCTTATTTCTACTTGCGTTTTTACAGGATGTCCATAAAAGGATGTCCCAGTTATGCCGTAGCTGGTTCAAGGCCACAAATAAAGGATAACTCAAACAGTTTTAGATAAGCGCATGCGCGAGTACTGCTTTGTTATTTACTCGCTTGCACTGCCACATACGCAAAATGGGTACTTCTGAGCGTAAAGAATTAAGAAGGCTGAAGTTTTAAAAAGCGTTAGAGCCATTCAATTTTTAACTCTGGGGCTTTATAAAAGTTCGTGTCTGCGTTCTGCAGCTACCTATTGATTTGCCAGAGTTAAGACACAGAATAGAAGAGGCTATCGTTTCCATTATCCGGGACTTGTTAACCGAAGTGTGGGAAGAATTAGACTTTATGTTGGATGTGTGCTATATAACTAAAGGGGCACATATTAAACATTTGTAAGAAAAATTGTATTCGTTTACCTTCAATTCGACGTATGATTCGTTGTAAATATTCTAAATTAATTTGTTATAATATACCATTGAAAGTGGGACATTGTTTTACGGACACCATGTATTTCTAAGATAAAGTGGAACAAATAGAAATAAATGCCGGTTCGTTCAAGGACAGTGACGCTTTTCAGCCACACTGAAAAAAAAAATGATCATGGTGATGATAATGATGTTGAATGATAATGCCAATATGAAAATAATGCTAATAACTAAAGTTATATAAAAAATGAAATTTTAATACATAGTTTTGAGTTATTCTTTAGAACATAAGTTAGCAACATGCGCTTAAAAAAACAGTAATAAGTTGCATATAAATAAATATATTTAATAACTAACTCTTGTAACTCTTTGTAACTAACGAGTAATGATTATAATGAATATATTTGGTTCACTCAGTCACTTACATGTAATTATAAAGACGTACAACAATTTGGATGTAGAAATGTTACTTATTAAGTATACAAATTATTGATCGCAGTGTTTTTGAATATTATATGGAAAATAAAAATGAAACAAGTTAAATGTAAAAAATAATGGCGAAGATTATTTATTGATAAGACAAAAATTATCCAGTTTTCCTTTAAATATATTAAATATGCAATTTAATGAAGTCTAATAACATTTTTTGAATTTCACATGTATTTAAAATGTTGAACTATGGATTAACGTAGATACTATATTTTAAACCACAATTGTTGAACACACGTATTATTTAAATACAATTGTTATTGCACATTCAGAATACACACAAAACAAAAATGTGTTATGTTATTAATATGTGTTCAAATTATTGACATATCGATTCAGATAACATTTATTTGATGCAATAAAAAT
This sequence comes from Maratus speciosus, assembly GCA_963932465.1. Classification (NCBI taxonomy): domain Eukaryota; kingdom Metazoa; phylum Arthropoda; class Arachnida; order Araneae; family Salticidae; genus Maratus; species Maratus speciosus. The sequence continues at coordinate 194,830,423 of OZ010789.1, forward strand.
GCAAAATCAAAAATATCAATTTTTTGACCTCATCATTTCCCACAAATGATGAACATAATAAAAAATTGTTAACATGAAACAATTCCACGTAGAAAGATTATTGAGAAAATACATGTTCACACATTTACAAACTGATAAGAAATTCCTTTTTTCATTTTCGCAGCAGCATTAAAAAAAATATATATGTATTCATGATATTTATAAATTTGACATAAAATCTTTTACTTGTTCCGGTTTCTCTTATTTTTTATTGAAATGATTTTTTCTATGATTGTCATGAAATCAATAATTTTGTTGTTTACATTTTATACATTGCTTTTTTTATGGTATCATAACTTTATTTCTACTTTTAATTAATTCTTGATTAAATTATTAAATTTTCATTTAGACACTTTAGATCGTTGGAGTTAAGAGTGCGTTGTATGTATTAATTTATTTTAAACAAATTATCGGTTTTGAGAGATGCTAATATTATAAGCATCTCTTTTTTATTAATATGAACTGGCATCGGTGTATGTATATATAGAATTATTTTTTTTAACAGTAGGATTAAAATAATAACATATTTTATGTGTAGATTCTTTGAAAAATACTGAAAAGATTCTTCTTTATAATTTCATTGAACAATATGGTGGACGTTTGTTACAGTTTCATGCATTTAAATCTACTAATAGAAAACATAAGAAACATAAATTATCAATGCTTTATTTCTGAAAATTACAGTTTACAACGACAAAACACAACTCTGATTTAAAATGTTCTAATACGGAGATAAGCTTTTACGAAAAGAAAACCTTGAAAGATATCAGTTTATATTTTATTATTATGATTGCTGTGAGTAATTCTAAGGGAAAAAATTCCATACGTATTAAAGGTAGGAAAAGGCAACCAAATTAAATACCTCGCATGCATACATTTATACTTGTATTAACCAAATAAAATTTTCCAGATATAAAATACGGATTTAAGATTGAAAGTTATTCCAGGGCAGCCTATACGATACAGTCATGTCTCTCCCAACCAAGTATCGTGAAACATTGCAAAATGATTCAGGTAACAAAATATGTACAGAAAATTAAAAGCGGCATATTATATATCAAAATTCTAATAGGAATCCGTTTGTTGGAAAAATTTTTATTAACAGATTTTTGCAACCAAAGATGCCTTACAAGGACAAGTGAATGCTTCATAATTCTACGGTATACTCAAGAATTTCCTAGAGGAAAAATTGTTTATATTTTGCTGCATATAAATTACATATTTCACACTAAATAAAGATCAGGATAAAAAAGTATTCAGCATGAAAAATTATAACTTACTTAGAATGCAATTGAATAAGCCAACAGCACATCGATGTATCAGAATTCTTTCGTATACTACGGTATCAGATTTTTAGATAATATTTATAACAGAAATCATATAGCAGTATAAATGAAAATACATTTGATTTTAATAGCAAGGAAAATAACTTATGTAAGTCCTAAAAATCCATTACATAATTTCCCTGCTTGTAAACAGAATTGTGTTAAAGTTGTATGTATTTGTACCTTACTTTAAATGATATAAATGCTATAAATATATGCACGTAATAATTCAATTAAAAAACGTAGTTCAGTAAAAATGATCAGTTCATGTGCACTTTAGAGATTTTAATATAAAAAAAGAAAAGAAAAGGAACGGAAATTGAGTAAGCATTTCAAAATCATTTGAATACTGTCCTACAAAATTCTTTGCCGAACTTAAGTAATGCGTGGGTGCACTATCACGTTATAAGACATCATATTTTATGAGATAACTTGTGAAAAACGGTAGGAAGAAGAGAATAACTCAGTGTATTCTGAATCCATTAAGAATATCTTCAATGCTTTGAGTATAACTAAAGAAACCTATGTAAACACACAACAGGGTCTTTCACTTTTAGTGCCTTTCTGTATAACCCGCTTAACCTCTGCGCAATTGAATATTAATGCAGTATTATTACTTATTACTGAATTATTTCTTCTTCAATTTGATTTCAGAGCAAGATTATTATATTATTTGCATTAGTTTCCAACACAGACTTCGAAACATATGATGCTGATATCTAAATCGTAATTATGTTCGAGCATCACTAATACAATGGAACAAAACGGAGGTCCCCATTTGGGGACCCAGAAACCTAAGAGATTAAGGCACAATATATCAATCTCATCATAAGATTTTCGCATCATAAGGCACACATACGATCTCTAATCAGCATGAGGAAGTGTGAAACTCTACCCATCTCTCCAAAAATCACTTTTCCAATCATCAAATCATTCGCCCACTGTAGAACCTTATCATCGTCATCAAAAGAAGGAATCTACGTGACCATTGCCTGTTCCATCCAAATTTTGCCATATTACTTAAAATTATATTAATAATCTATGCAATAAGCATAAGTTTATTAGATAGTCGCTTTCATTAAAATCTGTCGCGATCCGTAGTACAGGCGATCTCCCTTTCCAAGATGTTATGAAAGCAAATTTACCATCTAGAATGCAGTTTCCATGTTAATGGCTATAGTATTATTTATTTATATGGTATTATTATCATTACATTTCTGGAACTTTTGCGAATATGCATATTCCAGTATTATTGTGTATAATGAATTTCCCTTTCAGTGTAAGTTAGAATTCGGCAAGCTTAGTAAGTTAGAATTAAGTAAGTTAGAAGACGGCATGTATGGAAAATGTATATAATACAGGCACAATTTGAAATATGTATCGAAAATGCAGTATCATAAATACCCTAAAATTATTTAAATTTTATAGCAAACAACATCTATCTACAAATATTAAAGTGTGAAAAGATATAAAAATAGTCACGCCTTATGAAAAACTATGTATATTAAAGTAAATCCATAATAAGTATAAAAATGAAGGGTGATACTAGCAGTAATTTTTTCCATTTTTTTTTTCATGGTAATCCAAGTTTTATAATAATGTTACTTTTCGGACAAGTATCACAGATAAATATTTCAATGAACTATTATTGAAATTTGATGATATATGTGACATTAAATTCGCAATCACCCTTTGAAAACTTACGATTTATTAATCATTTAGCTTTAAATAACTTTATCGAGGAACTGACCTACTAGTCTTCCACATTAAATTGTCGGATGTACATAAAAATAAAAATTGTTTTAAATGTTCAGATAAATTTAGTTGTTTATTTTTAATTATCTTTATTAAGAATACAAAATAAAATATATATATATTAACATACCTGATAAATATAAAATAACGAAACTAATTTAATTACGTTAAAGCTAAAACCCGTTAACGCAGTAACGTGAACAGATTAGAAAATAGAATTATTTTTTTTTCTTCCAAAATACATAGTAATGACATCAGATAAATGCAGGCAGAAGTTCGTGCTTTTATTTCTTGTTGAAAGTTTTTAATTAGTTTTCTTGTAAAGAGTGCAGTAGAAATTTCTCTTTACGGTGTAAACAAACCCGTTAATTAAAACGAAGCAAGAACATATTTAACTTGCTAGAACTTTAACATAAAGATATATCTCATTCCAGCTGAATGTCAATAACTGAGGTGAATTGTTATTTTTTAAATTAAAATTAGTATATCCAGATATTCTGTAACGGATGTTAAATAGTAAGTACAAATTTGAGTTACGTGATATGCATTATTGTCAAAAGTCATTAAAGATCTTATATTTGTTTTTGTTTTTCGACGGTGTTACACTCAGCAGTAATTAAGATTTTTATTTATGATTTTTGCATTTAAAGAAGAATTTATTTGTAAGAAGAATTAATATATTTTTTTTAGTTTTTCACTGTTTTATGTATTTAAAATTTTGAGTAAATGTTATGCATATTATGAATTCCACGGATTTCATTTCATCAAAAAAATGTTGTCTCAGATATTGAACATGATTAATTTCATTACACATATTTTTTACTTCTGTTTTTTTTAAACTTTAGTCTTACAATTTTAAATTGGTTTGGACACCTTCTTAATCAATGAGCTTGGTTATGTAATCTTCATGCAAAAGAGTAAAATTGTAATGCAAAAAAACTTATCAAAACTGCATCATTCTTTATGTCCCGTCCTATTTTCTTTTTGCTGTTGTAAAAAATTTATCCGTGTGTGTTTCAAAATTGAAGATAAAATTAGTTTGATAGAAGATAATTGAAGATAAAGATATTTTAATAAACTACGCGAGAACGAGTATATTTTATTTATTAAGAAAAAGAAGAAACAACGTATAAAGGCACAAATAAAATGTGTTTAAAAGCACACAGCTGTTTCAAAACCTCTAAGGTTTCCTCATCAGTGCTTAAAATAAAAGTTAAAACTAAGACATTGTGTAAACAGAGGGGGGGGGGGGAGAGGTGGACAGGGAGTCAGAAAAGCGTACCTTTCAGCTCTACTGCCAACGGTGAAATGCGACCTACGGCTGACAAACAGTTACGGAGTTGATCTCACGCGCATATTCAGGAAGACCAATCAAAATACTCAATTGCTCTGGAAGAGTCCAAACCCAGAAGGAGGAAAAGGGGGGGGGAGGAAGTGGAGGGAATTATAGAAAATTAAACCATACCTTTGAAAAATTGGGCGTACTAGATAAATCATTAACTAAACTGTTTGAATTTTTCCATATGTGGTAAGCCTCCCAGAAGTCCAGGTCATAGATTGAAGTACATTTCTGTATTATGGAGGCTTCGGAAAATTTAAAATTATGGTTGTTGGACCAGCAGTGGTTGGCAATAGCGGAACGTTTGATATCACAATTTTTAACGCAAGTTTTATGCTCCCCCAAACGCATCTTAAAGGCACGCTTCGTTTGACCAATGTACATTTTGTTGCATTCGCAAGATATCCTGTAAATACCCCAATTTGAAAAACTCAATTGGATGTTTCAGATTTGTGAATTGAATTTTATTAAAAGGAGTATAAACTACTTTAAAGTCAAATTTTGACAAGATTTTAGAAATTTGATGGCTTATTTTCGGAAAATATGGGAGTATAATTAAATTTTCATTACCGACAGTGTTAGCCCTGGATTTTGTACGTTTACTTAGTTTGTTATGAATGGAATCGACGATTTCAGCTGTAAAACCTCGATCAATGGCAGTAGATTTAATGTAGTCTAATTCAGTTTTTAGTAAACTGTCGGAAGAACAAATATTTAAAGCCCTGTAAACATAACTGTTAAAGGCAGCCAACTTTTGATTAGGTGGATGGGATGAAAGGCGATGTGGGGGTAAGGGTACTGCGAATGGTTTACGGTAAACAGTAGTGTGAAACAAATTATTTTCGCGGAAAACCATAACATCAAGAAAGGGCAAACGACTGTTATTTTCGAGTTCGAAAGTGAACTGAATATGTTCATCTATAGAATTCATAATATCGAGAATATTAGTAAGATTAAGATCATCAGAGTTTAATAATGCAAAGCAGTCATCGACATAGCGGATGTAAAATGGAAAGGATAATATCTTGAAAATGTTTGATTCGTAATAGTGCATGTAAATATCACTGAGGATGGGGCTGAGGGGGGAGCCCATGGACAAACCATCAGTCATGCAATAAAAATTACCATTAAAAATGAATGTGTTTTGCGATAAACAAGTGCTAGTAAGATGTATAAGCTCATCAATTTCGTAATATGAATAATGAAATTCTTGTAGGCGTAATTTAAGACAATTTAAAGCACCTTGAACCGGTACGTTAGTAAATAGTGATTTAACGTCGAATGAAACCATACTATTGTTTTGAGTACCACTGAAGCTACGAAGCTTATTAACAAACTCATAAGAGTTCCTACAAGTGTAGATATTGTTAGAGAGCAGGGGGGAGAAAATAGAGGTCAAATATTTCGCTAATTTATAGGAAGAGGTACCAATGTTCGAAACTATTGGTCTGAAAGGAATGCCTTGTTTATGGACTTTTGGGAGAGTATAAAATCTTGCGCAGTGTGACACTGAAGGAATGAGGGATAATTTAACGTTGTTGGAAATGAGTGGAGAGTGCTCGATAGCCGATTTTATAGTTTTCAATTCTTTTTGAGAAGGATCAGATTTAATCTTTTTAACACTTGCAGGAACTCTTATGAGTTTGTTAATAAGCTTCGTAGCTTCAGTGTTACTCAAAACAATAGTATGGTTTCATTCGACGTTAAATCACTATTTACTAATGTACCGGTTCAAGGTGCTTTAAATTGTCTTAAATTACGCCTACAAGAATTTCATTATTCATATTACGAAATTGATGAGCTTATACATCTTACTAGCATATGTTTATCGCAAAACACATTCATTTTTAATGGTAATTTTTATTGCATGACTGATGGTTTGTCCATGGGCTCCCCCCTCACCCCCATCCTCAGTGATATTTACATGCACTATTACGAATCAAACATTTTCAAGATATTATCCTTTCCATTTTACATCCGCTATGTCGATGACTGCTTTGCATTATTAAACTCTGATGATCTTAATCTTACTAATATTCTCGATATTATGAATTCTATAGATGAACATATTCAGTTCACTTTCGAACTCGAAAATAACAGTCGTTTGCCCTTTCTTGATGTTATGGTTTTCCGCGAAAATAATTTGTTTCACACTACTGTTTACCGTAAACCATTCGCAGTATCCTTACCCCCACATCGCCTTTCATCCCATCCACCTAATCAAAAGTTGGCTGCCTTTAACAGTTATGTTCACAGGGCTTTAAATATTTGTTCTTCCGACAGTTTACTAAAAACAGAATTAGACTACATTAAATCTACTGCCATTGATCGAGGTTTTACAGCTGAAATCGTCGATTCCATTCATAACAAACTAAGTAAACGTACAAAATCCAGGGCTAATACTGTCGGTAATGAAAATTTAATTATACTCCCATATTTTCCGAAAATAAACCATCAAATTTCTAAAATCTTGTCAAAATTTGACTTTAAAGTAGTTTATACTCCTTTTAATAAAATTCAATTCACAAATCTGAAACATCCAATTGACAGTTTTTCAAATTGGGGTATTTACAGGATATCTTGCGAATGCAACAAAATGTACATTGGTCAAACGAAGCGTGCCTTTAAGATGCGTTTGGGGGAGCATAAAACTTGCGTTAAAAATTGTGATATCAAACGTTCCGCTATTGCCAACCACTGCTGGTCCAACAACCATAATTTTAAATTTTCCGAAGCCTCCATAATACAGAAATGTACTTCAATCTATGACCTGGACTTCTGGGAGGCTTACCACATATGGAAAAATTCAAACAGTTTAGTTAATGATTTATCTAGTACGCCCAATTTTTCAAAGGTATGGTTTAATTTTCTATAATTCCCTCCACTCCCTCCCCCTTTTCCTCCTTCTGGGTTTGGACTCTTCCAGAGCAATTGGGTATTTTGATTGGTCTCCCTGAATATGCGCGTGAGATCAACTCCGTAACTGTTTGTCAGCCGTAGGTCGCATTTCACCGTTGGCAGTAGAGCTGAAAGGTACGCTTTTCTGACTCTCTGTCCACCTCTCCCCCCCCCCCTCTGTTTACACAATGTCTTAGTTTTAACTTTTATTTTAAGCACTGATGAGGAAACCTTAGAGGTTTTGAAACAGCTGTATGCTTTTAAACACATTTTATTTGTGCCTTTATACGTTGTTTCTTCTTTTTCTTAATATATTGGCACAAAGTACAATCCTTCCCCACTTTTTATATTTTATTTATTTTTGAATGCTCATTTTTATCGGTGTTCCACTTACGTATATAATAAAAAATAGAAATTTTTAAAAAGGAGTAGTTCAATGTATGTTGTTTTCTTACAGCATACAAAACTCTTTTAAAAAATCATTTAGCCCCTAATATTCTGTAGTGCATTGGAGTTTAAAAATTTTTTTATTTTTTTATTTCTTTTACACGACATTTTCGTAAGTCTATATTATTTTAAAACTAATTATTTTTAATAAAAAGCATGTTTTTAAGCTGAACAATTTAATTTTAATATTGACCGCTGTTATTTTTTCAACACATTTATCGAAACTTAAAAATCACAACTATACTTCCATATTTCGTACTGAGATCTATGACGTTTTCTTTGCTTACTTTTGGAGAAGTAAAAATAACTGCCCTTAAAAATTTGCATTGAGCCACACATTGACTATTTTCGTTGATTAAAAATATCCACTATATGAATTTCTGCTGCGTATTATCCTTTCTTATATATTTTTGTACAAGAATCACTTGTAAAGCACCACATGTCAGCATATGGGGTGTGCTAGTCTTATTCGCGGTATATTACAAAAATTTGTACTTTGATTCACCCAATACAATATAAAGTTTTCCGCTTTGATTTATTTAAGTTTGATCTTCCTTAAAAAAAAAATATATATATATATATATTTTGATTATTATTGTTGTGCATTTATTTTGACTAAAAATTAATTGAAACTTATATCAATAGTGAAAAGCAAAATATTAGATAATGTTTATATTTGAAGTCTAAACACCACAACCCAGCAAACACATATGTTTCTGCACGCGATCGGACCGCAGCCGTCAGTGTCGTTTAAGTGTCGGCATGGGCACAGTGGTGAATTCAGGATTTTCAGTCTTAGCCGACATTTTTTTTCTTAATACAATTATTTGAATCATCAAAAGAGTTTTATAAATTGCTCCTTAAAATTATTATTTATTGTAAACTTAATCGTAGAAAAAAAGCTTCATAAATTAATTATTTTCTAACTATATATTCATGTTAAAATCAATAACTATGTTTATTACTTTATTTAAAAATGAAATGATTAAAAAAGTGTTTAAAATTATTTTACAAGCTATAAAAATATAAAAAAAACTACCCAACTTTTTAGCATTAAAATTTAAAAGAAAGTTTCAGAAATCTCCCATTTCTATAAAATTATTTACCCCCCCCCCCCCCAAAAAAAAAAAGAAAGAAATATTAATATTTCTCTTTTATTTGATGATTAAGAAATGTTGATAAGTAAAAGAATCATTATTGCTACATAATCACTAAAAATATATTCTACATTTAATCATCAAATGACAAAAAATTAACTCTTATTCTAATTAAAAGAGATTAATTATCAACTTATTTTTTATTAAAATTAGTTTTTCTGTGATACAAATATATATTTCTTGAATTAGCACATTTAATTACATTATAATTCCTAAAGAGAAAATTGTATTAAGTGGAAAACCTTTGAAATTCGCTTATTTTATTTAATAAGCATTCTTAATTTTTTAAGAAAGATTCAGAAATATCCCCCATTTAAAAATTATCTTCCAAAAGAAAAAAAAAAATGCAAATTAATATATTTATTTTACTTTTAAATAAAAAATATTGATAAGTAATAAATATTGCAATATACTCATTAAATATATGTTCTACTTTAAATGATTAAAACGACATAAAACGAATTCTTGTTCTAGTTAGAAGTTGGGTCATTCCATGTCAATTCAACCAATTTTTCTATAGTTTGTAACCCGACCGACAGGGATTTGGATGAAACTTGGTGTATATACTAATTCTATAATGATAGGAATAGATCAAAAAAATTTCCTTCCTAGGCGCCATAGTTTGTCAGATATGGGGGGGGGGCGGTATGTCCAATTTTCGGATTTTTCTCAAATCGCACATTTCTGAGTCTGTATTTTTAGACTGCAGTTCCATTTTAAAAAAAAATAGTTTCTCTGGATGTAAAATGCGAATCATCTTAAAAATATTACCGTAAGTACATCAAAAAATATACATTTTAATAAAAAAAAATATTTAAAAATTAATTTTAAATATTTAGGGCCAACAAATTAAACCAAAATTGAAAGTTATGGCTATTTTTCCAATTTTTTGTGACTTAAAAAAAGGCTCTGCACAAAAAGGCAAGTAAAATTTCCAAATTCTTTTTTGTTTTAAATAACAGTTTACACTTTGGGCTTTCTATTTATGAAATAAAAATGATGTATTTCTCCTGACTCATTCAAAATTTTGCACTGTTTTGGGAAACTGCACCAATCAAGAAAAAAAAAATCTCTGCCTAATTTTAGCTGTAGTACCTAAATAACTACTGTGGTTCCTATGACTTGTTGAATATATTATTCAATGTTTGTTTCTTCCTTTCTTTTGCAAAGTAAAGTTTTTGCTTTGTTTTTTTTTTCTTCTGAGTAAATGAGGGAAAAAAGTCTATGACTGCAGTCTATCCCCCCTCCATTAAATTTTGTGCCTAATCCTTATGTTTCCTTTATTTATTCATTCATATATTTTCTTTTATTATGAGCATTTTTTTTAATTTAAACAATCCCTTAATTTTGTTTTTACAATATAAATGTAAACAAAAAATCTTTTGTTGGTATAGAATAAGAAAATGCAATATTGACTTTTTACCAATCACATTTTTAATACCGTCGAGTAGCTCCTGCTGGGGGCTTCTTTGGTCCCAAAAACTCCAAATTATCTTGTATTGTTTATTCAATACAAAGAATAAAATATTTTTTTTTTATGGGATGGACCAAAGTAACCCCGCGAGGACCAAAGGATGACGGTATGTTTTCTTTCTGTGTGTGTATGCGTGCTTGAATTAAAATACGCTATTTGTATTTAACAGTTTTTTAAAACTTTCTATCTTATTATCTTGGATAATTTTAGTCATTTTAAATACGTTTTTTATAGTTTAAATACCTTATATTTAACAAAGCCTACTTCATTTATACAGGATGAAACATATTTCTACACCTGCCTTGTATAAACAAATTTTGACAAAGGCAGGATAAAATATTTTAGTGTAAAGGCAGGTGTTTTCGAATCTGTTAATCAAATTATTATTAGTCTGCTGTTTTTCATAATAAAAGGGTGATCTATTTTTCCTTGTGCTGCAAAAGAAAATAATAGATGAATTTGAAGTAACTAATTATGCTGCAAGACCGTTATGACAACTTCTGAGAGAAAAGAGAATCTTGTCTATGTCAGAAATAAGAAAAGGTAAAGCCACATCCAGAGGTCCCGAAACAATTGAAATAATTGAAATGTTTTATAATTGTAATGAATATTGAAGAATCATGACTGAAAAAAAGGTAGTTAGCATTGCTAAGAATATACTATGCACAAAAGGGATTGATATTATGTGTATCTACATGAGTTGAATTCTCTTTTTATACAGGAACTTCCAAAAAACTTGAGGATTATAACTCTAGGTATTCAATTTAGTATTAGCAGCACTGTTCCTTTAAATGAATTTGTCACAAGCTAAGTAAAATATTAAGAAAATATTATTCCGCTCTTTTATAACGAAAGCTAAATCTAATTTCCTAAAAGAAACTAAAGCTAACTTTGGCCCTCAAAAAGCTATCCTTTTTTTGGATTTCAGCAAAAAATTTACTTTTCTTATTCAAGATGGGGTTTAAAGTTACCATTGGACGAAAGAAACTGCACTCTTGATCCAACTGTTATGAACACCCAATCTCTCAGCATTAGATTATCAGCAAGCAATATACACATTTTATCTTATGATATGCAACATGATGTCAATCTTGTTTGTTTAACACAGAAGGAAGTGATATCATTTGTAAAAGAGATATTTCCTGATGCAAAGAAAATCTTTGACTTTAGTGTCTCTTAGCTCTGGCAATATAAAAATTGCAAATTTTTATAAACCTTTACCAAAATGAAGAGAATTTCCCCTTAAGATATTTAAAAAAAATTTCCGGCCGATGGGGGAAGGAGGGGGATAGCCACCGATTTTGAAATACAAAGATGATAGTGTTTTAGATACTAAATCACGAAAATCTTCTAATATACCGATGTTTTGTTATGTTATTATGTTTGGAGTTGCAGTAAGATAGGAAAATTGAAATATATATTAGAAGGTTCTCAATGTTGCTTATTCATAATAAATATAAATTTTAAATTGCACAAAGAACGAATGTTGCAAAATAAGTCTAAGTGATACTGAAAAAGTACGCCATTTATTTCTATATTTATATTTAACTCTGTTATATTTTTGAATTTCAGTCTTTTATATATAATGTTTATTCTGATTTTTTAGCTTTAAAAATTTGCATATAATTTAACAAATTCTTTATTTATTACATAAAAAAATTACAACAATCTAAATTCTTAAAATATTTGTCAGCAATTTTATTTAATATATTAGATTTTATTAATGATTATTTCAATGTTAATAAAAATGAAATCTTTCTCCTAGCTTATGTAAAAATTTGACCATGTTTTAGAAAAATTGCAACATTCAAGAAAAACAAAATATCTCCAATATGTCTAATTTAAACTGTTATACCTAAATAATTACTGTAGTTCCTATGACTTATTGAATTTATTTAATATAAGTGCTTCTTTTTTTTATTTACAAAGTAAAGTTTTTGCTTTGTTTTTTCTGAGTAAAATGAGAAAAAAAAATCTATGATTTCACTATCCACACCCCCTCCATTAAATATTGTACATATTCTTTACATACTACCATTCTGAAAGTATTTATAGAAATACTATACCACTGAATCCAATGATACATGTACATTTATGTGACAAACGTATGCGATAAGACTGAGAACAACACAATATCAGATAATATGTGATATGTACAGTCGTGGAGAAAAAAAAAAAGTAAACACCCCCTACTAACTCCTCAACAAATTAACCTAGAAGAAAGTTACTGGTACCGAACAATTGGAAATAAAGTTTACTTTTAAATGATGCATATAAAATTTGCTTAGGGGCCCTCTTCATATTAAAACGAACCATAACTTTGTTTTTTTCAATAGCAGTACACAATTCTGACAGCATAAATGAACTCTACACCCTTCAATTAGCCTAAAAACAAACTTTTATGCAATCCGCACGATAAGTTTCCGAGAAATTAATTATTTAAAAACGAGCGTATTTTAGGGGCTGTATCCAAATTCAAGTTCGGTACTCGATTGTTGACCGAGAGAGCCTCCTTCTTGATCAAGGCATCCCAACAAACACTCAACTTACGGCCGAAAGGCGTATATGTCGCGGCCAAAAGGAGTTAAGGCCATTTGTAACCAAACAATGTTGTGCCGTAAATGACCCGCCGCTAGTTCCGGCAGCTACTGCCGGAACGGTAATGTTTCGGCGGTGAGAGAACTGTTGCATTTACTTTGCCCGGCAACTCTTAAGGGGCGGTTTCTGGCAAAAATGTAATGGATCGTCATCGTTTAGAAAGTAGAGGGCTAATATCACCTAACCCGAATATTTAATTAAAGAGAGGAAATATATTTTTCTCTTCATTTCTTTCTAAGTAAGTTTAATTATTTTAAATCTGGGTTTTAGTAAAAATATAAATATGTCGTGAGATATATATTTAAAGCAGTAAAATAGATTACATATTTTTATTTAGTTTGAAAATATTTTACAAAAATCAAAAATTGTCCCCAAAATGTACATAAATTCCCTGTTTATATATTTTTTTTAAAAATATGGAAAAAAAACAACAACATAAAAGCGTTTAACGTTCTTGCCTTTAAAATATCTTTAAATAAATATATTTTGAACACACTGGAATAAAAAAGATTATATTTAATGGTTATTTTATATTGTTTTTGATTGCAAAGATAATCAGATAGCATAATATAAAATATACTCTGATTTGAATAATATATTAATAGCAAAATACTGCAATCTTCGGACATATATACTACTTAAACATGTTTAAAAATTTATTGATAAATGTCAATTTATTTATGCTCTTTTTTTTCAGCATTCATGAAAAAATATTTGTTATAATGAAAAGGAGAAAATGTTTCAATAAGCAGTTATTCTTGAGCGAGGAGAGGGGGGGGGGGGAGAAAAGGTAACTTAAAAGCTGTTACTAAAACATGAATTTTTAATATCATTTGAAACATATTTCCATGTAAAAGAAAATACTGGAAAAGAAATTTTTGTTTCTGAATCCACTGTAACGGAAAATATAAATAAAATTTCTTGCCTGTATTAAATTCCTAACAATTTAGATATATTTAATGGTTTTACTACCATTATTTTACTCTTTAGAAATACAGATAAAACTTGCATATGTATAAAAATAATTAAGTGAAAAATTGCACAATAAATCAAGAATTTTCGCAGAATTAAGTAAAGAATTGCAGAATAAATAAAGAATTTTTGTTCATTATTATTTGGTTTCGAGTCCCGACCTGGATACATTTTCACCCAGTTGGAAAAATTATTTCTGGCAAAATTTAGAATACGCATTAAAATCTGACATTATATGAAAGTATTAAATAAAATGCGATATGTATATTTTATGCCCTAAAATAAACATGAAAAGGTTCTATTAATTTTTAGGCATTTCAGTAAAATCGTCTTGAGTCAAAAATAAGCCTTGATATATATATAGATAAACAAGATATTTTTTATGAGCATATCAGAATAAAATGGAATGCATGTTATTTTTAAATCTTATAATTTTTAATTGCGAAGATAAATGGGTAAAAATTTACAGAAAAGAGATAAAATGCCCATTTAAAGGATAAATCGGAGGGGAAAAAAAGTGTTTTTGTGTTATCTGAAAACTGTATGGAGAGTTTAAAAATTCAAACAATGTATCTTAAATCTTTATTTCTCTAAAAAAAGAAAAAAAAAAGAACGAAAAAAAAGAAAGAAAAGGAAAACAAAGCTCTTTTTCCAAATGACTAAAAATAATATTAACAGAAAAAATATATGATTTATGAAAAAATGACTTTTATTTATTATAATAAGGTATTGGCTCATAAAACTATTCTCCCTCCCTCCCTCTCCAGAAAATTCAAATAGATGATGGGACCTTCAAATGGCTCAAGGTTAAGCAGTTTTGAAAGTTCTGGTCCGTTACGATAAGAGGGGAGAGGGAGAAATTCTCAGAATATTTCTTTAGCTGTGCGTTTTCATTTCTGCTTTGTCATTCGCGTTATTCACTTCGTCGGAATAAGTGGACATGGTTTCAAAATGTAGCACATATATCGGTAAGTTTGTTAGTTCATGTTGATTCATTACAAATTTATTAATTTCATTCTATCTGTTTTTTGCATCATTTTATCTTAAAGAATATTTATATTTTAGTTTTTATAATTTCAAAAGAAAATGTAAAAGATATTTTCATTTTTAGTAAAATTCCCTTCAATAGTTTATTTTTAGTTTTTCGAAGTTATCGAATTTATTTTTAAACATTATAAATATCGGATGATATTCTTCTTTAAGGGTCTTGTACCTTTTAAACGCGTCGAAAATTAACGAAAAGCTTCAAAGTTTGAATTAGTCTATCTTCCAAACCTTTTTATGTATAAACATGAAATTTTGGATATTGATTAAACGGATTGTGCTTTGTAATATACTACAAACATAAATTTATCAACCCTTTACAGAATTTGTGTATTGTTTAAATCAAAATAGCTCTTTTTTTTACCCCATAAGTCATTGCGCGCATATCTTGAGAAAGTATGTATGGATTAGCATGAAATTCGGTAAAGATACTAAACATATATATGTGTTTAAAATGATCTACTCTTAGTCTAAAATTATTTCATTAACTGTATAAAAAAAATATTTTCGTAAAAAAAAATAAAAACATATGTATTTTTAATGAATATAAATAGTCATAACTAAAAATATTACAATTGTAAATACTTAAAAGTAGATCATTTTAAACACACATATTTGTTTAATATATTTACCAAATTTCATGACAATCCATACATCCTTTCTTAAGATATCATGCGCGCAATGACTTATGGGGTAAAAAAAGAGCTATTTTGATTTCAACAATACACAAATTCTGTAATGGGTTAATAAATTTCTGTTGGTAGTATATTACAAAGCATAATCTGTTTAATCAATATCCAAAATTTCACGTATATACATAAAAAGGTTTTGAAGATAAACTAATTAAAACGTTGAAGTTTTTCGTTAATTTTCGACGCGTTTAAAAGGTACAAGACCCCTTAAAACAGTTTATTTTATTTTAATTATAAAAATGTGATTTTATACTCGAGAAAATTTGAGTGACTAAAACAATTGAATTTAAATGAAATTTAGAAGTATCAACATTAATTTAATATATATTTTTAAATCACTATTAAACTTTTATTTACATAAAATATATAATGTGAACATTAAATAGTCCACAATATTATTTAAAAGGCGACTAAATTAATGAAAAAGATGTTACAAGTTTAAAATATACATTTTATTTAAACTTTCTTAGTACTTTCAAGCCTTCCTAGCTCATCATCAGAGAATATCTTAATAACTAAATGTTGTTTATTGTTTTTAAAATGTGAGAGCCAATAATTACTAGAGTTGAAAGTAGAAGTAGCAGTAACAGTAGCAGTTTCTTGGATTGAATTTAATTAGAGAAAATATATATTATTATTATTAATTACAGTTCCATTTATTTATGACATCACTCTGTTTCTCATAGGTCACTTTCCATGGATATAATTAAATTATTATTTTATGATATATTTATTTTTGTGTAAAAAAATGGAACTGCAATTAATAATAATAATATATATTTTCTTTACTTAAATTAAATCCAAGAAACTGCTAGGTTTACTCAGTAATTATTGACCCTCTCATTTTCAAAACAAAGTGACGTATTTGTATAAATAAACAACATTTAGTTATTAAGATATTCTCTAAGGATGAGCTTGGAAGGCTTGAAAGTACTAAGAAATTTTAAATAAAATGTATATTTTAAACTTGTAACATCTTCTTCATTACTTTAGTCGCCTTTTAAGTAAGATTGTGGACCTTTTTAATGTTCACATCATATATTTTATGTTGAATCAAGGTGAACAAATTGCGTTTCGTCTTATGATTCTATTATTTACATGTCTAATAATTATAAATAATTCTCAAGAATTTTGAAAAAGTTGAAATAATATATTTTTTCAAATGTTTGGCTATTAAACTGCAAGAGAAATAGTTAAATATTATACTGTCATTCGTTAACTACATAAAGATTAAACTTATTTTTATGTAATATTTTATAAAATGATCAGAAATGATGCAAAAATTTAGATAATAATGATTTAATAAAGCTTTGATGAATAAGCATAATTTAACAGATTTACCAACGAAGCTGTGTAAAATATAGTGGAAATTTAAGTAAAAAGAATATCACAAACACACACATTTTAATATAAAATATATAATAAACTATATTAAAATCACATATATAATTTAAGCATAAATTCGAAATTTATTCTTCAAAAGGAAATACTTTTTAGAAGGTTAATTGAATGGTAAAATGTTTTGGCAGGTAAAAAAAAAAAAAAAAAAAAAAAAAAAAAATCTTATAATTATTTAGACATACTTTTCAAGAAAATCAAGTTCATTTAACTTGAACTTTTTCAAAAATATTCAAAATACAATATTTGATAATGAATTGTTTGATTAGTTTATTTTTTCAATTATACACTTTATAAATTTTTATGAAATGCAACTATTTAAAAATGCATTGCATATAAATTTTGTAAATATGTAAGTGAATAAATGAACAAATAAATTAATGCACTATGTGAAATATTGTGTTTTGGAAATTTTTTGAAAAAGTTCAAAATGAAAGAATTTCATTTTCTACAAAAGTATATCTAAATAATTATAAGATTTTTTTAATCCTGCAAAAATATTTTATCATTTAATTAGGCTGATAAAAAGTATTTTTTTTTATATAGAATAAATTTTGATTTATTCCTAAACAATCGTTATGGCACAACAGTGGCAAGTGATTACATTTTAAATAACCCTAATAGGCTTTTTTGTGGGCAGCTTTGGGATAAATTTAATTTATGACAACCACAAATGGCAGAACAAAGGCAAGCTTCTGGTTAGCTTTTATTTTTAGTGGCCATTAAAAGAATAATTGTGGGCAGTTTAAGGCTATCTAACATTTTCAGCGAAAAGTTAGTGGCATGATTGTGGGCAACTTCTTGTATTTACGGCCAATTATCTTGTGGCCTTATTCTGTCCAGCGTGACACTTTTTTTACGGAGCCGTAACTTTCACTGATAGCGGGCCACCATCGAACACCTTCGGCCAAGGCTAACGAACCCATCACTGGCCCATAAGTTCGGTGTTTGTTGGGATCTTAAGCGCTACTCAAGCAGCCATTGTAGACTGCTATATTACAGGATAGCAGAAGAAATTTCAAAATATCTAGTCACTTGTATCATAGTTGGCCCCTTAAACCATCATTTTGCCGTTTTTTAAGTATAATTTGAAAACTACTTCGAAGAAAAATCTGAAATTTTGGATTTCCATAAAGTAGGACTTAATAAATCTAAATCCATCAAAAATATTGTAGGTTGCAATTCATATTTTTTTTCGAATATTAATTTCATAATTCATAAATTATATCATAAAATTATAAATATTGTAAATTCAACGTATTTATGTTTGGGTATATCAGTATTATTGCTACGCAAAAAATTAGCACATTAGGAGTATAATTTCAGGAGATATAAATAAAAATATGAAAATGTAATTTAACATTAGACGCATTAAATTTTGAATGTTTATAATTCGAAAACTTATCATTCAAATGACTTGAAATTTGGTGTCTAGGCATAGTTTGAACCGAAGATTTGAAATATCGTGTTAAAACTGGGTATTGCCATTGAAAAAAATGAAGTTTGAGTTCGTTTTAATATGTAGATGGCCCCCTAAGCAAATTTTATATACATCATTTAAAAGTAGACTTTATTTACAGTCGTTCGGTACAGGTAAATTTTTTGTACGATAATTTGTTGAGGAGTTAGTAGGGGGTGTTTACTTTTCTTTTCCACGACTGTACCAATACTATACAAATTTTCTACTGTTATAAAAATAAATAAATCAGTCTGATTTTAAAGATTCATTTTAGAAAATGAATCAAAATGATTAATAAATTTAAATTTAAAATGTGCATCAATTATTTAGGTACCATAAGCAAAGTTAAAGATTTTTACATCTCTTGATAGGTACAGCATTCAAAATAAGTCAAACATTTTGCAAAAGCCACGAGAAAGAGATCATTTTTATTTCATAAATAGAAAGCCCAAAGTGTAAAATTTTATTCAAAATAGAAACAAATTGGAAATTTCATTTGCCTTTTTGTGTAGAGCCTTTTTCGTAAAGTCACAAAAATTTGAAAAAATAACCATAACTTTCAATTTGGTTTAATTTTCTGGCCCTAAATATTTAAAATTAATTTTTTAAATATTTTTTTTATTAAAATCTGCATGTTTGAATGTACTTACGGTGATATTTTTAAGACTATTTGCATTTTAAATCCAGAGAAGCAAGTTTTTGAAAATGGAACTGCAGTCTAAAAATACAGACTCAGAAATGTGCGATTTGAGAAAAATCCGAAAATTGGACTACCCATATCTCACAAACTATGAGGTCTAGGAAGGAAAAATTTCCGATGTATTCATATCATGATGGAATTAGTATATACACCAAGTTTCATCCAAATCCCTGTCGGTCGGGTTACAAGGTCTGGTTGAATTGACATGGAATAACTCAGTTGTTAATTACCAACTTTTTATTTATTAAAATAAATTTTTCCATGTTAAAAATGCATATTTTATAAATAAACGCCACGCATGTAATTGCAGTATAATTCCTAATAAGAACAGTTGATTAATTGTACAAAACCTCTAAAAATATGTTTAATACTTAAATATTCTTAAATTTTTATCTATTCTTAATTATTCTTAATTATATCTATACCTTAATTATTCTTAATTATACTTATATCTTAATTATTCTTAAATGTATTATTAATTTCGTTTGATTTAACGAATTCGCTAAGATATTTATTTAATTCACTTAAATATTAAATTAATTTTTAAATACACGCGCGTACCTTCAACGACAAACCATTAAGTATCATATGTCTTCCCCTTATTACCTCATAGAATGCTCCCCAGATCAAATCTGAGTGGCCAAGTGGTTAAGGTGTCTACCCCCTGTCCTTTGGTGTTTCGGATCAAACCCAGCCTCTTCAAGCGCCGGAACACGTTCCATTCAAATATGCATCCCACGATGGCACATAGATGGCGGCATCAAAACCCAATTTTTCTTTTCAATTAATGCTGGTGTCGGGCTGCGGCCGGCATTCGTATGGATAGCTATCGGCGTGCTGTCGGCATAGTTTTCTGTGTATACTGTACCAGCTACGTGCCTCATGAATCGGGTCGCATTCGTGCCGCTTATTAAAAAATACGGAATCGGTAGCGACAACCGGTATCGTGCCAATATCGCCGGTAGTGGCGAGCGGCTGTCGGCTGATTGCTTACCGATAGCTCTGTGTTTGCTGGGAATCTTTGTATTTGTTGACTTCTATTATGTTCACAGTTAGCATGATATTTTTTTTTTCAAAATTATTAGGGATATTAAAAGTAACTTACGCAAATATTTCTGAAGAGATGAATACAAATAGTGTTTAAAAAACCCAGAAAGATGTAATAAAAGAATTTTTAGTTTCTGAACTTTGTTATCTGGATACTCTGTTGTAAAAAATAGTTTTAGAAAATCTAAGAATGCGGATAACTGATGATATTTTAGATTACTAGCACGTAACGTTGTCAACAGTAAAATATTTTCATAGAATAGTACTTTAACATAATGTATTTTACTTATTTTGATATTCAGGCGAGACAAAAATGACATTTTTTGAAAAATGATGTTATTAATATTCTGTTTATATACCAGAAAATATGTCTTAAATCGTGAAAAAATGTCATGGGAATAATATACCTTATGCATAATGGTGGACCATATTTTCGAAGTCTTAAAATTTATTGTTCTCACCCTCTAAATTTGTCCCATTATATCAAAAAATAATTTTTGTAAAATTTAATCACAAACAAATAACATTTATAGGTACTTCAAGTTTCATAACTTGGAGTCATTTTGTTGTTTTCTCCGTCTTTTACTTGAAAATCTACCTCTAATCCCAATATTAATAAAAATATTTCAATACACTAAAAAGTCACTTATCTATACTTAAATCCATAAAAATAATTGTAAATGCAATTATTAAAGTAATTATCTAAAGATTATTTCATTGATATAAAGATGATAAATGTCTATTACATTACTTTTTGAGTTGTACTCTTTTACTGTGAGTTTTAAACTTTTATTGCATCGGCTTGGTTATAACTATATTATTATTTTAATGTTAACTGCAACCAGGAGCAATTAATTTAAATAAATGCAAAAAAAAATATGAGGAAACGAGTTTCAAAACTGACCTTATCCAAAAAATCAAATTTTGGGAAATCGCGAAAAAACTTTAAATGCGTCCATTGGTTTCCACTGTAAACCATGATATTACAATGGCAGAAATACATGATAAAAATAATTTTTTTTATAATGTTGTGTTTCGTCGGTTCATGTTTACTAATTGGATAGATTAAAAGAGAAAAAAACGATTTTTTTTTTTTTAATTTTGGATAATTTGAGTTTTGAATCTCACGTCTTGATATATGCAGTTTATTAGAATTTTAATTAACACTAGATTTATGAAACTCGTAAATATCAAGGGTTTCTAATTTTGTGCTTGAAATCATCATATAACTTATTTTAGCTGCGATATGGATTTGAAGGAATTACGATGCACTTATATGTGGCTAGACCATTTTCTCCAACGGATAAATTATTTCGTGCATCATTTTAAAATGGGCGGAAGGTTTTAAGAAAAGCAGGAATTTTAATGTAATGAATCTCCGTAAATCTAGTGTTAAAAGTACAATTGATAGAAAGTATAAAACCAAATATATTTTGCCCCTTAAATGCAGTTCTTTAATAAGACCTGTATAAAGGAACTGGGAAGTGAAAAAAATGGCAAGAACATTAGCCGTACGAAAATGATTAATTGTTTGCTTACATAATGAAGAAAAAGAGGATTTATAAAAAAACAACATGATTGTATCAAATAAAAAAGAAAAAATAGCAGAAATAGATGAGTTTTACAAGTTGTCAAAACGCCCTTTAGATGATTATCACGGTGACAAAAAAGAGAGGTAAGAAAATAAAAATCTTAAATTAACAATTTTGTTGTCATGTAAGTAAATAAAAACAATGTGTGCTAATTTTTTCGATCATGTACAGCTCTTTAAAAAAATTAACAGATTCTAAAAGTCAGTTGTCTGGAACGAAAACTTCAGAAAATCAGCGAAAATGTATGCTAAATGTTACAAAAACGTTTTATTTTAAAAACATATACTGAACAGAAGGTATTCAGAATAAAATAGAAATTATTTGTGATCCTGTAAGTTTTTATAATACAGTAATCACTTAACATTCGCGAGTGTTAGTTTCGCGGAAACGTCCGAGAATACTGAGACTGTAACGCTCGAACAATACGCACTCCATCATATTTTCTCTCCTTTTCTTTTTTTTTTCTTTCAAAAGAACTGACAAGCTGAGTAAATTAGATTTTATGAGATGAGAAGAATGCTTACAGAGTTGTTGCCGACAAGGCATCTGAGCTAAGCCGTAATTTTAAATTAACTGAGTTATTTTGTAAATAGTAAATGTAAATACGTTGTAAATATGAAACTTATTAGTCGATGAAAAGTTATCGAATTTTAATTTGTAACTAAGATAGTTTCCACACCGGATTCTAAATAATATGTTACAGAAGTGGTTCCCCAACGTCGAGCTCGAACAGAAGCAAGATATGAACGCAAGTATTACTTTTAAATTGTGTTAAACTGTTTTAATAAGAAAATTTAGATGCTTAAGTAGAAAAAATTATACAAAAGTACGTTTGATTCCTCCAGAATCTGAGGATTTTTGAAAATTGTATTTGATTCGTCCAGAATCGAAATATTTTGGAATTATTTTATTCAACCTGAATGATATTTTCCTTGGAATTCAAATACGAAAAAATCGTCTGCAGCTTCAAGTATTTTAGTATCTGGATTAAATGAAGATATTCATAAGAGAAATATATCTAAGAATTATTATTGAAAGATAAAAATCGTTTGCTTTATTTTATACATTTATATAGTTGCACTGAGCTATATTATTATTGAAGGTATTATTATAAATGAGTGCTTGGCATTATTTTATTTATTATATGAAGAATTGATTTAAATTATTCGCAAATAATGTTTAATATTATTGTGTTTAAAAAAAAAAAAAAAAAAAAAAAAAAAAAAAAGGCAAATAGTTGGTGTTATTATATTCAGTTTTGAAAGACATTGTATGTTATCTAAGTTCTATATATGTTATAAATTACGTAAAAGTAAATTATTTTGCTAAGAGTTATTCGTAACACGAATTAAGTTTGAAGTTAGCTAAAACATAGTTAGTTGAAATGATGATGGCGTTTCTTTCTAAGGGTAAGAAAATTGATTTCATCACATTAGTTTCAGAATTAAAAGTGGAAATAAGTAGCGATGATAAAGTCCTCGAATTACGTGATAAAATTGTAAATAGTGAGGCATTTAAAGATAACATAGGTTTTGTACAGGGAATTTTTTAAAATATCGTACAAGAAAGAAAGTATCTTGAGGAAGAGAAACGTTTAGCCAAAGAAAGAGAATTTGAGCTACAGTAGCTCAGGTTAGAAGCAGGAACAAGAGATGTTGTTGTAAATACAAGCAACCCTCTAGAAACTTCTTCAATCCGCGTTGACTTGAAAAAGGTTTTACCCGATTTCAATCCTGAAAAGGATGATATGAATTTATTTTTAATAAATTTGAGAGGCAAATGAAACTTTTAAAGGATTCTAAAGAACTGTGGATTACGTATTTAATTGGAGTCCTTCCAAATGAAATCGGTAGATTAATAGCGCGTGTACCGGAAGAAAAATTTGTGGATTATTCTTATATTAAAGATATATTGTTGCAGAGGTTCAAGTTAACTGCTGAAAGGTTTAGAGTTTTGTTTAGTCGACATCCAAAGCGAACCGATATTAGCTGGAAAAAATATTATTTTGAAATAAGAAGCTATTTTGTGGGATGGCTATCCGAATTAAATATAAATTCCATTGAAAAATTATCGGAATTAATTATTGCTGATCAATTAAAGAAAAAGATTTCCCCTGATTGCAAAGAACATTATTTATACCAATGGGAGAATTTAACAGATCCTGTTGAATTAGCTGAAAAGATAGATTTACATGATAATTTGAGGTCACACAAAGTAGAAATAAAGAGATCAAATAAAATCAGTGAGGTCAAGAATTCTAATCGCTTTGAAAAAACGACTTTAAATTTTAAAAGAAATGAGTTTGGTAAAATTGGCAATCAAAAGGAATCCAAGAGAAATAAAATTAATTATCCTTCGAATCTAAATCGACCAATGTTAAGTTGCAATGGTTGTGGAAACAAGGGAGTTATTAAATCCAAGTGTTCAACCTGTTCGCCGAAAAATGTATCGGTGCACTTTCAATCACTAGAATTTCGTACATGTAATATGCAAACATCACCAACATTATTGGTAAAAATAAGCATAAATGGTCTCTCTGACACAGCTTGTGCTGACACAGGCGCAGCACATTGCGTTGCGGGTGAAGTTTTGTATTCTTTATTAAAAGACCAAGGTTTGAAGTTTGAAAAATCTCAAATGATCGTAGTCTTAGCGGATGGGCTACAAAATACTACCGAAGTTTATAAAACAGAAGTTCATGTTAAAATTGAAGGTCGCGACGTTAAAACAACACTTTATGCTCTGCCGAATGCCAGAAATAATCGTACAATTTTGGGAATCGATTTTTTACGCAAAGCAAAAATTGTTTTGGATGTAGTGAATCAAGAATGGTTCTTTGCTGATAGATGTAGGTGGAAGTACAGATTCGCTGAAGATAAATATAGACCTCCCAGTAAATTAGCGGTAAAATCCATTGAATTAGACACCGTTTTTCTTAGAGAAGATGAAGATAGACATCTCACTTCAGAGCAACAAGATAGGTTGAATGAACTGCTTGAAAAATTTACTAGTAGCTTCCAACTAGGGGAAGAGGCTACACCTAAAGTTAAACATTATATTGATACTGGATCACATCCTCCTGTAGCAGTACCCTCTTCCGCATGTCACATGCGAGAAAGGAAAATTTGCGTAAAGAATTAGATGAATTACTCTCTAAAGGTATAATAGAAGAATACGAGTTTCCTTATGCCTCTCCTGTAGTATTGGTCCCAAAACAAAATGGAAAAATCTGCCTTTGCCTCGATTATCGAAAATTAAATGCCATCACAAAGACAGATAATTATCCATTACCGCGAATAGATGATTTGCTCCATGAAGCCAAACATACACCTTATATGACCACTATTGATCTCAAGTCTGGATACCACCAAATTAAATTAAATGCTGCTGATAGAGACAAAACTGCATTTACTTGTCCATTCGGAACATTTCGGTACATTAGAATGCTTTTCGGATTGAAAAATGCCCCAGCAACCTTTCAGAGATTAATAGATAACTTTAGAAAGTCCCTCAAAGACATCTTTATAATGTCTTATTTAGATGATATTATAATTTTGTCGGAAAGTTTTGAGAAACTATTGTCTGATTTAGAAGCAGTTTTTAATAAACTATCGGAATTCAAATTGTATGCTAATCGTGAAAAATGCAATTTTGCCTGCCCCCGTGTTAAATATTTAGGACATTGGATAACAAGCTCTGGAATCGAAGTTGATCCTGGAAAAACCGCTGCAATTCAACAAATGCCTGCTCCTAAGTCTGTAAAACAAGTTCAATCTTTTTTGCAGTCCTGCTCCTGGTACAGACGTTTTATTCCCAAATTTTCAGATATAGCTAAACCTCTAAGTAATCTTACGAAGAAAAATGCAACTTGGAAGTGGAAAGAAGCAGAACAAAGCGTTTTCGAAACATTGAAATGTTCATTAATCAATTCTCCAGTACTAAAAAAAAATGATCCGACCAAGCCCTATCTTCTTCGTACAGATGCCAGTGGATATGCTCTAGGTCCTGTCCTCCTCCAGGGTCAGGGAGAAGAAGAGCATCAAATAGATATATGCAAGTCCTTTGTTAACTGCACCAGAAAGAAACGATTCTACCACCGAGCGCGAAGCACTTGCTGTCATTTGGGCTTTAAATAAATTCCGTGTCTATATTTAAGGACATGAAATAACAGTTTCCTCCGAACATCAGCCCCTAAAATGGCTGATGAGTTTAAAGTCACCGTCAGGCAGACTAGCCCGATGGGCTTTGCAGTTACAATCTTTCAACCTCAAGATAGAAGATATTCCTGAAAAAGCAAACGTAGTTGCTGATATGTTGTCTCGCCCTATTTCCAGTCATGAAAACCCTTCTTGTGAAATTTGCACAATTTCGATTGATATGCCTATTAGATCTCTTAAGATATCCGAGAAGAGCAATTAAAGGATGAAGATTTAAGGAAAATTATCGAAGCGTTTGAATCTAAAAAATAATACAGATTTTGCTAATTGGACTGGACGTGGTTACCTGTTAAACCAAGGAGTCTTATATCTTTACTCTCCAGAATCAGATTCAGACGAAGCGAAATTTGTTGTTCATGTTCAAGAACGGAAAGAAGTCTTGAAGAATTACCATGATTCACCGACCGTAGGCCATTATGGAGCCGAGGGAACCTATTACAGAGTATCCCAGAGATATTACTGGACCGGAATGAGAAAAGAAATTGCAGATTATGTTAAAATTTGTGCAGGCTGTGTTCGTTATAAAGCGAGTAACCAAAAACCTGCTGGACTTTTACAAACACCTGTTCATAGTCAAAGATTTGAGACCCTCTCAATAGACTTATTTGGACCCTTGCCAGAAACAGCAGATGGGAAAAAGTGGATTTTTATAATCTTAGAGTGTAACACAAAATGGGTAGAACATTTCGCATTAAATAACGCAACAGCCGCGGAATGTGCTGTTACCTTAATTGAGGAAGTGTATTTAAGATATGGTTTTCCAAGAAAAATCATTAGCGACAATGGTCCGCAATTCATCTGTGCTGTGATGCAACAAGTTTGTTTTCTCTTAAAGATAGATCAAAGTTTAAGTCCGGTGTAGCACCCTCAGGCAAATCCGGTTGAAAGAAAAAACCGAGATCTAAAACCCCGCTTAGCGATGCTAGTTGGAGATGATCATACAACTTGGAGTGTAAAATTACCAGTAATCCGTTTTTCCCTTAATACTGCAAGATGTAGTTCCACAGGGGAAGAGTGGAACTCTCGAACAATACTCACTCCATCATATTTTCTCTCCTTTTCTTTTTTTTCTTTCAAAAGAACTGACAAGCTGAGTAAATTAGAATGTATGAGATGAGAAGAATGTTTACAGAGTTGTTGCCGACAAGGCATCTGAGATAAGCCGTAATTTTAAATTAACTGATTTATTTTGTAAATAGTAGCATCTAAATACGTTGTAAATATGAAACTTATTAGTCGATGAAAAGTTATCGAGTTTTAATTTGTAACTAAGATAGTTTCCACACCGGAAATTAAATAATATGTTACAGTATATTTCCGTGTATATGTTACCGTTAAAGTGTAAAATTCAGTTATTTCATAAAATACCTAGATATTTCATGAAATAACTAGCCAAGTCCATTAAGTGTGTAAAATTATTCGATTGTATGGTTTAACTAGTTATTTTATAGAATAACGATTGCCTAATCGTTAAAGTGTAAAATAATCATTATGACATTAAAACAAATCCGTTGTTTTAGAAATTAACTGATGATAAATAGTTAAAGTCACTCGAAAGCTACATTTCAAATTATTAATAGATGAATTGATAAGTAGTATACAAAAATAGAATATATAATATAATATTATTTTTATATTAGTAAAACAGTAATAGGGGAGAGTAGCCGAATTTGGACCACTTCATTTATTTTCAGGTGTAACTCACTTAAATTTTGGAATATCTGCAAAACACCATTACACAGGGTATTCATCTACTAACTAAATATATCTTTAGATCAATTTCTTTTTGAAAATGTTAAATTTTATTTTAATTTGAAAAATTTGTCAAAAGTGGTCCAATTTCAGCGACTGGTTGCCTAAGTTGGACCTTTAGTCTCCTAAATTGGACCAAATAAAATCAGGTTGTTTTAATGACTAGGGAATATTACTAATTTTACTAAAAGCAAAGTATGCGATTAATGAAACGATCAAACAAAATAACAGCAATGAAATATAATGAAATCAATTATCTGAAAATAAGAGTAATTGTTTAAAATCAAAATGTATTCAAAATATAAATCAGAGTTAACAGTAATTTAGAATAGAAATTATGGAACTAACTGTCAGTTACAAAAATATCGTGTAAGGAGTGATACAAAGCTTGCACATGAATTTCGTTGATTTATATTTTTTTCCAGCGCACACATATGGAACATTATTTGGGAATCTGAACACGTAATCATTTCTGCTATTTTATTTTTCTTACAAATTAAACACAATCAATCATCACTCTCTAGATATTTCTTTTTAGATTATGAATTATTAGACTGTTTTTGCAACAGATGTGTTCTTTATATTATATTTGTAGTTCTTCCCTTACATCATTTTTCTGCTAATTGCATTACGCGTATTTTTTAAAACTTGATGTTCCTATTGCTTTTGTGCTGTGATAGTTCCTCTTTGTGTTTTTTCAGTTCAAGGTTTACTTTATAGTTTATGAATTATTAGACTTTTTTTTACAACAGAAGTTTTCTTTACATTATGTTTGTAGTTCTTCCTTTACATCATTTTCTTGCTAATTGTATTACGCCTATTTTTTAAAACTTGATGTTCCTATTGCTTTTGTGCTGTGATAGCTTCCTTTTTGTGTTTTTTCATATCAAGGTTTACTTTATATGGCGAAGATGTTGATACAACCGTTTTTTGACTCCCTCTGTACTTTGATTTAACTGAATTTAGCAAAGGAGATATGATTTCTAATTATTATTTTTTGGCTTTTGGGGAGAATTTGTAGCTGCAGCCTTCCTGCAGCTCTATTTCTTTACAACTTACTCTGTCCTTTTTGCTTCCTGTGTCTTTAACAGCTTTTGCTGTCACGGGTGTTTTTCTTCCAGACAGTTTGTCTATGTCTTTTTCAACATTTTCAACATTATATTAAAAAAGTGTTTAAAAGCATATGCTCTATTGAAAAATACGCTACGATTAATCAAACGCAAACATTATATATTCAAACAGTGTAGAATTAATCCCCCCCCACTAAACATTGAGGTAAACACACCCCCCCCCCCCAAGGTTTGAAATTTTATGCATTGTAATGGCAAAAATGCACTCTACTGTAAAAAGTCCAGAACTGTAAAAAGTCTGCCCCCCCTCTCGGAATCGCAAGTATCCTCCAGGAGGAAAAATTTTAATTCAACTCTGTCAACCAAATACGCCGTAGGAATAAAGAATTCAAAAAAATAAATACAAATACATACAAGATAAAAGAAATTGAAAACAAAATTTATTGCATAAACTTGTAAAAAGATTTTTGTGTTTGTATAGGCCTAAACTGCATAGAAAAATTAATCCAGATATACAAAGAAAAAAAAATTACCTTGCATGGAGCTAGTAATCCATTATAAAAAGAAAAAAAAATAGTGTACAAAGCGTACCGTGCTCGAAATTCATTGCTTACTTTTGAAATTTATGATCGCATATCTGGTCCAATTTAAGCAACT
Source organism: Maratus speciosus (assembly GCA_963932465.1). Taxonomy (NCBI): domain Eukaryota; kingdom Metazoa; phylum Arthropoda; class Arachnida; order Araneae; family Salticidae; genus Maratus; species Maratus speciosus. The sequence continues at coordinate 194,860,055 of OZ010789.1, forward strand.
TAAATTGGCCTAATTACAGCAACTGCGCCATATTTTAAAACAGATGATCTAAAGGCTAAGTATAAAAATGAAATCAAACAAATCCTCGTGAAAAATAGGCGCAATAAACAGATGAATTTATATATGTATATGAAAACATAACAACTTACCTTAGTTTTAAAGTGTTCACTTACCTTTAGTAGGAAAAAATTAGATCAAAACAGCTAACTTTATGTTTTAAAAGATTGTTTGAAAACAGCACGTGGTAGGCGGTTGCTTCTTCTAATCATGAGTGACATCTTTCTGATGAGTAGGATTTCAGCGGTAGATGGCCTCTCTTCCTGTAATTAGTGGCAAAATGGCAACGGTCGAATTAAAGCGGCGGTCCAAATATGGCTACTTTCCCCTGCAACATAACAGAATGCAGTTTGGCTATAGTTATATTTAAATTTTTATAAATTATAATAACGTAATTATTAGGGGGTTTTCCCTATTGGCAAAAACATTAACACTTTTTAAAACATATTACTAATTACTTTAAATATTATTAAAAAATGACATGCTGCCAGGAACAATTATGTTATTTAATAGCAACACTTCATAAACTTAAAAAAAAAATTAATAATGCAAAAGCATTTTAATTTAAAATATATGAAATACCATAATTTTATATTCCATTATTTATAAGAACAAAGATGGCTGTGATGACACTTAGATTTGCATTGCATATTATTTTTGATACAGGCACACTTTTTATTATTATTATCACACAGTGCTCAATCGAATTAAAATTTTTTTTCACGAGTAAGTATAGCACTGTTTTTCTTTGTTTCACGCTTTTTAACAAGGATTTCTACCAGTCTTGCAATAAGTTTTTCTTATATGCCTATTGATCTTTGATACCTATAGAACTCCTTGTTTAAAAAAAAAAAAAAAAAAAAAAAAAAAAATAGATTGCAAAAATCTTTGAGAATAATCCCAAATGAATAACGCTAATATAAATGCATCGCTTAGAAATTTATGCAAGTTCAATACACATATAGACAAAATATGCACTCCGAAAGACAATTAGCAACGAAGAAGAGGTCTAAGAAATTCAGCATAACCGTTTCAAAAGTGACTTAAACCATCTATAATCGGTTCAATCGGCTTTCGTGTACCATATTTAGTAGTTTAACGGTTAGACAGTCGTTATTCTATAAAATAACTAGTTAAATCGTAAAATTCAGCAATTTTATACACTTTAATGGACTTGGTTAGTTATTTCATAAAATAACTAGGTATTTTATGAAATAATGGATTATACGCTTTAACGGTAACATATACAATAGGGCGGAGCGTAAAAAACTTTTTTTTTAAATTCTTTTTCCGCTAGCGCGAAAACGTTGTGGAATGGTCTCAGAAATATACTCACAAAATTTCAAAATAATCAATTAATAGCTTCCGGTTCCAGTTTACGGTCTAAATATGCAATTTTAGCCAAAATTGTTGTAAATTTTCACATTTCAGTAATATTTTTAATTTCCGATTTTTTCTTCGCACCAGCGCGGAAAAACTGATAAAGTATATAAGAACATAATTCCAAAATTTTAGAGTAATTAACAAATATCTTCCGGTTCCACTTTGGGGGTCTAAATATGGAAAATTAGCCGAGAATGATGTAAATTTTCACATTTTAGTGATTTCTATTATTTTCTATTTTATTATTCCCGCTAGCACACAAAGGTTGGAAGAATTTAAAAGAAACATAAGTGCAAACTTTTAGAATAATCAATAAATATCTTCCGGTTTCTCTTTGGAATTTAAAAATGTCAAAGTAGCCAACACTTATGTAAAATTTCACATTTCAGTAATTTTTTTTTATTATCGATTTTCTCTTCTCGCTGGCGCTGAAAAGTTGGAATGTCATATGAGAAACATAAGTGCAAAAAATTAAAGGGATTGCGATACAACTGTCTTTAAAATGTATTGCGGTCCAATTGGAAAACATGCTTCAGAATTGTGAACATTTACCTGTTGTGGACTTTAAGAAAATTAGCACCGATTTTCCTTCTGCAGACAAAACTGATCTCAGCACAAACCAAAAATACCTGCAAGATATCTGCACTGTAGTGATAAATGGTTTTTGTCCTGAGAATTAGTCTCACAAAGATCCTGGAAAATTTTCCCATGCCCGCTGGTTTACAACAGCTAACCGAATCTTTGGAAATCAATTCAACCTTCACTTTATCTTACAGATGATCTAAAGCTAGTTGTGGATCGCGTCATCCAGAGAAATGGTTACTTTGGTCATGATGAAGCAATAATCCCTGCAATGCTTGTCGACCCAAACCAGAATGTGCGAGAACTTGCGCTGCGCAGGATATTGAAAGCAAGGGAAAAACGAGAGCAAGAGGTCGTATGTTCCAAATTCCTGAACTTAACTTTAAAGCTAAATCTTACGTGGATCTCATAGACTGGCAGAATTGCGAATTAACGGAACACTTGTCGAACGAACACATAATGCAATTGATAAAGTTTGGCGAATGTCCGGCATCGGAATTGGGAAACATAAACTTCCGTGCCACACTCAATGTATTGAAAGGGGAGTAAAACTGACAACAGAAGCTTCCCTTGCAGTCATCGGAAGAATAAGTGTGATGGCTAAATCAGATCCAGAATGGAGTCAAGGCGTGGCATGCCATCGTTTGAAACCAAAAATTAGTATAAAGGGGAAAACATGGAAACACGTGAACGAAATCCATTTAATGCACATTTGCAACTTTTGTTCTGGAACTCCAAATGCAATGCAGTTAGTTATACAAAGTCTGTGTATTGCGTGAATAATAAGATTTGTTGTTTAATGTAATAATTATTATTTACGAAAGTCTAATTTTATAAAAAAGAAATGTTTAAAGCTTCCATAAATAATTTGTTATGCAAAAGTTTTAAATTTTTTTCTATATTTCGACCCCTAAATTTTCTACACTTTTACATAATTTATCATATTTAGACCCCAAAGGGGAACCGGAAGACACTTATTGATTATTCTAAAATTTTGAACTTATCTTTCTTGTATATTTTCCCAACTTTTCCGAGCTAGCGGAAATAGAAAATCGGAAATTAAAAAAATCACTAAAATGTCAAAAATTACTGATTTTAGGCTAATTTTCCATATTTAGACCCCAAAGTGGAATCGGTTGATATTTATTAATTACTCTAAAATTTTTGACTTATGCTCCTTGTATATACTTTCATCTTTTCCACGCTTGCGCGAAGAGAAATTCGGAATTTAAAAATATTACTAAAAAGTGAAAATGTACAACATTTTCGGCTAAAATTGCATATTTAGACCCTAAACTGGAACCGGAAGATATTTAATAATTGCTCTAAAATTGTGGACTTATGTTCCTTATATATCCTTTCATCTTTTCCGCGCTAGCACGAAGAAAAAGTCGGAAGTTAAAAATATTACTAAAATGTGAAAATTTACAACATTTTCGGCGAAAATTGCATATTTAGACCCTAAACTGGAACCGGAAGCTATTTATTAATTATTTTGAAATTTTGTGAGTATATTTTTGAGACCATTCCACAACTTTTCCGCGCTAGCGTAAAAAGAATTTTAAAGAAAAGTTTTTTACGCTCCGCCCTAATATACAAGGGGGTTAGGTTTTAAGATTTTGTTTTAAAGTAAAAAAATCAATTGAAACATAAACTTATATTTACTAAGAATTAAAGAGCACATGCTGTAAATAAATTTGAATAATTATAAACATGTTGCACAAAGATTAGTTGTGAGTTGACGGCTGAAAAAGATTATTCATATACGATGGTTTGGAAGAACATTACTTACTAGCCGCCCCACGGTGGGTGACTTGCCGATTCTAGCTGGCTAAAATTATTTTTAGCGTCAATACAGTCGCATAGCCATGAAATTGAAAAATTTTATTCATACTCACTATTGAATGTCAGGTATGCAGAATGTAGCGTATAGCAGTTATAATTTCGTTACAGTGACATTCAAAATAATTTCATTACGTGGCGGCCTATGGGGGAAAATCGTTTGCGGTGGTTTTTAATGATGTTTCATAATTTCAAACACTTTGAAATTTATATACATATCTATGAAGGGCATGACAAGATGATTTCTATAGAATATTGTGTGGATAGCAATCATCGATCATTTACAGTGATACTAAAATAATTATGTTACATCACGGTCTATGGAGAAAAATTGTCTGTGGTGTATTTTGTTCATGTTACATTATTTCAAGAGTATTTCAATCGATATATATCACCGAGGTGCTCTATAAGATGCTTATTATTGAATATGATGTACATAGCATTCATTTTTCATATACAGAGGCACGCAAAATAAATCAGTTATATTTCTCTCTCTAAGAACAATAATTGATGGAAATCCGTATTCAGTTGTGGAACACTTCTTTAAATTATAAAAATTGCATAATATTTAATGTGTATAAATTCTATAAATCATATACAGGGCTGCACAAAACATCTAAAGTACATTTCCGTTTATTGTCGGAAATTGCTGACGGTCAATTTTCAACTGTGCTATGCGTTTCCTAACTGTTAAATTTTAGCATATTGTGAATTATATGATAAATCTATAGTTCATATACAGAGATGTACAAAATATTTAGTTATTTTTCGACTTTGGTTGAAATTATGTTTTCAAACGTGTTGTATGTTTTACAAATTATTACTTAGACATCGCTTTTAACGTTATTAAGCTATGAAGTTTTATTAAAGTAGTCCGAATGCGTTGAAAAATATTTCATAGCCTGATTGACGTACGATTTTAAGCTGTTATTTATAATTTGAATATTTTCTTAACGGTATGGGAGCTAAAGTGATAAATCTACTTTTTTTTTTTATTATTATAACAAATTCTAAAATTTCATTTTCTAAAATTTAAGATACGGAACAAACATTCGACAGCTTTAATGAAAATTGCTGTGTTGTATGTGCTGTTGTATATTTATATTTATCTCTGAGGAATCCTATGTAAATCCTATGAGAATCATAAGATATCATGGGAAAATGTCTACATTATGTTTTGCATTGTATCCAATCTGAATTTGCAGAATCTGTTTGGATCAGTATTGTAACCATTCGAAATTTGCAGCCAAGTAATATATTTGACATCATTTTGTCCTGAGATATCGACATACAACTGGCAACTTTTGTCCAAATTTGGTCCTAAATTTAAACATTTTGCTCTTGCAAAACTTCATGTGATCTTCATTGTAATCTTCTATAAACAAAGTATTTTCAACCAAATTCACATTTTCGTTAAATTTTAAATCTTGTTGCCATTGCATAATGGTACAAAAGTTTATTTTTGTGACTAACTTAAATTCTGCCGTCTTTGATAAAAAGAAAATGGTACTTGAACTAAAAATTCGAAACATTTTTATTTAGCCTTAATAAGCTAAAAACAACTTTAAAAACTGGAGATTCACTTAAGTAACTCACTCAACTGTAAAAAAAAAAAAAAAAAAAAAAAACTGCCAGTTTTCCGGTAGGAAACGGAAAAATAGTTACCCTTATCATACCGGAATAATTTCTAACCCAGCTCGGAATAAAATCCGTAAAAGTAAGGTAATAGTCAGTAAAAAGGTATTTTACGGATTTTATTCCGAGCTGGGTTGGAAATTATTCCGGTACGGTAAGGGCAACTATTTTTCCGATTCCTACCGGAAAACTGGCAGTATTTTTTTTTTTTTTTTTTTTTTTTTTTTTTTTTATTTTATTTTATTTTTTTTTTTTTTTACAGTGCAGACAAATTAACTTGGAATTAAAAGGTAATAATCTAAACTATTTAATCGTATCAAAAATTGAGCTTAATCGTGCTTTATTATATAACTTTTTCTTTATTAAAACTGAAAAATTGTAAAAAAAAAAAAATAAATAAATAAAAAATAAATAAATTACACAGCTTTTTGCGACATTAAATATGTGTTTCAGAAAATTCGCCAATCTGTTTTTCGCCGTTGTACTGCGTGCATAACAGCTGCCGGTCAATGTTTTGAGCACTTATTGTAATCAAATGCCATTAAATTTGTTTTCGTAACTTAACTTAATCGTTCATTGTGTGTTTTTGCCTCGTATAAGAACATAACATTGGCGCCCTCTAACTTTTTTACGTTTAGTTTTCGACCATGCATTCCTTGATACAAAATGTTTGTTTGGGTGTGTACTACCACTTCTTAAAATTTTTCCCATCTTCTTTTAATCACCCTGTATACTAAGCATCGTATCGTATTACTTTTATTCATAATTTAATTTACATTATCCTTCGCCAAATCGGAAGATTCAGATACAGAAATAATGAACTTTGTATTTTTACACTGTAAAAAAAAAAAAAAAAAAAAAAAAAAAAAAAAAAAAAATGGACAAGAGTTCCTGTAGGAATCGGAAAAATAGTTGCCCTTATCGTACCGGGAAAATTTCCGACCCAGCTCGGAATAAAATCAGTAAAATCGGAATAAAATTTCGTAAAATTGGAATAAAATCCGTAAAGTACCGTTTTAATGAATGTTTCCTTTTTTTACGGATTTTATTCCGAACTGGGTCGGAAAATTTTCCGGTACGATAAGGGCAACTATTTTTCCGACTCCTACAGGAATACTGTTCGGATTTTTTTACAGTGTACGTTAGCCGGCCGCAGGCGATAAATCGTTGCATGCTCAACAAGTCGTTGTTGAAATTTTACAATTTCTCAGACAAATTTTGCTGAAAATTTTTCAGTTGTATTAACAATTTTCAATTTTAGAATATTTCAGATTGTTTTATTTTTAGCATCAAGTCGTTTTGGGTTTTTTCGGAATTACTGATATTTCCTGAATACAAGGGATGTGTTTGTAAAGACGTTTTATTCTACAACATACCCAGAATTTGGCTCAGTTTGCTCAAAGAATCATAAAACACGGAATATTCCACTTTCCTCTATATCCATATTTTTATTTTCCCAAAGTTGTCCGGATCTAAAATTTGACTTTCACTTTCACTCTTTTCGATACCAACTACGCGACATCTGAAAATAAGACGCTTGTATTTTTCTATTCTCTGAAGAAGGCTATGTATATAGTTGAAAGTACTAAGGATATTAAAGTAATTTAACACCTTTTTAAATATTTCCCTCTTTTAAGTAATTTAAAGTTTAGGAATAATTACTTCCATGTCAATAATAATATGAACTGTTGATTTTTGCGGGAAAGTACATTTTTGAAAAAAAAAATATAGTTAATACAAAATCTTATTACAAATGAACATGAAATTTATTTTTTTAATGAATTCACAATAAATATATTTTAATATCAATGTAAATTTGTTACTGTTAGTTTTTTTTTAGTCAACAATCTTTCGAATGCATTGATTTTGAAAGTGGGGCAAGTCCACTTTTAATAGAATTACTTTTGTTACTTAATATTAACCAACACAATCAGAATATAGCTTTTCGTCTAAATGTAATGAAATGTCAGCATCAACAAAACGTTATTTTATCATAATTTATAATTATATGTATAATTATTTTAACTAAATATTTTCCTTCTTTATTCATAAAAAAATATTTTTGTAACTTTTCTAAAGGGTAATGAAATATTAAAATAAAAATTGCTGGAATAAAATAGCGTAAGTTCAATAATAGGTTACAATTTTTATTATCAGGTAACGTACGTAACAACAGAAATATTAATAGACAAGATAAAAATCGCACTTAGATTGAGTTAGGTGTGATATATAGTGGGTAATTTTAAAAATAATTATTCTATCTAAAGTGGATAGGAACATGATATATTTTTTAAATAACATTTAAATATTTGTTCCTTATATAAAATTCTTCTAAAATACAGAACGATGGTTCTGAAATTCTTTCGAACAACACTTTTCTTATGAGAAGGCCCAGCGTAACATTAACATAAATTCGCTGTTATTACTGCTGGTAAAAAAATATTGTTGTATTTTTCAAAATAAAGAAAATGACTAATACACAGAATGCTGAAATAATGATGTTCATAAATTCCTAAACATATATAAAAATATTTACATTAATTACCACATTTACAATAAGAAAAAAATGTTTAATAAGAAAGGACGTATGTATATAGTTAAATGTTATTAGTACTTTAAGGGATAATATCTAGGTTAAAATTAATCATTTTGTTATATATTTTTCTTTAAAAAAAATGAAAAGAGAACATAACTTCCTCTCGATCTCTGACGGATCATTATTTACTCCAATGATATGAGAAAAAAAAATTCGATATACATAGAATACATTGTAAGTATCTGAATTATTCTGAAGGATCCTTATACGTCCGTGGAAGACATAGATTTTTGAGAAATATTGAAGCGTATTTGTCACACATTAAAGATGACATTGTTAAAAGCTACATTTTTTTTGGCGCCCAAAAGGTGAAAAAATTTAATTGGCTGTAAATTATGCATTCTTTGATAGACATATATGTCAATATGTTAAAATTCAAATAAAATATTATTTAATTAATATAATCAGATAAATTATTTGCATCCCTATAGCTTTATTAGTCCTTTGAATTTACATTCTGCAATCAATAGTTCATGAACTGTGTTTTTAATGTTAAGTTTACATGTTGGATCCAATTTAGGCATTTTCTTTACATGATGGTTACGTAAATATGGAGAAATGCTGCCAATAATACTAATATATTTTTTATTATAATAATTATATTCCTTTCAAGGAAAGCCTATATTTTCAACAAATTATTTCTTTTGCAATTGCGGTTAGACAAAACCATAGGTTGGAGCATACAAAAATTAGGATTTTCTTCCGTTAATACTGATAACCATTATTACATATTAAATGTACTTGATAAAGACCACAAAAAATTAAAATAAGTCTTATGGTTTTAAAATATTCGTAAAATAGTTTTATTAAAATTTTAAATTCATTCAAATGAAATTATCTAGCAACACCACAAAATTGACTTGTATACGTTTCAAAATCAACGGCTCATATACATAACGCAAATTAATTTGACTGGCTGTTCTTCAAAATGTCTCACTTCACAAAATTTAACTATTAAGAAAATTTCAGTTTATTACAAAACAAAAGTACCAACATTTAATAAAAACAATTGCATTTCAGTATGCAATTTGTTTCCTATTATTCGACATATCCAAAAATGTCGATAGAATTTTTGATTTTACTCTAAAAATTCAAATAGAAAAGGGAAAAAGTTAATTCAAAGGAAGAGTGAAAAAAGGATAAAATTCCAAAAATATGAAAATGAAAGGAGATTTTAAATTAACAATTAATGAATTTATGAATGTTTTTTCTGTGAAAGTTACAGGATGAACCTTCATCGACTAAACTTACAATTTCATAATGGTGACATTTTTTTCTAAAATTGCTTTTTTTTACATAAATGTTATTTTTTCTTCATTATTTACTTTAAATACTAAATGAAAAAGTTATATTTAATAACTTTAAGACTACCGAAAGACATAGCATAAAATTTGCTAAATTGTATATGAATAATGGATATGTTTATCCGTGCTTTTTTAATTAAAGTTCCATTATAATACATTTCTAAAAGATAATACTTTATATCTAATTTTGCACAGGTATAATTCTTGTTACAGGAACCAATGAAAGCATTATATATTTACATACGTCAATAAAAACTTAATTAAAATAACCTTCCAAACATTTGTGCGTAACGTTATTTAAGAAAATTACTCGGTGAGACACATGGAATCTCTAGCGCCCTATGGAAATCCTGCAATATTCATATACACACATTCCGTTACCCCACGGATCCCATGTGCTTCTATTTCTCAGATTCTATAAGAACTAATTATTCCAAGATTCTATAAGATCTAATTTATTTCTATATCCAGAGGATACATAACTAAAATTATCCAATAACATTCCCCTTAGTAAAGACTTGGAATCACTTATTGAATATATAGTCTGTCTCAAAAGTTTAAATACAAGCATAAAATGTTGATTTTTATTGAATAATAAAATAGGATTTTTTATATGTGCATTTCGCAACTTCATTTAAATAAATGATATCAATAGTAGTAAAAATTAAAAAATTAAATTACATATTTGTAAAAAATACATTTTTTTTTTTTTTTTTTAACAAAACTGTCTTGAAAGTTTATGTGCATTGGCAAAAACAACTACATTTATAATTTTTACAAAATTATTACATACAAATTATTCTTCCGTGATTTCGGATTAGTTAAAATATAAGCGCGTACATCAAAATTATTAGTTTTTGTAGGGTTTCTGGTGGCAAAGCGTACCATGCATTCTCTTGACCCCTTTGAATTGTTCAAGAGTGTCATAATGTTTTCCATTGCTGTAGATATGACGGGTTAAAATGCGATATACATAGTCAATCGGGTTTATGCAAGGACTTATCGCTGGCGGGACAAGAATTAAAAAAAAATGTTCTGCGAAAGCCATGGTTATGTAGCACGTAATATGTACATTGAAGCATTAACATGTTCAAAAATCCATTCAGGGCACCCAAAATTTCACTGAATGGAAGGAAATGTTGGTTTAGCGTTTCTAGATATTTTTGGAATTGTGTCTTCCGTTTACAAAATCCAGACAGGGCAGGCTGTTGAAACTGAATACCCCCCCCCCCCCCCACCACCCAAACCATAACAGGCTTACTGCTTTGCTGCAAGTTGAAAAAACTTCTTGGTCCATTTCGGAGATCATCCCAAAACATGTTCCACCAACCAGCGCCATCTAATTTCAATTTTTTTACCATTACTGAATAAAACAGTAAACCACTTGTCCCCCGCAGGACATTTTAGCCCTGTTCAACCTTGCTCGTTTGTGGTATAGTTTGAGACATGGTTTGTAAGCCATTTTCTTTAGTATGATGTAAAAACATTCTTCAATACGTCTATATAGTATCTTTAAAGTATCGTTTTATAGTATCGTAAATTGCTGAATCCGAATCTTTAACTTCCCGCCAAAATCCCCTCCACACGCACACCCCCCCCTTCACACACCAAAAAAAAATACTTGTTTTTTAAATTATGACGTAGGATAAACGGGGAGAGAGGCGGCTGCCTCTGAACATTCCCCGCGCGCTTTTCTAAAAAACCAAAATTTTTCAAAAAATCATTTTTTTGTGGGGGTGGGTGGTTGCCGGGGGAAATTTTGCCTGGAAGTTACAAATTCGGATTTAGCGACCCAAAAAACAAAAATTGAGTCGAAATCCAGAACTAGCATTAATTTTGACAGGTAAAATCTCCTATTGCCTGGACTTGCAAAGCTTAGTGCACATAGCGCCGCAGTGCATGATCTGGTGTAGCCCTCTCCCACCCCATTCATCCTACGTCGTAATGTCATGTATCCTATTTGTTGAAAATTTTGTCTACTTTCTGAATTTCTACATACTTTTCCCCTAAAACAATAAAAAATTTAATTTAAAAACAGCTATTTTTTGGGGGGGGGGGCGGGAAGGGGATCTTGGTGGGAAGTTAAAAATTCGATGCAGTGACCCAAAAAACTTAAAGTAAGCCTTATAGGGAAAGTTCGCAGGGGAGATGGGAGGGCGAATGTAAACGATGTGAGTGGTTAAGTGGAAGTGCGCAACTTAGTCCGCGCAGCGCCGCCGCACATTTTCCGAGGCAGATCTCCCTCCCCCTTCATTCTACGTCATAATGTCATATATTTTATTTGTTGCAAATTTTGTCCACTTTCTGAATTTCTAGACACTTTTCTTTAAAATAATATAAAAAATTGATTTTTTAATAAAAAACTTTTTTGGAGGGCATTTTACCAAAATTTGGCGGGAGGGTGGGGGGGGGGGGGGGGTTGTCTGGGATAATTTTGGTGGTAAGTTAAAAATTCGGATTCAGTGACCCAAAAAACATATAGTAAGCCTTTTTCAAGAACTACCATGAATTTTGCTAGGTAGAGTCCCTATACGGTCTTTATTATCTGGACTATATAATATCTTCTGCATGTCTATGTGTTTTTTGGTGAAAGTCATTCCTATTTTTAACGCCTTCCTACACCAGCAATATTTGACTGAACTGCTAATCAGCTTTTTCTTGTAATAGAATAAGCAGAGATGAATAGATAAATAGCGCTTAAATCAGTTTGGAGATTTATCATAAAAGTATTTCGAAATTCCATACGTATTGTATTTTTCAATTATAAATGTTAATTCCAAGAACTGAAATAGGATTAGCATTGTTTCAGAATAATTACAAACATACAGAAAATTTATTTCCAAACTATATAATAAATATAATCTTTTTATCCACAATCTACATGTTATATTTTTTTAAATGTAACATAAAAAATTAAGAAATTAATATTTATTAAATACGTATTTTTATTTCCTTTGACTATGAATATTTCTGAGATTAGTTAAATTTTCAAATGTTTTTTTTTTTTTTTTTTTTTTTTTTTTGTTCACGTATTTTGGGGTATTCGCAAAATTTCTCTTTTCTGAATTTTAGCCTAAAATATAATTTAATTTTTTATTTATACATTTATTTATGCATTTTTAGAGAACACGCTTACTTACATGAACAGATGCTATCTCAAATAGTTTTTTTTTTACTGCATTAGAAATATAACCAGATTTAAAAAAGCCGTCAATAATGATTAAGTCTCCAAAAAATGTTTACAGAGAGTTTAGAATATGTAATACATTATCACAGTAAAAAAAAAAAAAAAACTACAGAAACATGTTTCGCTTAACAGACAGATCTTAAAATTTGAATAAATATTTATTTCTATTTTATAAATATATAAGAATGGTTCAGAAATGTAAAAAAAAAAGTATAGCATCTTCAGAAATAATAAGCTCCAAAAATTTGCGTCATATTATTTAAAATAACATTCATAATATGTGTATTTTTTGCAGAGTTTAGACATATCTAGGAAATGTATGTTTGGAAGTAAACCTACTACAGAAAAGTAAAACATTATGCAGATTTTACAGTCCATTAAAAGATTCTCTATATGGATTCTCTCCTAGGAGAAATACTGGAATAATACGGAAAAATTCTTTAAAACTAGTAAATCTGCAGATCAGGAGCCTCAACGTCAGCTCTACAATTCATTGTGTTTAGCATCCTTTGAGTAATATTAATCTTTCTACAAAAAACGAAATTTAAAGTTTTGAAATTACATAAACATTTATAAAACGAAAAAATATTTCGAAGGTTTCTGACATTAGAAGCGTTAAATTAAACCCCTTGTTATGTAATGGTATTCTGAAAATCTCATGAGCTACTTATTCTGGTTATTTTTAGATAATAAAGTAGATAAGTAGATTTCTTCAGGGGGGCAGAGCCCCCCTGAACCCCTTCGTAGTGTAATTTAATTTACATTTGTAATTATCAATTAATTGTGTTAATGTCCTTTAGTAAATTCTACCAATAGACGGAAACGTACATGAATTCTTTTCTACAGCCCTGTATATTACGTGAAGATTTTTACGCGTCGTCTATAACATTTAAATTTAATGCAGACAAAAAACCCTCTTAAAACTGCTCATATCACATTTCCGGGGATTAGTATGCATAGTGTGCACCATATATCCAGTTTCTCCGGAGTCCTGTATATGGTTCTATTTAAATTCTGCAAACATTTGTTAGTATACTAAATGTAATTGGGCTGGGAAATACATAACTCAAAAAAAAAAAAAAAAAAGAAAAAAAAAGAAAAAAAGAAAAAAAAAAACACTGAAGCAATTCGCGCTCATTTTCATTTATACTTACGAATTCATTTGTGTATCCCTGTACATGGTCTATACAATATTTAAGCACTACTTATTAAGCACAAATTTACTTAACGTTAAAACGCACACCATAATCGAAAATGCTCTTCAGCAATCATCCCTAATAGACCAGAACTGTATCCGAAATATTTTATGTGACCCTATAAATGAACGATAAATACGATACAAATCATATTTAAGCTTCTTGTAGTCAACCACAGTAATGTAATTTATTTTCATAATGTTTGAATTAGTGCAACACAATTAACACACTGACGACAGGCAATTTAATTAAATCTGGGTTTAAAAACAGTAGAAGCTCCTCCCTCTTCTGAAAGTGTCTCGGAAATTGGTTTCTGAGATATGTTTTTCATGTTTATGCAGCAGTAAATATCTTTCAATGTACGGATGTAATATATAATGTCTTACAATCTATAAAAAATATGGACAACACAATATAAATGTCTTTTCTGTAAGGTAGAAGTCACTCCCTTAGCCAATGATGTATTCTGAATAAAAACGAGAATTTTCGTTTCCCGTCGCTAATGTGTTAAAATAAGCCGTGAAGAGTTTTTTTCCCCCGTAGACCACATTTTAATCGACCACTTTTGTGTGACCCTGAAAAAAACATATGCTTTGCACCCCATATACTACAAAAATGTTTCAAAAATACATATCAATTTTATTATTTTGTAACAGAGTAACATCATTAAAAAACGCCACAAAAGGATTTTCTTCAAAGATTGTAATATTATGAATACTTTTGAGTTACCTGTACGCATGCTGTAAGTGCTACACATAACATATTTTATAGTAACCAGGTTCTAGTGCACCTTAATAAAGTATATAAATTTCATTACGTTTAAAATTGTGTAACATTATTAAAATACACCGCAGACGATTTTTCCCAAAGACTATAATGTAACGGAATAGTTTTGAGTGCTCCTGTAATTAAGCTATGAATGCTACACTCTTCATTTTTAATACCAAACATACTTTGGCAAACCTCAATAACGTATATCAATTACATTTAATCCCGACTATATTCACGCGAGTTAGAGCGCGTAGAGAAACACGGCAGGCGACAGATAGAAAAACTGAAGTCATAAATACTTTTCATCCATGTTGGAAAGTGTTAAAAAGGATTTACCTGCCTTTAACTGTACTTTTTTTTCACTTATAGCATGGTTAAACATTATTTTAAACATCCTAATCCATGCGATAGCAATAACATATTAAAAGCCCCCCAAAATATGCATATCTGGAGATCTATAAATCTACTGGAAAATAATTCATTATCGTGCCCACTGTTAATTGCATAAATTGCATCGATTTGGCGCGATAAAATATTTTTTGTGATAGCCTTTTAATAGTACCTGCAACAAAATTAACGTAATTTACTAACTTCATTCATATTTGACGCAATGATAGGCTACTAATAACAGTCGCTAGGCAACGAAGAAAAGGAAAAAAAAAGAAATATGTATCATGTAAAACAAGAAAATTAATTTAAAAATTCTTTATATTATTGGAATACATGCATAAATGTCCTCAAAACATTATACACGTAAATAAAAAAATCTTATAGATATATTGATAAAACTTCAATATAATAGGAATAATTTAAAACCTTTATTTGGAATTTTAGTATCCATAATTTGACATTTAAATCCATTAATCAAACGTGCCATTTTCTTTCAACAAATGGAAATTTGAAAATCGTCTGACTTGCCGTAGAAAAGCATTATAAAGAAAAATAAAATCTTCCATATTTTCCGAACGAATGAACCAAATTTAACCAAAAACTATACAGCTACGTCCGGGTATCTCACGAATATGCCCAATTAATTTCAAGCTGATCGGGTGCTTTTTGCGGCAGTTATCGCGGAACAGACGGACAGACAGACAGACAGACAAACGGAAATCAAAACTTTTCGTGTCTCCACAGTAAGCCTTCACTGACGTTTCGGCAATAAAAGAATTTCAAGTAACATATGCAGCGAAAGAAAAAACGGAATACTGCAATTTGAAAACCAGCATGCTAGCTTAAGAATTTCATAATAATAGTATTTCACTATCGTAATAATGGTATCTGGGTATTTCACAGAATTTCTCTTTTATTCATGATTTTTTAGAGAACACGCGCACATATAACAACAGATTCTATCGGTAATAAATTTCTTCCTGAATTAAAAATATAATCAGATACAAAAAAAAAAAAAAAAAAAAAAAAAAAAAAGGCGACAATAATGATTAAGTCACCAAAATATTTTTATAAATAATATTGGAATTTTTAATTTATTATCACTGCCATAAAACATACAGAAAGATGGCTCGTTTAACAATAATATATTAAAATTTCAATAAATCTTTATTCCAATTTTTAAATATATAAGTATGATTCAGAAATTTTTAACGAAATATAGCATTTTAAAAAAAATAAGCTGAATAAACTTTACTTATATTATATAAAAAAAAAACTCATAATATAT
Organism: Maratus speciosus; assembly: GCA_963932465.1. Classification (NCBI taxonomy): domain Eukaryota; kingdom Metazoa; phylum Arthropoda; class Arachnida; order Araneae; family Salticidae; genus Maratus; species Maratus speciosus. The sequence continues at coordinate 194,876,286 of OZ010789.1, forward strand.
ACATATAACTCTCTATAGAGTTCAGACATATGTAGGAAATCTATGTTTATAAATAGACCTACTACAGCAAAAATATTATGTAGATTTTACAATGGATTAAAAGATACTACATATCATTTCTCAGGACGAATACTGAAATAATAAAGAAAAATCCTTTGAAATAAGAGAACCTGAAGTAACAGATGCAGCGAAACAAAAACCGGAATTCTGCATTTTGAAAACCAGCATACTAGCTTAAGAATTTCGTAATAATAGTACGGTTTTTGAATCCAAGGCATTATTTTCTTTTTACATACAATTTTATTTTCATATAAAGATATTTTTTTAAATATGGATGACATTGAATAATACAAAAATCATATAATGTAACATAAAAATATGAACATAAAAACACATAACATCACTTACAAGTGCACTTTTTATTATCTGCAATGGTTTATAGTTAGTTATAAACTATACGAATATTTAAATTACATTTTGGCCATTCTATTTTATTTTATATTATGTTTTTTATATTATAATTTACTTTTCAATTTTATATATTTAGAATTTCTTTTAAAGATATCTATCTATATTATAAAGGACAAACATATATGTGCGTAACGCATACGTCATTTTGCGAATGGCAACAGTTTGAAATTTGAAATAAAATTTCGGTTTTACAATTTTCTCTACTGCAAATTTTTACACTTCTAAACACCGCACACTTTAAATTTTTACACCGTCGTATAAGGAAAAAAATGCTCTTTTAAATGCAGTTTGTTTAAAAGCTGTATCTCAGTTTATTTTTGAGATATTAATTTTTTTGTATTTTTTTAATACCATTTTTCTTATCGTGGCAACAAAAGTACACCATTTCTATTGAAAGTCATTGAAAGTAAACAAAAAATAGTCGAAAATACGAGATAATGTATCTTTTTGTTGCCATTTTCTCATAAAACCTGAAAAAAAAGTTGAAATTAAAATATGGGCTATGTCAAGAATATTATGTGTTATTCCGTGATAATGAAATCATATGCATACTTTTCTATAGACGAAGTTTAAGACTGTATTGTAAAAGTAGATTGCTTTAGCGGATGCAAAGGACGTCATTTTATAAAAAAAACGTTTCTGTAGAAGTGCGTCATATTCACAGCCCAGTTGCTTTGAAATTCTTCACAGGTAAAAATGCTTAACTTTTGAAAATAATGTAATCGAAATCACACACTGATAAAACGCAATGTTTTACAAAAATTTAGGGTGTCTTTATAAAAGATAGGTGGCATGCAAATTATAGTGATTTATATTACAGATATTGATTATTCTCGCCTGGATGGATTTGTTTCGCCGTATTAGACAAGCAAACAAATAATTCGTGGTTTAAAATAATATCATGTTCCTGAAGTTTTTGTCCAAAATTCTCTCGAATAATAAAATTCTAATGCTATTCTTTAGGACATTCTACTACAATTTTATCAAAATAACATAATTTGCTTAATTTAATATTTCCTAATTTTATATAATCTATATATTTAAAACACAAGTGTGTTTTTAGTCATCTGCTCTGACCTTTCTGCTGAACCAATTTTACTAATATATTTTATTTTTAAACTGAAAGCTCTTAATTTGTAGATGTGATCGCACTATCTGTTTGTTTTTTTAAAATATCCTTACTTTTATATTTTAAATTTAAAAGCATTTTATGAAATTTCTTTAAAAGGGTGAAAATTAGATAGCTTTCATTATTGCAGACAGGAGAGAAATAATGAGGTATTTTTATTTTTATTCATGCTATTTTCTGATATAAATTCTTCAAAATTGTTCATAAAAATTGTTGTATAGGGTTTAGTGTCAATCCCATTAGGAGCAGAATATCATATTAGGGGCATAATAACGGAAAATGACATACTGCTTTTGAAAACACGCATTTTTCCTCATAAATTGTCTATATTGTTTTTCCTTCTGCATGTGCACTGATACTAAGTTTCAGACACTAGGCGAAATGCTTATTTAAGTGAAAATGAAGTCATATTTAAAAGAAAACGACCATTTTCTTCGATAAAACTGAACCTTTTAACACAAATGCGTCTAAAAAAATAAATTATGGAAATTTTTACTCTCCGGAATTGAGATTAGAATTTCAAGTAAAGAGTGCGTCTGTTCATATAAAATATGTTGCAGACAATCGTGACTTCAAGTTTGGAGTTAAAATGATTTTAAAATGATCAAACAAAATACAATTTTTTAAAAAAATGATGAATATAAATATGAGAAGTGCGTATGAAAATTTTGAGAAGTTCAAAATTGCTGTTTTTCATTCCGGAATACCAAGCATAAGAGCCTCAATTGATAACCACATCCTAATAACTGATATTTATTATATTTTACTGATTAAGTATCTATATTATAAAGAACAAGCGTATCTGTGCGTAACGCTGACGTCATTTTGCGAATGGCAACACTTCACGATCAAATTTCGGTCTTGAAATTTTCACTAATGCAATTTTTTAAACTTCGTCGCATAGGGAAAAAAATTTTCTTTCAAATGCAATTTGTTTAAAAACTGTATCTTAATTGACTGATATATTATATTTTCTAAAATAATTTTTAAGCATGATTTTTTAAAAAGTTTATCTTATCACGTGCCTGTTTCACTACATAATAATAATAAACATTTTGCACATAAAGCAACAAACATTTTTCAGCATTTTTTTCTGACTATTTTTGCATAACGAAATTGATACTTCCTTTATAAACAAATAAATGAATAATATTAAACCACCAATCTAACATATTTGTAAAAGACAAATTCACGAAATTAATACATCTTTTATGAACAAATAAAAGAATAATATTGAAAAAACACAAATCTAACATATTTGTAATCGTATAATTTAAATTTTTAGATCACCAAATATGATTTTTTTTCAAGTGGAATTTGTTTGCAAAGTTCATCTCAGTTTACTTATTGTCTATGTTTTTAAAAACAATTTTAAAGAAAGAAATACTTTTTAATTTTTCTATATCGCGTGGAGCTCGATTACGAAAGATTAATCCGTTTGCCCGTAAAACAAAATAAAGAGTTCATAATTTTCTTACTGCTAATATCCATTAAAAAGAAAAATCCATTAAAATGAAAAATTCTTTTTTATTTTAAGCGGGCAATCTAAAAAATTTATTGCATATAAAAAAAATTATTAGTTTTCAATTAAAAAAAAAAAAAAAAAAAAAAAAAAAAAAAAAAAAAAAAAATGTTTTCACCTATATTTTTTAACCCGGGAAGCCCGGGTACGATCCTCTAGTATATATAAAAGAAGGTCAGGATTTTGTATTAATAAACGCGCAGCCCAAACTACTGAACCTAAAATTTTGAAAATTGGGGTAAATATACTTCTTATGACATAGAGTGCCGCTAAGAAAGGATTTCCTAAAATTCCACCCCAAAGGGGGGGGGGGGGGGGATAGAAAACGAACTTTTAAAAAATTCCTTTAAAATCTGGTTTTATAGTTATTTTTTAAGTGATAAAATATTTTAGTGTATTTTTTCATGCTGAATCGAATGGTACTAACCAAGTTCTTTTAAGTGCAATAGTTCGTGAGATATTTCATATTTTTTCTAATTTAGCGATGTCTTTGGCGCCAAAACCTCGAAATATTTAACATTACATGTGATAATTCATCCATATATTCATCCATATTGTAAATCCGTTACTGTAGCAACGGACGAAATTCAAATTAAATCTTTTTGTTAATTCTGTTGTTTAAAGAATTAAACCGGCTAAATGAGTTTGAAAAATGATTAAATAACTACAAATGTCTTGAAAAAAGAAGAATATATATTGAATTTATGTAAAATTCAAGGAAGCAATCTACTGTTAAATTAACATTATAAAGCGAAAATATTTAAAAATGAAAGCAATGTTTGTAGGCCTAAAAAACGTTTGTTACTTACATCCGGGCCATGTCAGATACAATTGCGCCAAGCATGGCGACAATTACACTAATTACAGCATCCCTTTTTTTTTGTCCATTTCATTGTTTATTATAGTTTTTAATTTATTTTATTATTATTTTTTTATTATGGTTTATAGTATGTAGTTTTATGCAATGTATTTTATTTATTTATTTACTTTAAACAATTTGCTATTTTCAACAAGGCTGTGTATTTAAGAATGTTAAATTACTGTTTTGAACGTAATTGGCAAACGATAAACAAAATTGGCAATTGTCAACCATTTTTGGCGATCTATCTCATGGTTCGAATAATAATCAAGTATCCCTTTTTTCAATGGAAGAAATTGGAATTGAAATAATGTATCGCTATTTATCATTTGCTCCTGGATAACAATGAAAAATGTGTACTTTTATGTAAGCCGTATGTAAATCTCGTCATTAGCATTTTTAAATTGCCAATAGCAGTATTTACGTTTCGCGTATGTAAATTAAAAACGATTCTCTGTTTTCAACTATGGCATTATTACCTATTATTGTTTTACTTTAACATTTTTTTCAATGAAATTAGTGTAAGGCATGTATTTTAAATGTATGAATTTTAAATAAAATGAGTGAAACGTTTATATTTTGAATGAAAATGATAAAATAAGAATAAGTTATGGAAACAATCTTTGTTGATTTATTACTTGCGTCCGGCTAACATAAAAGCATCACAAAAGCGATATATTCGCCTTTTTTGGGGTAGTTGTTCATGAGATTCCTGGTTAATCTTCCGTAATAGGATACCTCACCAATCGGTGTATTAGCTATAATGTTGAAATCATCGTTTACGCATGAAGCGAAAACTTCACGATGAATTCTATTACAGAAAATCGTATCATCATCATCATCTACTACATATTTAAAATGGCAATTTGCATATCATTCCGATTGTTTATAATATTTTGATACGATATGCCACTATTAGTTAAGTAATGTTTTTGGAACGGTTTTGTGTATACACGTTGTGTTCTATGTTGCATAGTTATAGAGATAAATGAAAAAGTAAAAAAATTAAGTGAACTTGATTATTAAAGGCAATCTTTAAAAAAATTCTATTGAACAGATTTTGATCCAAGTGGCACTGTTACATAACTTTCCAGGAATGGTTTTAGTATAAAATATTTCATTTTATGTTGTTTAGTTATAGAGCTACTGGAAAAGTTATAGAGAAAGGTGAACGCAATTATGAAAGATATGCCTTCTGTAATTATATAAAACGCACATTTGTCTTTCCTTCCAACCGCTTATAATTTGAGTCATGCTGGTTGTATTTCGATGGGCCTTACTCCGTGGGTTAGATATTTTTTGTGGACTTCTTGCATGATTGGTACTTCTTACATGGATGGTACCAGTGGCGTGGCGTGAAAATTTTCGGTGGTCATCGCAATTATTTAAGTTTGTGGTGAAAAATTATTAACTCTAAAATTCAATGGTTGAATGTTCAAAAAAGAAACTTTAAATCTTACCTTCACTTATACATGAACTCCAAATGTTCTGCTAAAACTGGATCGTAGAGTTTTAAAAGCTTATTAAGAGTTTTAAAATATTGCTTGGTCATCGCCGCATCCAGCGATGACCGGACGCCACGCCACTGGATGGTACCTATCTGTAGCGAAGTTTTCTTCTGGGTTATTGTTTTTTCTGAAGCACAAACTTGACAACAAATCAGATTGCAGAAAATAACATTACAAGAGAAAGTTCCAAAATTAGATGAACCCGATTGTGAAAGATTACCTTTTATTTAAAGTTCTACTGAACGTATTTGATGGGAGTTGCGCAGTTAGGTAATATTTTAGGGATTGTTTCAATATTTAACTTACTCTACATTTTTAGTTAAGGAGCTATGAGGAAAGTTCTCAGTGGTGTAGTTGAAAAAAAAGTAAAATAAAATCTACAGGCTATATGCTAGAGAGTATATATGTTATAGCTATGGATGGTGTGCAGAATTTTTCAAAAAATCCAGAAAGTCTACGACGTATAGCATACGCCACATTCCTGAAAGTTCTACAATCACGTTAACGCGATTATGAAATATATCATTAATTATCTACTCCACATATAAAATACAAAGAGCAATCTCGGTTCGAGCACTTATAACTTGAGTTCTTTTAAATGGATTTTGAGAAGACTTGCATTGTTAGTTAAATATATTTTCAAAAGAGGGTTTCGTATATAACGCATATCATTCTACGTTGCTTAGTTACAGAATTATGTGCTAAACTTCTTTAACCAGTGAACCCTATTTTGAAAGGTTAGCCTTCTTAAAAGGTTCTACTAGGCTGAGTTCGATGGAATTAGCACTGGTTGTTAGATAATTTTTCAGGAAAGGTTCAAGTATATAACACATATTATTCTACATTGCTTTGCTATAGAATTATAGCTGAATGTTCTATAAATTGGTCAAACCGATTATGAAAAATTAGTCTTATTAGAAGGTTGTACTAAACGGATTTTGATGTGATTTGCATTTTTAAATTTTCAGGAATGTTTTTAATATACTGCATATGGTTCTTCCGTTCTTTTCCATATTCAAATATAAATAATCAACTAAAAGATTTGGTTCTTAACAGTCCTAATTTTGTCTGAGACATTAAAGGATATAAAACCGTAATGGTATTCATGTTGTTTTCAGCAATGCGGAAGATCATTGGAGATAAATATACATATTACTATAAAACAAAAGATCAAATATACCGATATATTTCTTCTGATTAAAGTTTCGTTTGGAGAAACCGACCAGCGTAGTTGGCGAAGGCTGTTGGAAAGACAAATTTTTATTCTAATTTTTCATGGAATTCGCCGTTTTAAAATGTCATAAAATTTATTTGACTTTTTTTGGAATATGTCATGATTTATATGAGAATATTTCCGAGATAAGTTAAATTTTCAAATATTTTGCTTCAGAATTTCTCTGGTTTTTTGCAGAATTTCTGTTTTATTAATGCAATTTCAGACAACCCGGCCCATTCCTATTAGATCCCTATACAGATGCTATCAGAAATTAATTTTTTCCTAAATTAGAAATATAATCAGATACAAAAAAGACGACTATAATGATTAAATTTCCAAAATATTTTTATATATAATATTAGAGCATGTAATTTATTATCACGTCTATAAAACATACAGAAAAATGGGTCGTTTTACAGACATATCGTAAAATTTGAATAAATGTGTATTTCAAATTTTAAATATATAAGTATGATTCAGAAATTTTTAATGAGATATATCATCTTTAAAAAAATAAGCTGAATAAACTTTGCTCATATTATATATATATACATAAAAAAACCCTCATAATATAGATTACTTTCTGTAGAGTTCAGACATATCAAGGATATTTATGTTTATAAATAGACCTACTACAGCAGAATTATTATGAAGATTTCACAATGTATTAAAATATACCCTATATCATTTCTTAGGACGAATACTGAAATAATAAGGAAAAATTCTTTGAAATAAGAGAACCTGAAGTAACATATGCAGCGAAATAAAAAGACAAGAATACTGCATTTTGAAAACCAGCATACTAAATTAAGAATGTTGTAATAATAGAACGGTTTTTGAATCTAAGGCATTATTTTCTTTCCACATACAATTTTATTTTCATGTAAAGGTATTTTTAAATAAGGTTGAAATTGAATAATACAAAAATCAAGTAATGTAATATAAAAATAGGAACATAAAAGCACATAACATCACTTACGAGTGTACCTTTTATTACCTGTAACGGTTTATAGTTTTCTAAACTATACGAATACTTAAATTGCATTTTGGCATAAAGATATTCGTGCGATATATATATAAGGAGGACCTGTTGGAAAGATGAAAAATTGTTATTCGATTTTTCATGGAATTCGCCGTTTTAAAATGTCTTATAATTTATTTGACTATTTTTGGAATATGTCTGTCAGTATGTCCATGTTTTATATGACAATATTTCTGAGATTAGTTAAATTTTTAAATATTTTTCTTCAGAATATTTTTGTTATTCGCAGAATTTCTCTTTTATTCATGCATGGAGATTTCACAATATATTAACAGATACTCCATATAATTTCTTAGGACGAATACTGAAATAATATGGAAAAACTCTTTGAAAAAAGAGAACCTGGAGTAACAGATGCAGCGAAAGAAAAAAATGGAATACTGCATTTTGAAAACCAGCATACTAGCTGAAGAATTTCGTAATAATAGTACGGTTTTTGAATACAATAGATTAAAAGATACTCCATGTGATTTCTTAGGACGAATACTGAAATAATAAGGAAAAATTCTTTGAAAAAAGAGAACCTGAAGTAACAGAGGCAGCGAAACAAAAAAATTGAATACTGCATTTTGAAAACCAGCTTACTAGCTTAAGAATTTCGTAATAATAGTACGGTTTTTGAATCCAGAGCATTATTTTCTTTCCACATATAATTTTATTTTCAAATAAATATATGTTTTAAATATGGTTAAAATTGAATAATATAAAAATCATATAATGTAATATAAAAATATGAACATAAAAACATTTAACAACACTTACAAACGTACTTTTTATTACCTGTAACTGTTTATAATTTTCTAAATTATACGAATATTTTAATTGTATTTTGGTAATTCGATTTTATTTAATATTATGTTTTTTATATTATAATTTAACTTGGAAATTTTATATACTTAGAATTTCTTTTAAAGATATTTGTTCTGTATATATAAGAAGAATATGTTGAAAATATGAAAGAATTTTATTGTGATTTTTCATATAATTAGGCGTTTTGAAATGGCTTAAAAATGATTTGAATATTTTTGGAATATGTCTGCATGTTTTATATGTGAATATTTCTGAGATTAGATAAATTTTTCAAATAGTTTTCGTTAGAATATTTCGAGGTATTCGCTGAATTTCTCCTGTATTAATGCATTTTGGAGAACACGCGCACATATAACAACAGATGCTATCGGAAGTCATTCTTTTCCTACATGAGAGGTCATATTAGAATATGTAATATATTATCACAGCAATAAAACATACAGAATCATTGTCCGTTTAACTGACATATCGTAAAATTTGAATAAATACTTGTTCCAATTTTTAAATATATAATTATGATTCAGAAATTTTCAACGAAATGTGGCATCTTTAAAAAACTGAGCTGAATAAAATGTGCTTCATATTATATTAAAAAACTTCTTAATATATATTACTTTCTGTAGAGCAGCCATATCTAAGATATTTATGTTTATAAATAGACCTACTTTAGCAAAAACATTATGGAGCTTTTACAATAGATTAAAAGATAATCCATATAATTTTTTAGGACGAATAGTGAAATAATATGGAAAAATTCTTTGAAATTCTTTCAGAACCTGAAGTAACATACGCAGCGAAACAGAAAATGGAATACTTCATTTTCAACATCAGCATACTAGCTTAAGAATTTCGCAATAAGTATACGGTTTTTGAATCCCACGCATTATTTTATTTCCACACACAGTTTTATTTTCATATAAAAGTATTTTTTAAAAATGGTTGAAATTGAAAAATACAAAAATCGTATAATTTAATAAAAATCTATGAACATAAAACACATAACCACACTTACATGTGTACCTTTCATTACCTGTAATGGTATAAAGTTTTCTAAACTGTACTAATATTTAAATTATATTTGGGATATTCGATTTTATTTTGTATTATATATTTTAATATGATAGTTGTCTTTGCATTTTACGTACTTAGAATTGCTTTTAAAGTTATTTTTTCTATATACATAAGAAGAATCTGTTGTAAAGATAAAAAAAAAAGAAAAAAAAATCGATTATTCATGTAATTAGCCGTTTTCGACTGTCTTGAAAACGATTTGACTATTTTTGGAATATATCTTTCAGTCTATGTGTCTGTATGTTTTGCAAAAATTGTAGGCACACTATATCCAAAACTGACGCACTTCTCGTTCTTGAAACTTCTTATTCTAATAAACATTGGTATATCATAATGCTTATTACATTTTGATGTAGGCATCTATGCGGTGGAATTGTATCACACGTTATCCTGGGTGTCACGAGGCTAACGAAAAAGGCAGACCACCAAGGTGCTTCCCATGTTTTTTTTTTTTTTTTTTTTTTTTTTTTTTTTTTTTTTTTTTTTTTTTAACAGACCGCTAGAGTGACGTCATGCTCTTTTCGTACAGCTGCATTGGTGCATTCTAGCATCACGTGACTCCAGCGGTCTGAAAAAAATATACGTGAAACGCACCGCGGTAGCCTGTCTATTTCGTTGGCCTCGGAGTTTCACTATGACGCATAGAGATGCTGATTAAGTTTCAGTGTACATAATGAAACATATAGCACTGCTATGCTGAATTTTTAAAGATGTATATGATATGTTTAACTGTGCATGTATGGGATATAATTTGATTCAATTTCGTATTCAGTTATATCCGATATTTAAAGATAACTGTTATCTTTCGTTGTATATTGCTCAAAAGATATTTCTTTTGTGCTATGTTTTTTACGATTTTTGTGATAGCTATATCTCGGCAGCTAAGAAGTGGAATTTCAATAAATATAATATGCAAGACATACATTGAAAATCGTGTTGAGTCAAACTTTTTTTTGTTAGCACAATAAGGGATTTGTTGGTATGAATTTTGTTCACGATAAACGTTAAACCTCTTTTTCTATTAGGTAGCAAAGAACAAAATCTATAATTACAGTTATTTAACAGAATGAGCCAGAAATGAGTTCCCCACTATAGACAGCTCTGGAGTTGCATTCAATTGTTGCATATTTTACAACATTTACAACACATACAAAATTTACACAACAGACAATGAAAACAATGGGCTAATCATATGTTTGCATAAACAATTTGTGGTTTTAACATAAGTGTTTACACAAACATGTACTTTTAACAAAAGTGTATACACAAACATGTAATTTTAACATTAGAGTTTACGCAAGCAGGAGTTTTAACATAAACAATTTCTAAACGTATCCAAAAAGATATGAAAGAATGTAATCATCCGGATCTTTTCTTGGACATTTAAACAAATTAAACAGCATGTTGCTATAGAAAATATTATTTTGAATTTTTTTTTAATTTGCCGACAATGAAAGTAGACATACAAAACAATTAATGAAAGCATATGAAACGTTTTTGTGAAGAAATATTAGGGACTAAAATACATAAGACTTTTAAAATTTGAATCTTACAGTTTTTACTTTCGAGGAACAATCGGACGGAAAACTTTTCTCTAACAAATGACAAGTGGATCATGTGAATTAAAAGCTATTTAAGCATCGCCAGACTCGGAATACAATGTAAAAATATCCCGTCCGACTCGGTCTATAGGCGCAGGTAGATTTCGAAAATAAAATACACCAACAAAAACTAAATCAAGATTAGAGATAAAACCAATTTAATAATTTTATTTGCCTACTTTTGACGAGTTTTTAATTTCACTTTTCTGAAACAGCTGAGTTTTTTTTAGAATTATGTTATAGCGGTATTAAAAAAAAATATTTTTTTTTACGCACAACAACTTGAAATTTTCTCACACATTTTCAGACTCATTTAAAAAAAATATATTTTTTTTTTCCCATGCTCACCAACTCGAAATTTTCTGACATATTTTCAGATTCATTTTTAAAAGTAAAAACATGAAACTTGTTGATGTGATTATTTGAAGAGATATATAAGCGACCTGTGTTTTTATTTTTCGTTGAATTACTTAGAACTTAATTTATAAATAATTAGTTTCTCAATACGGCTATATTTTTCGTTTCCAGTACTATCATTTGTTTCAATTTGCCCACTTTCACAGCATTTTTTTTAAATGTATCCTTCCTTTATCAAAATATCGACATATATGGCACATTACATAGTTTCTGAATAAGTGAACCTGCCAACTGGATGCGTTTCAAATCAAAATGCATTTAAAAATGAGCCGGAAAATAAGCAGTTTGGATTTGAGTAATACGAAAAATTTTTTTCTTCAACCGCTATGTATTATTAATTTGTTTTTGCTGTAAGAATTAGTCCTATCAAAAATTTGTCAATATAAAAGTTGTAGTTAATATTAAGAAGATTTATAATAAATTTATACGGATTTGATATCTTGTGAATTGACGAAGTTATGGAATTTTTTCTTCTCCCCCCCCCACCCCCTTTTTTTGATTTTGTTTTAATCATTTATTTATTTATTTTATTTTTTGCAGTAAGAGTTTGTGCTATAAAACTTTTGTCACTATAAAAGTTGTAGATAATATTTAAGAAGATTTATAATAAATTCAAGAGGATTTGATATCTTGAGAATTGGCGAAGTTATGATTTTTTTTCCTCTCTAAAACACTCTTTTTTCGCCCCTTCAGTCCATTTTTAATTTTATCAAAAATTCTGTCATACATAAATTTTTTACCCTTTTTCTAGAAGCAATAATAACTTTAAACTGATTCGATATGTATTATAATTAAGAAGTTATGGGGTTTTCTGTGTTTTCACAAAACCCCTCCCTATTTCCACCCCTCTTGTCCGATTTCGCCCATTAAGGAACTTGACCGAGATTTTCTGCCTCTTGATTTTATATATCAGTTTGCAAGATATTTGTGCAGAATTATGGAAGTTATCATGTCCATAAAAAAGTGATATATATATAGATAGATAGATAGATAATTTTTTTAACAAGGGTGGGGGTATGGACTCTTAGGATCATTATTGACATAGATCTAAAAAAATATGTCAGAAATTACAATACAGGGATAAGGCAAGAGGTAGTATTTTGTAGGAAACCCACCTAAAATTATAGATGCCTTTGATCTTGAAAATATAGTATAATCACATTATGTACCAGAAAAATATACATTCACCCCTTGCGAGTTACTAATGATTCCTAAATACTTTCTGTACATTTAGAAACATCGGAAGCCAATATATTTTTGAGATTTACAGAAACATTTATAAAAACAATGTTCCTTTTGCTTCCGTCGTATTTTGAAAACATTTCCGTGTAGTTTTTATTGTGCAATAGTATTAGTTTACCTAACCAGAAATATACGTATACTATAAATTCTCACGAAATCAATTTATTGTCCAACAAACACGTTTTAGAGGCAAACATTTTAAATTAATATCATTAAGATTGATATTAATATTCAAATGATTTTGTTATTTTTTGCAATTATAAATAGAATTAAACAGCTTAAATGTATAAATAGCATCCTAAAAACCTATATTCTGAAACTAAAATATGATTAATTCTCTATAAATACTACCCAGTAACATTTCCGAAAATCAGTGGTACCAAAAGAAACATAGTTTGTATGATTCCCTAAATGTAGAAAATAAGAGAGTGTATCAATAATTTTTTACCCTCACATAGAAATAATTGAATGAAATTTATTAAATTACAATATTTTATGAGTCCTTTTCTATATAGTCAGTGTGCACAGCAACACATTTGTGCAACCGATATTTCAAAGAGAGGGGGGAGGATGTATTCCAGAAGGCGCGATAGTAGACCCAAAGTGGGAGCAGTTTTCTAACTTTTTCCGAACCCCGCATGTGACATATTGTTGGAAAGGCCTGTGATCACTTATTCTTGCTATGCACTTCCCGAGCCCCTCCCCCAAAATCTGCTCTCCATGGAACACTTTTTTTTTTAATTTGCGGACATCATTCAAACACCCCCCGCCCGGGAGACAAATTTGGAGGGCGAGGACCTCGGGAGCACAATTTTTCTGAGATCATGAATTAAAATTATTTACTGCATTAATCAACTATTGAAAATGCCGAAGTAAACATATTATATTCTAGTTAAAAACACGTTTTTGTTTTTCCGGAGACTTTTTAATAAAAATGCATGTAGAAGCAAATCCAGATAATTATGTTTAAAATATTTTTAATAGAAATGTTTTTGTCAAAACATTTCTATTGTAGCTTAACCTTCATGCAATTTTCTTGAGTTAATATATATAATTTTTTTTTTTGTTTTAATATTTAACTTAATGAATAATATTTTATAACCTAATATCCTGTCGCCGAATTAAAATTACAAAATCATAAAGAACTACGTTATTTAAAATATACATCTGTATTAAAATAATAAAAATTTTCAATGAGAATGTTACTGTTAGGATTTTAGTATTTTGGTCGATAATTGTTTATTCTCATTAAAACTAGAACATATTTTTTTTTTTAATTTACAATACACGAATTACTTTTGATATAACAACTACGTAAAAACCAACACTGAAACTCTTTCGCGAAGTCTTAAAGTGGGTAATGAATGGAAACCGTGTAATTAGAATATCTCAGGGAAAATGTTTCATTCATTTAAATAATGTTTTTTTTTTTTTTTTTTTTTTTTTTTTTTTTTTTTTTTATGTTTGCCTGGATACAAAATTACGTTCTGTTATCTCGTTAATGTAATTTATCGTGTAAGAGTTAATCAATCGTAAAAAATATACATTATATTCGTGTTATCTTAATTATGTTCATACAATGATTGAATGATTTAAAAGTAATCTAAAAAACATGTTGGAGAAAATTCTATGTTAAAAGTAAGTTCTGCGAATTATGCACATTATTCAATAAATGTATTATTTTGGGAATCCGTATGATAATCTAATTAGTTTTATAATCTCCCTGTAATAATTTGGAAATCCAGGTTGAAAATTTTTTTAAAGAAGGAATGTAAAAAATAAAGATTGTAAGAAACATTAAAAAGAAATCTTCTGTAGAAAATTAATAATATATCTGCATAAGGAGAGAAATTTAATTATTATATACTTTTAGACTATTACACTTTTAACATCTTACTTAAATGAAAAAAAAACAAGAATAATTTTGATAGAAATGTAATTGAAGGCTAAAATAATATTATAAATCAATAATAGTAAGGAATTATTTAAAAAGAAACATTGATAAGAATTATTACTGTCCATGTAACATTTGAATCTTGTGGCATTCCAGTCACTGTCGTAAACTCAAATTTACCCAAATCCAGGAATACCGATAAGGGACTAAAAATCACTGCTTCAAAAAAAATATATATATATATTAATATTTTTTTTGAAAATATTAAAATGTATAAACATAGCAGAAAATGAAAATTTTCCTTAAAAATTTCATTAAAACTCATATTAGAAGATGCGTTTAGCGGGAATTCTTTAGGCATGTATTTAGATATGATTAAACTGGTATGTCATCAATTTCAGAGTTAGACTATTTAACTTTCCGACAAAGAATTACTTTGCATATGAGAAAAAGGAATTGTTGAACCCGAAAATGATTTTGACATTTGTTTTAATTATGTCTTGAATCTGACTGAACGGCAGTCTCTGCGCAGCCACGCATTTTTCTCTTCGGAAAAAGTTTTCTACACGTGTAGTACGCAAATGGGTAATTAATAATAAAACATTTTTTTTTTTTTTTTTTGTAAAAGTTTACATCTAAATGTACTTTTCATGACTTCCGCCCGCCCATATTGAATTCACAACCAGTTCGCAATTGTCTGGACTATTAGAATTTCCTACTTTTCAAAAGTTAACCAAGTTCACGAACATTTAATGCCAATGTTACCTATAAAAATTAAATTTTCCAAATTAAATTTCCCAAAAACTGTGGTCGAAATAGTTAGAAACTTGTCATTTCATCTCAAGGAATTGAGGAGTTTCAAATTTACTCTATTATCCTATTTCTTAAGGTATTCCACTAATTTTAAGTAACAATTTTCAATAGATATCACAGAATCGTTTATTGCTTTTCTTGAAAGACAGTAACGTTATCTTGCGAAAACAGTTTTTTTATTTTCTATATGATCATTCGCAGTGTAGTAAATACGAGAGAAAGTCCGTAATTCGGTTACAAACCGATATGAGAGGTCGGAAATTAGTAGTAAATTGTTTCCAAATACGCCAACTGGTGGCAGTACTATTCACCTGTAAGATGTTACTTTCGAATTATTGAGGTAAAAGTTGTACAAGATGAACAGCTGCATTTGAAAAATGCGATGATGCTCCAGGAATGCCCGAGGATGTACTTGAAGAATTTCGATAGCAACTTCTTCAATACCCAACTTATAGCCTAGACTTAGCTCCAAACGATTATATCCTGTTTGTTCCGCTGAAATAGCATCTGGGTGGCAATAGTTTCGCGTCTGATGCAGACATTCAATGTGAGGTACATAATATATGACTGAGAGAGTAGTCAAAAGACTTTATGCTATAGATATTGGAAAACTCATAAAGAGTTTGTATCAATGTAAATGGCGATTATATAGAAAATAAACATTCTTTTCTAGTATGTTTCTTGGTTTGCCTCTCGTTTATCGGATTTTGCAACCTACTTACTGACTTGCACTTGTAATAAATAAAATAATTTACTGAACAGATAATTTTAATGTACGGATCTATTTGCAAGAACGAATATTATACATATTTTTACTTTCTTTTTTAATGGCTATTAAGCGAATAGTGACATCTTAAGATGAAACTATCAATTTCGTTTAAAAAGCTACTTTTTATAACATAATTACAAAATGATAAACTTATTAAAAGACTCAGTAAAAGAAAATTAATATAGTTTAATGGCCTATGAGCATTTGGCCACATTTAAAAAAAAATCAATAAGATAGTGCTTAATACACATGAATATGTAACATATAAATATATAACACTATGCACTGATATGCTGCATAGTTAATATTTTATTAAACTTTAAAGATAGATACAAATATTGTGTAACGTCAGAGAGTTTAAATTGTAAAACCATCCAGTTGAAAATTCACAATTTTGAATAGTAATCTCAATATGAATATAAAAATATTTCTAGGAAATTCCATGAATTTAAAAATATTCTGCTCTCTTCTTCTACACAGAAATTATTTTTTATATAGTGTATGATAAAATATATGCTTTGAAATCACATTACTAAATTAATTCTTTTTGTATCATCATTTGTAACACAAAAACTTTTTTATTTTTTTATGTTACGTTTAAAATTTGCATAAACATTAGACTTAAAAAAATGTTTCTTTTTCTGAAAATTTTCAAGATATTTGATTTTTAATTGTAGCATGGCTACATTTAATAAATACGTATTTTTAAAACCCTATAATAAATATATGTAAATAATTTATTTTATAACAAAAATGTAAACGATGCGTTGTATATTTATTCAATGATAAATTTTATTGATAAATTGCACTAAAATTAAAAGATTTAAAATGATATCGAGTAAGATTTTTGGCAACACTGCTTCAAAGTGAACTGATGCAAAACTACAAGCATTTTATTTTTCGATTTTATGATATGTATATACATATTTTTATTACCCGGCTGAAAAAAAGGGTTATGTGTTTCACGCGTATCTGGGTATGTGGATTTCTTTATACTCTCGAAACATCCCAACGGCTGGATTGATTTTAATGAATGAGATCTCTATCAATTCGTCTTAACCGTCCGATGGTTATACGCTAGGTTTTGTTTTTATAAATTCAAAATGGCGGTAGAGACGAAAAAAAATTAAGCACCCTATTGTGTGGCATATCATTGGATATGTCTTTCAAAATGAGGAAGATGTTTCATTGACTATTTTACAGTCAGAAGCTCCGTTTAAATATCACACAACCTGGAAGTTGTGTAGGTAGAACCTATAGCTTTTCTGCAACTCTAACTATCATAGGCCTCTATATACTATTCTATTACATCTATCTATACATCTATAGGCCTCATCAAAACAGTGTTTATAAATAAGAACTAACAATTAAACAAAACTTAAAAGTAATTAATACAAGTAAATAAAAAAAAAATAGGTACGTAAAATAAAAAAAATAGTTTCACATTGATGAGAAATAATTAATTAGTTCCAGTTGGGTTTTTGGATTTTTTAAATTAAATTTTTATTATATATATAAGTAGACTTTATGTGAAGTCATGGAAGAAATAGATCCACCTCTTCCTATTAACTCTGTCATTAATCATCGAATAGAAGTGTGATTGATATCAATCTATTCGTAAGAACGTCTGAATTATAATATTTTGCGGTCTAAAGTATAAATACTACTAATATTGCCAAGTAGATAATTATCCATATCATTTTGAGCTATTCTTAAAACCAACCCTCATTGCAACCTCTTTTATGCGATAAAAATGAATTTTATATTAGGATTCCGAAATTTAAACCTGCATAATCCTTAAACTACTTGATCCATTGATTTGCCGTTTGGTGTCTGAAGGCACCATATATCAAAAATTGAAAACAAAATGCCTACAGCTCGTGTTAGTATTGAGCAATTTAAAGTTTGTTACAATTTTCATCTGTAGAAAGACCACTAAACTAAAATTAACTATAATATTTATTAATAGAATTTACGAAGAATTGAATGGTATCGGTTATATATATAAAGGTAATTTGTATCAGAGATAGTAGGCGGTACCTTTCAAGTCTGTACGTTGACAGAATAAAATAGAATATTATAAGCACTTTGTAAGGTCATTGTATGTTTATAATGGGTAATGTAATTTAAACAAGTTTGTATATCTGCGTCATTTTATTGGTCGATTTTTACCAGCGCGCAAAAGATGCATGACTATTTATTTCATTATGAAATAGAAAATGTTCGTTAGATGAGACCGAATAATTTTTCAGCAAGATGAAGATAGCGTTATCACCGTATTTTAGATCGGGATAATATTAAATGATATTTTAGCATGTAACATGACTATTATACAGTTTCAATAAATATAGCTATTTTTTCCTTTGTATTTTATTTTTCAATCATGGAAAATATCAACAGGAGAAACAAAGAAATATATTTATATTTTAACAGTACATATGAAGACATTTTGCCAAAATATAAATGGATGAATGGGCATTAATCTATAAGGTTCAATTTTAATATTACTCTGAATCCCATATTAACCATATGACTGAAACTTCTTATTATTTACAAGAAAATCCCAAGGTACTATAAACTTTAACCATGCAAGAAAAGATGCTGTACCTCCCTGGCGACGGAAAAACCGAATAATAATGTAACACGATAAAATATCATCTCCAGGGAAATTTACTTTTGTACAGGGATGTTATATGGGCAAAGCATGACGCACCAAAAGCTTTTAAGAAAATTATTTTACAATTTTAAATTGATCCTGTCTTTCATTTATATTACAGAATCGATTTTCGTTAGTATTCTGCATATATAAAACTTAAAATGTATCAAAAGATATTTTTGTATCTCATATAATTAAAAATTAATAGAATGTTAATAAATAATATGAAAATATTGTTTATTGCTGATTATTTAAAATAAATGATATTTAAATATATTTTTTAAATTTTTAATAAATTGACTGTTGTAAATTAAAAATAAGAAAAAGAGGAAAATACGTATATAAAATTTTTTAAATTATTTGTCCGCATCAGTACTTGAGATATTTGATCTTTGGCCCGATAGTGTGTTTATATACGAAAAAAATAATTGCATGGTTGGAAATTCCAAAGCGTTTATTAAAATGATAATTTTTAAAAAACATATCTTGATATTTTATCGCATTATAGTTAATACTTGAAAAGCACAGCCAAATTTTGGCCATAGTTAAATTTCATCCATACGTATTTCTTTAAGAAGGATTTGAAAACTTATGTGACTATACATTAGCCGTACATCTTTTCAGAGACAAAAATCACAAAATTATTATTTACACCATCTTTGAAATATAAACGCATATATTTTCATTTAGGAATTACACGCATTTTGCTTAATTATTTGTTTAACAAATATAATCCAATTCGTTGCTAGAAAAATAAGGATGGGAAATTGATAGAAAAACAATAAAAATTAAATTTGATGTTAGATAAATATAGCCTTCTAATCTGAGCAAATGATGAAGTCAAATTTGTTGCTTTCCATGTAGAATTTAGGGTTGTTTATTTTTCGGAATTAAAATAGTTTATATATATATATATATATATGCCTGAGAGAAGAGAGAAAGAGAAATTGTAATCATAAAAAACAGTATTTGTTTATTTTAAATATTTTCAGAAGTTAATTAAGGCTTTTTTGTAATTATTCATTTTTCACTACAAAAAATTTTATTACATTTTGAAATTACTTTTTCATTGAATATTCGCGTAAGATTTAAATCTCAGTATACGTAAAATAAGCTATATATTTTAAAATTTAATAGGTATTTAAATTAAAAACCATATAACCTTTTTCTGATGAATGTTTATGTCTCCCAGTGATATGGTATAATGAGTTTGTGTGATAAATGTTTGTATAAAAAAAATATATATATAAATCAATAATTATATAATAAATAAGTTATTAAAAAAATAAACACATCCTTTTTCTATTTTAGGAACACACATGCATCAGTGTTTTTGCTTGTATTTAGAAGTGATTAAAGAAAATAACTATACATTGTAAAAAAAAAAAAAAAAAAATGGTAACGTTCCATGTAAAATCCATGAACGTTTCGCCTTTTCTCAGGTTTTCAGAATAATTTAGCTCTTTCCTGTGAAATTCTGGTTTTCTTATCTGAAACATTCCTGAACAAAAGTTGGAAACAGCAAAACGCTGCGGCCGCCATTTATTATTTTTTTTTGCTATAATCCGCTGCTCGCGCGCGAGTGTCGAAAACGAATTCCTTAAATGAATGTAAAAAAATAAATATGGAATGCAAATAAATCAATAGACGACATAATCCTTTACGTCTCTATTGTCAAGACCATTCAGATGAAAATACAATACCTCTGTGACATCGCTAAGAGATTATCTCTCGTACTTGTCTGTGGAATGTTTAACGAGCAGACCGTGTAAAAAAAAATACACCTATTATTTGGATCTCCATTAACCAGGGGACCATCAAACATGATTCTCACTGATTTTGATTAATTTAAAGTATGTTTTAGAGTTCTTATCTCTAATTATTCTTGTGAAAGGATTTCTTCAAATGGGCCTTAGATTTTCAGAAATTAGATGCCGATGTTTAGCATACGTTTCAAACACCCATTAGATTGCAGCTCTCAATGTGTCTTTCGTGGTGTGGACGCAGAAGGCTCGCACGCCACCCGTACGGCCCGAGTTCGATGCTACCTCTTGACTTTTTTTTCTTTTTTAATTAATTTTATATTTTAACACTTTACAACTTGATTTAAATTTGATATATATTTGACACTTTGAATTGCTGCAAATTTGAATTTTTTTTTATTTTCGGAAAAAATATACAATTACGTTCAGGATTTTTTTTTTTCATGAAAATTTATATGTATTTTATCTAACTTGTAAACTAACATAATTACTGACGAAAATCCAAAATATTTTATGTCTAGATTTTTTTTCTAATTATTATTTACATTTATATATTTTTATATTTTAAGCAAAGTTCAGAAACAATATATCATATATATATTTACTTTATTGAATTTTAACTGAAAATTTATTTTTTCGTGTAAATTATAAATAATAATTTTGATGTCAATTTCAAAATATTTTTTTATTCCAACAAATAATGATAATAAAGCGAAAATTTTCAACTGGAAATGTAAAAATCTTCTGCGGATCCCGCATGCTGTGAAATGTCAGTAATGTTTTGCTGTCAACAGAAATATTCCTGGTATTTCGCAGGAAACTTACTGGCATTTCTGTAGAATGTTTTTAACATATACAGTAAAGTTCCAGTCATTTTCAAGAAATGTTTCTTGGAAATAACGGGCAACTCAGCTGCCCATTTTTTCCCAGGAACGTTGCGAAATTTTTTTTACAGTGTATGTAAAAATTCAGTGTATAAGAAAATTATATAAATAATTATATTCTCATTTGTTTCGGGTGCATGAAAATTTGCATTCATTAAGTGAATGAAAAATTCCTAGATACATTTTATACAATTATATCCAGAAATGAAAATTGAAATCCTATTTAAAATATGCATATATTTTGTTAATCTGATTTCTAATTCCTGCACAATGTCACTATATCATGTGTACCGCTTCTTACAAAGAAAAGGATTTGTATTAATAAACTATTGTTGGACTTTACTGGATATTTCGTATGTCTTTATGTATATGACCTAGCAAAAAATTTAATACGACAAATTTATATCACCAAAATGTAAAATAACGAAGTATGCCATCTAAAACATCAGTGACATGAGTATTTTAACATATAGTCTTTCTGGAGGATTAAATTGTATAATTAATTAATTAATAACTGCAATTAGTAAACATAAATGTTACTCAACGTTTCTTATGAGTGTTGGCAACCATGATAATACATACAATTACATCTATAAATAAAATATATGAAAACTAAATTTCAGCACATGCCGCGCTGAACGTTTTAATTTATGCCTAAAAACAAACACTCGGGAATTTGTTTTGCAAGTATTTAGATCGATTTATCATTAACAATTGAAAATTTTACGTTATTCCAAAACTTCTTCACTGAAAGAGCTTTTGCTTGGTCTTTCAAAGTAAAATGTGCCAAAAATTCACGTATGACGTAAAAATTATGTGTTTCCCCCCAAAAAATTAAACATATTTCTTAAAATTTAAATATGGAGACGTCCTTCTGAGCCTTTGTCTTTAACCTATTAATACCTAGCGTTCCATTTTTGGGACGCTTCGAATTGTAATAAATTTGTATAATTTCCTTCTCCTTTATAACATGAAAATTGTATGAAATAATTACCTATAAATACTTTTATCTGTTAGCGAAAGATAAAAGCATAAGATGGATATGTATTTGCTTATATGAGGGTATTTTAAAGAGTTTATAGATATTTCATTTTTCAAGATGGCGAAATGTAAACAGTTTGTTTGTGTTTTTTCCATCAAAGATACAAATAAATAAGTCATAATCTTAGCTTGTACAATCCTTTGAAATATATTTTTTTAAATTATGAAATCATATGTTCAAGCCTATTTTTTATGCATTTTCGTAACGTACAAAATATAGGGCTGTAGACAGGAATGGTTACATATTTTTATTTGCCATTTAGTGGACAGTTATTTATATAAAGTCTTTTTTCAAGATGATTACGAAATAAATTGTTTTTAAGCCTCGAATACGATTATTGTTAGGTTATTATTACTAATACTTATAATGTTATTAGTCTCTGTAAAGAAAGAAATATATTTTTTTATTAGTTCATAAAAATACTAATTCTAGTATATAATATAATGTTAAAATCTTATTTTATATAAATTTAGACAAAGCATATAATTGTGCATATTATAATAGTTTTCTATAGGGGAATATATTTACATAACATATTTCAGGACAATAATTGGACAATAATAACTTTTCCCGTATTTGAAAATATCGAATTTTAATAAAAAATTTATAATAAATTACTCGTTATCTACATCATGAAAAAAAAAAAAATAGAACATTTTAACATATGTAAAACATGTTCGCATCGTTGATTTAAACATACATTTTTAAAAAGAGAATGGCTAATAGGAGAAAACAGCTGTGGGCGTGTCAGTTCTTTTTCGAATATTAATGTTACATTCTCCGTCATTTATTGTTGGATACACAAAATATTGTCACTTCCTTTGCCAAAGTCCGTCTATTTTAATGAAGATGATTCTTGGAATAATCTGTCCGCTGCCGCACCTGCATAACTGTTCTTCTTATCTACCTCACATATTGCATATTTATCATATAAAGAACAAGAAAGCACAATTTACAATGATTCTTTAATAAAAGGAGAAGACTTAATATGGGATATGTTCCTATATGAAACTAAAAGTAATAATACTAAACATATATTTACGTAGTTTTACTTATAGAAAATGTTTTTCATGGATCAAAAATCTATGATTTATATAGACTTTTTTTACAAACTTGGTGTTACGGAAGCAGCACTGCCAATAACATAGAAATATATTCCCAACTAATTATTATGTCATATAATTGGCAAGAATAAAAAATTTAAAAAGATTAGCATATATTTTTAATACGATATTTTTGTTTCCCCAAGTATAAATGTTCCCTTTCACCTCACCATTCTATTCAACAATTTTATAGTACTACGTTGTTTTAGTTTGACTATTTGACTTTTAAATGTCTGGAATAAAATTAATATGTCAATAAAATCAATTATAAAACATACAATCTGTCACTTAATTTAAAATAAAAGTGTTCAAAATTATCATTGAAAACATTTATATGCACATAAAATGCTCCATACCATTTATAGTAATACCATTCAAATGTGATATATGTTAGCACATAAAATTCAGGAAAAGGAAACTAGGGCTGCAATTTATTTATCCAGTAAAGAATTAGCACCAAGTCGAACATATATTTTGTTCATTGCTTTACAAATAATGAAGATATATCTTCATTATTTGTAATCAAACTATAGTTTATGTTATAGTTTATACTATCAAACTATAGTTTAGCGAAAATTTGATTACTTATATTATTTTCTGCTCAACATAGAAAAATCTGTTTGGTTTGGTTTGTATTGGCCAATTATCAACACGTGGGATATAGGCCCTGGGGAGGGGAGTGCCCTTCGTGGGGGGTCTTTCTAAGGGAACCTAACCCGTATTTACGCATGGGAATCCACGGTTTCGAAGAAAACCACGAAAATTCCGAAACGGTTGGGCCGGCGGGCGGGCGCGATTGGGTTCGAACCCAGCACCTCCCGTCTACCAGCTTCGAGAGCAAAACCTCTCAGCCACTGGTGGGGCTCATAGAAAAATCGGAAAAATTACTGTAAACCAGGGTTCATATGCATAAGGAATTCAAAATATAATCTTTGGCATTTCAGTACCAAGATTATTTTAAGTATTATTTTCTTTATTTAATGCTAAGCATTCCTAACTTCAGATATATCGACCACTACATAAATTTCTGACACTAAAATGTCTAAAACTTTTTTGAATTCCTTATGCATACGCACCCTGTGTAAACATAGTTCGCAAAGCTCCTAACAGTTACTTAATTTTCAACTATTTGAATAATCCATAATTTTTACTCTAAACTTTTATTGCAAATTTTAAATGATTTTTTCACAAATATAGTTAATATGAAATAGTAGTAGAAAAAATAGAAACATTTTGGAACTCTTCGGATAACAAAAGAGAAATCACTCGGTCAAATAGTTTAGTAACTATGCAGGTTTACAGTTTAGAACTTCTGAATCTAAATCATTTTTAATAGTTGTAAATTAGGATACAATGAGGATAGTTCAGAATAACTCAAATCTTTCTGGACATAGTGAATTGTAATCTTGAATTTGCACATTTTAAGCTCATGGAATGTCTGTTAAATAATTATGTGTTTTGCTTTAAATTGTTTTTGGAAATTAATAGCCAAACTATTAATATTTTGAAAAATTGAAATTTAAATCTATTTTAAAAAGAAATAAATTTCTTGAGGCATCAAATATAAGAATACAAAATTATAGCTCATTCTGCCAATTAGGTATTGAATTATTCATAAAAATCTACTCCGATAGCCACCTGTTTTGAAACGATTTAAAATGTATTAAGGGGACCTTTATTTGAACAGAAATGGACGCAAAAATCAAAAATTATTTTTCTGCATACTATTATTCTCCAGTATGTTCTGAGCCATTTGCGAAAAACCGCATGCAGATGCGATAAGTCTTCACAAAGTTACAAGCATTTGAATTTTGCATTCAAACAATTTCTCGACGCTTTAATGTACAGTCGTGGAAAAAAAAAAGTAAACACCCCCTACTAACTCTTCAACAAATTATCGTAGACGAAAGTTACTGGTACCGAACGATTTGAAATAAAGTCTACTTTTAAATGACGTTTATAAAATTTGCTTAAGGGGTCATCTACATATTAAAACGAACCCAAACATCATTTTTTTTTCTATGGCAATACTCAATTTTAACGAGATATTTCAAATCTTCGGTTCAAATTATGCCTAGACACCAAATTTCAAGTCATTTGAGTGATAAGTTTTTGAATTATAAACATTCAAAATTTAGTGCTTCTAATGTTAAATTACATTTTCATATTTTCATTTATATCTTCTGAAATTATGCTCCTAATGTGCTAATTTTTTGTTTAGAAATAAAACTAATGTGCCCAAACATAAATACGCTGAATTTGCAATTTTTATAATTTTATGATATAAATTATGAATTATGAAATTAATATTCGAAAAAATTATGAATTGCAACCTACAATTTGTTTGATGGATTTAGATTTATTAAGTCCTGCCTTATGAAAATCCCAAATTTCACATTTTTCTTCCAAGTAGTTTTCAAATTATGCTTAAAAAACGGCAAAATGATGGTTTAAGGGGCCATCTAGGATTGAAGTGAGTAGATATTTTGAAATTTCTCCTGCTGCCTTGTTATCTAACAGACTTCATTGACTGCTTAAGGTGCCTTGAACAAGAAGGCGGCTCTCTCGGTTAGCAATCGAGAACCCAACTTCAATTTGGATAAAGCCCTTAAAATACGCTCGTTTTAAAATAATTAATTTCTCGGAAACTTATGATACGAATTGAATAAAAATTTGTGTTTAGGCTATTTGAAGGGTGTAGAGTTCATTTATGCTGTCAGAATTGGGTATTGCCATTGAAAAAAATAAAGTTATGGTTCGTTTTAATATGTAGATTGCCCCCTAAGCAAATTTTATATACATCATTTAAAAGTAGATTTTATTTAAAATCGTTCTGTACAAGTAACTTTCTTCTACGATAATTTGTTGCGGAGTTAGTAGGGGGTGTTTACTTTTTTTTTTTTTCCACGACTGTACATTAAATCTGTTTTTCTCAAAACTGATTTTTCAACGTTTTTAAATTTTTGAAACGTTCCAGGCGTCGTAATTTTTGATGAAAATTCATCAAATTGATAAGAAAGAATCCTGATTTTCTTTCATGGAAACTAAGCATGCATTTTGAAATTCGACTTCATTAACATAGCTAAATTAGATTTTTAACGTATTAACAGGCAAAATTTTGATGAAAATCGATATGAAATTCAGAAAAAAAATCTAAAAAATTAACTACACAAAAGATTAAAAAAATCGATGCTTTGATTTCATTGTGATAGAGTCTTAAGTGATTAAAATGCAAAAGCAATGACATATCTCAAAAATTATGACACCTGGAGCATTTTAAAATTTAATTTTTTTTAAATCTTAAAATTATAATAAGATTGGAAATTTCTTTTAAGGTGTTTTACATATTTATGATGAAATGTATATATGCACAAAATTTTATATTTCTATGATGAAAATTTAAAAAAAAGTATTTTGAGCATCCACCGTCCTCTAGAAGTCCCAGTCCCCAAACACTAGAAGTCCCGGTTGTTGAACCTGCACGCTTCCAACACTACTTAACGGAATTACTTTCTAATAGCACCAGAAAGTGAAATTTATTGGCGTCTCGAAATATAATGTGAAATTTTTATTTTAGTATTAGAATGTTTAAAGTTGTTACAATTTCCGTATGTGGAAGATTCCCAAAGAAATATTTAATATAGAATTGAATAGTAGACTTCATTACTAAAAGTTTTATACCAGTCATATTTTTGTACGATAGTTTGTAGCTGATTTCGTAAGTGGTGTGTGTTTATTTATAAATTTCCTTTATTTATTTTTAATTCAGCTATCTACATTTATGCATGATATCCAATTATAATCATTTTTATACTTCATTCGATTGTGTTGACAAATAAAATGAATTACCGCCAGTAATTGAAGTAATTGTTATTTTAGAATTCAGTATTTTTTAAACATTAAAGAAACTTATAAAATATATTTGTTAGTATAAATAACTTCACATGTTGTCAACGAATATTTATAGAATATAAATACTAATTAAGTAATGTTTCTAACGAACTAGGATCGTATAGAAAAAAAATACAGCAAATTCCATGTCATTAAATAATACGAACACCATTTTCAGCAATTATTTGTGTATTACTTATAAACTGAAAATTTACATTTAAATCCTTTACAGAGAGAAATGGAATTTTGCATTCCTAGAGCCCTTGAGAATACGGATAATTTAATTTCATCTTGGGACAGTTGAAGCGAAGGATATTTATGGAATTTTATTTAATGCGTCTCCATCTTTGGAGTTCTATTTATGTTTCAGAAAAATAGGAACATTTTCAGAAGAATATCTTATATGTTTAAAAGTCATATGACCAGTGTAATCTGTTATATCAAATGCAAATGTTGAATTTTATTTTAGATTGATGTGAGTTTTTATGTATATGCAAATTAATTTATCAATTTGTATTATTCCTTCTGTAAAGTAAACTTAATATCTTTAAAAGGTACAATCAACTGTATGGAGAAAAATTTAATTTTTTTAACTAATAATTTTTTATTGAAAAATTAAACTCACCCGTCCATTTTGTGACGCCGATATATTTCTTTTGTCGTTCATATTAATACATTTTCAAGAACACATTTCCTAAGACTCATGCTAGAAGAAAAATTATACACGTGATCATAAAAAAATTAATTTTAATGTCAATGAAATACACAGGAGAAAATGATGAGAAAATTCTCGTTTGTCGTAAAATTTATGAACGAGCGCTCCCTCTGAACTTGTTGTTTCAGATAACCATCAAAAAATGAATGTCTGAAATTATTCCTTTAAAATACCAAAATATAAAACTTAAATGGTACACTGCTAATAATTTTGTGCTGGGTTGATCCATTATTTGATGCTATAGTAGCTTCAAACGCAAAAATGTGAAATCTTGTACCAACAAGGCGCTATGGTCCCTCCGGTACTCCAAATGTGGGAACGAGATTTTATCATGTTATGATTATAGTTAATGCAGAACCAAATGTTGGTTCAACCGAGGACAAAATTTTTAAAAAAGTACGATGTTTACAAAAATTAAAAGGAAAATCTTTTATTTTGACTGATTTCTAATTTTAATTTTTAGACGAGACGATTTTCTGCTAAAAGCTTTTTGCTTTAGTTAAAAAAAATTCTTTAATAATCTTTAAGTTACCTTTTAAAATGTAGGTAAGGTGTTTAATACATTTTGTAGATTCCTGTTTGATTCCAATAAAGGAAATTTTCATGAGTGAATAAACAGTATTAAAAAATACTAGAATGAAAGAAAGTGAATTTGTAAAGTTGAGGACATGAGTTTTAAAATTCGCCTTATCGAGTTGTGGGAAACCTTTAATTGCGCTCATTGGTTTTAATTGTAAACCAAGATTTTACAATGCCAAAAATGCAGGATAAAACTTTTTTTTAAGATTGTAGTGCCTGTTTCGGTGTACGCTTACCAATATAATAGATTGATAGAGAAAACACGTTTTTTATTTTTATTTTGTATAAGGCAGTTTTTTAACCGTATGTCCTTATTTAATGTTCCTATTCAATATTATATTAGTAAATTCATAAAATGATTAATAAATATTAGTGCCCCTTCTTTCCTTTAACATGCATGATAACGTTTTGTATCTATCACCTATATTTTAAATCTCGAAAGTTGAGCCATAAAAATAACTTATTTTGAAAAGTAATCCAGTTCTCATTTTATCCAAAAACAATACTCGACATCAGTGAAGCTTCTTTCCATATCATTCTTAAATACGGAAAAACAAATAAATAACACGTTGAAACATTTTAAAATTAATTATTACTACCTTTTCAGTAATTCTAGGGAATAATATGGCAAATAAGAGTAATAGTATATTTTTTTCACCATTTATTTTGTATTATTACTAAAAATGAGATAAAAACAGGTTGTTTTTGATAATAATTTATTTTGGTTCATAAATAAAAAACTAGAATTAAACATTTGGAAAAAATTGCTATTCAAATATTTGTCAAATTATGCCAAGAAAAATAATAAAAATAAGGTAAAAAGTCAACTAGAAATATATTAACATTATTTTCGTTTTATAAGTAATATTTATCCTCCTCAGATCCGCTGTATACTACAGGATACACACGTTTACAAATTTGTTTTAACGTATATAAATAATGTAAAAAAACAAACAAACAAAAAAAGAAATTTGTGTGAATGGAGCCTAACAGATAGCAGAACTATACAAAATAGCGTGTGTTTCTTATAGCTCATTTTTAGCGAGATATGTGCTATATCAAAATGGATTGCAGTAAAAATGTAAGGTACCTGTACCCAATATGGACACCCTAAGGAAAATTGATTTTTTTTACCCCCGTGTACATATCATAGGACTCGAAAAATATATGACCACTATCCTTGGACTTTTGACTATCATTATAAAAATTAGCAACCTTATAATTTTTCCGGTTTAACTTTAATGATTAAAATAAAAAATGTTTACAAGTGTCCATATGAGGAACAACCTGTCCCTATTATGGACATGCATGTACATATTAGGGACAGGTGGCTCCTTATTGACCTACTACACAGGGTGTATGGAAGAGCCACTCTTCCAAGGGATTTTAGAGGGGAGGGGATAAATAAATATATTTTAAAGTATTGCGGGAGAGGAAGGGCACATTAAATATCTTCCGAACATACACTTTAGAAGGGTGGGGGGCATTTTTGGTTGTGGCTCTTCAAAGAACTATGCAAAGCACCTCAGTTACTACTAAATATTATGAAATAATATAGTTGGTTTTGCTTAGCTTTATTGCATCTGTCTGCAAAATTTACATCTGTTGTTTTCAGTCCTCACAGGATAGACAAATGAAAACTTCTTCATCATGGGTGGTAAGTTCCACACAGTTGTCATGGACATGTCTGCCGCATGTAATGCATAGTCGCATATCTGCAACAGCATCAATATGGCATAAGAAGCAGAACCAGCTGTTCTTTGTTGAGGAAGTCATATCGTTGGTATCTGCGACTTCGCCAACAGATACGCTTCTTTTAATTTTTCTGCAAGGGCTTTTTGGAGGATTTTTTTTCTTGAAGGAGGTTTCTAGGAGGATTGTTCAGATGACATTAAAGATATATTATTCAAATCTGGGTATTCACTTGCTGTATTTCCAATGTGGACATAATGTGTCCATATTCGGAGTTGGTCATAGTTTTACTAAATCTTGTAATAAATAAACAAAGAAAATATTTCAAAGCAATATACGCAATAGCAATCGAAAATCCATTTTATCAGCTTTCTAAAACACTCCACTTTACAATATTTAAAGTACTTTTACCATATCTAATAAGAATTTAAACTTACCTGCAATTATGATCAGCACACCACGAAACAGCAAGTTTCATTCCAAATGGCAAACGGCGCGCTTTTTTGCACATTCTAGGCTTAATTATCATTTCAACTACTTTTCTTCATGGACATGTAGCGCCATATCTCGATCAAAATTGTTACTTTTAAAGATATTAGGGGTGTCTGTATTGAGAGCACAGTCCATATTGGGTACAAGTACCTTAAAAAATGTAAAAAAAAAAAACAAAAAAAAAAACAAAAACGTAAAAATATTATTTGTGCGTTAAGATACCATATGTAGAGTCCATTAGTATTAAAAAAAATATTGAACAATTATTTAAAGTTTTTATTTATTTTTGCAATGCAAAAATAAATAAATAAATAAGTAAATAAAAAAAAAATCCTGACAAATTGTCAAAACCTCTACGGATTGAGTCACCATGTATCATCAAATTTTATGTACAAAAAATAAATGCCAGTTTTTTTCGCTATTTAATCTTTCTTAGTTCTCAGTTTGTTAATATAAATTCAAAACTGAAGTTTAAAAAAAATATATATAAAAATAAACCGTGGGTTCTAAAGAGGTTAATCATAATTGAAGATAAGAAATCTGACAAGATATAAACACTTAAACTTTGTACAGATTCATTGACAATGTATGTTTTATGCTTCTGGATTGAAACAGCAAAAAATTGCAAATGCAAAAATTTTATTTCTTAGTAACATGCGCAAATTATGTAGATTTCTAGATAGAAAGCAATAAACAACTATTAACGTACTTAGCGGACACACTGCCGTGCTCTCAGATTAAGTAAAGGAAAGGTATACGAATTTTGGAGCCCACATTGTTAAAATTTTGCTAGAATCTGTCCACTCATTTGACCGTTTTTATAGATAACAGTTACGTAACCGTAATTTTAATTGATCTTAATCATAATATGCTCATGAAACTTACATAATACAATCAAGTAACCGCTATTTGCAAAAACTGTGGAATGACTGTAGATATGATGAAGATTTTTAACAATGTGCATATGAATTTTGAATTTTTTTAAAGTGTAAGTTCATGGATAATAATCAACATTACATACGCCTTGACATAAAAAAAAAATTCTAATCATAACAACTCTTGCGAACATATTCATAGTTATCACCTTTTTCTGCAAAGTCAGCAAAATATCCCAAGTGTTTCGATGCGTTCTTAAATAAAATACTTTTATTAACGACTGCAATCCATATTTACAAGCAAAAATGCTTTCAGATATTCTACAATATCTCTGTCATTTCCAGAAAAATTGGAATTGATTTTATACAACGCATAAAAATACTTCAGAATGAAATGGGTGGAGTTGAACTTACAGAGCAAATATATTGATCGCGAAATGTCAATAAATTCTTAAAAATATTTTTTGAATAATAAAAGTATTTGGATATGATAATAGAAAATATTTTACAAACTATAAATCAGGTTGAACTGCCTAATGATCCATAATATTTTATGAAGACCATTTTTATTTCCTAAAGTTTAAAAGATTTTCATATCTGGTATAGAAATAGCTGTATTTTATTGCATTACATACATTATACTATAAGATATTTTTTAAAAAGTCCTAAACTAAAATTATATTTCATTGATACTTTAAACTCATTTGAATAAATTTAATACATATAAACCAACGCATAGGCCATATATATAGTTAAAATTGATGTATTTTATTGTAGTTGTACTTCATTATGTCTTCAAAGAGGTTTTATGGAGTGATTCTTTGAGCTCACATAGGTATATGAAAAAAATGTCACTTAAAACAAAAGAGACGTATTTGTACTAATCAAATATTATGATCATGGGAGTTTAAGTACTTTTAAAAAAAAAAAAAGAATTTTTTTTCCACCTTTGTTCTCATAACGCGCATCCCTGATTAGTTTTGTGGGTTCATTGGTTAAGTATAAAGGGGGGAGTACCGGGAGTTGGCTTATCCCGGCCCTTAACTTAGGGAATGGGTTTTTCACACAGAATTACCAGATTTGCTTAAATTTTTGTATACCGGTTAATTCCGATAAGGCGCTTCCCTGATTAGATTTAGAGGTTCATTATTTAAGTATGAAAGGGGGATCGTGTGTAATGCCCTCTTAATTTAGATAAATGGTTTTTTTTATCAGATTTGCTTCAAATTTCGTATAACGGATTATTCTGAAAAGTCGCTTCCCGGATTAGATTTGAAGGTTCATTGGTTAGGTATAAAGGGAGAAACGGGGACTAATACCCCCTTAATTTAGATAAATGTGTTTTTCTATCAGATTTGCTTCGAATTTCGTATACCGGTTATTCTGATAAGGTGCTTCCCTGAGGAGATTTGGAGGCTCACTGGCTAAGATGTAAAACAGGGGGGGGGGAGCTAATCGCCATAATTTTTTTTCGAAAGGCATTATTATTTCAAGTAAGAGTATAATATACAGGGCTGCAGTGGGTAGCTGCCCGGGTACCCACCCAGCTACCCGCCCGGGCTGTTTTTTAATAAAAACCCGTTTTTTTTTTACATCCATGAGGGTTGTAGTGGGTAGCTGCCCGGGTAACCACCAACTACCCACCCGGGTTGGGTTTTTTTAATAAAAAACCCGGATTTTTACAACCCTGATAATATACAATTAGTGTGAACAGAATTTGAGCTCAATGCCAACAGATTATCTGGGCACTTTTCTTTTTTATTTTCTTCTGGATGCAAAGAAAAAAAAAGACCGTATGCCTGGTATATTACAAATAAAATCTAAGCAACACTTCACAGATTT
The DNA here is from genome assembly GCA_963932465.1 of Maratus speciosus. Classification (NCBI taxonomy): domain Eukaryota; kingdom Metazoa; phylum Arthropoda; class Arachnida; order Araneae; family Salticidae; genus Maratus; species Maratus speciosus. Next base: position 194,910,184 of record OZ010789.1, read on the forward strand.
CCCGAAGGCTCATGGTCAGTATGAGGGAGACAGAAAAGTTATATACGTAAACACAATTCCGCACTGGCAGGAATACCACAATAATCATATTTTTGTATAGGCATTGAAAGAGATATAATCCGAAAACACGCAACTTGATCCCGGAAAATGACGTCATTTGTACATGAAAGACATTTCATGGTAGCAACGTACTGCACAGAGTCTATTATCTCTATAGAGATCTATTTAATTTGCCAATATTAGAATTTGGAGAGAGATTAGACACTACAGGGCCTATGTTTGCGGAATACACTGATAGAAAAATATAGATGTTTCTTTGCGGAAATATAATGTAACCACGAATGGAAATATACTGTAACCTCATCGGAGTTACAGCAAAAGAAGTCACCAGAAAAACAGTTTTTATCATCAGAAACAAATATAATTTTAAGATTTAAAGAATCACTTAAAAAATAAACTTCCTTTTGCTGGCACTATTTATCAGTAGCTGTTATGAGTAGTTTCTGAATTAAACATTTTCATTGAGTAACGCAACTTTATTCATGTAATCGAAAGAAAATAATATTAAATTTAATTACAATGTTAATGCTCGTAATTTATCATGTTTGTCGCAAAACATGTTTTTTGAACATGAAAATGTTTCCTTGTGAATTAATAGTGATAGACAAACCAAATAGTACAATTACAGTATAAAAAACTGTTTGATACAGTATAAAAACTATGAAAACGTTACCAAAAGTCAGTAGTAGCAAAAGGAACTTTTCTGTCAAAACACTTTTTTAAATTTCGAAAATATATTGATTTATGAAATTTCATAATATAATTTTTTTAATCGTGTCTATCTCTAAAGAATAATCTTCATGAAATTCAGGAGCTTCACGTTATTCTTAATTTAAATCAAAGTTGGGAGAGCTTAAATGAAAACTTCACGATTCATGTAAAATCACATTAAAATAATAAAGCATATTTCACAAGAAAGTGGCGCAGGTGTTGTTCAGTACAAATCATAGTCAAGCACAGGATGATTAAAAACTTTGTTAATTCTATATTTACACTTTTAAATATATACATTATATACAGCGAAAACATTTGGATAATATTTGTTAAATAAATTCCACACTGGGAATTCAAGATGATCATATTAAAATTTCAGCAATTATGTTCTTCTAAAAAGAAGCCACGGAAATAGCATTTCCCTTTTCAAAATCAAAACATTTCTTCGATTTGAAAATCATGACAAAAATCATACGCAGACTACCTGCTGCGTTCAAGATTCACATTCACAACAAAACTAAACTAAAAAAGAAAGAGTAAAAAATGATTTCAAATATCAATTCTCTCGAAGGTCACGTGATCCTTCACGGCGCCCGCCTCGCTAAGAGAGGCCCGCGAGAGAAGGTTGCAAAATATTCCACAAACTCCCCCCCCCCCCCCCCCGATAAACAAGGGTTCATCAAAATGGGAATTCAAACAATTAAAGTAGAAATAAAAAAATTTCTAAAAAATCATCAGTTACACTATACATAAATACAATACAAAATCAAAATATATACTTACATACTGGACTTCAATAAAATAAAACAATTTAAAAAAATTGAGAACAAGTTTCTGCTACTAAAAATAGAAAGAACAGTTTAAATCTATACAAATTTTTCTAGAATACTCAATACAAAAAAAAATAAAATAAAAATTAGAAATATTATCAAACAAGAAACATTTTTTTTTTTTTTTTTAAGTGAAAAAACAAAAGAGTTCAAGATTTTTTTTGAAAGTCAAATGTCAATGAGAGTTTTTGAGTCTCTAATAATATCAAAGTTTTTTTTTTCAGTTCTAAATTAGCCAAAAAACTTAATAGGTCTTTTAATGATGGGATTATTTGTCTTCAGTTCATAAGACCCTGTTTTTTTTAAATCTCTGTCTACAAATATTCAACTTCCAGAAAGTTCTTGATACATGTTCATATGCATAAGAATCACATCATATATTTCAAAGTCAGAAGTCTTATTCTGGTCCGTGTAGTGAGCAGATTGTAAGTTGAGAAGGCACTTATTTTTCAAGCGCTTCCAAAAATGATTCAGAAGAGTCTCGCGCAAACGGAAGCGTTTCACTAAGGATTCCTTGGTTGCAGGTAAACACAAGATATGCTTTAGAGTTGCTATAACTAGTTGACCAGGGCGAACGCTACATTTCTTGGAGATTGCACGTTTGTTTAGGACTGATTTTATACATTGTCTGGATCCTAAAATCCAAAACTTTTCACGAGTTGGTAATAATGTACTGGGCACTCCTGAAAGAAAAACTTTTTCATGTGCATCTTTCACGATTAATTCAGCAAGTTTGTGTTTTGCAGGAATCACAACAGGATGTTTTTTATAAAATGAGGAATCAGACTTTTGTAACCGTCCTCGTACCAACAGCAAACCTTCATCTGACAACATAGGATTTAACTGTAGAAGATTCGATTATCTAGGGATACTTTTGTTACATTTCAAGCATTTTGTAACTTCGGGAAAACTTTCTTCCTGCACTAGCTTTGACCAAAAATTTTCAGCATGTAACATTTCCTCAGCTGATAATTCTGAAAATTTTCTTTTCTCTACCTTTAATTTTATATTAGAAATAAATATAAACATCTATGCAGTTACTCGATACAATTTCTTTAGGGAGCTATACTTTTCGAGATTAAAAATGGGAATTTCATCAGCTTTATTTGTTTGAACATCGCAAGAGATGGTGGCTGCTTTTTTATACTTCTCTTCAGAAACATCAGGTAATCGAGATGCAGCAATTTTAACTCTAGGCCACTGATTTTCGGGAAGGGAAAGAAATTCAGGAACATACACATTAGGGTTAGCATCAGCAACTGGAGATGCTCCTTTTTCAAATGAAAATCAAATTTCAAAGTAATTGCTTAAAAGGCGCCAAGGCCTACATAGTGAAAAAGATTCCAAGCCGGGACTCGAACCCGGCCATCAGTATAGCGCACTGACGTTCTACCGACTAAACCACTTGGAACTATACCTAGCTCGGAAAATTTCTCGCTATTATATGTTGGCAAGGCTACAAACGCAGCACAAGATGGAATATTTATCGTGAGTCACCGACCTGGGACAAACACGAAACATAATTAAATCCAGCATCGATAGAAATTATATTAATACATGGAAATTATTCCAGAGAGAAACATTCGCATTGCATACAATATTTCAAATGAAAATCAAATTTCAAAGTATTTGCTTAAAAGGCTACAGCGAAAACATTTGGATAATATTTGTTAAATAAATTCCACACTCGGAATTCAAGATGATCATATTAAAATTTCAGCAATTATGTTATAAAAAGAAGCCACGAAAAAGCATTTCCCTTTCTAAAATCAAAACATTTCTTCGATTTGAAAATCATGACAAAAAACATACGCAGACTACCTGCTGCGTTCAAGACTCACATTCACTACAAAACTAAACTAAAAAAGAAAGAGTAAAAAATGTTTTCAAATATCAATTCCCTCGAAGGTCACGTTATCCTTCGCGGCGCCCGCCTGGCTAAGAGAGGGCCGCGAGAGAAGGTTGCAAAATATTCCACAATCTCAGGGTTATTTTATGTGTTCCTATTGTGCGTTGATTATATTTTAGCGGATTTAGTAATATTTGATAGTTTTCACACTTTAGGATTCCTTTGAGGAAAACCACACAGGATTAATGATATTCAAGAAACTTCAAAAATACAGTAGAACCTCTTTTATCCGAAAGACTTTTAAACGAAACACTCGGTTAACCGAAATCCCTTTTTAAAGCTTTTTTTTTTTTTTTACTAGCACATTCTTTGTTTGCAAAATCCATCTTGAAAGCTTTTTTTTTTTTTTTTTAACTATCATATTTCTTGTGTGCAAGCGGTCTTTTCTGAACTACGAGTACATATAAATACTTTCTATCCCCTTTCTTAGAGTTCCTTTGAACCTAACTTGAGTTCCCGTAAGCTGCGGAGTGAAGATGAAAACAAACAAATTAGCAATTCTGAAGCTTTTTAATGTTTTGAAAAAGGTTTGGCATGGCTGGAGCAGCTTAAAGACTGTGATACTGGTCAGCTAATAATATTAAGAAACGTGATAAGAGCTACAAAGGTAATGCAATCGAAACTGCGACGAGCAAAACATTTTTTCAACTTCTCGTGATATATGTAAAAGGTACTTAATTTCAAAATTAAAATTCAGGTAATTTATTCTTGTTTCTATTTTGCTGTGTTGCTTTATTTTTATTAAGCACTTGTTACCATAATAAGAAATATTGCATATATTTCTCCTTAATCTCGAAATTGAAGCATTCTCGATTATCCGAAAATTTCGATTTTCCGAAAGAGGGTTGGTCCCAATTACTTCGGATAATCGAGGTTCTACTGTACTGGGTGCGACATGCCAATTCCAAGATGTACTTTTAAAAAGTAATAATAAATATAGTTTGTTGAACAAAGCTGTTTTGTTACGCATGAGGTGCTATAAGGTTGAACGTTCGCTTTCGGATGTGTTATGTAGATTCCCAATTTAAAAACGTTCTGCGATGTGGTCGAGGTTGTATTGACATGTTGCAGTATCTCCCGGCTAATCTGTATTGATGGCACATTCAGTAATCACATGTAAATCCAAGATCATGTGTTGTAAGAAATTTTATCTTCGAGCTCACTTCAGTTCAGTGCTTTAATTTATCAGGAAAAACAACTATTTTGTGTTTTGATTTTTGACATGGCATATAATGCAGAAAGACTTTAACCCTCCGCTACACATTAAACATGTTGTAATACAATTATTTTTATTTAGTTTTTTCATTATCTTTCTGTTTTTTTTAAGGTCTGTATGAGAAATACATTATCTTCTTGATAGATAATTATCGGTATCATTAAATTCAGATGGGTTTTAGATCATGCAGTAATGGAACAGTGGCGCAGCAGTTGAGCGATTGTCCCCACTAAATTTTTGTAGTATTCTTCGCCTTAAAAAATCTCAGAAATTCTGTCCTGAAGTTTGATGAAGAATACTAATAAAATCTTGCGGTGTCAATTTATTCTTTGCTGCTACACTTTTCTATCACTGGATCATGATATGGAAACAAAATGTAACATTCTGTAATACAATCATTTTTTTTTTGTTTTTTTATTATTATCTTTCTGTTTTTTTTTCTAAGGTCTGTATGAGAAATACATAATATCCTTGACAGATAATTATCGGTATTATTAAATTCAGAATGTTTTTAGATCACGATATGGAAACTAAATGTAATATTTTGTTTAAGGTATGTCAAATACACAAATCAAAGATAAACGTTCGGCGTGACAAAACTCTCACTTGTACCCCAGGTATTGAATTTTCTTGTGTCAGTATATTTTTTAGCTACCCTCTGTCAAAACGATTATCTATTTTCTTCAAAATATTCAATGCTTTCTGTCTTCTGAATTTTGAATTGCTTAAAATATTGCACATTTTCTTTTATTCAGTTTAAATTTCCATGTTTTACTTTGAAGTAGATTATTATAACCAGAGTGACAATTTTGTTTAGTTATTTTGTGTTGCACAATAATGCAAGAATTTAATTTTTTTCTCATTAACTTTCTATTTTGTTGTTGGCTGCATGTGGGAAATGCATAATGTTTTTGACCCATAATTATCGGGAATCATTAATTTCCGAAAGTTTTTAGTTCATGATACGACAACTAAATGTAACATTAAGTTTTAGGTATGCCGAACACACAAATCAAAGATAAACGTTGTGTATAATGAAACTCTGTGTTGCTTTCCAGATTTTGTATTTTCCTGTGGCATTATATTTTTATGCCGAGCTATTAAAACGATTATCTATTTTGCTTCAAAATATACAGTGGCTTGTATCTTCTGTAATTGGAATAGCTTCAAATATCACAGCACGTATCATCCTGTTTTATTGTGTTTAATTTTCCACATTTTGCTTTAAGGGGGTCCGGGACACAAAAATCTTCAAATTTTCATTTTTTTTATTGGATTAAAAATTTCTCTTCCGTTTTCTGCTTAAAATGATGTTTAAATCATGTTTCTAATCTTAATTAGAACAGGAAATATTAATTTTTTTCGTTTTGGTTTGTTTTTAAAATCTGCCTTTCAAGCTATTGTTGTCAAGGAAACAAGTTCTTGTGAAATTGCGTTTTTCTTCATGATAGGTTTTTTCACCATTTCTCATATTTAAGTTCTTATAACTCGAGAACCGTTAAAAATACAGTGTTGAAACTCGGAACATATCTTTTTCAATTATTTTACTTCACTTTTGAGCCAGCATATTTGAAAAAAATATTTACTTTTAAAAAAATGATTTTTTTTTTTTTTTTTTTTTTTTAAAGTTGCAGCACTTTTTTGTAATTTTTTCGTTAAATATTTTTATTTTTTTTAAAAATAATATTTTTTAAAATGCTGGCTCTAAATTAAAAAATATATATTTTTGTTTATTTAAATGAAAAACAATTTAAATTCTACAAATAATATTTCGAGTTATAACGATTTTAAGTTATACCACTTTTTTCATAAATTTTAAGTTTAATTTTTTTTTAAAAAGCTATGAGAAGTTTTATCATTTGATTTTGCTTACAAATGATATGGTTAATCATCACAAAAAAAATTAAAAATTTTAACTCAATAAATACAAATTTTTTGAAAATGTGTCCCGGACCCCCTTAAGTAGATTAGTACAGCCAGCATAACAGTTAGTTTAATTATTTTCCATTTTGAATTGTACAGTGATGCAATTATGGACAAAAATAAACTATTTGTAATTTTTTTCTCATTCTAACATCATTTTCAGGAACGTGTTTTTTTTTCGTGCTTTGTGCAAAACTTTTATATTTCTCCCTGAACACAAACGCTTTCACCAACCTTCACTAGTTTTCTTATTTTGATATCACACTAACTTTCATACAACACATATAAACAATACGTTAAAAAAATTAAATATCTGTTTCGGTTATTTACCTTCAGTTAACTACTATTTAATAATGCAATAACTAGTATGTTGTGGTCATCACAATACTTTCATCTATGTAAATCAAATCAATTAAATGATTCATATAGTACAAGAAATTTTCTCGAATTAGCAAATATGTTCCCATTTTTTGTAGAAATGATTGAATTTCGACACCCGCTGTTGGATATTTAGTTTGCAACCAAAACTGAATGACGATGCTGAAATTTCCAATTTAAAATTCGTGCAGTTTCATTGAATTATGTGCATAAACAGGGGATATAATCATAAAATGTTTCGAACAAACCACGAGTTTTGTCCCTCGCTCTTAAATTAACGCAACACTTAAATGACAATGTATTCACATTACGATGATTCAAAATTTGATGTTTGGTTGAATTCTGCGCGCATAATCTGATGACATCAGCATTGCATAAATCGAATAAATCACCGATTTGCGAAAACAAATATTGGGTGACTTTTACGAAACACCAATGAGCACCAACGCACATAAGGATAGAACTTCAAATGCAATTTTGTCCTAATCTGCGTAGTAGTTCATGAGTAGAGCGCCCATTAAATTTATGCCACATACAGAGAGACAAACTTACAATTGACGTTTTCTAAATACAGTCAAATCGCGCTCAGGACCAGCATTCGAATATTTTTACAATTCATTAGTGTTTTTTTTTCTTGTACAGGTAGAAAACAGTAAAAAAAGTATAAACTATATTTAAAAAAAAAAAAAAAAAACATACATTTGTTTTAAGTACCTTCTTGGTGTGTGGAAATCCTGTTATTCTTTTAAAGCAAGTATGAATGAATATTTCTATGATTTACGCAAAACACTGTTGCTAATCTAGCTGTATTTTCATGAATATAACGCATAATGAGTAATTAAGGAAAGAGATATCACATACATTTATGTTATCCTACAGTCTAAACTCTTATAAATGCGCATGCTTTAAATCAATCGTTGCAAATTATAAATCGCGACACACAAAGGTTAAATTGATACATCGCGACATTTAATATGTACTTTAAAAGTATTACAAATTTTATCTATTGAAAAAAATATAACGAGTGCGATATTACAGATTTTAAAACAAATGGGGGAGACTAGGGAGGGTTGGCCCACTTTTTACAAAATGTTTTTTTTTATTTTTTAAATGTTGAACGAAGAATAAAGTTTTATATATAATTTTATTCGTTATACAATCAGCTATCAAAAGCAAATTGCTACATAAGTGTAATATATAACAAATTTGAAAAATGATTGATTTTATTTATGGGAAAATAATGGGTCAAGGCTCCACAGTATTGGAGGGTTCACCCACTATATGGGAGGCTTGACCCACTTTGTTTTATACTGAAATATTTGTGAATAAAAATAAAATCAGCATGAAAAAAGAATAATAAATTTATGCTTTTGCATGCTTTAATTATTATAAAAAATATTTTTGAAAATATAATGGTTAAACAAACCTGTTTAGACGCAATCGAAAGTCAGAGAGGAAAATTTTGTTTTAAAAAGGATTTTGTTTGAAAAGGTATAATTTTACTCTAGGAAAAATGAAATGCTAACATTTAAGATAGTATTCCGTTAGAGACAGAATACGTTTTCATAAGGTTTCATGAATTATTATGTCCGAATTTAGGAGCCACTGTCCCGCTTTTTTTTAGTCTCCTTGTCCTACTTTTTGAGACACTCGACCTGACAACTCTAGTTTTCACATACTTTGGCTTCATTTCACTGTATTCGTCCTGGTGAAATTGTCTACATACCTTCCTAAAGTTTTTCGATCAATACTATGTTCTTTTGCAGCCGCATAAGCACTTAACTTACCACTAACTCTTTCATTATAGGGTTGGGACGTATGTCGTCTCAACAACTATTTACTTATTCTGTTCGCACTACTTTTTGAAAAACGTGCTTTGCCATACACCTACACTAGAATACTTTCAAGAGATTTTTACCATAAGGAAATTATTTTGTAAATTGTGGTGCGAGTGAATACATAAATAGTCCTCAGTGCTACGTGTAATCTAAAGGTTATCATCTGCTGCTTTCATACTTTCTAGTTCTTTCTAGTATTTTTCACTGTTTCTATTTACCTATTGTAAGTAATATTTACATAGAAAAATGCTCCTATCAACTTTCCCATTTATATTTCATTAAATGTTTTCTTGGGGTGGATACCATAGCAATGTTTCACATCTTTCTTTAATCAGTTTAAAACATTTTCTTTTCCATAACCCCATTTCACTGTAGCTTTACAGAATAAAGTTACATTCTTTTTTATACATTGTCATTAACCTTTCATTATGCATAGTGTATAAAAAAAATATTTTCAAAACCACTTAATTAAGGGAGCCTTGAACATGTGGTCAACCCTCCCTCACATTGACTGGATCAAGCCTCCCCGCATATCTCTTTTCTAAAAAATGGCACATTGCTATATTAAACCTAACTTAACTGTACAATCTTTATACCTGGGATGAAAGCGCGGTATTTCTGTATTACTCAAAACCTATTTACTTAAATTTCTAAGATATATTTTATCCGAAAAAAGCTTACAAAATATTTCTAAAAAACACAACTTTTAGATTGAAAACGCCTCCCAATTGATTTTTTTCACACCTATTTCGATTATCTGTATGAAACAAAAACGTTTGTTTGAGCATTCCAGTAGCTTTGGTTGACACCTTTCGAAAAAACTCTAAATTCTTTTAAATATGAAAACCGAGGGGTGGCTCAAGCCTCCCGTATGGTCAACCCTCCCCAGTCTCCCCTAATCGTAAAATAGTACAGGCCAAAAAATGAACAAAAAGACAATATTTTTTTTATCTTTTTTAGAATGATATGGGCTAAAATTCTCCACTGATAAAGACGTCTGTACGAAAAATTGTTAAAATCGCACTTATTTTTAAAATATATTTTTTTATGATGCTGTTAATTATTAATAGTATTTTTATTTAATTACAAGTTGCTTATTAATCATGTTTAGTAAAAGGAGGTTGTGTTTTATAATAATATAGCATTACTTTTATTGTGAGTAAATACATTAGAAATAACTGTTATTTTCGTATATAGATATACTTTATAAAATATTGCCCTTTTTCCTAGAATAGATTGAACAAATACACCTTTTATCTAAATATTAAGTTAGTCTCTAAAATATTTCAATCATTACTTGGGCCACACAATAAAAATATTTAGTAAACTTTGGTGTCATGCTTGAAATTTGTCTCATTTAAACATCTATGATAATAATTACGGAGTCATTCCATTCCTGCTTTTAATCTCATCAATCAGCAAATCATATGCGACTTTAAGTAATATGATATATTTCTTCTGATGAAGTTTTGAAGCTTTTTGTCTATCATAATTATACATATCTGAAATTAAGATTAATACGAATTTTGGGATCGTTGTGGATGCATTTCGGGATTTCAAGTACTTATTTCAACGAATTTCCTGAGTTAATCTTTTAAGAGTGTAACACACTGAAGAAAATGAAATCTTAAAAAGAAAGAAAACATGAATATATTTCTTAAATATTTAAGAAATATTTTAATGAACATTTGTTAACCCCTAGTGGTCCTATGTCATTATCTACGAGATATCGGGAGCAGCATCTCAACATAAATTTATTGTGCTTGAACTACTTTTATTAAAGAAACATTTTTACCTGTACTTTGACAACATGTGCAGGGGACAAACATTATTTTTTAAAACAAAAATTATTTTTTAAATATAGTGATTCAAATAGAATATATAAAACAAATTATGTGTAAAAAGGTAAAGTTAGATAAGAGTCAAATTTACTATTATTAAATAACACCATATTTTCAACCATTATATTTAATTACCGTGAACAATCACAATTTATTTTTTAGGTAAAATGATTTTTTCATTTACATATATAGTTATTTTATCTGATAGTAATCATTAAAATATTTAATATAGTTTGTCTCAAGATTATTACATATTCTATCCGAGTTCCGAATGTTACCGTTATTTTGTTTACTTTGTTTATTATATGAAATAAATTGATTTTTTATATCCTTTCCGAAACATTTATTGACAAATAACAAATTACGTTCAAATAAGCATGCAAGAGAATAGCATGAAATAACTTGGAAAAAAGTACGTGCAGTAATCGATAAAAGTACAATACAGATATTATTTATTCGTAGAAGTATAGTTCCTGTTTAATACATCGTCAGCGATAATGTTAATCAATATATTTATGCCTTAATAGAAATAACCAAAATAACGGAATAAGCAACATAAATTATTTCCAGTGTTTGTTCCTGTGAAATAACTTTGCAATGTTGGTTATTAAAATTTCTAGAAAATGATTTACTAAATTATAAGCGTATGTGTAAAATCGAAATCAAAATATGTTTGATTTGCTTGTAAATAGAATTAAGGATTTCAATATATATATATATAGTAAACTCCCGACTATCCGGCCAAGTAAAAAAAAAAATGAGGAATGTTGCAAGCGGACGAGACAGGCAGGTTTTCGTCCGTAGGAAAGTGCTAACTCACGACAAGATGGAGCAAGAAGGGATTGCAGGATGCAATAGCAGTGACAGGCAAAAAGGGAGAGGGGGGTTAAGGCTTGATAACTTGTTTTTCCAGTTGGGCAACGAACGTTAACAAGTGCGGACGTTACTTTCGTATAATTTTTTAGTGTGCTTCGTGTTTATTTATTAAATATTAATGAAATGGGTGATAAACGAAAAAAGGTGGTAGTGATTATGAAGGAGAAACTAGCAGGAGGCAGCGACACCAGCTGATATTATTTATCTGCTTGTGTAAATGGAGGAACTTTGCGTGGCGGAAGAGTGCTAATAGGGAGAAGTAGTCATCTAGCAAGGACTTTTTCAAAAATTAAAAACTAAGTTTTGAGTCTTATATCTTATGCATAACTTTTCATGTTTGTACAATCATTTATTAATAAACTGTAAAATACGATTTACACATTTTTTTACGAATTAGGCTTACGTTTTACGTTAATGTTTTGCTTATTTTGAAACTGTATGTACTATATATATAGAGGAGAAGGTCCAAATACCGGCTAGGGTCCAAATACCGGCTACTAGGTGTTCTGAGAACTGAGCGCAGCGCAACCTAGTGGTGATAGGCAGAGTTTGTAACTTCAATTGAGAGAAGAAAGTTACGAAAAGTACGTCGCTGAAGTCTGTGTCATTTACAAATAGTAAATGCAAAAGTGTCGAATCTACGTAATCAGGTACATCAAAAGTTTTTCAGATATGCTTTTCTCATTTTTTTAAAATATACTGATCGCATATTGGCTTGAATTGTTGATTAAGTTATTTTCTAGATATACTTAGCTCTCAATTGCCATGCGTACAGTATTGGTATTTTATTATATGAATGAGTAATGCCGGTTTTAACTTAAACATAGCAGTGGTCCGTATACCGGCTACTAGGTGTTCTGAGAACTGAGCGCAGCGCAGCCTAGTGGTGATAGGCAGAGTTTGTAACTTTAATTGAGAGAAGAAAGTTAAGAAAAGTACGTCGCTGAAGTCTGTGTCATTTACAAATAGTAAATGCAAAAGTGTCGAATCTACGTAATCTGCTACATCAAAAGTTTTTCAGATATGTGTTTGTCATTTTTTAAAAATATACTGATCGTATATTGGCTTGAATTGTTGATTAAGTTATTTTCTAGATATACTTAGCTCTCAATTACCATGCGTACAGTATTGGTATTTTATTATATAAATGGGTAATACCGGTTTTAAGTTAAACATAGCAGTGGTCCGAACACCGGCTACCTAGAGTGGTCTAAATACCAGCTAGCCTTTATTTGGACCTCTCTCGGTTGCTCTGCTTGAAGGGGAAGAAAATAAATTAATTTAAATAGTTACATAATTAATAAATTAATTTAAATGGTTCATAAATATTCCCCGACCCATTTCGCAATATGAAAAAAGCAACCATGGCCGTAATTCTTCAGGGCCGACACTGGTTACCGGATCACTTTCCAAAAAAGAGCTGTTTGACACTACACAATTGCCTGTAATAAATGTGAAGAGAAAGAAAAAAAGTCCTTCCGGCCAGTGCCGGGAGGAAGAGGTAGCTTTCATAATCCTTATTTAAAAAAAGCCAACTTATATCATGCAAACACACGAAGGTCAATTTAGTGGAAACCGAATATAGGAGATTCAATACTAATTTTTATCAATATAATGAATGAGAATTTCGCGAAATTAGTCAGCTTTATCCAAGCTGCTTTTCTTTAAAGTAACTTATATTTGGCTGCCAAATTCGGCAATTATTTAAAGTGCCTGTCATTTTAAGACAACATGCTGGATGAGGCTAAGCAGTGAACTTGGTCGAGACCTTAGTAATTGCTGTGCGCATGCTCACTCACATCGGAATCGGTTAATATATAGGAGTGCTGTCGCATGCAAAAAATCAGATTTTTCAAAATGTCACCCACAATAGAAATTGAAACTGCTATATCTGAGCCATTTTTTAAGGTAAAGACAAACAAAAAATGCTCCTGAATCCTTATATCAAGATCAAATGCTTAAGAAAGAAACCTTTTTCAATTTCTAATTTTTTTGCACCTCACTTTAAATAATATATATATTTTAATTTAATGGCCGCCATTTTGAAACAAGATGGCTGATGAATCTGGCCAGAGAACTTGGTCGAGGTGTTGATGTATACTATCCACATGCCTTCTTACATCGAAATAGGCGAATACGTGTGTTATCGCGTGACAAATACAAGATTGTTTCAAAATGTTAGCCATGCTAGAAATTCAAAGTGTTAACCATGATGTTAACCATTCAAATTAACCATTTTTGAGATATCAACAAAAGAACAAATTTTCAGAAACAAAAACTGCTCCGGAATCTTTGTATCAAGGCCAAACACATAAAAAAATTCTTTTTCATTTTCCAATTTTTTAATAGCTCATTTTGAATTTTAAATTAAATTTTTTTTAAATGGCAACCATTTTGAAACAAGATGGCGAATGAAGCTGGCCAACGAACTCGGTCGAGACATTGGTATGTACTATGTACAGACCAAGTTACATCTAAATAGTTTCATAAATACGCCTGTTATCGCGTGACAAAAATCAGGTCGTTTTAAAATGTCAGCCACAAGAGAAATTCAAAATGCTATTACTCAGCCATTTTTTTTTAGATATAGACGAAAGAAAAACTGTTCCGGAATCTTTGTATTAAGGTCAAACACATACAAAAAAAAATCTTTTTCATTTTCCAATTTTTTGGTATCTCATTTAATTTTTTTTATTTTTTTATTTTTTTAAATGGCCGCCATTTTGAAACAAGATGGCGGATGAAGCTGGCCAACGAACTCGGTCGAGATATTTGTATGTACTATGTACACACCAAGGTACATCCAAGTCGGTTCATAAATACGCCTGTTATTACGTGAGAAAAATCAGGACGTTTCAAAATTTCAGCCACGCTAGAAATTCAAAATGCTATAACTCAGCCATTTCTTAAGATATAGACGAAACAAAAACTGCTCCCGAATCTTTTTATCAAGGTCAAACACATAAGAAGAAAATATTTTTTCAATTTTCAATTTTTGGTACCACATTTCAAATTTAAATTTTTCTTAAAAATTTAAATGGCCGCCATTTTTAAACAAGATGGCGGGTGAAGCTGGCCAACGAAACCGGTCGAGACATTGGTATGTACTATGTATAAACGAAGTTACATCCAAATCGGTTCATAAATACACCTTTTATCGCGTGACAAAATTCAGGACGTTTCAAAATGTCAGCCACGCTAGAAATTCAAAATGCAATAGCTCAGCCATTTTTTAAGATATAGACGAAACAAAAACTGCTCCGAAATCTTTGTATAAAGGTCAAATACATAAGAAAAAAATATTTTTCCATTTTCAATTTTTTGGTACCACATTTCAAATTTCAAATTTTTTAAAATTTTTTAAAGGCCGCCATTTTGAAACAAAATGGCGGATGAAGCTGGCCAACGAACTCGGTCGAGAGATTGGTATGTGCTATGTACAAACCGAATTACATCCAAATCGGTTCATAAATACGTCTTTTATCGCGTGACAAAATTCAGGACGTTTCAAAATGTCAGCCAAGCTAGAAATTCAAAATGCTATAACTCAGCCATTTTTTAAGATATAGACGAAACAAAAACTGTTCCGGAATCTTTGTATAAAGGTCAAATACATAAGAAAAAAATATTTTTCCATTTTTAATTTTTTGGTACCACATTTCAAGTTTTAAATTTTTTTTAAAATTTTAAATGGCCGCCATTTTGAAACAAAACGGCGGATGAAGCTGGCCAACGAACTCGGTCGAGACATTGGTATGTACTATGTACACACCAAATTACATCGAAATCGGTTCATAATTACGGGAGTTACAGTGTGACATAGGTCAGATATATATATATATATATATATATATATATATATATATATATATATCAATTTTGAACGGAGGGTGGTTTCGGGGTCTGGGGGTCATGATCGATGAAAATATACCAAAATTTTTTGAAATCGCTTTCCTCCGGAAGGCTGCAATAGGTAGCTTTTTTGTAAAGAAAGCTACCTAAAATGACGGAGTAAACGATGCTAAAGAGGCAGAAATTTGATTTTAACTCTCTCTCTGCTCAACCCGAGGTTTCTTTGGGCACCGTAAAAGAAGCAAAATTTGCGCAACCCGAGATTTCCTCGGGGATGCATTTTTTCCGTCTAATTAACCCTCCTTGATTATACCCACCATTTATTTTTTATTGTAAATTATGCCTTATTTAATCGGAGCATTTTCTAGTTAAATTAGACAAAAACTTTTGTTTTGAAATACCGGTGACAAAAGAATAAAAATTCTTGAAAGACGCTCTTCGCGAAGGTGTTAAATACGCAATTTTTGAAGCTATTTTGATAAAACAATTACGCACCGAGAGGGCTAAAAAAGTGAAAAGGGAAAATATCCAACAGAGGAATATGATAAATTTGTGTCTCTTCTGCATGGGTGCTTTCTATGTGGACAAGAATGGGGGAGGGGATTCTGGGTTCAATGTTACGAATGCGATATGTGGGCTGATAAGGGACTATACCGACGCAGAGAGTGATATTATGCTTTTGATTTTTTCAGATAAAATAATTCTCATTTCATTCAGAAAGCTTTTTTTTTTTTTTTTTTTTTTTTTTTTACACGTTATAAAACAAAATTAGAAACATAATGAGAAGAAAACTGTGAGAGATAGTCGTAAAGAATTTTAGAAATTTGACAAAAATACTTTTTTTATTAAAAATTGCGTATTTTTCTTCATTACGCGATCATAAGAAATGTTATTAAACAATACAATTTATTAATATAATATCCTTATTGCTTAATAATTGTCATTAGCTCTATTTGTGTGAGCTTTTGGAAAAAAAAAAAAAAAAAAAAAAAAAAAAAAAACTTAAGTAGCCGGTATTTAGACCCCATTTTAAAAACTCAAAATTTGAAGACTTTCGGAATTTTGCTTCTTATAAACAGAAAACGCCTTTTAAATTGATTTTTTTTTCTCTAAACAGTTATAAGACGTGTCAAGGAGCCCTGCTGTCACTTTTTATTTTATTAATTTTGAAAATTGTATGATTTAGATTGAAAACAAAAGTGGTGTCCTCTATATATTATCTTGAAATGTGTAACATGCGTTTTTAATATAATGAGGGGAGCGGTCAGGAATTGAGTAAATATTTATAGAACTCCGTCCTATCCGGCTTTTTTGTTATCCGGTCTACCTTTCCGCCACATTATTCCTGATAGTCGGGTGTTTACTGTATATATATATTTATCTCAAAAGGTTAACATGAATATGTAATAATGAATGGTAGAGTTAAATAAATAAAATTTTATAAGATTTATTTATAAATATTATATAAAGTAATCGTAGATACAAACTTATCTAATATTAATATGTGCACTTAAATCATAAGTTAACAGACTTAACAAATAAAAAGTAAATTTAAAAAAATCAAAAAAACCGACTGCGTAAAAAGGGAACTAATTAATTATATCTCATCAGTGTGAGACTGTTTTTTACATTATTTACCTATTTTTTTATTTACTTGTATTGATGGCTTTTAAGTTTTGCTTAATTGTTAGTTCCCATCTATAAACACTATTTTGATGAGGCCGATAGATGTTTATGATGGTTAGAATTGCAGTAAAGCTATAGATCCTACCTACACAACTTGCAGGTTGTGTAATTTTTAAACGGAGCTTCTGACTATAAAATAGTCAATGAAACATCGTCTTCACTTTGAAAGACCTATCCAATGACATGATACTCAATATGGTGGGTAAAATTTTGTTTTCGTCTCTACCGCCATTTTGTATTTTACCGCCGCCATTTTGAATTTATAACAACAAAACCTAGCCTATAACCATCGGACTCTTAAGACGAATCGATAGAGACATCATTCATTAAAATCCATCTAGCTGTTGCGATTTTTCGAGTGTATAAAGAAATCCACATACCCAGATACGCGTGAAACACATAAATCTTCTTAGGAGTCGCGTAAAAAGGGGAGGAAATTATTCAGAAATCCAATTGTTAAGAACGAACGGATGTAAACAGAGACATTTTTGTAAAATGGGAAATACAATGCGGATGATGCTAATCAATTCGCCATGTGGATAAACAATCGGAGATTTAGCAGCAAATGACGATGACTTTAAAAGTTAACACGCTTGGTTTTCGTTAAGCCAGAGAAACCTCAATCTCTTAAACGCATAAAGCATTATTTTATTAGTATACATATAATAAGAAATCTCTATGAACAACAGAAAATTTTCAGTCTATTTTCGAAATATTTTGAATCAGTGTTCATTAACCCTTCAGGGGCAAGGAATTGTGTTTCTGTAATGTCGAATTCACACCTGAATCTTCCAAAAATTTTATTCCAAAATAGGGAAAAGCAATTTTACGACTTTTTTCTACCAAAGTTAGAAGAGTAAAATTTAATAATTTTTTTTCTGGTGCAAATCTTCATTTGTCATATATCCCACAGCCCCTCAAGGGGTTAAGATGGAATACACTAATAACTACACGAATTAAGTTCAAATGCGGCTTCTTATATTCAACAAATATTTCAATTTTTTTTCACATCAAATACAAAAACTATATATAGTCCAGGCAATAGAGACCGTATAGGGACTCTACCTAGCAAAATTAATGGTAGTAATGGAAATCGGCTTTCTAGATGTTTTTTGGGTCGCTGAATCCGAATTTTTAACTTCCCACCAAAATATCCCCCGGCAACCCCACCAAATTTTGGTAAAAAGCCCCCCAAAAAAGGTTTTTATTAAAATAATCAATTTTTTTTATTGTTTTATGGGAAAAGTATCAAGAAATTTAGAAAGTAGACAAAATTTGCAACAAATTAGATATATGACATTATGACTTAGGATGAAGGGGAAGGGGGGATCTGCCTCGGAACATGCGCGGTGCTGCGTGGACTAAGTTGCGCAATTCCACTTAACCACTCACACGTTTACATTTGCCCTCCCATCTCCCCTCCGATTTTTCCTTATAAGGTTTACTTTAAGTTTTTTGGGTCACTGAATCCGAATTTTTAACTTATCCCCAAAATTCCCCCTCCCCCCGCGAAACCCTCCTAAAAGAGTTGTTATTAACTTAATTTTCTTATTGTTTTAGGTAAAAAGCATTTGAAATTCAGAAACTAGACAAAATTTGCAACAAATAGGATATATGGCATTATGTCGTAGGATAAACGGGGAGAGAGGGAGCTGCCTCGGAACATTCCCCGAGCGCTTTTCTTAACACTAGAACGGCGGGAAAATCTTACCTACTGGAACGGCGGGAAGGGGTCATTTTGACCCCTCGATGAAACTACTGAAATAACAACGCTAAAACAATTTTAAATGCCATACATTGGCAAAAATATGTAATTTACGTGTATTTCATAATTTATATTTAATATTACTCGATAATTTATTGAATTTTTAAAATACTGTATATGTAACGCCAGCAGGGCGATTAATTGGATCATACTACGACTACTCAAAAAACTCATTAATTTGATATAAAAATCGATTTAAAATTAATGTTTTCACAAACTAATGTTAACTAAAATAAAACACAATTTATAAAATAATATATATTTATATTTTCATCTACTTACTCGCCGAATGATTCACTCTCTAAATCCATAAATGAGAAATATGTTCTGTTGTTTTCGTTATTTCATTATAAGTGTAGCTGAATGGTTAATATGTTAAGCATTCTCTTTCAATTTTATTTAATGCTTATAGTACTCCAAATTGTACACACGTATTAGGAATTAATTCAGTTGTAACAAAAAAAAAGTAATTTTTCCAGTACATTTTACTCCAAATTGTTCACAAGTATTAGGAATTAATTCAGTTGTAACAAAAAAAAAAAAAAAAAAAAAAATTAGCAATTTTTCCAGTACACAACTTTGAAACATGGTGTGCAAAATTCTTGAGATCTGTTGCCATTGCATGTCTGTACTTAACATTTTTTCTCTTGATATCTATTTTATTTTCGTGTTTTTTTTTTTTTTTTTTTTTTTCTGAAGACTCAGGAAAGATCTTCGGGAGATTTGAAACCATAAGATCCATTCTGAACACATCTCCTAAATTTAATAGAAAATCTCTTCTACTGATAGGCTTTCCTGTTACACTTTTATATATTATCCAGGCGTTTAAAGCTGCATGATCCAAAATATTGAAAAAGATATGTACAGGCCATCGTCCAGAAGCCGATTTCACGGAGTATTTTCGGCACATCTGATCATGGATATCCACACCATACTTCGTTGCGTTGTAATATCCTATTGAATCGTGCAACTTCTTGAGACCGTCTTCAGTTTTTACAGTAGAATGTAATGAGCTCAGTAGAAAAACACATTTTTTTCTTTTGGCTTGATAGATGATGGTAAGTGTCATATTATCACATTCCACTATCTTCGATGAATAAAGAGTACAGCTCATATTTTTCAATGATATAGGAATTTCTCTTCGGTTCTTTTTCATTGTGCAACCAAAGTTGTATTTTTAGCTTTTAACATTTCTGCTAATTTGATGTTAGTAAAATAGCTATCTGTCGTAATATTCCTCCCTTCGTTTAGATGGAGATCTGTTAATTTCACGACAACATTTTCCGATAAACGTAATTAAGGATTTGCTGTTTCATCCTTTTCCAGATAAATAAATTCATCCAAGAGGTTTTTAGTATCAACGTCAACAGATCACCAAAATTTTATTCCAAATTTATCCGATTTATTTGGCAAATATTGCGTAAATTTATATCTATCCTGAGATGCGAACAATTGTTCATCAACTGTAATATTTTGTACTGGTCGGTAGCATGTTTTGCAATTTTCAATAAATTTATTCCACATTTTAGATGCAAGAGCAAATTTATCAGTCTGTAGTCTGCTAGATCCTGTTGTCTTTTCATCAAACCTAAAAAATATTTTTCTTTCTTCGAATCTATCTCTTGAGATAGTTTATTTGCAAAATAGTATTCCTCATGCCTTGGACGACAATGAATATAAATCTAAACCATTTTTTTTTTATTGCTCCTCGAACATATAGTATAGCAACAAAAGCAGCTTCGAGTACAAAGAGTATTTTACTAATGGGGTCAAAATGACCCCCGTCCGCCGTTCTAGGAATACAAGTCCATATTTCTAAAACTAACAAATCTAGAAAGCTGAATTTTTTTTTAGAAATATATGTTATCTATTTAGGAAAAGTCAAAAAATTTCAAACGATTTCGCCCAAGCAAACAAAAGTAATCAACGGACGAAAGTACTCAGGTGTCAAAATGACCCCTACCGCCGTTCTAGTGTTAAAAAACAAATTTTTTCAAAAAATCAATTTTTGGGGGGGTTGCCGGTTGAAATTTTGGTGGGAAGTTACAAATTCGGATTCAGCGACGCAAAAAACCATAAAGTGAGTCAAAATCCCACCAAAATTGCACCCGGCAACCCACCAAAAAATTTTTTTTTTATTTGAGTAAATATAAATTATATTAAATTTTTTACTTGGTTCTTATTTTTTTAAACGAAAAATATGTATTTGTAGGTTATTACGATATAGCACAATTAAGGAGATTATACAATAATGCATAATAATAATACGTAAATGTTAAATTTACCATTAGTATACTTGTACACTGTTTATACACATTTTACATATATTTTACACACATTTTACGCAGCTGAACACTATTTGAATGTATTAATTTGAGTACATTATTACCTATTTTTGCATTTTTATTTATGTTCAATATTTTCCCTTGATGAACCAACAGTAATCGGTAACCATTGCTGCATTCCATTGCGATTGATAACGAGACTCCATAGCAGAAATTTGTTGGCGCACGCCGTGCTCGTCACTAATTGCTCCATATTATCTGGGAAAAAGTCAATGTGAGAGTGCAAGAAATGAAGTTTTAATGACCTGTGACAATTTAACTCTTTAAAATTTTTTAACATATTTTAAACTATACACTTGTAATTTGTAGCTTTGTTATTCCCTAAGAAATTATGCGCAACGTCCTTGAATGAAAGCCATTAAACTTCAGATTCAGGTACACCTTGATAAATATAAGGTCTGATTATGTTTTGGTGTAAATCGCCAAACAGGTGACGCTGCTATGCTGAATTTTTCATGATGCAATATCTCTATCTCAAGAACAAATGCAAGAATTTTCATCAAACTTCAGATTCAGTTAGAAGCTTATATTATCCTTATAATTATCCTTATAAGGTTTTGGTGTTAATCACCCAATAGGTAGTGCTGCTGTGCGCATTGTTCCGATTTTCGCAATAGCTCTATCTTAAAAACTAATGCGGAGATTTTTATCAAATTTCAGATTCAGTCAGAAGTTAACACAAGTTGTTGCTGATTTGGTTTTGGTGTAAATCACCCAAAAGCTCCCGCTGCTATGCTGCATTTTATAGGATTTACGCTATTTTAGCAGTAGTTATATCTCAAGAAGTAATACATGTAATTTCATATATTTAGAATCCTCATAATGGGCATAGATTGCCATTTAATGTTGACACTCTGAGAGTGAATTTTGTAGTACATAGAATGTAGTATGAGATAGAGGAATGTTTTGGAATTGGCACATCAGACTAGTTTTTTCGTCTGCTGCATTTGTTATTTTAAAATTTTCTAAATTTCTACTACCACACGCTGAAATCCCCCTTTCCCCGCCATTTAAATGTTTAAAACTTGTATGTATAAAAATGAAATCCTTTATTGAAAATTTCATATTATAATTTATTAGTTTATTTAATTTGTAGGTCCATACTTTTTTTCTATTTCGGTCCTTAAAAGTCCTCAATTTTTAATAGAAAATGTGTACGAACCCTGTATTGTTCTATCTATGTACATCGATTTCTGCTTTCCCCTTCCCTTGTAAAAAGTATGCAAAGTTAAAATAGTCCTTCATATGAATTGTTGCTGATTATGTTTTGGTGTAAATCGCCCAGCAGCTGGCGCTGCTGTGCTGTATTTTTCATATGTACGAAACACATCTTAATGGTGCCTAGAAGTATTGTAAGTAGCAGATATTTGTTCACTTTCAGGGTCATTAGACTGTAGAAACAAAGTACTTTAAAAGGCAATGAAACAACATAATGAGATATATTTAAACACAAATATCTCTGAAATGGAAACTAACTTCACGTTTTTGTGAATGTTTTCTAAATTCTCAAAGGTTTGGTTACTTAAATCCGTTAAAATTTCCAAGAAAAAATTTCTGGTTTATCAGTGTATATAAACTGTTATAGCTATTCTGTGAATATTCGGTTGTAAATAACGAAAATCGGCGTGCCAATTGAAGTAGTTTTTAGAGAATGAATCAAGTCTCTGCTTGAATTTTTTGATATACCTCATATTAGATTTCATATAATTTTTTTACTGAAATGTGGAAAACTGCGTAACATGATATAAATTTATTTAAGAAGAAAAACGTTAAAAACCGTAATATTTATCCACTGCTCGTTTTTGTTAGACAGATAACAAACAAATTGTGCAGAAAACTATAAACGTCTTTCTCCAATATAGAAAACTATAGCATTTTTAAAGAAATAAAATGAAAACAAAATAAATATGGTAAAAGTGATAAACATGGAAAAACTTTACATTTGCGAAAAAAGAATACCTTGAATTCCAATACTCTACATTATTCCTTTAAGACCTGACCTACACATTTGCGTAGGTGAACCTAAAGAAAATATAAAAACATTTCCCTATTTTAGAGCTATTTAAAGTCGAGCCTGCAACCGCAGAATAGCGTGGATCCTCCCTTAGCATAACCTGACATAGGGTATTTTTTAAAAATAATTTCAATTAAATATGATCCTTATCAATTAGAGTAAACCAACTTTTCATTTTTACCAAAAATCTTTAGGTTTTAAAGGGTTATACACATAAAGCGTTATAAACATGCATCTCTGATATTTTAACCTTGTGTACAAAAATATTAGATCGATAGTTTTAACTAATAAAATAATCAATAGATTTTGATTATTCCTGGTCTATTACAATTATTGACTATTGCGGTTGCGTAAAAAAACATGTTTGAATATGTAATTTGTTTCTCAAAAAATGGAAATTTCGTCAATCTAAGCTAAAACCTGCTTAACAGAATTAAATGGATACACTTAAAATCTATTAAAAAAACATAGGTATTCCAATAACTGTGGAACATTTCTGTTTGTTTTCTCAAAATTGAATTCATGAATCTAATCGTTTTTATAGTAATGTTGTACTTAATTATAAAAGGTAAATTTCCATGCTGACGTGATAAGTATCAAACCCATCTACAACTAATTCCGGGAATTACCTAAGCGTGCGGATGTTTGAATATTATCTGAATAATTTTTCTCTATAAAACGGGATACAGAATTTTAATGAATTTTTAGCTTCCTTACAATCAAATTTTATGTATGATTTACGATATCACATTAAAAAAAAAACATTAACAAAATTTAGGTACATGACAGGAATTTTATAAATATTTCAAACAACGTGAATTATCTTCGAATGAACTATTTCAAGCTGATAAAAATACTCTTTTAACTTAACATAATTATGTTAATAACGAAATTCAAAATTTTTTAACTCGTAATGACACGTAATCAGTTGCTTCATGAAAGTAACTTAGAGGTATAAAAATAAAATTTTTAGATTGCAAATACCTTGACTCAAGAGATAAATGAAGGCATAAGACGTTATGCAACAGAAACTAGAATTTGAGAAAATTGAAGCGAAGGTTATTGTTGTAATTTATTTATTTACTAGCCGCTCTCGGCGACCAGTTTGGTCTCCTTTAAATCTATGCTAAAAGCATTGTATCATGTTAATTTTATTCATAATTTAATTTACTTGCTCAATCCTTCGCCAAATCGGAAGATTCAGATACAGAAATCATGAACTCGGTATTTTTATGTTAGCCGAGTGCAGATGATAAATGGCCAAAATTTTCTTATTTCATTAATTTCATTTAAAATATAATACTTTCACTCATTTTATTTAAAATACATAACTTTAATTTCAAACTGAAATGCTTAAAATTTATTACTCGCAATTTTCTCTTACTTCTTAAAAAAAAAAAAAAAAAAAAAAGAAAAGAAATAGAATAAAAAGAAAAGAAAAAAAAAGTAATAAATAATACTATAAACTATGACATTTAATTTCAACATCAAAGTTTTGTTTTAGTTTACCTCGCGAAAAATTGCTTATGACAGTCGCATGAGATGGACTATTATAATACTGGGGATATGATGGTGATGGAACAATATTTGGCGATTTATCACCTGCGCCCGGCTAACATTAAATTACCAAATTGGCTGTTTGGCATATAAAAAGTGAAGCGGTCAACCCGGAATTATTGATGACAGTAACATGACTTAAACTATTATTATTATAGAGATTATCACCTGCGCCCGACTAACATTAAATTACCAAACTGGCTGTTTGGCATATAAAAAGGGAAGCGGTCAACCCGGAACTATTGATGACAGTCACATGACTTAGACTATTATTATTATAGAGATTTGATTCCTTCCTAGCACATGTTTGAATGTTAACAGATAATAATAAACTTGCCTAGAAAAGAATACTAACATTTAATTATTAAATATAAAAGTATGTGACATGTCTCATATCTTCAATACTAAGTAGAATTTTAGTATTTTAATTTTACTGAAAGATATACTACCTTATAAAGCTTTCTGCCATAAAATAAAACAATTTTGAGAAAATGTATCGTTACATGTTCTTCAACGAAGCTCTTCAAATATGAAATTCGTTTATTTTAGACATTGAT
Source organism: Maratus speciosus (assembly GCA_963932465.1). Taxonomy (NCBI): domain Eukaryota; kingdom Metazoa; phylum Arthropoda; class Arachnida; order Araneae; family Salticidae; genus Maratus; species Maratus speciosus. The sequence goes on from OZ010789.1 coordinate 194,935,545, forward strand.
GTATACACCATTCGAGCATAATTTTAGCTATTCATTATGTTTAGGGTATTATAATAGGCAGCATGTAGTAGTTATAGGTCATTCGTTTTTACTATGGGGGATGAAAATATTACAATACAAAATAAAACCAAGACATTTTTCAGAAAAATATTTACAATAAAAAATATTACTATGTGTTTGGTTAAAGAAATTACAATTTTTAAGAATAGAAAATAAATGTAAATTTGAACATGTCACATTAACAGTAAATTCACGCTGTGAGATAAATAATCTTTAATTTTAAAGAGATATCTATGCACATGTGCAAAAAAGAAACGGCATTAAAAAAAGTCACTTGTAAATTTGCTTGTTCCTTGAATATATTTTTTTGTAATAATCGCATTTTTATTTGGGATATAAATGTGTACCGTCAAACTAAATGTTAAATTTGAATTTTTATTTCGAGGTGAAAGTCATTTATTAATAAAATTAATTAAAAAAAACTATTATTATCCAAATAAGATATTTTAACTTGTATAATGAGATATATATTGATAAACAAAAAGGGGATAATATAAATAAAACCTAGCGCAAAATTCGAAGAAATAATAGGGGATTACTTTTTGTTCTATACATATATATTATATAAAAATTTTTATTGCCGATATTCCTTAAATTATTCTTTTTTTTTTGCATATTAATAATTTCCCTGCTTTTTAATAATATCTATGATTCATTCCAATTTAAATATACGTAAATGTAAAATACGTATATCAATAATATCTTATTCCAAAAGCATAAAGTATTAAGATTATTCATTAACTTCATTAGCTATCCTATCTATCATATTCTGAGTGAAGTTAATTTTTATGTTCGAATGTTTTCAAAAGCCATTTTTTTCTTTCCAAATTTCATTTTACGAAACATCTGTTCCCACGCTTGATTTTCCATCCTAAAAAGTTTACGACATTAAACGGGAACTCTTTTCGTTTAAGTCGCACTCTCTGTCTCTATTAGTTTAGACAATCGTCTGGCAGTAGCCCTCTTTCTGTGATTTGTCCTTTTCCCGTGCTACGTAAACACCTACCGTCGTCTTGACGAAAATCATATGCACGGTCTCGGAACAGAGTATTTCGCCTATTTTCAAGTGTTAACTAAAAGCTATCTGGTGCTCGTGACATCGTAGAATTCATGAATTGCTTCATCAACACCATTCCAATGTGAGCGTGCTGTATCGCGCGAGATATGGTGTTTCAGCTTACTCTATTACATGGGAATTGTTGGCGCGCCCTTTTTACCAAATAAGTAACTTACAATGCTAAAAGGTGTCGTCTTATTCCTTGGGAGAAATTCTCAGTGGTGATCATTGCCTATCACTCGACCATGATTTTCGATTGCATAAATTTCTCAGTGGTGATCACTGCCTTTCACTCTACCATGATTTTCGACTGCATAGAAATTTCGTCTGTATGGCTTTAGACATATAACGGCATCTCAGTTGCGACTATTCATTAAATTATACTCCGATCTATATAGAACCTGCTAAATTACCATATTATATATATCTTAATAATTTTTAATATACTCAAGTTAAAAGCAGTATGAGATTATAATGGCATAATGATCCTGCTCAGTTGTTCTTTATTACTTTTCTAAAATCTCAAAATTGGCAGTTAGGGTATTTTACTTTTGAAATAAAATTAAAGTAATCTGATTGTTTTTATCATATCAATGGTAAGTGAGTCATCACATTTTAATTGTAGGTTAGTAAATTCTAAGAATAACAATTACATAGAAAGATATATATATATACATATATTAATTTTAATCTAATATTACATCTAAAAATATATTGTGCAACGAAGAATTTTATTTCATTTTCATGTAAACGTCGATATTTTTAATTCAGAAAACTTTTTATATCAAGGAAAAAAAAAAACTACCTTGAATGATTGATGTCATGAAAATTTAATTTATGGTTTTAACAAAATCTTTTTGAAAAACTAGTTTGCAAAGGGAAAACCTATTTCGAAACATGTTTCTTTTTCTTTTTAAGTATGACAGTATTTGAAATTTCTATTATTTCATTAGTCTTTCTAAATCAAGATTTTTTTCTCAAATTTCAATAAATCAAAATTGTGACGCAAAAATCCCCAAAAAATCTTATGATTCGTACTTTTTATCATACAGCATTTTTATAGAGATATGTAAAATGGGATAAATTTAAACGACAGCAATTTATCAACAGAGTCATTTAACTAAAAATGATAATATTTATTGAATTTTTCATGCTCTATATAACTTAAGTGGTATTAAATTAACAATTATTCTACAACTCTACGTTTTTTATTATCTCCTGATAAAAATAACACTTCCAACTTTCAAGTTCTAGAGTCATGATCTGAATCAGAATATGGATCGTAGTACGTTAACCCGATATAATTTTTATCTTTTTTCAAAATATTGATCACATTCGTTCTTTTTTGATGATTCTTACATGGAAAACAAGATGGAAATTAAACGTTAAACGTGGCAAATAAGGTGCGTTCGTACTATAAGTAGTTTTAAAAATATTTTTGCACGCATATTATACTGAATATATATTTTAGTGCACGACATAAGTACATATCAATTTCATTCTGTTCCAAAGACTGTAATATCATTAAAATGCACTTGCAACAATTTTTTACCATTGGCCGTAATATAACGGAAAACTTTTAAATGTCCCTGTAATTAAACTATATATCCGATTTTCGAAAAAATTGAAATGACTCGAAAAAATATTGCAGTAATTATATATTTAAAATTTCAGACCAATTTTATACTTATTTTTTTATATTGGTAACGAATTCTTAGCTTTATAAGTTAAAGATATTAATATATAATTATTATTATCGTTGTTAAAGATTTCTTAAATCTTTACTGTAATAATCTTCGTTCTGATTTCAAAATCTGATTTTATGTAATATGTTGTTTGCTATATAAGAATAAAGAGTTTCCTAAATAAATTATTAATATATTTTATACAGAATGGGAAATAAAAAGTATATATATATATATATATATATATATATAGCCATAATTAAACATTACCGACCATCATCAAACTATACAAATAATACCTACTCAAAAGAATGTGTGATACAAAACTTCAAATATGAAATATTTAAATTACCATAGTTAAGATCACCTTAGACGATTTATATTCCAGTAAAATATCTATAAAATTTGTTCCAGAAACAAAAATGTCCGTTTGTTTTAGTATTCCAAATTTTTAAAAAAGTCACGTTTCCCGTATGCACTGGTTTTGATTTGATTTACTTAAAAAGTAAAAGTCAGTAAAGGATTTTAGAAAGAAAAATAGAAATTTGAAAAACATACGTGAATGCAAAAATTTAGTAAAGAGGTAACACAAGTTGCTTAAGGTATGTGCCTAACCCACGAATCGCTTTTTTTGCGAAAAAATTCGATTTTTTCATTTATTTTAAATTATAGTTCAAACACTTAGGATTCCAAAAATGCCTTACTTTTGGTTCAGCGATAATTGGAAGCAAAGTTATCACACAAAATATAAACCGGAAATGAACTTTCTGAAACCGGAAGTGACCGTTTAAAGATCCACAGAAAGATAAACAATACATTTTAATCCACAAATATATAATATATAATATATACACAAATACATAAACACCTACAAATATCAGGAACTTTAAAGTTGTAAATTTCATACTTAATTTTGTGTGTTATATCAAAATCCTAATTTAAGTTTTTCATTGTGTACGTTTACGAAAAATTTTGTTAATTTCTCGTAATAGAAAATTTTGTTAAATTGTTTGTTATATTTAAGAAAAATTGTTCGAGATTTTTATAAAATGATTATTATATGCTACAGATTATTTAAAGCCAAATTTTGTACTTCATATGCATTAATGTTTGACAAAACATGTTTATAATTTTTTTAAGAATTATCTACATTTCTATAAACCTCGAAAACATTTATAAATGTTTTTAAAACTTTTGCTTAGTTTTATCTTCATATAACGGGTAAAAAGGAACGTACAGAACAGGACTTTTACAATTTATCACAATATTTATCAAGTTATGCAATTAAGTGCTAGAAAGATAATCAGCCGATCAACTAAATGTAAAAAATTAGCTAATTAGATTATTTGTTTTAAAACAATTACATACAAATGATTATTTCTTAGCGTCTTCAAGATGTTTAAACAGAAGATGCCTTCTAATAAAATCTTATTAATTAATGAATGAAGTTAATGAGTATGCGATTGATTTACTTGCATCGTGTAAGCCAAATAAATCAAATTTATGAAAATATATCTTGAGCAGCATACAAATATCGCATTATTCCCAATTATTAAATTTATTTTTAGACACAAGATTTTTTTAAAATTGTAATCAGGAAATGCATGCAATATCTATAAATATTTATATACTTTTTTAATTTGATATACAGATTTACTTAGTATGATATCATGAATTTCTATAAGTTTTCTTTCAAAAATATGCTAAAATTGGTGCAAAGCTTTGCAGAGCTACATCAGTATAAAAATAAAATATACCATAGAAAAAAAAAAAAGAATGCTAAACACGTTGAAAAATCCCCGCAGTGCAATGAAATAAAACTGCTTCAATTTAATTGATCTGGACGCTTTAATTAGGCCGGACGCTTAAAGGGTTAAGCAGTGGTGCAACTATTAATCACGCATACGACTATCATATTTTTTTATTTAAAAGAAACCCTTTGCATTTAAAATATTTTTTGTGAAAATTCCATATTTCTTAATACATAGTTTAAAAATTACTTAGTTGTCAAAAGCAGTAAAACTTCTCCGTACATTAAATCGCCAAGCATAAGGAATCTTGGCGAATTTAGACGTATGTCCTCTTTCAGGGGACGCAAATTCTTTGATATTCGTCTAGGGTACACTTTGTCCTTTTGAGAAAAAAATATATAGAAATCATTGGTAACGAAAGAGAAGAAAGTACGCCAAATATGAAATATACTTTTTGTGTATCTTACAAAAAATGCAGTAATTTTTTTTTCATCGAACAAGCAATAAGGCAGCATTTATAATTAAATCGAAGAATATATGATACTGTAGTTCGAGTATTGTTAATCATGATAGCATGACAACAAAGAATTCTGTAGCAAGAAACAGAGGTGGAAATGTTCTGCAAATCTCTGCATTTGTTTCATGCATATGATAAATATGTTTCGTTTTGATTTCAAAGTTTTTTTAATGATTTTTTGTACAATTAGCAACAGCATAACGCTAACGTGCAAAACAGTTGGTACGCTCACACAGTCATATGAAGACTAGATACTGTGAACAAAATAGCCAAAGATTAATAGAACTGAATATTCAGATTGATTGTGAATTGTCTTGATATAGCTATCTACAGAGGAATTGTAATCTTAACATTTTTGCGCATTTTTTTCTGTGGTATACATATTAATTTAATCAGAGAGTAATATTTATAATTTCATGTTACAATTCCTTGATTTTTGGCATATTAATTCATTTAATGATTACTGTACGTAAATTATTGACCCGTATATGTTATATATTATATGTTTTTACACATATAATTATATTAAAAAATAATTTAAATAGTTTTCCTAAAAACTTTAATTTTTTAATTACTATACAAATAAACTTCTTTTTATAAAAAATAACTCATGTATAAATTTAAGTAATTCAACAAAAAACAATTTACAAAGCTTGTTAAATTATCTAGGCTATTTTTTTTCGGATTTAATTACAGAATTTTTTAATTCTTTTCTAGGCAGTTCTACACGATAACGAAACAACATCATGTCTTATATCTTGATTGCACTCTGAAGATTATATGTTACTTTGCTAAGACTGGTTCGCAAAAGAAGAACATTTTAACATGCTTAATGACATAAGTGAGTATTTTAGCTTTAGATAACGACATCGTTAAATATCTATTAAGGAGATGAAGATTTCTTTACAAACACGGTGTTCGGGGATATATATATCATTCTATCAAATGAATTATGTTTTAAAATTCTAATATATGTACGTGCAGTATATCCTAATATTCAACCGAAAAGTCTAACTGAGACGTAAAGAATATATCTGAGAACCATTTAAAGCGTGGATTCCAAAATAGGGCAATTTGCGACTCGTAAATTCAACAACGTATAACTTAGGAATGTATTTAAATATGCGATTACTAAGCGAAATTTAACACTAGAACGGCTGAGAGGGGTCATTTCAACCCTTGCCAAATGAATACATGTCGATGCGAACCAGAAAACTTTTTATAATATAAGATTAGTATATGCTGCACAAAAATAACTTAAATATATAAGATAAATAGTTTTAACTAAAAATTCTAATGTGAAATCTATTTATATAAAATCCAAGTCTCTGTGTGTCCCTCACGATTCCGGTAGGACCGCCTCATTGAAATGAGTAATTGTTGAAAAAAACTAATGCAGGGTTACCACAGTAGCGCCAAATGTTAGCCAACTTGGTGATAGCTGGCTAATTTGGCGAAATTCCCATTTAAAACCATTAATCTTTCATAAAGGAGGTCACCGAAATTTAATTTAAACTCCGCTCTTTTAAGATATTTTTCAAAATCTATGAGTGAGAATTTAAAGTACATCTTTACATCTTCCTCCCGATGCTACTAATAAAATAACCGCCAATAGACGACGCTGTACTATGTGAGCTCCTAATTGCGCGATTTTAATGTGCTTTAGGAACTTTTCCAATATAGATGCCTTGGCGAAAAGCTTTCCGGGAACCTATCCACTGTTTCATTTTATATACACACGCATTTTTTTTTCGATATTTATACGATTTATTTAATATAAAAAGACGTTTCACTAATTTTATAAAGAAACAGATGTGATTTGTACATAAAAACATCAATAATATACATATAAAATAAACATATAAAACAAACAAAAACGCTCATCAAGTTTGTTTTCATAGCTGTTTATATGATTTGACAACAAATCTCGATATTTTTCCGTTATACGGACACCATGCCAAAATGTATGCTAATGCGCCAATTATTTCAAAATGCTAAAAGATATTTTTAATTTTATGCCAGCAGTTTAATATGAGTTTTATTTTATTGCTTTATTTTATAGCAGTTATTTGTTCACTTATTTTAAGTATATAATTGTGATTTAATGAAATAGTTCGTAAAAGTCTGGAATTTTCGAATGTTATATTTTTTAAATACTCACTTTAGTATCGACAATGTTTTTTCTTTTATTTTTCAAATGCTTCAATTCACGTGATTTTCATTTTGCGCCATCTATTACGCTTGGCGACAAAGGTATCCGTATAACGGAAGCAAACCCAAATCTTACTTTCTGATGCCCAAATTACACCAAGCTTTTTTTTAAAAAAACGCCAAAGCTCCTACAGTGGAAAAGTACCAAACTGTCTATTATTTTGCGCTATCTGTGTTATAGTTTGTACTATGTGTAAGGGGTGTGGAGCGAAGAGTTTAAAAATTAAATATTAAAGTTTCGGCACAGATGTCATATACGCCCCATATTGGCGCGATTTTTTTCTGACGCCAATGTCATATACTCAACGGGTATTTAACTGGCGGCAAAGTGTCGTTATTTTGCTTGATATGGTAACCCGGATGTTGTTGTTTATGCTGTTGATGTTTTCGCCAAATTGGCGTATATGACAACTGTGCCAAAGTTTCTATAAAGCAGTATAAGACTAAAAAATTAAGAATAAAATAAATTCAAAATAAGACTAAAGAAGAAAGAAAATTCATGCGTTAAGCATAGAATATGAAACACTTTCCAACACATCCTGAATGTTTTAACAAAACTTCGTTATTTGGGGAAATAAGATAACTAAGTAAACATTTTAGAAGACGCATAAAAAATTTTAAAATTTGATTTCAGCAGTTACCGTTTATAGCCAATAGTATCGTTATTACATGCCACTATTTACCCAAAATTTAATTTAAACTACTCTTAAAACTACTGAAACCACATTTACAGATATTATCATCCATAGACGGTTATGTATCCAATTCTTTGCGTGACCCTGTACATCATTTTATCTATATTCTACAAACATTTCTTAGTAAACTAAATGCAGTTCAGCGTAAAAACGCACAACTCCTTTAAAAACCACCTTTAAGCAATTTACTCTCATACTCAGTAACCCTTACGAATTCTTTTGTGTAGCCCTGCATATGAACTGTAGCATTTATACACGCAGTATAGTATGCATAAATGTAGTGAAACCTAAAAGCGCATATCATAATTAAAAATGCAATTCTAGCAATCATTGCTTATGTACAATACTTCGGAGAAAAGTTGCTTGGCGAGAAAGAAGTTTGCCAACGTATTTTCTGACAACCTATTAACTGCTCAACAAACAACAACTGTTCAACTATTTACTCACAAGCAATTTTTTCCATATGTATGCAATTTATTTAGGTAGTTGTTAGCTATCCCGTCGACCAGTTTCACCAAATTATATAAATCGCCAAACCACTAGCCAAATTATACAAATTGACATAATTTTTATTTTAAACAACGAAAGATCAATTAAATTAGCAAAACATTAATAAAAATACAAATATAACGTCGAATTAAAAATCACTTGACGACGTAAGAAACACATGATCATGTTTAATGTCAACCATTATTGGCATTTAATCTTACAATTTGGCGACAGTAATTTGGTTGACGGGATAACTAACAAGTACCTTTATTTAATGTAAAAAAAGCTATTTACCCATTTTTTAATTATTTTTTTACCCATTTTTTAACAGAAGTAATTTTGGCACAGATGTCATATTCGCCCCATATTGGCGCGATTTTTTTTCCGACGCCAATTTAGAGAAAACATCAACAGCATAAACAACAACATCCGGGTTACCATATCAAGCAAAATAACGACACTTTGGCGAGAGTTAAGTACCCGGTGTGTATATGACATTGGCGTCAGAAAAAAAAATCGTGCCAATATGGGGCGAATATGACATCTGTGCCGTAATTTTTGCACAGATGTCATATACGCATCGGGGTTGACGTAATTTTTCTCTGACGCCAATTTGGCAGAAATCTCGCTTTCGAATACCAGTTACTTATATATTTTTAAATTATTTGCTATCATTTTGAAAAAGAAATAACAATAAATAAATAAAAGTTTGAATAAAAGCTATAGAACAAAACTGTTTATATAATTAAAAACAGAAAATAAAAGTAAATAAACAATTTATTAATAAATAAAAAAACAATAGCCGGGTTACCATAGCAGGCAAAATAACACCATTTTGGCGCCAGTTAGGTATCCCGGTTCATATCTGAAATCTGTGCCGTAATTTGTATATAAAAAAATATTATATATATTTAGAAACGATTTTTTTATGTATATAAGTGCATATATAAGCAAAAATAAAAGTGCATTAGATTTGTTTTCATAGCTGTTTATATATTTTGGCAACATATCTCACTTTCTGATGCCCGAATTGCGCCAAGCTTTTTTTTAAAAATGCGCTATAATGGAAAAGTACCTAAATAAATAATTAACAGAAATAACCAATTATACAAACTAAAACTTTTTATTTCGAGATCAAAGCATTGTTTTTGATTTCGATTAAAAATACATATATCCTTGGATAATTTAAATTGAAATTAGTTTCACAGCTTAATATCTCATTCCATAAACCTAAACAAACACAAGTGATTCATTCATCGTGAAACTTAAAAAATTTTTATATCATTGAGGTAATCATTCACAAAGTAAGTTCTCCAACAATCAATGGACAATATTCTAATGACATCATAGTAGATAAAATTGTGGCGATGTCGTTTGTTTATGGTTTGAAATCACAAAGATTTAATTTTGCAATGTCTCTTAGTTACATTATTTTATTGTCATATTTATGAGCTCAACAAAAGCATATTTTTTCATTATTTAGTTATTAAAGACGGAAAAAAATTATAAATGCATGATTTGAAAAATTTAAATAATTTTCTTTCTTAATAGTAAAAAATAACATCGGGAAGTAACACCGGGTTTAAGTTAAATAAGTTTAACTGTTTAATTCTGTTGTAATATTCAAAATAACTGTATTTATTAGATTTCAGTAACCAACATCAGGGCCCGATTAAACTTTGAAGTTAGAGGAATTACAATGTGATTTCAGGACCTTTCTTTTGGAGAAGCTTTTCTAAATTTCATATATACATGGAAACTCTTCAGTGTTAGAAATATTATTCTTAGGACTGACATAACATGAGAACGGCCTGCAATTTTACACAAGTTTTTGAAAACTACTTTATATCAGAAATTTTGCTAAAAACTGGTTACTTTTTTGTTATAGCGGCCCACACTATTAGGATTAGGACAAGTTGCAGCCAATTTCGCCAACGTCGTAACCAAGATCGTGAAGCACACACATATAATACCATATAATACCATTTCATGAAATCGTATACGATAATTTAATAGTTTTTACCTTACTTCAAGTGTAAAATTTATTTATTTTTAAGGCTTAACAATCTAAATTGTCCAATATATGAATTTAAAAAAATGTAAACAAAGATTGAACAGACATGACCGTAAAAAGCCTCAAATATGCATAACACTTGGAACCAAACTGTGCAGATTAGTGGTCTTCTTTTGTACACAGTTTTTCATAAATGTGTTTCGTTCTTTAAATGTGTTATTTTCATCTATCACTGCCGAACAAGCGAGAAAACTCATATTCTTGCACATGAGTTGTATATATCTTTATATCTAAATTTCCGTCATTTTTGACGGGCTACCTTTCTAGTACTTTTATAAAACCTGAGTAAAATTTCCCGCCGTTCAAGTGTTAATATGCAAAATTGTGTTGCGTAATTCTATGAAAATTTCTATTTTGTTAATGAAAAGGTAAATTAATGAAAGCACGTTTTCAAAAAAGCCACAATTTGATATTTTGAGGGCTTCACCGGTATGCTGAAAAATCTAGATGCGTCAATTTAATAGGTCCTTATCCTTTATGTAAAGTCATCATTTAAAAACCATCTAGGATCTTGTCCTGCCGTTCCATTTCCGATGTCGGTGACTACGTGTCCTTGTCAGGTAGATAGCCTTGGTTGCGTGGTCATAATGACACGGAATCCCCTGTGTTTAGCATTCAAATCAAGCTTGATACTCATTTTATCGATCACGGTAGAATGAAAGGCTGAGTGAAATCTGCCTAAAGCTGGAGGCGAACCTTTGATATTGACTGTTAAAAGATAACTACCGAATTATCGGTCTGTTTATATTTTCTTCTATCTTCAATAGAAGAAAGTATTGTAATCGAAATTTTTTTCGACTTCTTCTTTTCGACAAATTTACATGTTTTAGACGTCAGAGATCCCAAAAACTTGTTTATAGAAAATGTTTTCCTGCCCGTGTGTCCATCTGTCCGTGTATCGCCATTGTATCATCAAAAAGTGTATGAAGTGCATAAAATTGAACCAATTTTTTTATGTTTTTGGATATGGTAAACGGGTCGTCCCTTAATTTTGAAAAATTCCGACGGAAGGGGGGGGGGCGGTGATAGCGGTTTTTGTGCCATTTTCATTATTGTACCATCGAAAAGTGTATGAAGATATGTATAGTATTGAACAAAATTTTTTGTGTAAGTTTTTCGCCATGGCAAGAAGGTCCTCCCTTAACTTTGCAAAAATTTCCAATTGAAGGGGGCACTGTAATCGCAATTTTTGTGCAATTTTCATTATTGTACCATCGAAAAGTGTATGACGTTATGGATAGATATGAACTAAATTTCTTGTGTAAGTTTTTGCCTACACCAAGGAGGCCCTCCTTGAGTTTGGAAATATTCCACCGAAAGGAAGCACTGTAATAGCGATTTGCGTATAATTTTATTGATTTTTTTTTTTGTAATTTTATTGTTTCACCAGCGGCGGATCATAAAGCGACGAGAACTTAGCATCATGATAAGCCAGCTATTCGCGAACAGCTGATTTACAACAGAATAACGGAAAACTATTGATTTTAATAAATATCATGATCAAGATTAACTTTACTCCGATTAATTGTCTGACACAGAACTTTAAGATGAAAGTCGAATTTGGTATTGTATTGAACTAACAATATTAAGGTATTGTCATTTGTAACTACATTTTGAAATATTAAGTTGGATTAGATAGAAAATATTTTTGGGATTGGCACATCCATCTAGTTTTTAATAGAATATTATTTTCGCAGACACCTTTCATTATTTATTAATGTGATTTTGAAAAAATGTTAAAATATAGCTATAAATAAATCTTTACAAAAGAAAGAAATTTCCCTGGAAAATGTGTTTATCTAAATACAGGCATAACCGTTCTCGCAGATATGGATGACTATTCTCCGTAATTGTGTGAATAGGATACTATTGAAATTACCTATAATGTTTAAATGCCGATCTATAAAGTATCTGATGGCATCATTTTAAACGACCATTTGATGCTTTGGAAAAAAGTAGTACCTTCATTAACATTAAATTACTTTTTTCCATCTTCCACCCTTCTTTGTATAAAAAGTATTTCATTTCTTATAGATACTTAAACCACAGAAATTGAAATTTCAAATTTTCTCTGAAATTTTTATTTTTACTTCTTTTTAGGTGCGTTCGTAATTATATAAATACGTAGCACCTATAGTCGTCGTTCAGTCCGTCCGTCCGTCCGTCTGTCCGTCCGTCTGTCCGTCCGTCCGTCTGTCCGCATGTAACAGAGCAAAAACTACCCAACCGAATGGTCTGAAATTTCAAATATATGATTGTTGCAAAATTTTGTCGAGCCATTTCAAATTTTATGAAAATCGGATGTATAGTTTAATTACAGGGACAGTCAAAAGTTTTTCTTTACATTACGGCCAATGGGAAAAATTATTGAAAGTGCATTTTAATTATATTAGAGCCTTCCGAATGATCTGAAATTTTAAAGATATAACTGTTGAAAAATTTTGTCGAGCCATTTCAAATTTTAGGAAAATCGGATGTATAGTTTAATTACAGGGACAGTCAAAAGTTTTTCTTTACATTACGGCCAATGGGAAAAATTATTGCAAGTGCATTTTAATGATATTACAGCCTTCCGAATGATCTGAAATTTTAAAGATATAACTGTTGCAAAATTTTGTCGAGCCATTTCAAATTTTAGTAAAATCGGATGTATAGTTTAATTACAGGGACAGTCAAAAGTTTTTCTTTACATTACGGCCAATGGGAAAAATTATTGCAAGTGCATTTTAATGATATTACAGCCTTCCGAATGGTCTGAAATTTTAAAGATATAATTGTTGCAAAGTTTTGTTGAGCTATTTCAAATTTTAGGAAAATCGGATGTATAGTTTAATTACAGGGACAGTCGAAAGTGTTCCGTTACATTACGGGGAATGGGAAAAATTATTGCAAGTGCATTTTAATGATATTACAGCCTTCCGAATGGTCTGAAATTTTAAAGATATAATTGTTGCAAAGTTTTGTTGAGCTATTTCAAATTTTAGGAAAATCGGATGTATAGTTTAATTACAGGGACAGTCAAAAGTGTTCCGTTACATTACGGGGAATGGGAAAAAATTATTGGAAGTGCATTTTAATGATGTATCAGACTATGCGCTTTATGAAGTGCAAAAAAGTATACATTCAGCACAATATGGGGTGCAAAAAATAATTATAAAACTAGTTATAGTACGAACGCACCTCATTTGCCACGTTTGACGAGCAATTTCCAACTTGTTTCATTTCTATTGTTTTAAACAATAATATGCTTTTGAATAGTGCTTTTTGTCAAAAAATTGAAGTTCAGTCGAATATTTTACAATTGTATATTTAAACATTTTTCATTATTGTTAATGCAGATGTATAATTTAATGAAGTATATTCAAAGTAGATGGATCACAACGTGTTTTGATTTTATAATGACAATATAACATTATAGAACCCAACGGAGTTACTTTGAAGACAGCTCATTAAAAATATATATGTACTTTTGTTTTTGAATATAGCAAAATATATCCGCGATATTTTTATTTACAAATAAAATTTTCCGCTCATTGTTCTTTTATAAATGAAGAAAATATATTTATAGTACATTGATTTATAAAATTGCATTTTTCAATACCCGTTAAAAATTTCAAAATCCATTGTTCCAAGGAAACTTATAAATATAAGGTACCTGTATCCTACATGGACACCCTAAGCAAAACTGATTTTTTTCACCCCCGTGTACACGTCATAGGACTCTTTTTTAGCGAGATATGTGTTATATCAAAATGGATTGCAGTAAAAATGTAAGGTACTTGTACCCAACATGGACTCCCTAAGGAAAATTGATTTTTTTTCACCCTCGTGTACATGTCATAGGACACGAAAAATATATGACCACTATCCCTGCACTGTTGACTATCATTATTAAAATTAGCGACCTTGTAATTATTCTGGTTTAATTTTAATGATAAAAACAAAAAAATGTTTACAAGTGTCCACATAAGGAACCACCTGTCCCTATTATGGACATGCATGTACATATTAGGGACCGATGGCTCCTTATGGACCTACTACACAGGGTGTATGGAAGAGCCACTCTTCCAAGGGATGTTAGAGGAGAGGGAATAAAAGAAATATATCTTAAAGTATTGAGTGGGAGGGGTGGGTCACAGTAAATATCTTCAGAACACGCACTTTAGCAGGGGGTAGGAGGTTAGTTTCAGTTGTGGCTCTTCGAAGGCCCATCCAAAGCACCTTAGTTATTATAAAATATTATGAAATACTATAGTTGGTTTTGTTTAACTTTATTGCATCTGGCTGCAGAATTTACTTCTGTTATTACTCAGTCCTCACAGGATGGACAAATAAAAACTTCTTCATCATGGGCAGTAAGTCCCACACAGTCCTCATGGACATATCTTCCGCATGTGATGCATAGCCGCATGTCTGCAACAGCATCAATACCGCATAAGAAGCAATATCAGCTCTCCTTTGTTGAGGAAGTCATATCGCTGGTACCTGCGATTTCGCCAGCAGATACCCTACTGAGGGGTGGCTTCTTTTGATTTTTCTGCAAGGACTTTTTGGAGGATTGTTCAGATGTCATTAAACAGATATTTTACAAATTTGTGAATCTAAAGATTCACTTGCTGTATTTCCAGTGTGGACATTAGGTGTCCATATTGGGAATCGGGCATAGTTTTACTAAATCTTGTAATAAATAAACAAAGAAAACATTTTAAAGCAATATATGCAATATCAATCGAAAATATGCTTTATTAGCTTTCTAAAGTACCCCACTTTTTAATATTTAAAGTAATTTTACCATATCTAATAAGAATTTAAACTTACCTGTTATTACGATCAACACACCACGAAACAACGAGTTTCCTTCCAAATGGCGAACAGCGCGCTTTTTTGCACTTTCCAGGCCTAATTATCTTTTCAACTGCTTTTCTTCACGGACATGTAGCGCCATCTCTGGATCAAAATTGTTACTTTTAATGATATTAGGGGTGTCCTTAATGAGAGCACTGTTCATATTGGGTACAAGTACCTTATATGTTTATTTATTTATATATACACATACATATAATTATTTATATATACACACAGACATACACACACACACATATATATATATGTGTGTGTGTGTGTGTGTGTGTGTTGATTAAATTAACTAAAATCACAAGATGCTGGAAAAAAAATCAAAACTCATAAACTGCACTTTTAAAAGGAAAATTTTATGTTTAATTTCCTTTTAAGTAATGCATGGTTTTCGTCATAAAATACTATACGTACATAACTAGGTAAAAGTAAAAAAAAAATAGTTTTCACATATTCAATGCTTCTTTGCATGAGCACATTGTTATATATTAGAACATATCAAATTTATACTTTTATCAGAAAATGTTTCTTTAGTCACCAGTTTTGTTTATGAGAGTAAAATGATTAAGGTAGGGAAGCTGAACTTTTATTAGTAACATTTTCATTTTAAATTATGTGATTTAAGTAACCAAATTTCAGCTCAGAATTTTGAATTATTACTTTCGAGAAGAATTACTTAGAAGAATTATATATAATTAGAAGACGTGAATAGAAAACAACAGATAACTGTAAACTTTGCATAAAATAGCTTGATTAATAATGAATTTATATACCTTATTAAAAAGAAATGGCAAAATAAATGAAGGTTTGTCGAGAAATCCATATAGTAATAACAACATTGTGTGCCAAAATTCTGCACATATTGAAAACTATACTCCAAAACTGATACATAAAATCAAGGGGCAGAAAATCTCGGTCAAGTTCGTTAATGGGCAAAATCGGACCAAGAGGGGTGGAAATAGGAATGGTTTTGTGAAAATAGAAAAAACTCAAGTTATTAATTATAATATATATCGAATGAGTTTAAAGTTAATATTAATTTTAGGAAAACGGCCAAAAATTTATGTATAAAATATTTTTGATATCATTAATAATGAGCTCAAGAGACGACAAAAAATCGTTTTAAGAAGGCAAAATTGATAACATCGTCAATTCATAAGATATCAAATCCACTTAACTTTATTATAAATCTTCTTAATATTATCTACAACTTTATTGACAAGTCAACTCTTACAGCAAAATAAATCAATAAATCAATAAAAAATAATAATAGGGGTTGTAGATAAAATTATCATATTAACATGATTCTGATAAAACTATATTCTCTTACAGAAAAATTAAATTAAATACTCGTCAAAAGTGACCAAATAAAATTGTTAAACTTGGATAATCTCTAATCTTGATTTAGTTTTTGTTGTTGAAATTTGTACTTAACTTTGAAATATATATGTGCCAGTAGGCCGAAGCGGCAGGGATTTTTTAAATATTGAATCTACCTCTTTAATTTTTACTTTAAAAAAATAGGTTCCAGGAAAATGAATTAAAATTTTTCAAATACTTTTTATTTCCGAACTTTTTAATAGCAAATGACTAATAAACATACGACCACGCTTAACATTAGTTCTAAAGAGATATTGGCTAGCATTTGTAGCAGTTACGACTTTCCAATTTCGTTTTTCCCCATAGTTAAAAAAATTTCATTCTTAGTAAAAAAAAAAAAAAAAAAAAAAAAAAAAAAAAAGGTGAGGCTACTAATCTTGATTTATTTAGACGTAACAACTTGGAACAAGAAATTACATTAAGCAGTTAAACGACGTGTAAAAGGTTTGAAGGTGATTTAGATTTACTGTAATCAGATTTTCTGTCAAGATTAAAGCTTTCAAATGCTTTGGTGATTTAATTGTACTTGTACAACAATTTTAAGATATAAGATAAGTTTAATTTAGCACGTATGCCTGTATTTGTTTTTTTTTTAATAGAATTTACAACTGAAAGATTTTCTGAATCATTTAACTTTAATTTTACTTTTTCGTGATAATTGACACATAAATATGATAATTAACTTATAATATTTAATAAGCAGTCAAAAACGTTTTCTAAATTTTCTTTTACAAAAAAAAAAAAAAAAAAGAAAATCTGGTGCTTGGAATTAAATTAATGTCTTTGTAATTATGAATTTTGAAAGGATTGCAGTTTAATTTTTATCTTACTGTGCTAATTTTTTTTACTAGTCCGGATAATGTAATATGGTAATATATTAAATGTGTGTAAAACATAATAATAATGTGTAAAACAAATATGGTAAAATATTAACATTTTTAAACGTTTTGTATACAATTAGAGTAATATATTAATATTAGAAACATTTTCGAGCACGCATTTGTGGTAAAGATTCGTTTTGTTGTGGGTTGTTTTTCTTTCACCAGAACTTCGGATATTAATAAGTAGATGGAAATGTCTTTAGAATTATTTAAATAAAATCGAAGATTTTTTCGTGATGGATGACAAATATGCTACAAACACAATAAACACAGGTTCAGAAGATTAAAAATAATACTTGTAGCACAAAAAGTAAGTTTTAATGGAGATAAACGAAGACAGTTCTAGGAATGACCCCGCAGACACACAAAAATCTAATTATATCTTTGCATCATAAAGAGCAGGCAAAGGGTGCTATAGTTCACAATTTTCATTCGTAAAGTTTTGGGGATAAATAGATATTGGGTAAGACACAGATATTGCCAAGGGATGACCGTTACATTGGAATACATGGGGCAGTTTAAATTAACATGAAAAGCCTAATACGCGATAATTAGCCAAACGTTAGAACGTGGGAAAGTTAGAAAGAATGCGAAGGCTCCCAATAGCATTGGAATGAGCCCGATAAAATGAAAGGCGACATAAGTTTAAAAGTACATCTGGATATTATTATCTAACCGCTGGTTTAAACAAAGTTTTGAATATCTCTTAGTAAAGTATCGAATTAAAAAATCTGAGAGAGAAAATTTATAGGCAGATGCAACGCGAAAAGAATCTATCTTTCGAAATCTGCTGTGAATAATATTCTTTTTTTATTTTATTTTCTTAGGCAAAAGAACGGGGAGAACTTTCTGGGAACATTAATGTAATATGAAAAGGGAAGTAGATTAATTTAAAACTTAGATATACAAAAAGGTATAGAACGGCACATATTTATATTGATAGTTAATATTAAATTTTAACTATATAGTGATCATATGAATTACCTATAAAAAATAATATATGTGATATCAAATGATATCACAGCATTTTCTGAAACATAGTAGCATTTTTTATCACATTGTAGTTTCTTAAATTTGCCATGTTCCATCATCCTTAAAGTCTCGTTTGTCAAAATAGCATCAGTTAGTTTAAAAACTGTCAATCCTTTTCCCTTTTGCTTGCAGTTTATCTCTAAATTAATTATGACATATTTTTCTTATGAAATGCGAAAAGTTTATTCAAACAATTTGTACTTCGATATCAATGGTAACTTTAATCAAAGAAATTCTTGGTTGAGAAAATAATTTTTCTTTAAATAGATACTATTTAATCAATATAAATAAATATCTTTAAAAACGGTTGCATATTTTCTATCTTTTTGACTAAGAATAAGGTACCTGTACCCAATATGGACAGCCTAAGGAAAATTGATTTTTTTCATCCCTGTGTACACGTCATAGGACTCCAAAAATATATGACCACTATCCCTGGACTGTTGACTACCATTATTAAAATTATCGACCTTGTAATTATTGTGATTTAATTTTAATGATAAAAAAATATTTACAAGTGGCCACATAAGAAACCACCTGTCCCTATTATGGACATGCATGTCCATATTAGGGACAGGTGGCTCCTTATTGACCTACTACACAGGGTGTACGGAAGAGCCACTATTGCAAGGGAATTAAGAGGAGAGGGGATAAAAGTAATATACCTTAAATTATTGCGGATGAGGGGGGCACAGTAAATATCTTCAGAACATGCACTTTAGAAGGGGGGGGGGGGGGGGTCATTTTCGGCTGTGGCTCTTCGAAGACCCATGCAAAGCAACCCAGTTACTACAAAATATTATGAAATAATATAGTTGGTTTAGCTTAGAATTATTGCATCTGTCTGCGCAATTTACATCTGTTACACAGGACAGCAGTGGTTTTGTCCTAGAACTAAAATTAGTTTATTCTAGATCAGTTTTTGGCACTGATTCCGAATATGCTATCCGTTTATCTCTAGGTGGTCCAGGTTTTGAGAAATTTGCATATTTAAATTTATGCAAAATTAAGCTTTTTTGTGCTATTTTATGCACATTTTAGATACAATATATGTCACATCTAATAGCCTAATTAGGTTTTCTACATAATGACTACTTAACTATTTGCTACACATAAATGTCACGATTTGCATATTCTTAACGTTTATTTATCAGTGATTAAGCCTAATTTGCATATTTTTCAATGGTGTAATGTTTACATCACTATCAACTTTAAAATATTTGCCACAGAATGACGTAATGTTTTCCTGAACTAGATTTTTATGCTGATATCAAATCTGCACTCTGTTTTCTTATGTCATGTCTAGTTTTTGAGTAAGATGAATTTCTACTTTTGCACGACATTAACACTGGTTTGATATAAGATTCTTTTTAGGGGTGTGTAATTTATTGACAAGAAGGTGAACAGGATCAGATTCATATCAGAGACATAAAAAAATTTATATAATCGAAAAAAAATTAAGTAGTAGAATCTATTCTAACTAGTTGAAGTTTATCATACAAAGTATCATAAAAAGCTATGTCTGGCTTTTTTGACCAAAAACTAAAATTTCACTTTTTTTCCAAAAACTAGACGTGATAGAAGGAAATAGATACAAGATTTGAAGTCAGCTCAAAAAACTGGTTTAGAAACATATTAGCGTACTCGTGTGGCAGAAATATTTGAACGTCAAGAAACATTATTAGAAAAAAATTAAAAATATGCAAATTAGGTACAATATTTCACAGTCACATGTCAGTATAATCTCCGAAATAACGTTTTTGTGAAGTAAATTAGCTAGTAATCATAACATAAAACAAAAAACCCTGTCTGATGTTGCTTTATACCTTAAATTTACAAATAATTGCATAAAATTTACTAAATTTCCATAAATATAAATATAAAAATATCTCTGAAACTTGACGTGCTGGTGTAAATCTAAAACTAGATTTGGAATCAGCACAAAAAACCGCATAATAAACAACTAATTTCTGTTTTAGGACAGAGCAAAAGTTCAAATTTGTTGACCAGTGTTATTACTCAGTTCTCACAGGATGGACAAATAAAAACTTCTTCACCATGGGCGGTAAATCCCACACAGTCCTCATGGACATATCTGCCGCATGTAATGCATAGCTGCATGCCTGCAACAGCATCAATACTGAATAAGAAGCAGTACCAGCTCTCCTTTGTTGAGGAAGTCATACCGCTGGTACCTGCGATTTCGCCAACAGATACCCTGTTGATGGGAGGCTTCTTTTGATTTTTCTGCTAGGACTTTTTGGATGATTTTTTCTTGGTGGATTGGAGCATACAGCAAATGAATCTGAGGATTCACTTGCTGTATTTTCAATTTTGACATAATGTGTCCATATTTGGAATCGGCCATAGTTTTACCAAATCTTTAATAAATAAACAAAGAAAACATTTTTAAGCAATATATGCAATAGCAATCGAAAATATGTTTTATCAGCTTTCTAAAACACTCCACTTTTCAATATTTAAAGTAATTTTACCATATCTAATAATAATTTAAACGTACCTGTAATAACGATCAACACACCACGAAACAACGAGTTTCCTTCCAAATGGCGAACAGCGAGCTTTTTTGCTCTTTCCAGCCTTAATTATCTTTTCAACTGCTTTTCTTCACGGATATGTAGCGTCATCTTTCGATCAAAATTGTTACTTTTAAAGATATTAGGGGTGTCCATATTGAGAGCACTGTCCATATTGAGTACAAGTACCTTACTAATTATTTTGTTTTTATAAGCTTAAATTATAAGCTCTCAAGCCGTCATCTTTTATATATATCGATTTAAAAAATATATGCTTTACATGCTCGTAATAATTTTATTCGTAATGTATCGTAGAATTTTAATTATCACTAGGAAATATATACTCTGCAGATTACTGTAAAAATTAAAAATCTGAGCATCAGGTGCATCAGGACATGTCTCGGATTATCCTCACCTAAATTTTCAGAAGTCTACGTGCAGTAGATTTCGATAGCTATCTCAGAAACACAGACACACACTCAGATCTAAACTGCCTTTTATTAGTATAGATTTTTTTATTGATGAAGTTTTAATTTTGTCGTGGAAAATTAGCCGATACAAATGCTAAACTATTTATAGTTTTTATATGACAATGGGATATTATTCTTCTTGGATGCGACTTGCACGCATTGGAGATGGATTTAAAAAATCCATGCTTGAATATTATTTTAAAAGGCATTATAAATGAGTAAATAGCGATTTAATTTTCAAATGAATTACATTTAAAAACAAATATTTTACCCAATGCGATGGTGGAAAAATTGAAAATGTTCTATGTTTAGAAGTTTAATATATTTTTACTGTTGCGAAAATTGTATAACTCAAGTTTTGACGTCAAGTTTTGCCATTCTCAAAATGACGTCAGCCTTACGGGCGGACGCGTTTGTCCTTTATAGTATAGATATTGTAGACATATTTGCGTGTGAGTGTGTAATATGTACGTGGGGTATCGTAAAGTTCTAATTATCTCTATGAAATAATTGAGATATCAAGATAAAATTATTTTCTGTATATTAATTCATCCTTGTGTACCTAATGTTATAAATTAGAGCTATTAATGTTATTCATTAGTTTTCAGAAAGCTGAAAATTGACGTAACCCGCAGTATGGAGAAGGTAGAGACTCGCAGTTTCTGCAGTTGAAAGGTTACAGTGCCCGGCAAATTCACAATGAAATGTTGGCTGCTTATGGAAGTGATACTCCATCACATTACACTGTTTTTAGATGGAAAAGGAATTTTCAAACTAGCCACATGTTCTCACAGATAATTCAAGATGTGGAAGACTGAAGTGAAGAAATTGAGGAATTCATCCTATTAGACTCAAGTATAAATATCCAAATGATCATGAATGCGACTCAGCTTAGTTACGTCGGTGTGTGGAAAAGTATTCACAAAGAGTTCCATATGTCAAAGGGCACAGCACGCTGAGTTCCCGCTTGCTCAATGTCCCGTGCTCCCTCATTTCCAGTTGCGGCTGAGGAATCTAACTGATGTGGCTTTGAAATTTTGACACATCCGCCCGATCTCGCTCCAAGCTACTTTTTCTTATTCCCAGAACTCTATAAACCATTGTGGGGTCGGTTTGACACCACAAATTAATGGGTCCGTTTATGTTTTATGCACTGTTAAAACTTGTTAATAATTTGCCCCCTTTTTATCCAATCTTCTTCGTTTAGGGGTAAATTTCTCCATTTAGTTATTCTCGCCTTTCTACTCTCCCGTTAAGACCCTGACCCCTTGTGACCCGATACAGGGTCGTTTGAAGTTTTTCTGCAAATAAATTGTAATAAATTGCTCCCTTTGAATCCGATCTTAGTCTTTGGATACTTTTTACATTTTGTTATTCTCACGTTTCGACATTCCAGTTTAGATCCTGGGGCCCCCTAGGGTGCCATAGGGCCCGGTCCAGGCCCTTTGAACTTTTTGCGCACCAAGCATTTTTCACCTCCTACTTTTCTCACCTTCTCAGTACATAATTTTAAACTCTCCTTCTCGGCGCAACACCTTCATATTTTTATTGTGGCCCTTGGGCCCTTTTTTTAAAAAACTTATCCAGTTTTTTGAGCTATTCTTTAAAATGTTATTCTAACGAATAATTCATACCCTATGCTTAATTTTTGCTAATTGAAGATTTAACACGTTTTTCCACAATTTTAAGGGATTTTCCACAAATTGTCATTTTTATTATCTTGCTTTCAGCAAGGAGGGAATGAACCGTTTGACTTAATGAATAACAAAGGGTAGATTTAGAAGAAATCCTTAAATTTTGATACTTCTTTTTTCTCTCGAAATAAGCTCCTTCTGGGAATTTTCCACGAAATACTAAAGCATCAATAAACAAGTGGGTAAGTGTGATCACAGATCGCACAGAGGGTTTCGTTTAATATTTCTTTCAAAACACTTTATCCTTTTGAAAAATCTGTTAGTTCCACATTTCGCAACCAGGGGGGCACTTTATTCTAAACAAACCTCTATCCGAACGAAACTCCTTTTTACGTACTATCCGTAGATATATTAGTCGAGGGGATTGGGCCCATAGCACCCAAGATAAGTAGGTGGCCCTGGTGGTAAAAAGTGGAACAAAAATATGTAAGGCTATGGTGCATAATATGAAAGAATGGTCAAAGGGGTGTCGGCAAAAGTTGGAAAGGTGGTCCCCGGTGAAAAGGGCGGAGGTTAGAATAATTGCTTAAAAAACATAAGTTAGAGCCCGGAGGAGTAAATAATATAAGATTTTTTGAAAAGTTTATGATTTGTCGTGCGGTCTGGGGTATTCAGCTATACGTATGCAAAAATTCATGTATCCCACTTAATTAGGGGCTCTCTTAGAAATTATTGCTTAAAATATATATGTGGTAGCTCAAAGGGTTAAACGTAAGACTTTTTCAAGATTTTATGATTTGTCGCCTGGCCTCAGGTGTTCTGCTATAAGTATGCAAAATTTCAAATCTCCAATTTAATAAAGGACTCAGTTAGAAAGAATTGCTTAAAATACGCATATGGGAGCCCAAAGGGTTAAATGTACGACTTTTTCAAAATTTTATGATTTGTCGCATGATGGTGTTCAGCTATAAATATTCAAAATTTCAAGCCTCCAACCTAATTAGGGGCTCACTTAGAAAGAATTGTTTAAAACACACATGTGGGAGCCCAAACGGTTAAATGTACGACTTTTTCAAAATTTTATGGTTTGTCATTTGATGTGAAGTGTTCAGCTATAAGTATGCAAAATTTCACGCCTCCAACCTAATTAGGGGCTCACTTAGGAAGAATTGTTTAAAATACACATATGGGAGCCCAAAGGGTTAAATGTACAACTTTTTCAAAATTGTATGGCTTGTAATTTGATATGAGGTGTTCAACTATAAGTATGCAAAATTTTACGCCTCCAACCTAAATAGGGCCTCACTTAGAAAGAATTGTTTAAAATGCATTGTTTATAAAATTGTTTGAATTATAAAAATAAAATTGTTAAAATTGTTTAAATGTATGACTTTTTGAAAAATTTATGATTTGTCATTTGATATGAGTTGTTCAGCTATAAGTATGCAAAATTTCTAACCTCTAACCTAATTAGGGGCTCACTTTGAAAGAATTGTTTAAAATACACATGGGGGAGCCCAAAGGGTAATTTTCACAGTGCAACTCTTAGTTCGTTTTGCTAGAACAAAACGACACAGAACTCACGACGTGGTAGTAGATGCATGTTGAGTTGCACCCACATCCTACCCAACAAACCCACCAATTGTTGGGTGTGGTATTTATATTATGTTAAAAAGACCACATGCATGTCAATGTGCAATTCTAATTAAATTCGTATGTAAAAAAACAAAGAAAATTCGTATCTTTGAGTTGAGGTTCATGATTACATTGGAATAACAACTTTTTTTTAAATTTACATCAAATGACTTACAATTTGAGAGAAAAGTTCGTGATCTTCAGCAAGCACTGAGTGGTTCCTCAAATAGTTCTGAAGTTCCTAAAGTGGCAGTGTACTATGAAATTGATGAACTCAAACACACTTCTTTTGAAGACTCTGAGTATGAAAAAGATAAATACAAACCGAATAAATCGACTAAAAGTCCAAATGGCAGATGAGAATTAAAATTAACGAACAGATCTAAACAGAGAGCGTTTCGGAGTTTCTGATCGGTCAAAAGCTGTCATAGCGTCAAGACTTCTGGTAAACCGACACAAGATTCTTCTGATGCGGTTGGTAAGTGTAAAATAAAAAGAGACAAGAGTAGTTTTAGGACGGACTTGAAAAGCCGATTCACACACCCTGAGGAAAGTTTGGGTCTTATTTTGACGGACGGAAATGAGATAAATTCGTCGAAATTCGTCGAGAGTTCGTCGAAAAATTTAATGGCAAGCAATTTCACAGAAATGTGAAATAAGAACACTATTCTCTTATCCAGGAATCTGGTTCAACTTAGCCTCCTGAGACCCCGCATCCAATGTATTGAACATTTTTATTTTTTATATAAAATACTTAATTTCAGTTAGAACTTGTAAATATTTGTTGTCCATTATACTAGATAGTCTAGTGCTGCTATCTGTACTAAATGTACTGTATCGAGATGATAAAAATATTGCAGCTAATTATGTATTTTAATCATTTGAAATTGGCAGGGAACAAAAGAAGACTGTTGAAGGTAAGCTGATAGTTTTAACGCTAATTTTATATACTTAAAAAAATATTTTGATATTAATGCTACACACATCTAATTTTGAATGTTGTATCAATGAAATGACATTGCAGTTTAAGTAATCTAATGTATATTTTAGAGAATAAACAATTTTTTTTTTAAATGTCCATTCTATTGGACATTGGGTCTTCATCAGTTGTTTTTATTCATATTTGACTCTTTTTGTATACAGAAGACATGCATTAGTTTCTACTTAAAAATTAACACAGTAATGAAACAAATAATAAATACAGAAGTGGGTAATATATTTTCTTAAATAAACAAATAAATAAATATATATATATATTATCCTAAAAATATATAATTTTACTGATAAAATGCTTGTTCTAAACTAGTACATTGTTAAATTTTTGATTTCAGTGAAATATACTTTGCAGCATTTGGTAAATATAGATATTTATAATTAAGCTTTTAAAATGTTTTATTCTTGTTCATTGTAACTATTTTGGATATTATTTTTCTGTTAGTATGCTATTTATAATTGAATTAATAAATTTAATCATATGTTATTAGCAGCAAACAATTTAAGAAAACTTAATTAAAGATAACAGTATAAGATATAAATAAACTCATTTTGATTTCTTTTAAATTTCTTCATGACTTTTACTTGCCAATTCTGGTAGCTGTGCCACTAATTATTATCATTATTCCAACAAACAAATGACTAGTGTTGAGAAGAGTTAATAAACAAAACAAAATGTTATTATTATTATTTTTTTTTATATATAAAATTACTAAATTGTTCAGAACGTTTCTTAGATAAAGTACCCTTTTTCTATTTGATGATGAAGAATGGAAATTATGGGATATTTGGAAGTGAGGTGTAAACGATAAAACCACACTTTAGTGAAAACATTTTAGTGAAAGAAATAAGAACTTGATGTTAAATATCTGGTTTTTGAAGCCTATGTAGCGGTCTTATCTTACTTGATAAGTATAAAACAAAATAAGGTTGTGCGCATGAAATGCAACTTGTATTTGTATATTCGTTTAAATATAAAAAAAAATAATTGCAAGCTTTTTATATTATTTTACTGTTCGTATGTTGTTTATAAATAAATTAGATTTTTTAATCGAATTTAAACGGAAATAAAATTTTAAAGAAAAAATAACTGAAGATAATAATTTAAGATTATAAATAAACTGTATTTTATTTCTTTTTAATTTCCTTTTGACATCGAAATGTCAATTGTGATAACCGTGCCACTAACTATTTATATATATATATATATATATTTTTTTTGAAAAAAATCTTTTATTGATGTGATAGATTTTTTAAAATCCTTTTTAAAAAACTATTTGAAAAGTCACTAAATTGATTTATGTTTTTCAAATAAATTTCATCCAAAAATACTTTTTCAAATTGATAATGAAAAAAATAAAGTTGTGCAATATTTAAAGGTGATGTATGAACGATAAAAGCACATTTATAATGAAAGAAAATTTTAAACAGAAATAAAAATTTAAAAATATATAACTGAAGATAATAATTTAAGATATAAGTAAACTGCATTTTATTTCCTTTTAATGTACTTTTGGCATCCAAATGTCAATTGTGATAAATGTGCCACTAACTATTTATAATTTCTTTATAAAAAAAAAAAACTTTTATTAATGTGGTAATTTTTTTTTAATTTCTTTTAAAAAAACTATTTAAAAAGTCAGTAAATTCATTTATACCTTCAAATAAATTTCATCCAAAAATAGAGGAAAGGGTCCAAATACCGGCTACAACTTTTGTTTTCAATCTAGATCATACAATTTTCAAAATTAATAAAATAAAAAAGTGACAGCAGGGTACCTTGACACGTCTTACACCTGTTTAGAGAAAAAAAATCAGTTTAAAAGGCGCTTTCTGTTTATAAGAAGCAAAATTTTAAAAGTCTTCAAATTTTGATTTTTTAAAATGGGGTCTAAATACCGGTTGCAACAAATTTTGCTACTTTTACGATGCCTATGGAAATATCGGGTTGCGCAGCGAGAGGGTTAAAATCAAATTTCTGCCTCTTTCGCCTGGTTTACTCCACCATTTTTTTCTTTCTCTTCACATTTATTACAGGCAATTTTGTAGTGTCGAACACCTCTTTTTTGGAAAGTGATCCGATAACAAGTGTCGATCCTGAAGAATTACGGCCATGGTTGCTTTTTCCATATTGCGAATAGGGACGGGGGCTATTTATGAACCATTTAAATTAATTTATTAACTATGGAACTATTTAAATTAATTTATTTTCCTCCCCTTCAAGCAGAGCAACCAAGAAAGGTCCAAATACCGGCTAGCCGGTATTTAGACTACTCTAGGTAGCCGGTATTCGGACCACTGCTATGTTTAAGTTAAAACTGGTATTACTCATTCATATAATAAAATACTAATACTGTGCGTGTGGCAATTGAGAGCTAAATATGTCTAGAAAATAACTTAATCAACAATTCAAGCCAATATACGATCAGTATATTTTTTAAAAAATGAGAAACACATATCTGAAAAACTTTTGATGTACCAGATTACGTAGATTCGACACTTTTGCATTTACTATTTGTAAATGACACAGACTTCAGCGACGTACTTTTCGTAACTTTCTTCTCTCAATTAAAGTTACAAACTATGCCTATCACCGCTAGGCTGCGCTGCGCTCAGTTCTCAGAACACCTAGTAGCTGGTATCTGGACCCTAGCCGATATTTGGACCTTCTCCACTACTTTATCTCTTTGATAATGAAAACATTTAAATTGAGCAATATTTAAAGATGATGTATGAACGGAAAAAACCCATTTTTAATGAAAGAAAATTTTGCAATTAAGAATTTTTCATTCAGAATCATGTAATTCAACAATATGTTTTTTAGAGGACTAAGACCCAATGTCCATTATATTGGACACGCGAAAACTGTATATAGTTTTTAGTTTTAAAAATAAATTAATATATATATATATATATATATATATATAGTTTTCTAGCCTCATAAAGAGCCGTAATGCTAAAAATGGTGAAATTTGTACCAAAAATGTGAGCTTGGGTCAAAAGAAGATATACTGGACATGTGTTTCCTTCCTCGGGTTCATCAATGATATCAGTCAAATCATTATTTCTTGTTTGTCTGAACTATCAATACCACTAAAAAAACTGGATGTAGTATGGCGTGATGGTACTGTAATACACATTGGATGGAATAACGGTGTTTTCCACCGACTAGAAAATCATAAAATGTGGAGCATATGCATCCGGCATTTTAATGAGCTTTCTTACCGCCAAATTTTCCAACATATTCACGGTCAAACTGAAGGGCCTAAATCTTTTAGTGCGCCAATTGGGTAGCAGTTTACGTGCTTGAAAAAACTTCTGTGGTCGATTGTGAACCCGCAGATTGTTCGATTCCTGATATAAACAGGACTTTTTGATTGAAGAACAACAGTATTTATGGGACATTTTGAATGTAATCACCTTGGGACATTATCCAGAAGACTTGGCGAATTGGGACCCTGGTACTTTGTCCGATTCCAGATGATAAACTGAGGCCAAACGAGTGCTTAGATTGTATCAGATTCAACCGAAAGAAATAGCTGGATTCATCATAAAATCATACATGCCTGTGTAATTTGCATAAAATAAGCAAATATTTTAATGACGGACCAAAACGCGTATTTGAAGGAATCCAAACATCACGATATTTATCCGAGGTATTACTACAAGTTGTCAGTCCAGTAATAGAACGAAATGCGTTTTTTGCGCACCCAGAGAATGTTCTGTTGGCAATGATTGCCTATTAAAGAAAACATATTTGGGAAATTTGTTACAGAAGGATCGTAAAAGCAAGACAAACCGCCACAAAGAAGAAAAATATTAGAAATGTAATGCTACGGAATGGAAACTTTCAAGCGTCCGATTAATTAAAAATTACACTGGCCTCCAAAAGTTAAGGTACAGGGACTAGATGCTTTCGACTGCAAACCGTTTGTCGAATATCTACCAACGTTATTGGCGAATTGTTTTTGAACTTCTAGGATGTAAAGAACGTGTTTGATTTTATATTTATCGTTGAAGATTTTTCAGGGGGTACAATTAGGGGGCTAATAATAAATTTAATAATAAAATAATATTTGCGATCACGTAACAGAAAAGGCTGGAAATGGTTTGTCACTGTGGTAAATGACTATTTGGGGTTCTGTTCTACGTTTTTTATGCATTTCTGTAAGCATAGCACTCATATTCGTGAAGATGTTAGCGTTCTTGTGAAAAATTCAAAAGTTTTTTGATTTAGCATACAGTGTTTTCAACCAAATTTAACACAACTTTCCGAAAACTTGCCAAAGCATAGTAGCAACAGTACACTGCAATTAAAACATGAATATATTGAATATTTGATGAGATATGGACATTTTTATGAGATAATTTTTAACTGTCCATGCCCGGAAGATCTCAAAATTTTTATTTCATAATTTGGTAGTCAGTATTTTGGGGCAACATCTATAAAAAGTTCATTCAAGTGTTGTGAAAATTTAGAAATATATAGTGAGCTGATTGAAACGTTGTGGAAAATCCCTTATAATAAAGCTATTTTTAGGAAGCAACTGACTTTATCGACCCTATCTTTGTGAATTTTCGCGATATTTGACTGGACTTTTTATATAAGTTTCCCTAAATAGCTGACTACCAAATTATATAATAAAAATTTTAGGATCTTCCACAAATGCGCACTTAAAAATTATTTCATACAAATGCCCATATCTCATCAAATATTCAATATATTCATGTTTTAATTACAGTATACTGTTGCTACAGTTCTTCGTCAGGTTTTTGGAAAGTTGTGTTAAATTTGGTTGAAAACTCTGTATGCTAACTAAAAACTTTTGAATTTTACACAAAAATGTTAACATCTTCACGAATATGAATGCTATGCTTACACAAATGCATACAAACGTTGAACAGGTCCCAGATAGTCATTTACCACAGTGACAAACCATTTCCAGGCTTTTCTGTTACATAGGTCATCGCAAATATTATTTTATTATTAAATTTATTATCAGCCCCCTAATTGTACCCCCCGATAAATCTTCCCCGAGAAATATAAAATCAAACATGTTCTTTACATCCTAGAAGTTCAAAACGAATTCGCTAATAATGTTGGTAGATATTCGACAAAAGGTGTGCAATCGAAAGCATCCAGTCCCTGTACCTTAACTTTTGGAGGCCAGTGTCTTAATTAAAATTCTTGTGCAGTGTATCTTACCCCAATCCGGCGGGACCTAAGTGAAGATAATGTTAAATCATTTATCGCTTCCGACACTATTCTCATCAGAGAAATACAAATGTTTCCCTGTCACACCGAGCCTGTTAAGATGTGCGTCAAACTTGTGACAGAGACCTCGAATAAAGTATATGGACATGGAGCTACATATGGCTATATCCGAAAAACACTGAAGTCTAAATCGGTTATGCCTTATTTCTCCAAAAAATTAGACTTTAAATGTGTAGTAGATATAAAGAAGAAAACGTATAAAACACAGTAAGCCAAAGAGTGATAATCTATGGGAAAACTTTGCAAATAGTTGCAAATATAATCTAAATGCCACACCCAGCATTTGGATGGTTGGTTCGGTAGTGTGGTGGTATTACGTACAACCACCTCCACATGGGGAGTTCTGAGTCATTTTGTTCTAGCAAAACGAGCGAAGAGTTGCACGATAAAAATTGCGAAAAATTTGCCAAATTTATGTTTTTTCTAAGATGTTGCGCGAACGAAAAAATTAGATTATTGATTATAATTTAACTTTTTTAGGTTATGTAAACCATGAAACAAGCATAAAAATCTAAAGCGTGTTTACTTTTAAAGTTTTAATTAACTTAAAAAAAATTAGAGAAAAGGCACGATTTTTGCAATATTTCATCAACTTTAAGTACGATGCGCGAATGGAATATGTTAACCGATTTTTAAAAAAAAAACTATGCGTTTTTCTTCTTAATACAAACGGCAACTTTTCCGCATGAAAGCGTTCGGAAAATGTTTTTTTTTTTGACCCACCCTAATCCACAGGACATTCAAATAAGAAATAATAAAATTGTAGTACTTTTATAACAGAATTTTTGTATAACATTGTCTTAAAGTGGTGTTAAAGAAGGGACGGTAAGGTAAAAAAAGGGACAGTACAGGAAAAAACGGGACCAAATGGGGAAAAAAGGGACGGTAAGGATGGAACGGTAAGGAAAATTACCACTGGTCAGTCCATTTCAAGTGGTCCAGCACAGGTTGCTCGACCATTTTTAAAAAATCTGAAATTTTTTGTACAAAAACTCTGACATGATAGAAGTTCAAAATAACTATTATTTTAATTTTATTAGTTTTTGTTTGTTCATGGCGGTCCTCTTTGTTTCATCGTCTGCAGCAATTTTCTTACAAGAAGGGTTTACTGAATTGTAAATAATTCATTGTCTATTTCTCTAATTCAAGTGCGGATTAAAGCAATTTGTACACACAATACAATGAGCTAAAAATTTGGTAATAGAGTAGTTTCCGAAACAAACTGCTTATTGGAGAAATTTAAGCATAATGTTTCAGTTTTTTTTCCGAAATTTGTCCGTTTACAGGAGGAAATTTTTCTAGCAAGGAAAACTGTCAACATAACATAATATTTTTTTTACAAATAGGCCGAAAGTACTTGTACTCACACGCAAAGTTCCAGACCTGGGACTGGCTTTCTCTTCGCTAAAAAAATCCCAAATTTTTCACTATGTCTAAAATCGCACTTTTGAGGCTTTGATATCTCTGGTGGTGCACGAGATAAAAATCTGAAGTTCTGGTTTCTGAGAGTATTGTATGGTAGTGTTATGCACAAGAAATTTTATGATGGGGATTTGGCTACAAGCTGAGATATGGCAAGGGCAACATGAAAAAAAAAACAATACTGTCAGACTATTGTTTTCTTGTAGTCACAGCTAAGTATTTATCCCAGAGTGTCACTTAAATTTATGTTTTTGATTATCTTTAAATAATAATAACAGAAAAGAAAGCCTTTTGCAAAGCTTAGAAATTTAATTTAAAAAATAATTATGCCTAAGACCTACATTTTGTATGGTTTCAGTAACTTTTGTTGTAATTTTAGTAACTAGAAGAAACCTCAGCACTTTTACATAAAGAAAAAAAATATTTTTATACAAGACCTGAGACAAAATAGAATAGGGAAAGAGAAAAGCTGTTAATGTTGTCATACTTGTTGAGACATGATCAAACGTGTCAAAACACATTCCTGCTTATTGGTTTCAAAACCACAATTTTAATGCTGCTTGCCAGTCCTGAACCTTTGTTCCTACCATAAGTATGTTCCTATAAATGAAACATTATACGATGTTACAATGCATCAGCCTCAAGTAATTTTCTGAAAGTAAAGAAATCCAAATCTCTTTCAAAATTTATACTGCAGAAAAATTTCATTTTTTTCATAAGAAGTAAGCTAGGAATTATTAATGAAGTGAGACTTGCACAAAGTGATTTCAAAGTCTATTTCTATGAGCCAGCAGGGCCAATATCTTCAATCAAGTTATCAAGAGATGACAAGACTTGGTTCCTACAAATTAAATTTTGAGAAAGATCAAAATTTTTAAACCAACAAGCAAGAATGTGCTTTGACACGTTTGATCATGTCTCAACAAGTATGACAACATTAACAGTTTTTCTCTTTCCCTTTTCTGTTTTTGTCTCAGGTCTTGTATAAAAATCTTTTTTTTTCTTCATGTAAAACTGCTGAGGTTTCTTTTAGTTACTAAAATTACTTACAAAAAATACTGAAACCATGCAAAATGTATGGCCTTAGACATAATTATTTTTTAATTAATTGCTAAGCTTTGAAAAAGGCTTTATTTTTTGTTACTATTATTTAAAGATAATCAAAAACATAAATTTAAGTGTCACTCTGAGATAAATACTTAGCTGTGACTACAAGAAAACAATACTTTGACAGTATTGTTTTGACATGTTGCCCTTACCATATCTCAGCTTGTAGCCAAATCTCCATCTTTAAATTTCTTATGCATAACACTACCATATAACACTCCCAGAAACCAGAACTTCAGATTTTTATCTCGTGCCCCACCAGAGATATCAAAGCCTCAAAATTGCGATATTTGACATTTTTGAAAAATTTGGGAATTTCCTTAGTGAAGAGAAAGCAAGTCCCAGGTCTGGAGCTTTGCGTGTGAGTACAAGTACTTTCGGCCTACTTGTAAAAAAAAAAAATTATGGCATGTTGACAGTTTTGCTTGCAAGAAAAATTTCCTCTTGTAAACGGACAAATTTTGGAAGGAAAAAAACTGAAATTTATGCTTAAATTTCACCAATAAGCAGTTAGTTTCGGAAACTACTCTATTACTAAATTTTTAGCCTAATGTATTCTGTACAAATTGCTTTAATCAGCACTTGAATTGGAGAAATATACAATGAATTATTTACAATTCCGTAAACCGTTCTTGTGAGAAAATTGCTGCAGACGATGAAACAAAGATGGCCGCCATGCACAAACAAAAATAAATAAAATTAAAATAATAGTCATTTTGAACTTCCATCATGTTAGAGTTGTTGCACAAAAAATTTCAGATTTTTAAAAAAATGGTCGAGCAACGAATATCTGATTTTCTGGACTACTTGAAATGGGTTGACCCCCACCTATTTTTAGGAAAATCATGTTAAGACTAAGTGATAGCCACAATGTTCATTGAATTTTAGAAACAGTTGTTAACATTGGATTAAATTATTTTTGTTTTAAATTTACCTCGAAAAGGGCAGGAATAAACCTTGGGGACGGTAAGACTACCAATAAAGCCACGATCTTGAAATTGATATTTAAATGGTTATTTAAATTCTGAAGAAAAGTTACTGTCAAAGAATTTAAGACAATCTTTCTCTAGCATATTTCTGTATGAGAAAAAACTTGAAAAAAATTCTGTGGCTGCATCTTAAGTGATTTTCTGTATAAGTTTAGCAAGAGGGGCGGTAAGGATGAAAAACCAAGGTACAGAGTTCAAAAAATAATATTAACCATAAAAATGTGTACAGTTTAATTTTTTGCTACATATTTATATAAAACAATTGTCCCAGTTTCGGAAAAAAATTACATCGAATTACTTTTATTGAAACAATTTTATACAGACAGCTCCAAACTTATAAAAAAACTTTATATATTTACTTATTATATTAAAACTTATATTAACTAAAAAATGTATTAAAATAAAAATTATTATTCAGGGACACAAAAATCAAAAGTTTGTGAGAATGCCCCATATATATATATATATATATATATATATATATATATGCCTATGTAAGACATAGCGATAAATCATTTCGTGAATTTTATTTTACAGGGTGATACCAAATATTATTATTTTTCTTTGATTTTTTGCCCTCCTGATTGTCCTTCTCTTTAAAACCCTTCTGATAAACATGAAGTCGAACATATTCTTCATAATCCTGAAGATCCAGAAAAATCCGACAAACATATCTTTAAATATTTGGCAAAATGTCTAAAATTAAAAGTGTCCGATCATCAATGGCCATATATTGTATATATATGTCTGTATATACATTTGGTAATGTTGAATTATGAAAGAAATTAACTACAATAATTAAATTCAGTACACTAAACATTCTTTTAATCAGACGCACAGATTAGATAACTAAAGCATACATAGTTGTATAGTGAGTTAACATGTTCTAATATGCTACTAACACACTTTACAATAAAAACTTAACAACGATGAAGTTTTGCTTCGCTCTTATGCTCTAGTATGGGGCACATCTTACGCATTGGGAAAAAAATTTACGAGGGCCGTATAAAAAGATAAATTTTTCATTTCTTTAAATTAATCCCCTGAAAATTTTATTCGATTTCATAAAATTCTGTACGCTTTTCTATTTAACTTTGAAATTTATAATACAGTATATGCCTATGATCATTTTTTAAGGAATAAAAGCCGATATCGATGTTATTTGGACATCCTGTATATACAGGGGTTGGACAAAAATATGGAAATAGTTGTGACTTATCGGAAGATGTTTTTCGGCTTTTTTCTATATACGGTTTAAAGCTTCGATACTTTGCCTCCTGAAACATGAAAGACTTCAGCTACCTTGGTAACGGAATAACCCATCATACGGGCAACAACAATTTCTCCACTTTCACATTCACTTTGCTCAGCCATATTGCGCTCGAAACTACACACAACACTGTTCTTACAACAACTGACACTTGCAACATATTGAGGACATTATACAGGTGGCGTTAATAAGCAAATACAACAGCGCCACCAGCAGACTTAGCTACAAATAAAATTTATGTTCAAGCATGCATTTCACGAGGTGTTTTCATATTTTTTGTCCAACTCCTGTGTATGTATTCTATGAACATTACTTATGAGATAACAAATGTTTTCTGTGTAAATTTGTTTAAACGATTGATTATATTTGATCTCTTGTATTCTGTTGTACATTTAAAATTTGACATAAATTTTCTTTCTTCCCAAAGCAAAACTCATTAAGAATATAGTGCAAGTATGATTACGAAATTTCATAAAATATTTTTGCCATAAACCTCTAAATTCCATGTAACTAAATATATATATAATGTAAAAACAAATCTATCAAAATGTATCTGCTTAAAGAAATCATTCAAATTACATGATTTCAATATTTGAGTCCCAGTAATTCGCATTTTCTTAATTTTTTTACGTTTTATAACTGTTTTTTTTTATATTACTTTTAATGTTTTGACAAGAGTTTAATTACGCTTCATGATAATGTATGATTTTGAGAATGTGTAATGCTGTGATTAATGAATTGTCTAAATTTCAACTCTTCCACAAATTTATTTAAATAAAAAATAAAAATAAAACTTTTTTATTTTATTATTTTAATGATAGCTATATAAAAATTTAAATTACATTAGAAATTGAAATATTGAAATTTTATAAAGTAATGTACTTTTTATTTCCATGTTTAGTTTTTTACATAAGTCAATACGTAATGGACTGTGTTCACTGATTTTAACTCAATATGTATTCTTCAAATTTTAATATATTACAATTTTATATTTAACATAAAGTATAATATATTTGAAACTTTGTAGAAAATTTTTTAAAGTACGTTTTAATACATAAACAAAAAGCATAACTTCAGAGTTTCAGCTTTCACGGAAAGGCATAAAATTGATATAAAAAGCTGCTTTCGTAAATTTTGACAGTAGTATTATGGGTTTTATATATAGCATTTCCAAAAACAACTACTGGCATATGTAGGTGGATATTTTCTTTTGGCCTGATATAGAAAGTTATTTATGGGAACCTATTTCGACATAAAATTTTAGGAAGAACAAAGCAATTTTAAATTACACTAAGACATGAAGAAAGAATTTAATATACTTTCAGATGTTTTATAATTTAAAAACGGCAAAGAATTGACAAAAAAGCAGAATTGCGAATTTTTAGTAAAAAAATTAATTTAATGCATGCGAAATACTTTTTTAAATAATTACTGCATTATATTTTAAATGCCATCTTTAAAGTTAAAGCGAATATTGAATTTTCCATTGTTAGCATGAAGTCTAGGATTTTTGCAGCACTTTATTTTCATCATTATTATACAATATTCGTATTTTTTATCTTTTCAATTTTGTGCATGATGTTTTATGTTTTATTTTCACACAATTAAAGTTACACGAACTATATAGTAGATTATTTTGTCTGAAAACACATTAAACGATCTCATTTGGATTGTCTAGTTTTTCAAGTTTTCTTAGAATGTGATCTAAACATTAAAATAAAAATATATTACTATTACTAATGTGCATTCTGGATTAAAGGGGGCAAATCTCATGATACACGTTGTAATTGTGTTTAAATTTTTAAAAATGTATTTATTTTTATGTCTTTTTTTTTATTTTAGATAAGAGATTTTTACACATTATCAGGTGATACATTATATCTGATTACATGAGGTCTGAAAAATCCTTTTTAAATTATTTCTGATGGTTTTGATTAACATTCAGAATACGGCCAGATAACACGAATAAATATTTAACAAATTACTTTTTTATACTCAATAGTTAAACGAATAATAATTACAAATTATAATTTTTAATCACAAATTTTAGCGGCTAAACAATGAAAGGAGTAGGAATTCTTTAAATACCGATTGGAAAATATTTTCTCGCAAAAAGAAACCATTTGTATATTTTTTATATTGTATATAGTCAACAACAAATCTTCAAAACAAACAAACCAACTAAAGAAGAATTCAATTCTATAAGATTCAGAGAAACTTACAGAAATAAATATATAGATATTTGAAACTAGTATGTTGTGACTATCACAAACTTTCTTTTATTATTATAATACTTTAATTTAAACAGAATACTCACACAACAACAATATTGATACAAAGTATAAAGACTTTTTTGTGTTCTACATAGAATTACAGTGATCAGGGGATAACAATAGAAAACATCACGCCCTCTAAATTCTAGAATTGATTCTGGACAGAATTATTTACGTTTCCTCTAGCACAGGATACTGTTAATAGATATAAGTTAAAATTGAAACAGTATATGTTTATTTCAAGGCCTAACATAATATGAAGTTTGTTGAAATAATTTGTGTTAATTTTCGTGACATAGCCATTGGAGACATTTTAAAAATTGAGCATAATATAGTCACCTGTTGAGTGATATATACTCCAAATTTATTACCATATATTTATGTCAAGGTCTAACGCAATATTTTCTTGCAATTCAAATTCGTATTTTTCAGCAAATTTTATAATAGGAAGCTTCAATTGTACAGAAAGCACTTACCCTCAAAAAAAAAAATCTTTAGGATGTATTTTGGACATGGACTGCATTCGACTGTCCATTTAAAAGTACGGTTTTGTCTGTACTTGAAATGAAAAAAAGAGTTTTTGTATGGTTTGTCAGATAAAGATCTTGAAGGATATTTGTGGGTGTATGCAACGTGATACATTTCAGGGGAAGTGTTACCGTGGAGCAAATAATACGCTTCTTATAAAAGAATTTAATTTTGATCGTTTCAAAATATTGACCAAAACTATGTTAGGAGTATTTGTCCATCAACCTGGTTAACTGCCAATGCTTGCGTTTAATTTATAACTAGAAAAATCGCTAGTTATTAGTCAGATGATATCCTGTCAATTTATCCGTTCATTTACTGACAATCCTTATAATAAACCGAAATTTAGCCACCATCTCTATCTGTAGGGGTTTATTGAATTCCATGAAACCCGTCTTGAGATGTAGCTATTTTGGAAATCGTGCAAAATGCAGTATAGCAGCGCCATCTTTTGGGAGATACACAACAAAAAAATTTCAGAATTAATCTATGTCAAACTATATATGAGGCAAATGTTTTTGTAAATTCATGCAGTAGTTCCTCACTTAGAGTGCCTACAAAATATTTCTCACATTCAGTAAGAACATTCCAGTCTCGAATGCCAGCAGCAGATTTTTTTTCACGTATCCAATACACAAATCGAAATTTCTAATTTAAAATGGAAAAATATATTTTATTTTAAAGACATATAAATTACAAATTATATTTATAAGAATAATTATCATTTGAATTCCATTTCCCAATAATTTTTTTAAAAAATAAAACGGGGTTTTAAACCAGATATCTTATATTCATGCATTGGGAGATAATCAAAATGTGGGATCATTAAACGTTAACTATAAGTAATTTAAAAATGTTTCAAATTTAAAGCCATTTTTTTTTAACAGTATAGTATATAAGTCTACAAAATTATACACAAACATTAAAAAAACAGGAACTATTCTGGAAAATTAATTATTAAAGCATTTAATTAGCCGATCTGTAGGTTACAAATTTTGGACATTTCTGGCACGTAGGTTATATATTTTTGGATATTATTGACATGTAGGTTACACAGTTTTTACCTTTCTATAAATAAGTTGTGCTTAGTATTTAAAAAATTCTTAAGACTAAGAATCTAGAAAATTTGTTCTATAATTGTATGTGTATACATATATATGTATAATTAACTTTTTGTTATCCAGTAATAATAATAATAAAATCAAATGTTAAACTTTGATATTAAAATATTTACTACTTTTTTAAAGTAATATCTTAATTTTATAAAAATTAAAAAATATTCAAAAACATACCTTTACACAACATTAGAAGTAACCAACAAATAATTTATTATTTTTATTTTCACAAAAAACAAGTTACATTGCCATTTTTTAAATGCACAAATCTATAATTTCTTTATCAAAAGAAAAGTCTCCTCTTGCTGTCACCGGGTGAGGTGGATTTGGTGATTTCAACAAAATATCTTCATATTTTTAATTTGTGCTGTCTTTTTAGATGGATAACGAAACCTGTTAAAATCGATGTCTGCCTGAGGAGTCAAAAAAATTATAGAAAATATTTGTTCACCATTATCGATGCTGATACATTTATTTATTGCATATATGGAGATGCGAGGGAACATATTGTCCCTGGAATATAAGCGTCGCATGACGAAAGATCTGCTAAAAAAATCGAAATCTAAAATTTAAGTTTATTTTAATGCCATCAAATTTTAATTTTTACTCACTTTTAATATGTAAAATAAAACTATGTTAATTTTAAATTTTTTTATTCTTAACTTTCGAGTGCTTTTTGTTATTTTGAATTTTATATAGTTTAAAATATATTTGAAATATCATGTGGGTTTTCTGTTACGTGAATATTTTAAGCATAGTGTGCATACGGCAATTTAAAGTACCACTTTAATTAATTACCACTTTAATTATTATCCAAATATAGTAGTACATGCAATATTGTGTACGATATCTTGGCACTAATCAACAGATATTTGATACAATCCCTCACCTTTTTCCTTCTTTTGGGAACAACGGATTTCGAGCTTATTCTATGGACGATAATATTCAGAATTTTTAAGGTATGATTTTGAGACATTCACAAATGTTGCTCTATATACTTAGCTAATACATTATGCATATTATATTTTGATTGCATTTGCGCATGCGCAGTGAAATATTTTTTAGTAAGCCTGCTCATTTTTCATCCAAATTTTATTATTCTTAATTCTGATTGCTGAGTATTGTGTAAAATATTGTTTGTCATATTTTCTGAAAAGGACTTTTTTTATATATTATGAACTCTGCAAATTATAAGCAAAAAAACTTATCGAAATTTGGGACTGTTTTTATAAAAAACTTATTTTCTCTACGAGTATACGTATACATGCTATCCTCATAAAAATGAATACAGTATATTACAATAAGCCACTTATTAATAATCTCGAGCTTGAACGCTTTTGCTATATTAGTTTTTACATAATTATACAAAAGATATTCGTTGTTTTCAATTTGTTGACGGTCCCCTATGGGGTTCCGGGAAAAAATCTTCGCGGAAACATATGACTTATACTAGACTGTTTACACACATGTAGTTTCAGGTTAATTCCTCATTTATTTTTCTAGATATTTAATAAAACGTCTAAAATCGCAAGTGACCGGTCACCTTTGACCATATAGTGTATACTGCAAATATTGTTTTTCTGGAAATTTATTATAAGCATTTATTTCTTCTTTCAAAATTATTTTGCATAAGTTGAAATAATCAATGGGATTAATTGAGACTAAAAATAAAAACGCTAAAAATAAAAAAAAAAAAAAAAAAAAAAAAAAAAAAAAAAAAAAAAAAAAGAAAAAAAATCGATTTTTATTTTTTGAAAAAAAGTCTTAAAAATCAAGCTTAATAATTAGCAGCACATTTGAAGCATCAATTCTAGTACTAATAGTTCAAAAAAAGAGTAGAAACATATCGCTGGTAGAATGTGCCACACGCAGTGAAGTAGAGGACGCTGAAAGCGTGAGTTACAACACGCATGGCGGCTGGTGGCCATTACACAACTAGCTCTTGTTATTGTTTACATAAATGGGATATTTTAAAGCAAATTGAAAGATATTGAGAAAAAGAAATATAATTAATGTTTACAAATAATAATATAAGCTTTTAAACACCAAACGAAATGAAGCTGGGTACTTACATTTTAAAGAGTTGACTAAGAGTTAAATAGAGTGAAATGGAAAACGCTGGAAGTACCAGATGTAGGAACTTTTCTTTTTTCGCTATCTTGAAAAATTGCCTCTTTTAAACTGTTAGCTTTTATTCCTCAATCAGTGACAATATCAACACATAGTAATGAGTTTAAAATAAATACTTACTTTGAGATTCGCAATACCTTGCTTTTTTATTTCGATTATATGTTGTCAACATTTATTATATAAAACAAAAATAAACACTCCCCAATCAGTTTCTTATTTCATTATGATTTAGTATAAGTATGCATAGAAAATTATTTCCGTTAAAGGTAAATATTCGTTAATAAGACTTTACTACATAAGATCAGATTTTACTGAGGCATATATATCATCCTTAATTCAACATATACAATTAACTAGTAAATCTGCAGATCAGGAGCCTCAACGTCATCTTTGCAAGTCATTGTTTTTTAACACTCATTGCATAATATTCAACTTCCTACAAATCGCTTTTTAAAGTTTTCAAATTACATAAATATTTATGAGCATACAAGATACTTCGTAAAGTTTCAGAAATTAAAAGTGTTAAACAAGTGGTTGTACATTGATGTTCTGAAATTCTGATGAGCTACTTATTCTGGTAACTTTTTAAATCAAAAATTGCATTTCTTCAGGGGGGCTTTGCCCCCCTGAGTCCCCCGCAGTCTATTTAAGTTTACATTCGTAATTTTTTATTGATTGTGCGGATGGTTATAGTATATCTTAGTTTTTTTTTACGCTGTGATTTATAAGGATAAGCATAAGTTTTTTTTTTATAAATTAATAAAATTTAAATTTAAAATAAAATATTCATGTTAACCGTACACAGCAATAAATCTTGAAGTGACGCCAAAAAATGTAACCCTAAAATCCGGTACATTCGGCACAACACAACGACGTGCTTAAAAAAAAAAAAAAAAAAAAAAAAAAAAAAAACGGATGAAGTCAAAGAATTTGGTCCCTGTTCCACGTGCTTGTTTTGTTTGGGCCGAATGAGGGCATTTAAATCTGCGCGATAACGCACATCGTATTGCAAACTGTTTTTACGGCACACTGCATCTCCATCTATCTCTTTCCTCCGTGAATAATAGTTAATTTTATTTTACCCAAGATCTTTTTATTCCAGCATCTTTGTTTTCGATAAATGACGTCTAATTCACCTGCTATGCGTAATTACTCAAAACTTTTCATCTTGTTATATTAAGAAATACTCGAGAGGTTTTTTTTTATTTTTAATATGCCGCCATATTAATTTTTCTATTCTTAATTTTATTTTTCATTTTCCTGTTTCACGACAAAACATTTCAATTGAAAATTGTTTAAAAGAAAATATTATTCCGGGTTTTGATTTTCTTGGCAACAATTAAAGAAATATTGGTAAATGTTATGGGGAAATGTTACGTTATTCTCTATGAAAATAATGAACTTTTGTATTTTTAAGCAAAATATTTCAATAAAATAAATAAAATAAATGAAATATTGCCTATTTTTATTTCTGGGCTAAAATCCTTCTATATGCAAAGATACAAATGCATTAATTCATCTGTTTTGACGTTGGCTCTACTCAAGCATTATACACGCAATTATACTAATATTATTAGGACCAAATGCGTTGCTAGGCAACAGAGAAAGAAAAGGAAAAAAAATGAAATATGCATTATGTCAATTTGGTAAATCAAAATCCTTTATATTATTGGAAAACATGCATAAAATTCCCCCCAATATTATAAACCTAATTAAAAAAATCTCGCAAATATATTGACATAATTTATTGGAACAATTTAATAATGTTATTTAAAAATTTCAGCATCAAAAATTTACCATTTAAATCCATTTTTCATATGAGCCATTTCTTTCAACAAATGAAAATCTGAAAATCGTCTGACTTGCCATTGAAAAGCATTATAGAGCAAAATAAAATGTTCCATATTTCCCGAACGAATGAACAAAATTTAACCAAAAACTATACAGCTAAGTCCGGGTACCTCATCAACATGCCCAGTGAATTTCAAGCCGATCGGATGCTTTTTGCGGCAGTTATCGCGGAACAGACAGACAGACTAACAGACAGACAGACTAACAGAAACCAAAACTTTTCGTGTCTCCACAGTAAGCCTTCACTGACGTTTCGGCAATTATCTGCAATCAACTCTTTTACATATATTTGCTGAATCATATACGAAGTAATCCAAGTTAGAATAAGCGCTCATATATGTATGCAGAAGAAGAACTTAAAATAACTCGAAATATTTATGAACTTTGATCAATGAAAAAGCCATACTGCCGTTAATAATAAAGAGGTGCATTTCCTGTTGAATATTTTTTTAGCAGCTGAACAGCTGAATCAATCAATATACCATTTTTGTATTGATAACAATAGGATTATACGAAATAAACTTTTTTCTTCAAGTATACTTACATTTTGTAGGTGTTAATGTCATATATTTTATTATTAACGCATTTACACTGGTTAGTTAAATACATTGTTTAAAAAAAAAAAAAAAAAAAAAAAAAAAAAAAAAAAAAAAAAAAATATTGCCTGTTTTTTGGTAGGAATCGGAAAAATAGTTGCTCTTATCGTACCGGAATAATTTCCGACCCAGCTCGGAATAAAATCTGTAAAAATAAGTAAATAGTCAGTAAAACTGTATTTTACGGATTTTATTCCGAGATGGGTTGAAAATTTTTCCGGTACGATAAGGGCAACTATTTTTCCAATTCCTACCGGAAAACTGGCATTATTTTTTTTTTACAGTGTATGTTTTCTTGAATAAAATGATTTCAAAGCAAATAAATGTTCCTTTTATAATTTTGTTTATGTATTTTACTTTTCTATATAGGTCAGG
Source organism: Maratus speciosus (assembly GCA_963932465.1). Lineage (NCBI taxonomy): Eukaryota > Metazoa > Arthropoda > Arachnida > Araneae > Salticidae > Maratus > Maratus speciosus. Next base: position 194,980,431 of record OZ010789.1, read on the forward strand.
TTTTTGCTGTAATTTTTTTATTTTATAATTTGTCAGAATATTTGTATCTAATTCCTTACTGGAACACTGTAAAAAAAAAAAAAAAAAACGACCAGTTTTCTTGTAGGAATCGGAAAAATAGTTGCCCTTATCGTACCGGAAAATTTTCCTACCCAGCTCGGAATAAAATCCGTAAAATCAGAATAAAATCCGTAAAATACCGTTTTATTGACTATTTCCTTTTCTTTGGGGATTTTATTCCGAGCTGGGTTGGAAAATTTTCCGTACGATAGGGGCAACTATTTTTCCGATTCCTACAGGAAAACTGATGGGATTTTTTTATACAGTGTAAGTGTTTAAAATTGTAATGTTATCTGTATTGTAATTACATTGGAAGCACGCAGTGTGGATTTTTCTGTAAATAAATAAAAACCGTGTATTAAACGATATTAAATAATGTATGTTCGTTATTTTATATAAACTTGTGTATTTTATTCTTTGAAATCACTAAAGATTTTCCGTTTCCTGTTTTCTCTTGAACATGATACTGATGGTGTGAACTTGTTAAAAATATTTCAAATTTATTTCTAAAAAAGGTAAAAAAATTACATAAATAGCAAAAAGTTTTTAAATGACTAGAAAGTTCCGTTTTTTTTTTTTTTTTTTTTTTGCTTGTTACTTTCTATTCAGCCACTTAGATGCTAATATATATCTGTTATAGGACGCTACTATATGGTGTGGGAGATACGGATTGCAGGCTGAAAATCAATGTACAAAAACGGAAATATATGAAAAATAATCTTGTACAGATTACGTTTATGCTTACGAATATCACTTTAGATATTATAAACGACAAACGAATAATAAAAGTTATTTAAAATAATTACTGTTGAAGGGAACCAGGAAAGCAAAATTCAACAAAAAAAATCGATTTTTTACTTTTTTATATCCTTAAATAGTTTAAACTTTTATCCTTCCAATGATGTGTTACACATCTTTAAACATTAAAAAAAGAAGTGTTGGAATTGTTCATTCTTTCTTAGAGTACTTCACAGATTAGTGGCCATTTAAATCTTTAATAGACTTTTTCGGAAAACTTGGATTTTTCATGTTTATGCTCCTTTTTTTCAATATCTATTAAACTTAAGAACTCAGATTTTTATTTAATACTTATATTATGATACATTGTATATTTTAATACAGGTATTTAATGATTTGTTGAGAATTATGTATTTCAGGTAGTGAAATCTTGCCAAAAATTCTAATGTAAAAATGACTTTCAATAAATAATTAATAATTAATTTTCAGTTTCACTTAGAAAGAAAATAATCTATTAAAATACGTAAATCAATTTATTTTGACTACTCTAAAAAATCTAGACCTCTATTTTTCACCATTTCTGAAAAAAAAAGTACATAAAGTTGGTGAATTTAACATGGCGGAGATAGGGCTTTCCCTGTCCCCTTAACCCCCTGACCGCCGAACAAAAGGGCAAAATTTTAATGATTTTTTCTCTGTAATTTTTTTTAATCTAAAAAAAGGTGATTTTTCAAAAAGACATAAAAAAATTTAATTAGATATAAGAATATAAGCCTTAAGAGCCTTAAGCCTTATACTCATAACAAAATGTTTTAAAACTGCATTATATTTCTAGAATTATATTAATTTAAATATTGCTTCTATTGCCGTGAAACCTGCAGCTTAGTGAACGGATATATGAGTTCGCGGCGGTGGGAAGGTTAAAGTCATTTACAGCGACAGTATAAAAGAACAAAAAAGATATATAACAATCTGATAATGAAATATTTAATTTAAAAAAATAGAATTCATCTGAATCTTTTATGCCACAAATTACGTGTATTGAGATTATCGCCTTTTTAATACTTTCCAACACAGTTTTAAAATATTTAATAGCTCGGTTTAAATAGCCGTATTCTAACTGTCGCATGTATACACGGACTGGCGTGTAATTGATTTATATTATTCACGTTTACTATAACATAATTGTTACTGAAAAATACGTGCATAGCAGTTCTAGTTCTTTTACAGGGACACTCTAAGAATGTCATTATTTTATGGTATATAGAAAAAGAACATATAGAAGGTATATAGAACAACGTAGGCGGCAGGACCGAAACTAGGGGGGGGGCAGAGGGGGCACGTGCCCCGGGCGCCGCTTTAACAGAAGGTAAAGGGGGCGCCAGAATGAAGATTTTGTTTGATGTTTGATAGAAGAATGTATATATATATATATACGAAATTTATACAAAAATGTCTCGCAGCCGGAAAATTTAAAGGAAAACTTAATCAAATGCATTAAACTTTACAAATAGATAAAAAGATTAATCTACAATACAAAATTGCAAATGAATAAGAAAAAAGGCTTTTTTCATTCTCCTATTCCAAAAGTATCATGACTATGACTTTCGCCTTTGCCTTCTGTCTTTCACTTCCTGTGTAGGAAAATCACTACCATTTTTCAAGGTCAATCTCTATTGTCGGACACTGTCCACTTCTGATAACTAACAAGTGCGAAGCGACCCCTCACACTCTGAGTTTTCTATTAGATAAAAAAATTCCATGAAAGCTGTTTGTTGTTTTCCCGCTGAGCAGCGTTGAGTTTCTTTTCTTTTCTCTTTTTTTTTTTTTTTTTTTTTTTTTTTTCGTAATTGCTATGGGCGATGACTGCCCTGACAATAAAAATAAACAGGAGGGGAAATGCACAAAGTAAAATTCTTAGTAAAACCGCTTTTTTTTTAAAGAGTACAGCATTTGTAGTGGTACAGTAAAAAGTCTTCAACAGGGCGTCATATCTAGTAAAGCAAAGCCCCCGCCTTTATCGCCCAAAATGATTTTTTTTTCTCGTCTTTCTGGCATTTCTAGGCGTTTTGCCACCCTGCAGTGGCGTATCTAGACTCATGATTTCTGAGGAGGCTGAGGTGTAGTAAAAGTTTCTAAGAGGGAATCACAAGAATCGGGAAAAATTCCGCTTTAAACAATTTTTATCATAGCAGGTAACACATCTATTACACAATAAACCTACTATGGGGAAAAAATGCAAACGTACGTCAAGATGTCGACCTCATTTAGAAAATACAAAAAAAAAAAAAAAAAAAAAAAAAAATCCTTTTGATTCCGTTTTCAAGGTTTTAATGAATCAATGTTTGGCAAAGCTGATTACGTAGTTCAGTTTTATATATTTTAAATTTAAAAATAAGTCGTCTATTAGATACTTAGTAAAATTGTTTTTGTAAATTTACTTTGTAGTGGGGGTTGGGGGGGCGCCAAAATCCATGCTTGCCCCGGGTGCCAAAAAGGCTAGTTTCGGCCCTGGTAGGCGGTGAATTTTAATGACGTATTTCAAACAGAATTAAACTGATACACATTACTGATGTGCAGTGCAACATATTTTCTATAGAATTTCGAATGTCGTTTATTTGCCGAGCCACTCGAAAATACGGTTGCAGTAATGTCTGCGAGCGAAAAGAGCTAGATATGCGTTTTCAGCTGTTGTATGGCATTTTAGACTTTACTGTTCTTTGTGTGTGCGTATTACAAAGTGTGTGAATCATGTATATGACTGCACTAATGAATTTGCAAACATTACTGGTTATGTACTGCAATTGCTGAAAATAGATTTTTATTGCGTTTGTAATTTTTTGTTTCTTTAAATACTAGCGAACTTGCCAGGCGTTGCCCCGGTACGTCAAAAAGCAGCATGAATTACGAAAAAGCTCTGAAAATCACAATAAGATATCACGAAAAATTTTTAAATCGCTTCTCAAATTCTGAATAAAGAATATATATATATATACATATATTATGTTCGAAGATTGCAAGTTGATTCCTTTCACTAATGTTGAAAAATAATAGCAAATTGCTAAAATACACTAAAAATCACATACAAAATTCCCGAAAAATTAAAAATTGCTATACGAAATCCGAATAAGCTTTATTGAAATGAGGGCAGAATGTACTTTAGGTCAAAAATGGAATGTCAAAAAATTGCTGCAAATCACGAAGAAACGTAAAAAGCGCATTGAAAATCACAAAAGTTCAAAAATCACGAAAGTTAAAATTTACTATAATTGGATAAAAGTTTTCAAATCTAATTCCTTTGACCTGTGGGCTCTCTTAAAATTTATGTTTTGGAAATTATGTTAAGCATTAGATCATGTTACTTTTATTCGTAATTAATTTACTTGGACTCCCTTAACCCCTTCGCGACGGGAGTCTTTTACGAAATGTTTATTACTTTGCTACCGGTTTTAAAAAACAGAAGTTTGTGCCTATTCAAATCGGGAAAATGCTCGGATTAAATAAGGCAAATTTTACAGTAAAATTTTACTGGTGAGGATAAACGGGGATTCTTAGGCCTATTTCCGGCACGTATTCGTGTCGCTCGTCCCCAAGGGGTTAAATATAATTAATATAATCCCTTAAGTTAATATTAGTTTTTGTTGCATTAAAATATCTCAATTTGTTGATTTTCTGTAAGCAAGTAAACCCGAATGTTTTACAGTGGATGTCTATGGGAATTTGGCGAAATATTAGAGCTATCGCCAAGTTGGCGTCACTTTTGGCGACTCATTTTGGTCGCAAAATTTGGCGATAAACTTGGCGTTATTTGGCGACAGAACTGGATCCGCCCTACGGTAACCCCTCTTATAGGTATGGACATGCATTACATGCTGTTCAATAATCGCATAAAACATTCCCTAAAAATTCAAAAAACCTTGCACGAATTCCGAATAAACTTTTTTGAAAAGAGAACAAAATTGACTATATTGAGTTAAAAGAAAGAAACCGCATTCTTTTTCCTAATGTGGAAAAATCGAATTAATATAATCCCTTAAGTTAATATTAGTTTTTGTTGCATTAAAATATCTCAATTTGTTGATTTTCTGTAAGCAAGTAATCCATATTGGTTTATAATGCAGTCTATGGGAATTTGGCGAAATATTAGAGATATTGCCAAGTTGGCGTCACTTTTGGCGACTCATTTTGGTCGCCAAATTTGGCGATATACCGCCAAGTTTGCGACAAAATTGGCTGCGTTTGGCGACAGAACTGTGTCCCTCTAAGGTAACCTCCTTATTGGTATGGAAATGCATTAAATGCTGTTCAATAATTGCATAAAAAATTCGCTAAAAATTCAAAAATCGCTGCACGAATTCCGAATAAGTTTTTTAGAAAAGAGAACAAAATTTACTATATTGGGTTAAAAGAAAGAAACCTTATTCTTCTCACTTATATAGAAAAATCGCCTCGAAACATAAAAAATCACTAAAAAATCGCATAAAAATTAAATTAAAAAAATCTAATAAAAAAATCGAAAATCTGGCTTCGAGGTGCAAAACTTCATATATAGACGGACCTTTTCCCCAAATTTTGTAGCTCTACGTGCAGTGGTCCCTTCAGAACACCGTCGACACACTCACTCACTCACTCACTCACACACAAACTTCTTTCTTTATTATTATAGATATCCTTTCACTTTATAGGAAACACCAATTTCTTAACAATGTTCTGATAGTGTTGGAAAGCGTTTGAAAATCTACGTTCTCATAATTTCTTGTTATTTTTCACACGTAATCGTTATGAATATAAAACGGTAAGGAAATAGTGGATGTAATTAAACAGCTTTTATTTCCCTTAAGGTGAGCATTCAACAGAGCGGTATTTTACTATTGTTTTACTCCTGCATAATTCTTAAATTTAATTAATGTGAGTTAATGTGAAACGTAGAGCCGTAAATCAGCTTCAACATCCGGCCTTTACCACCATCTGATTCATCACGTAAGTCCCAGAACCTTTTCATGTATTGTCAGAAGCTACTCGAAGAGTACCCTGCATTAAGAAAGACTGCAGTAGATTGTTTACAAAATTTTACATTTGTAGAAAACAGTGTAATTAATGAATTGAATTGCTTTAAATTGACTTCAAAATTATTTTTGTATTTACGGCTAAATGCCAAAAAATGGCGAAAAAATTTTTGCTTGTGTCAAACGTATATCTTGTAAAAGATAATCAATCTTTCCTGTATTCCAAGTTTTTTTTCTATTTGTGCTATACACTGTTAATAATTTGCAACGAATTGTTTAGACATTTTACTGTTTTTTACAGAAAACAGCCACAACACCACAAAACCGCATTTTAACGCTATTTTAACCATATTTATCAGAGAGTCATTTAAGAGTTTAATATACGATTATTTAAACGTTTTATATAAAAATGATTGAATGACTGGACTGCTTTAAATTTTTAATATTGCATTTCTAAAATTTCAGTAATATAAATTTGAAGTATATTTAAGGGCTATCAATAACTTGGAGTTGTATATGTCCCTTGTTTCAGCAGACATATCTCTTTATTTAGTACGAAAGCTGTAAGTAATAAGTAAGACAAACATTTCTGTATGTAACACTAGATACTCAAAAATTAGGACGATTGTCAGCTCTGTAATTCAGTGTTTATAATTATTCTACAACACGTATTAATCATTAAATATTTACCGTACTTAATTAAAAATGACAAATTGACTTTATTGAAATATTATTAAGAATATGATAATCTCTCTGATTATTTTTATTTGAAACTTCGTGTAAATTAGCTTTTGTGTCACGAATTTGTGAATTGATTATATGAAACGATTTTATTTAACAATATTATGAAACGCCTAAATGCAGAGTTTCTAGAACGCAGATGTTAATGAAACTATTTAAAATACTACACCCCATAAATTATTGCTCAGTATATCCACGAATAATTTAAATATTCAAATAACTAGAATAAACTTCCAGATCCGATATACTTCAGATGTACGGGATATTATAAAAAGATTTTAAACATACAGCATAAAAAAAAACTTTTTATAAATATTTCGGTAAAATTTAAATAACTGACGACTGTAACTTTTTGACTGAAGTCTCTCAAATAAACCTATATCCTGATAATCTGTTATTACACTATTTCTCTAGTAATAACTGATAAGGATAGTGTCATAAACATAGATTAATGACTTGAAGTCTAAAGAGATAAATGGGGAATTCACTTGATGCATTCAGTAAAAGTAATCATCAGTGCATATTTTGAAATATTTATCATGTTTGCTCCAGTAATTATATTTATTATTTCTACATATTTGCTTAGTACGAGTATAATGAAAAATGTTGCAAAAATTTTTCTTAAGAAAAGTTTATATCTAACTATATATAGGCTGTTCAGTCATGATACTTCAAATTTAGTGGTGAGGTAGAAATAGCAAGAGAAAACAGTCTTACATAGGAAGGTATGGACGCGAAAGAACGCATGGCGTTGTAGAGGGCACTATGTATCCACAATTGCTGCTCACGCGCAAAGCACTCTAAGAGGTCCAGCCGGTCGTCACTCGACAAAGTGACTTAGCAATAGTTGCATGAGTCATTATATGGTTAAAAGGATATGCAGATATGCTCATAATTTACGGTGAGATAGGGGAAAGTGGTCGGAGAACTGTGCTGATATATGCAGTACGCTGTAACATAGCTTCTTCCATTAAAATTCTCCGTATCGATCGGTTCCCTCCTCCATTATTAAAGATACTGCTAACAGATCCAGATTCGCACAGTTGCTGATGATAACATGCAACCGTTACCGTAACAGGTTTCCGTTAGTTGGAATAGCGTTCTGCATACATTTGCGCAACTCTCCGACTGCTGTCCCCTGCTGCACATTAAATTAGATGCATGTCGGAATGTAAACGTAACGTATAATGATTCCTGTTACTTCCGCAAGGGCAACTTGTTGAATGATTACTGGCGGGACTTTTCTGAGAGCTTTGCGCGTGAAGAGAAATTGTGGATACACAATACCCTTTACAACGTTATGCTTTCGTTTGCGCTCATACTTACCTATAAAAAATTGTTTTCATTTGCTATTTTCTTCCTCCACACCAAATTTGAATGATCATTCCTGATACACACTGTATATATCAAATCCTAATGAAATGAATTTATGTAACGGTTTTATGAAAAACGTGAATTCGCGGTATTGCAGCATAATATTTATTGATAGATTGACAGACCAGACAAAGGTGCATAAATAAAGAGAAGCAGATAAAGAGAAAAAAATAAAGGGACACAGATAAAGAGACACATATAAATAGACTACACTGTTAAAAATATGCAGCATTCTTGCAGGTCATATGACCGTTTTTTCCGAAAACGGTTACACAACCGTAATTTTAACACTATTCTGACCATATTATTGGCCATTTTATGGTCAGAATATAGTTAAATTGTGGTTATGAAACCGTTTTTTCAAAAAACAGTCGAATGACCTGCCAGAATGCTGCAAAATATTTAACAGTGTAAGATATAGAGGCAGCGAAAAGGCACACAGATCAAGAGGCACACAGAAATAAAATGACAAACATAATCAGACACAGATCAAGAGAGATAAGCCATATGCATAAAGAGACAGACACATATAGAAAGAATTATTAAGATGCTACTTGGCACAGAATGATATAAATTTAAAAAGCAACGTTAAAAACGCCAGAATAAGCAAACATTCAGCAAACTAGTTTCGGTAGCGTTTAGCGTACCGTCCTCAGTACAAAGAATAACGGAAACATCCTCATTTATATAGAGGAGAAGAGGATTCAACTGAGAAGTTTATTAACTATTGGAGAAACAGTAAAATGCGGGTACCAGCCAATGGGAGAATAGTATAAGTAATGCCACCAGAAATGTGAAAAAAATTGTAATTAAACAAAAGAGGATTTTAAGAAATAATTCCAGCAATCTTATAAAGAAGGAATGGCAAATTCACTATTAACAATATTGTCATAATTTTTGTATATATGAAAGGCTTCAAGAAAGTTAAGTTCGTGTATAGAAGATTTTGGCTGGATAAAAATCAAAAGAGTGTTTCATCTCCCAGCAATGTTTAGCAATTGAAAATCGATTGGTTTCCTGTTTTGAATATACTGTTGATGTTCTTTAGTACGAAATTTTAAACCCCATTTGGTCTGTCCAATATAGGAAAGGCCGCACTGGCAATTAACACTATAGATACCCAATGAGTTGTATAACTCAATAAGATGTTTGAGGTTCGAGTGGGTAAGCTTATTCGTAGGGGTAAAATTTATTCTGAAGTCATGCTGTCTAACAATTTTGGCAATGGGAAAGCTGGATTTAGGAAAGAAAGGTAACACAATTCTGCTTCTGGAGAGAGAAGAGGACTCATTTGAGTTAGTGGGACGTGGTTGCTGTAATTTACATGTTAGAAGGGATGTAGCCTCAGTCAATCGCAAATGCTCTAAGATATTGAATTTCACTATTAAGTGAGTGAGAATCAGAACAAAGATGTATGGCACGATTTATGAAAGTAAATAAGGTGACAAGGGCGAGCATGGGGGGGAGGGGTAGACAAACTGCAAAACTTTTGCAATAGACCGATGTAGGGAAACCGTCTACAGTGGGTGTGACAAGGGTATCCAGAAACGGGAGAGAACCGTTATTTTTAGTTCCATAAATGAATTACATATTGGTATCGATTGAGTTCATAATGTTAACGATATAATCAATATTGTGAAAAGAGGTGTCAATTAAGGTAAAAGTATCATCAGCATAGCGAGTCCAGAACGGGAAAGAGAACTGATTAAAAAGTGAGCGTTCAAAATAATGCATATAGATGTCTGCGAGAATAGGTGACAAGGGGGAAGCCATGGCTTTCCAGTCAGATTGTCTGTAGTAATTGCCCTGAAATGAAAAAGTTGTTTGAGAGAGACAAGTTTTAGTAAGAGATAATAGCTCACTAATTTCGAAAACCGAACTATACACGAACTTAACTTTCTTGAAGCATCTTATATCTACAAAATTTATGACAATATTGTCCATAGGGAATTTGCTATTCCCTGTTTTTTGAAGTATTGCTGGAAATACTTCATAAAATCCTCTTTTGTTTAATTAATATTTTTTTTCACATTTCTGGTGGCATTACCTATATTATTCTCCCATTGGCTGGTACCCGCATTTTATATTTTCCCCATTGGTTTATGAACTTCTCAGTTGTATACGCTTCTCCTCTATACAAATGAGCAAGTTTCCGTTATCATTTGCACTGAGGACGGTACGCTAAACGCTACCGAAACTAGTTTTCTGAATGTTTGCTTATTGTGGCGTTTTAAACGTTGCTTTTAAAATTTATGACATATAGAAAGACGCTCATAAAGAGACAGTTATAGAGAGAGATAAACAGGTAGATAGAAAATACATAGCTAAACAGATAGAGAATGAATGAATAAATAAATCAATGAATAGAATTGAATCCACCAGTCAATGAATAAAATTGAATAAATTAAAATTAATGTTTGAAAATGAATAAATATATGAATAAATTAAATGAATAAGTAAATGAATGAATGAATGTATTCATTAAATATGAAGGATTAAGTGTATGAAAAGGAATGAATGAAGATAAAAAATGAATAAATAAAAACAAAAGAATACAAAAAGAAACATCGAATGAAAGAATAATTGAATCGATGAATGAATCGCAGACAATCAGACAGATAGCTAGACATATAGAGAGATATACAGATAAATAGATAGAGTGTCAAACAGGCAGATAGATAGAGAGTCAGACAGACAGAAAAATGAATGTCTAAGCAAACAGAGAGATAGATAAAGAGAGAGACAGATAAACAAAAAATGTCGGTAGTATAAGTCAAAATAAAGGCAGATCATCATCGCATCAGCAAAATAGAATAAATCCGAATTTTAAAAGTTTTAAATGTTCTTAGTAGCAGTTTTAAATATTCAAACATTATAAAAATACATTTCTCCGTTATTTCAAATATTTCCGATCCTATTAAACTATTGAAAATTTTATCAGTGAAAAAGGTTTGCATATTTAAAAATAGCTCATAAACACAAATAATGGGGTGAATCTGTTAAGCAATATTATAAATGAGTAAGCTGAAACTTCAAATTTGGCATGCGAAAATTCTCAAAGTTATCTTCTTATTATGAAAAACAAAAGTTTCGTTCCTATAATGTTTTTAGAGGAACGTGACTGTCCAATATCTCTTATATATATAAAAAAAAAACGATATGCTTGAAAAATACTGTGAAATCTTTTTCATAATCAATAGCAATGTTTATTACAAAAAAATGCATGCAGATTATACGAGAATTAATCAACATTAAAAATATGATGTGTTACATACATGGTAGAGAATGCAAACATACATTTTAAACAAAATTATTTATGTTTAATACAGGAAAAGAATATAAAAAAAATATCATAACTGAATACCTGGTTTAAGAATATACTATGTAATGCCAGAAACATGAAAAATCAAATTCTATGAATAAAGATTCTTTTATAGAATTTATATTTTATTCAAAGTATCTTAAAATTCTGAAGCAGAAACAAATGTTTCCTTATGTTTTACTTTATAAAACTTTAAATCCTGTCACGTTCCGTTTATCCGCTGGTTTAGATTTTGTTTACTGTAAGTAAAAATCACCAAGAACTTCTTTAATAGGTAGAAAAACAAAACTTTATAAAAATATTGAAACACATATTTTTGTAAATTATTAAAATATTTTCCGTTTCGTTTTTGTTGTTGTTTATTCAGACTTGTAACACTTTTTGGGAACAATCAGCTGCATTTTATTCTGTTCAAAATTCCTCTTATACATTACAATTTTACGACTCTTTACTGTCGCTATTTTTTTTTTAACACACCGTTCTTCCTAACTTATTTTTTTTCAGTAAAATTTAACAAAAAAGGCAACCTTGATTAGTGCAAATATTTACAATTACTATGCGCAGGAATAAATTTACAATAATTGTGTAATGCACCCGGCTTGTTTTTCAACAAGAATTATATTATTATGATCCAGCAAGATTTATACATTTATTTTACAGCAATTATACCGTAGCTGATCTTTTAGACTGGTTCTGTATTACAAGGAATTGCAATAAATCATATCCTTAATGCCTCGAATAATTATTTTATTTTCTGTGTCTAAAAAAAACTTTCATGGTAAAAATCGAAACACTCAGAAGAAATCGAGGAGATAAATAACTGAAGCAAATTTGATATGTTGGTAAATGTAAAACATGACCGATGAAGAAATGAGAATATCTTTCTGTGTTGATGATGATTTTATAATCATCGTTTCAAATTCGAACTGCTGCACCTTATAATAAAAATCGACTACTTCAACGCCAATCTGCCGAGAATCAATTATTTATGTTTATTAAGAGTGGAGAATACGCTGAGTGCATCTGTGGCGCGAATATCATCAGCTAGGTGAATATGAGAGATGTTGTTTCATCGGGCTGCGATAAAATGTATTTACATTTATATCGCAGGAATTATTGGATGAGATGGCTATGCAGCATGTAATTGTTGGAAAGACGGTACTGAGATAGTTAAAATATTAACCCGGCAGGACGGGCGCCGTGAAACGTAACACGAGAACGGATATGGGGTGTCAGCACACCCCAAACATATTAAATGCCATATATACGAAAAAAAAAAAAAACTTTAGAATTCTATCTGTTAATGAAATTCATGATAATTAAACTCTTTATCGTGAGAAATGATAGCTTAAATGTTAAATTATCGTTAAATTAAAAAAAATAATAATGATAAATAAATTAAATGCACTCACCTTTATTTTCCTTATACGAAAAACTTAATTTTTCTTTACAATTTTTATTATAATAAAATTATACATTATTGTGGATTAAAAAAGTGTGATTTATCAATTTTCATAATAATTAGGGTGTACATGGATCAGAACCTTTAGATTTTTTGCAGTTTTTACATATAGCTTCAATTTCTATACTTCTTTTTAAAATTCTATAAGACTAAAAAAGAGTCTGAGTTCGCCATTTTTATACGCTACGTACGGAAGATGACCTGGGAAGCAGGTACTGATGCACCCGACCAGTTCGGTGTACAGGGCAGAGACTGCAAATGAATATTTTCGGGCGTGGGGTGTCAAAACCCCCCGCGCCCGTCTTGCTTCAAAACTTGTTAAAACACACAACAACTCTTGTTAAAAAAACAAGATCTTAACATCACAGGTCTATAGGAGGAATGTAAGATGAGCGTAGTTATAGGTTGATTCTTCTAAATCGAACGCCTTTTGAGTCGTTGAATATAGTCTTTATGTGACCCAGTCAGTCTTGAGTGACGTGTGATAAATAGTTTATAAGAAAATATTACACCGGATATTAAATTTCGATAGTTTAATTTTTGCCATTGAATTGTGCAAAATGGATTACAGTATCTTCTCAGTGTATTTAATACACCATCAAAATAAGTAAAATATCCGATTTTCAATCATCTATGAGTGTGTACCTTATGAGTCTGTAGAACATGCAAAATAATTATTTATTAAATTGCGCTCGCTGATTTCAAACTGACATCTAATTTAAAATAATAATAAATATGTTATAATATCTGTTAAATAGATTTAAAATTACTTAAACATTTTCTTGCAAAATGTATTTGATATGTATAACATATCTGATACTGATAAGAAAACGAAATGTGACTATTCATACAACTTTATCCATTGCCATTTTTATCGATATGTAATTGAAACTATTGTCAAATAAAACCCATGTTCGAATGACCTGGCAGGTTATTGCAAATCAAATTTTTAACGCTGTAGAGTATAGGTTTTAAAGTTTTTGAGCAAAATTTGAATTCATAATTATTATTGTCTAACTATTCTTTTTACTACTGTCTATTCTGTTTTAAATTTAAATATATCATGTTCGATTATGATGCGTGTGGCTGAAATTGAAAACACAAATTATTTTTTAAGTATTTCAATTGATACAGAGACATAAGAATGGGACAGTAGCTCTTATGCGCATTTTAGATTCCTTAGTTTTTCAAGTTTTAAAATAATTAGCTGGCTGCAATTAAGGATAAATTGAATAATTCACCAAAATAGAGAAAAACATAATTAATAAAATTGTTTATTAACATAATTTGGTAGAAAATTGATACGTAACAAATCCTTTTTTTTTTTTTTTACATTCCGGTTACATTTAATCGTTTCAACTTTTAAGGTATGTGCCTACCTTCGGGGCACTTTTTTTGAAAACTAGAAATTTTTATCAAGAACATATATTTTTAGTTAAAACAGGGAATAAAACTTTGAATTCATATAAATTTTTCAAGGAATTTTTATTAAATTTCCAAATTTAGGCAATATTTATTCAAATTTTAGTAAAAAAATGCTTTTATGCCAAATCTTCTTTACCGAAATCTATTCAATATACTTCACCTTTTTTCAATAATATATTAGCAAACTACTTACCTGTGTTATGAAGCAAAATATTTGCAAAACCTCTTAAATTGACTAACTTATGCTAAATTTTGTATACAAAACGTAATTGTTTTCTAAAATAAATGTGTATTTTTCAATAAAAATGGCTCTTAACTAACTGGAGACATGAATTTCCTTACGTAGTCAGAGACATCGAGTCAAAATGACTCCAATGTTATTTTTCTTTTTTGTCTTTTGTAAACAGCATTGGAATTTATTTTGGAAATGAAATATAGTCTGGAAATCATGTAATTACCAAAATATGAAAAAATGATTATTTTAAAACTGTTAAATGTTATAATATTAATTGTTGGAAAGATAATATAAGAAAAACCTAAACAACCTGTAAATGAGTACTTACTTCGTTTAGATATCATGGGATGACACTAATGTTAATAACTGTTAGAATTAAACAAACAAAAATGAAGAATACAGTATTTTAAAATATTACCTTAAGAATATTCCTTTATTCTTTTTGCTTTTTTCATCATTCAAATGCAGCTGGGGCATACGGTTACGGAACATTTTCCACATACTGGGTGTTTACAAGAATGGCATAGAGTAGATGTTTTCCTTTTCAACTTTTTGGGGCAAATGGTACAGTATTTTCTAGTAGACAATTTTCCACTGCTATCTGCTTCTACTTTTTCCTCTTCTTTACTAAGTATATTCGCAATTAAAAATCTCACTTCCTGTCGAAGTGGAGTATTTGCTAACCTCCTTCCTAACTCTTCACCGGCAAGTTGCTTTGCGAGGTTCTTTATAAAATCTAGCGTTGACTCTTTTCTATAGTCTCGTGTTGCCTGATAAAACATAAATGCGTTAACTGCACTTATATCCATAAGGCGAAAAAATATAGCCATTGGCCATCTTCTGGTTCTGCGACCAGTACAATATCTGACACATATTTCCTCTAAGGCATCAACACCTAATTTGGTATTGAAAAAGCGATAATTTCCGGCTTATTGATGTCTGTATCTTGGGATATTGATGAGTGCATAGACGACACTAGCAATAGACCTTTGCCTGTTTACATATGATACCAAGGTTAAGCCCTTCGAAAAGACATAAATTGAACTCCCAACTATTCTTCTTCTATTTAGAAGGAATTCTTTAGATATTTCTGTTTTTTTTAATGTTCCAATATAGGTTAATTTTTTTTCCTTCAAAACTTTTACAAGCTCAACTGCTGAAATCCTTTTGTCTGCTGTTATATTCCTGTTTGTGCCTGCAGTACAAACAGAGAAGCATACAACTACCTGCGTTGGTTTTTGCAACATTTTATCTTCTTTTGAAAGTGTCATACAATCAGAATTTTTACACAATATATATATAGCCATTGAAGAAGTAATTGTTTCTGGCATCAGTTAAAGCCATTATTTTCAGTCCATATTTAATGGCTTATTAGGCATGTACATCTTGAATTTACTCCTTCCTCTAAAACTAACAAGCATCTCATCGATACATGCTAAAGTGCCATACTGTAAGCTGAATGAGAGTTCGTTATTAATTTTTCAAAAATCTCTGATATTAATGCCACTGGATTTTCCCTTAATCGTTTTTCTTTCGTATTTCGGTCATCAAACCTCATGCATTGGAGTAGAACTTCAAAGCGTTTCACGTTCATGATACACCGGAAAATGTCTCGACCCGTGCCATCTGTTGCAATCAGTGAACTGAGATCCTCATGGTTTGATTTAAAAGCAGCTGTGTAAAACAGTAGACCCATAAATCTGCGTAATTCCACTATATCCAAATCACGCAAATCTGACTTCTCTTGATATTTATAGTTTTGTCTAATTACAGCAAGTTTAATATTTGTATATTTCACAATCGTAAGCAACTTGTCGGTCGAGAAAATGTAGGTCCAGACTTCATTTGCAGTAAACGATAGCCGTTGACAATTACGACGAATTCCGGGCAACTTCAAAACAATATTGTGTTGAGGCGGCTATGAATGCGAACTCCCTAACGGCTTCTTGGACCACTTGAATCTATTTTTTCCTTTCGCATAGAAATAATTTTCCATGTCAACCATGTCGTCTTTCTCTTCTGAATTTACGTCCGAATTTCCTTCACTTTCTTGTTCGCTTACTTCTTCGTGATCGCGTATAATCATTTCTGCATCGCTAATATGAGAGTCAACTTCTGGCACTTTGCATTCTTTAAACCATTGCATTACAGATTTTTCAAAATCTGGATCACATGGCCGAATTTTTTTTTCTGGAATGCCCTGCTTGACTAACATCCATTTCCTTTTAAACAACAATATGTTATTCTAGACAAAGGAAGCGGATTGCAATGCTGAATACGTAGAAATTAACTGGTGCGTTATATATTTTTTCAGTCACAGTTTAAGAGAAGTGGAGTCAATCTGACTCCATAAATAACAACGAAAATTTTGAAAAAGAATAACTCGGATATAGGCGTGTGTTCAAACTTAGACTTCTGCCAACATACTTATAAATGATATACTTGAAGGTACTGAGGAGATGATTGCATTCAAGGACAAAAAACCACGTGATAATCAGAGCCAATGAACAACGTGGAGTCTTCTTGACTCCCGTCTCCAGTTGCAGTCTAAATTAATATATACACACTTACAAGCTATATTTTGCTTCATAACGTACCTATAGATGAGCAGAACCGTGTCATAAAATTTTATTTCAATATCTTAATTTTTTTTTAAGAAATGACGTTTTCCGTAAACGTACGCGATGAAAAACGCAGTTTTCCAGAAAACACAAATTAAGATTTTGATAGAGCACAAAAAATTATGTATAATGTTTACAATTTTGAAATCCACCATATTTGTAGGGGTTTATATATTTGTGTATTAAAACGCATTCTTTACCTTTCTGTATCTCTTTAAACGGTCACTTCCGGTTTCAGAAAGTTCATTTCAGGTTTATATTTTGGGCTATAACTTTACTTCTTATTATCGCTGAACCAAAAGTAAAGTATTTTCGGAATCCTACAAGTTTAAACTTTAATTGAAAATAATAAAACAAGAAATTGAAAAAAATTGCAAAAACAGCGATTTGAGGGTAGGCACATACCTTAAGCATTAGATTTTTTTTTCTCCTGAAAAGGTTAAATATATATTTAATGTAATACTTCAGGTACCCATTATCGTGTTATGTACACTTTGCAAGAAACTGAATGTAACTATCGGACACCATGTATCATTTTAATGAGATGGGAAGGCATGGAAAGGTGTATACTTCTCTTATTGGGCAATAATCCTTTTTGCATTATTTTTCTCTTATGAAGGAATGATTCTTTTCAGAGGAATGTTTTTCTCTTGAGTATTGTAATTTTTGTAACATTTGGTATATTTTTTGGAAACATTATATAAACGTATTTCTTTTTACCCGACTGAAAAGAAGGGCTATATGTTTCACGCGTATCTGTGTATGTGGATTTCTTTATACCCTCGAAACATCCCAACGGCTGGATGGATTTTAATGAATGAGGTCTCTATCAATTCTTCTTAACAACCCGATGGCTATAAGCTAGGTTTTATTTTTATAAATTCAAAATGGCGGCAGTAAAATACAAAATGGCGGGAGAGACGAAAAAAAAAATTACGCACCCTATTGAGTGACATATCATTGGATATGTGTTTCAAAATGAAGACAATGTTTCATTGACTATTTTACAGTCAGAAGTTCGGTTAAAATATTATACAACCTGGAAGTTGTGCATGTATTGGGGATCTGTAGCTTTACAGCAACTCTAACTATCATTGACAATTATAGACCTCATCAAAACAGTGTATAAAGATAGAAACTAACAATTAAATACAACTTAAAAGTCATCAATACAAGTAAAAAAAAATAGGTAAGTAATATAAACAAGTAATATAAAAAATATTTTAAGTCAATTCTACTTAGGTCAATAAGAGAATTTTCTTTCTACCTTTCTTATTTCCTTTTGAATGGCGCTTAAAATGCCTTGATCAAGAAGAGGGCTCTCTCCGTCTTAAAATAGTACCTTGATCAAGAAGAGGGCTTTCTCGGTTACTGAAAATTAATTAATTTAATTTAATTAATGAATTAATATTTAAAAAAACTGTATTAACGTCAAGTGTCATCCACTACAAGTTAAAAAAAATTTACTTGAGCTTGACTGGATGAGTAATAAGTATTTTATTAACAATTGAAAATTTGAACAAGATATATATAGCGAGAGTGTGGGGTAACAGTGGAAATTGAAAAAAAAATACACTGCTCAAGAAAATTAGTGGAACAAGAAAAAAAGTGAAGAGAACAGTGCAAGATAGCCATGTAATGGGCATAAAATTGAGAGTACACGTGTATCAATGCGCAATACAGAAAAAAAGATGCAATAAAATTGTAAGGGAGCTTTTATTATTTGAAAAGATGAAGAAAAAAACATGAAAAGACGGTTTAGGAAAACAACTTGTTTTCAAGTAAATGATTAAAAAAAGTATTGTTTAGAAATGATGCAAGATTTTTAATATGGCGTGTGGTCTCCTCGAACAGCTAAGACTGCTGCACACCTATTTTCCATGAATGCGATGAGCTTATCGATAAGACTTTGGGGAACACTGTTCCACTGCTCAAGAATTGCAATCTCGAAGTCCTGGACAGTAAAAGGAAGCCTTGGTCTCGCAGCAATGCATCGCATGTCCCATTCATGTTCGATCGGATTTAGGTCAGGAGAGCATGCACGTCATTCCATATGCTGTACTGTTTTAGCTTCAAAAATGTTTTCCACAAGACGAACTCTATTAAATCTGGCATTATCATGCATGCAAAAAAAAGAGTTCACTAATTTCTGCAACATAAAATACGACATGAGGTCTCAGTATCTCGTCTGTATAACTTCGGATCGTCTAAGTGTTATTCTGAATGATATGCAGTCCCGTACGTCCACCTATGCTGATTCCAGCCAATAGCATCAACATTTACTCGTCTGTAATGTGATCTTTGATGAACGAATGTGGGATTATTTTGATTGCTTGTTTCTCTCCATGTCAAAACACATCAGATGTCACATCCAGACTGAATCCGGACTCTTCTGTAAACAGAATTTGACTCCAACAACGTTGCCTCCAAACTCGATGTTCAGTTCCCCAACTTCTTTGAACCGCACAGTGGCTTGAGCTCAACGGAATACAGAACATTGGCTTACGTGCATAGAGACCACCTTGATGAAGCCTATTTCGGACTGTTTGGCTGGACACCCTTCGTCCTGTGGCCAAGAACAACTGTGTTTGCAGCTGAGTAGCATTGTCTGTTCCGTCTTGACGAGCTGTTAACAGAGATATCGGTCATCAGTTTCTTTATTAGCACATTTTCGACCTTGCACTTGTCGATGACTACCATTCGATGTGTCTTGGAATCGATTCCCCAGCCTTTCATGGACACTTCTTGCGACTTCAACAGCGTCCACTACACTTCGTTGTGTTTCCCCAAATTCAACTGTCCCGATAACACACCAAGTCATGGATTGCGGTAAATCATGTTGTTGTGATATTTTCAAGCCACCTTTACTCAAAACACAAGCTGAGTAATTGAATTTTACAACTGAGGCAGTGAAACAGACGTTTCTGCAAAATCCCGATTTCTTCACTTATCTCCTTTTTCTAATTTTTGACGTCGTAAACTTTAATTTACATGTGAAGTTTTCTTTATCTGTTTTCTATAACGCTTTAAATTATGGATGTTTTATTTTACGTTACTTATCGGTGTAAATATTTGCGTAATTTTGTTAAAACGATGTGCTCCCCTAATTGTTTTGAGCAGTGAAGTTTCACATTGATGAGAAATAATTAATTACTTTGCTTTTTACGCAGTCGGGTTTTTTGATTTTTTAAATTTAATTGTTTATTATAATATATATTTCATACGTGAACTAAAAAAATCTACATTTAAAAATTCATTTAAATACTTTAGTAAACTTCTATTTTCTTTCTGATTTCATAACAGAAAACAATCCCTGTAAATAATACCATAAGGCGAAACGCAATATTTCACCTTGATTAAAACATAAAATATATTATAGGAACTTTTAAAAGCTCACTGTGTTACTTAAAAGGTGACTAAAATAATAAAAGAGATGGTACAGGTTAAAAATATACATTTTTTAAATTTTAAAACGTCTTAGTACTTCCATGCTTTTCCAAGCTCTTCTTCAGAGAATAGTTTAATAACTAATTGCTGTTTAATTATACAAATACATTATTTAATATGTTACTTATTTTTCAAAACAAAGTGACGTATTTGTATAAATAAAATAAATAAACAGCAATTAGTTATTAAAATATTCTTTGATGAAAATCTTGTTAAAGCTTAAAAGTACTCAGACGTTTTAAAGAAATAAAATGTTTATTTTTAACCTGTAATATCTCTGTTATTATTTTAGTCACATTTTAAAAATAAAACAGTGAACTCTTTAAAGTTCATATAATATATTTTATGAAACATTCGGTTTTTATTGTGTTATACACACGTGATCTATCGAGTGTAATAATTAACCATTTTCCAGTTTAAGTATAATAACCATAACTTTCTATTATGTAGCGATAACATTATAAATCGTTGGTGCAATTATGAAAATGTTCACAAGAATGTCATTGATTTTTATATCTTTGAAATTGGGTAGCTCGGTAAAGTCGTTATCTAGACGAATTGGCTAATATTTAAGTAGATAAAATGCATCTCGTTTGTCGGCTTTTAATATCTGGTACACGTTTGCTTTTCGAGATTTCACGTAATCATGTATGCAATATTATGTTTAATTAGCTATTATTAAATATAACGTACCATTACTGCAAAATTCAAATCATACACGTTTTTTCGGGATTAATTTCTAACCCTTTAAGGGGAGTGGTGGGCATTATTGTGTTCCGGGATGGCTTTTCACTTCTATACCATAAATACAACATGGATTTGAAAAATGCGTGATTGCAATAATTTTTTTTTTTCCAAAAAAGATTTTATTCTTAAACGTATTTTCCTTCAAGAAGTATATACTTATCTAAACGTTTCTGTAACATTTGGATACTTTTCATAGTGTACGATTTGACAAGGGCTTCAAAATATACATTAGTTTGTAATTGAACATCCTTATTAGACGCAAATCGGTTATGCTGGAGCCACCTCTTCATGGCTCCAAATAATAGTCGATGGAAGACAGATCAAGGAAATATTAAGCATGGAGATAAGATTTGTAATTTAATTCATTCAATTTCGTCCTCGATTTCATGGATGTAGAAGCGGGTGCATTGTTTTGGTGAAACAGCATTTTTCTTTTCCATATGTGGTATTTTTTTTCTTCAGTACATTGTTCAAACGATCCAATAAAGATGCAGAATACTCTATGATGACTGTACTTACTTTTTAATAGTAATCAACAAATATTATCCACGTGCATCCAAAAAAGTACTGGTTAAGACAATTCCAGCTGATTTTACGAGCCTTTAGGCACTTTGAGCGGCTTGTGCCCTGTTTTAACTACTCAGATCCCTACCTATTGGACACAGGTGTGTAGTTATGAATGCATATTTCACCCATTATTATGAATCGGCGCAAAATATCATTTGAGTTATTCATTATATCATTTTATTTTCAGTTGAGGTATAGTTTTTAAGGAATAATACCATTTTTCTACAACTTTAAGCACCTGTCCTCTTATTTTTTGTTCTTTTATATTTAAACAATAGGAAACAAGTGGTTGTAGATTGTTTCTTCTTTTATTATTATAACAATTCTCTGAAATCTGCTGGTAATTGCCATTTGTCTACAGATCTTGACTGAAAACAATGTCATGTTTTGTGAATAGATGTTTGCTAAATTTAATATTATGAAAGTATGCAAATACATTTCTGACATAAGAATATATTTTACCATTCAAACTTACTCCAAAATCGAAAAGGGGAAATTCCATACAAGTTTCAATATTGATCAAAAATACTTTTTTTATAAATTAAGTTAAAATATATATTGAAATATATTCACAGTTTTCAAATTAATGTTTTAGACTCAAAACTTTCATTTTCTTTGCAACTGGCAATAGTCCAAATAAACAGCATGGCTGAAAAGTAAAACGCTTGCAGTTGTGTACAAATAGTTTTCTTGAATAATACGTGGAAAAAGAAGGTAATTGTTGTTTATTTTCTATTTTCTTAATAAATGAATGCATGTAGTATAATATTTAATGGTTTACAATAAACTTAAAGCAATATACTTGATAATTATGCATGCACAATAAAGTCTTGTGTTGTGTCCTTCTGTCACATGATTTTGTGCATTTTTTTTTATTTCAAATAGTAGGTAACCGTACTCGATATGTTTTTGAAATTGCTATCAAAAGAGAATACATAGTTATGCAATGTACGGTCATTCTGAAATTTATTAGTTTAATCATTTCTTTTTAAATAAACGTTTAAGAAACTTTCAGTCATTCCGTCACGTCGAATAACAGTTAATAACTTCAACCCTAGTACAGATAGGTTGCTCTAAATGTTAATTTTGTACTGCTTATACATCATATTTTAAAAACTGAATGGTTGCCTAATTCACAAATGTTTCCAGTTTTAACCCTCTGTCTACCAGAAGGGTCCAATGGACCCGACATGTATATTCAAATATCTATTCAAACCAGAAAATTTCTTCAAAACAAACTAAATGTATAAATCAGACAATAATAAGTTAAATAAACAAATTAAATAGTTTTAAGTAAAAATTCTGGTGTAGAATGTTTTTATAAAACTTGAGTAAAATTTCCGGTAGTTCTAGGGTTAAGTAACAGGTTAGAGTCATGGTTGCAAAAATGACATTTCGTCACACAATAAGAAATTACCTAAAAATGAAAGAATAAAATCTGTAAAAAAATTGTTTCAGATATATTTTTTAATCTTTTAGTCAATAACAGTACATGCAAACTGAAAAATTAATTTTTGTGTGAAAATGGCTTCAGGGTAATAGCTTTAGCTGTAATTTTACAACTCAAAATGCCATTCCGTCACATATGGAATTGCCCAAAGACTAATTAACGCAGCCAAAATATTTTCCAATGTGTTTTATGAAATCCTCGTGTGCGATTACTTTGTTTTTGGGTATTTCGGTTTTAAAATATTTATGACTGACTGTGATTTCTGAAGGGCTACAAAATGGCTCTGTATATTGAAAGTCTAAATAGACTTATAATGTATAATTTTAAATTGTACGTATGTCGCTGTTTTTCTATTAATTATCACACTGTGCGACATTGCATACCAGCATATATCATAATATATTATAATATTTTTGGTTAGACTTAGTTGAAATTCAAAGACTTTAAGTATTAATACAACTTTTTAATTACCAGAAATTCTACTATAACTATTTTTATAAAAGGGTTTTCTAAATGTCCAAATTAAAAAGAAAAATATTTATGAAGTTATGCTTCTTCTGCTTCTGTGGTTATGCGTTCAAAGTAAAACCTGTAAAATGTGATGGAAAAGCATTTTATTTTTCATTTTTTAATAAGATGCATTGTAAAAGATTTTTTGTTTAATATAGTTTTTAATTTAATTGAAGCATATGAAATGAAAATGAAAGTAATATCATATATTTCTTAAAAATACTTTTTTAAAAATATAAAACCTTAAACAATTCAAAATTATGGTGTGCCGTCTTTAAAAAATTCAAAACAATTGAACATTTCGTCAAAAAAAAAAAAAAAAAAAAAAAAACAAGATGTCAAAAGACCCTTTTTTATACAGGAATTTTCTTTTATCTGATTACCAATTTCTTTTCTCAGAAACAGAATCTCAATAGAGGTTTACCTCTTAAAAACAGTTTTTTTTTTCAGCGTAATAAGAAAAGCATGTTTTTTATTGAACAAATACAACAAGGTTTTGCTAATAATTAAAATCAGAAATATAGATTTTATTTTTCATTTTGAATTCTGTACAAAAAATATCTTAATTAAGATCATGAAAGAACAATTTTTTCGCACTTTGATTAGTTTTTTAGGTTCTTTAATTCTCCTTATAATTTACTTCTTTCATAAATTTTTTCACATATAAATAAAAATTCTTACTTTCATTACAAATATCAGCCTTATTACTACAACTAAAACGTATTTGCCGGTATGCATAATTCAAATTAACGCTAAACAATATTTGTGCTTGAGCCCTTTTATGATTTAAGATAATTTTATTTCATATGTTTCTTTCAAATTTTACATTGAAAACTTTAAAATTAAATACAAAGTTATTTTCATATAGTCGATAAAGATATTCTTTTGCGTACTTCGAAAAGTAGATAAATTCTTAATTGTAATGTCAAACGTTTCTCTCGAAATAAAATTTTACGAACAACAAAAATGGGGAAAAATCTAACTATAAACCGTAGCACAAATCCAACATCAAAATATTATACAGGGGAGAGTAGCCTAATTTGGACCACTTCGCTTATTTTCAGGTGTAACTCACTTAATTTTTGGAATATCTGAAAAATATCACTACACGGGGTCAATCAATTCATCCACTAACTAAATAAAACTTTAGATCATTTTCATTTTGGAAATCTTAAATTTTATTTTAATTTGAAAAATTTGTCAAAAGTGGTCCAAATTCAGCAACTGGTCGCCTAAGTTGGACCACCAGTCTCCTAAATTGGACCAAATAAAATCAGGTTGTTTTAATGACTAGGGAATATAACTAATTGTATTAAAAGCAAAGTTTGCGGTTACTGAAACAATCAAATAAAATAACAGCAATGAAATATAATGAAATCAAATATCTGAAAATAAGTGTAATTGTTTTAAATCAAAATGTATTCAAAATATGAATCAAAGTTATCAGTAATTATGAATAGAACTTTTGAAACTAATTTCCAGTTACTCGAATATCATTTAAGGAGTGATGCAAAGCTTACACATGAATTTCGTTTATGGATTTTTTTTCCAGCGCACACAACTTGGAAGCGTATTTGGCAATATGAATACTGAATCATTTCTGCTGTTTTATTTTCTTACAAATCAGGCAAAACCAATCATCACTATTCAGATTTTTCTTTTTAGATTCTGAATTATTAGACTTTTTTTGCAACAGAAGTTTTCTTTACATTATGATTGTAGTTCTCCCCTTTCATCATTTCCTTGATAATTCCATTACGCCTATTTTTTAAAACTTGATGTTCCATTTGCTTTTATGCTGTGATAGCATCAGTTTAGTCGATTTTTTGTGTTCTTTTTTTTTTTTTGTGATGTTAACACAACTGTTTTTTGGCTCCCTCTGTACTTTTATAAAACTAAATTTAGCAAAGGATATAATAGTTCTAATGATTTTTTGGCTTTTGGAGAGGATTTGTAGCTACAGCTTTATTGTAAGTCAATTTCTTCACAACTTACTGTCTCCTTTTTATTTCCTATATCTTTAACAGCTTTTCTGTCACCTGTTTTTTTTTTTTTTTTTTTTTTTTTTTTTTTTTTTTTTTTTTTTTTCCAGACAGCTTGACCGTGTCTTTTTCAACATTTTTAATATTATATTATAAAAGTGTTTAAAAAAATATGCTCTATTGAAAAATACGCTACGATTAGTTATACGCAAACAATATATATTCAACAGTATTGAATTCACCCCCCTCCTTCCGGAAAGTTTGAGGTTTTATGAGTTTTAATGGCAAAAAAGTGTAATTCCACCCTTCAGAACTGTAAAAAGTCTGCCCTTTCTAGGGAAAACGCAAATATACTCCAGGAAGAAAATGTTTGAATTCAACTCTGTAAACCAAATACGCAGTAGGAATAAAGTATTCAAACAAAATAAATACAAATACATACACGATAAAAGAAATTGCAAACAAAATTTATTGCATAAACATGTAACAATATTTTTTTGTTTATATAGGCCTAAACTGTATAAAAAAATTAATCCAGATATAACACCCCCCCCCCCCCCAAAAAAAAAAAAAAAAAAAAAAAAATACTTGCTGGTGATAGTAATCCATTATAAAATATTAAAAAAAAATTAGAAAACAGTGTACAAAGTGTACCGTCCTCGAAATTCATTACTTAATTTTCAAAATTTATGATCGCATATCTGGCAACTTAAAATGGTCCAATTATGGCAACTGCGCCATTTTTTAAAACAGATAATTTCAAGACTAAGAACAAACACGAAATCAAACAAAGCCGCGTGAGAAATTTGCGCAATTAACAGATGAATTTATATATGTATATGAAAACATAACAACTTACCTTAGTTTTAAAGTATTCACTTACGTTTAGTAGGAAAAAAGTAGATCAAAACAGCTAACTTTAGGTTTTTTTAAATTGCCTGAAAACAACACGTGGTAGGCGGTTGCTTCTTCTAATCGTGAGTGACGTCATTCTGATGAGTAGGATTTCAGCGGTAGATGGCGTCTCTTCCTGTAATTAACGGCAGAATGGCAACGGTCCAATTAAAGCGGCGGTCCAAATTAGGCTACTCTCCCCTATATATTTTTTTTAACTGAAATTCTTTGTGAGATTGTTACCTTCAAAGAAATAAAAGATTAAAACAGAAATTATAATGTAACATAATCATTCTGAAAGTATTCTTAAAATAAAAATGAACATTTGTAGTTAAATTCTAAATTTTGTTTATAATTAATGTGTGCATGAATCCGATTGAATAAATATTTTTTCTTAATTTTTCTTTATATAAAACATTAAATTTGTATATCTACTCACTATAAACCTAAAAAAAATTATATATTTAGACAACATATATGATCAACTACCTGGTAAGAAAAAATAAATAGCCTGCCTTATGGTAGATTGTAATAAAGAATAATGTCGAATATTTCGCTAATTTGAATAAAATACTTTCTAAAAAGATTTAACATAATTGCGCTACATAATCCTCTAAGTAATTAAACAAACATCTCTTTAACTGCAAGGAACCTTTTGAGACCGTGATAAAGATAAGTATCCACGACAAAACAATGACAACAGTTTATTTAAAGCAATTGAAAAGGTAGTGGAGCGGGCAGTCGTAAACTAAGGTTGATTAAAAACAAGATTGAGCACACTAAATGACTGACTCAGGAAATTATTTCTCAAAATACCTGATAAATTCAAATTTTTGTCTCAAAGTGAAATAAAACACAACTTTAGCACACTACAAATACTGACACATAAAACACTATAAATGTCACTATAAAATGACACTTCAAAGTACTGCAAAATCATTACAAAAAAGAACGCTGTGGATTCCAATGTCTATTTCAAATACCGAATTTCCACTACTTGTCACACTGGCGATTTAACAGTTGAAGATTTTTCAGCAAAATTAGTCTACCGAGAAATTATCGCTTACTTCACAACAAGTAAAAAGTAAACGTCACCACTATGCTCAAATCTAGTCTTAGTGTTACAGCAACTGAAGCCGAGATGTGACACTATCCACTGAATTTAACTGAAACTGTAGTATTTAAACCATTTAGACCACCACACGTACCTAATTATCATATCATTTCTCAAAATAACTGTGGAAATCAGATTCCCGGAGACTCAGACACAGTTTTTCAAATTTAAAACAGGATAGATTGGGTAGCTCTTTCACGCAGAAAAGTTTGAATTCAGGATACCACCATCGCATGCGAAACTCAAAACTCTGTTTTGTGAGTTTTACCAGGAAATTATCTAGTGACTAACTTCATAAGAGAGGTGGCCTCCGTGGCCGAGTTGTTAAGGCAACACGCCGCTAGTCGCTCTAGAGCGTAGGAGGTCTATGAGTTCAACTCCCGTTGGATCCGTGTGGGGCTCCCGTATGTAGTTCTCTGGTGTTGTAAATTTCCTTGTGCTATCTCGTCCTTGTGTATTGACGAAGTTGTTATGTCTGTTTTGTATAATTATCTCTGTGTATAAAATAAATGTTCATTCGAAGCGACAGCCATTGTAGCTATAGGCCCCAAAGCAATCTGCGCATCCGTGGTCTTCAAATGTCAAACTTCATAAGACAGAAAGTAGACACTTCTGCTACATAATATGCAGAGGCAAACGCAAAAGCAGTATTTAAAATATAATACTTTTCAATGCTTTAAAAATATATTTAAATGATTATCTAATAAAAAATAATACATTAAACGAAATGTATTTTAGGTTAAATAAAACAAAATAACAAACGTGCAATAAAGTATTTTTTTTTTTTTTTTTTTTTTTTTTTTTTTTTTTTTTTTTTACAATATGTTAGAGATACGTAGAAATTACCCGATTTTTTTAATAAAAAAATCTATTAAAATTATACACGATCATTTGAAAATCATGTTAAAACTTTAATATTGAATGGAAAAGATTTTAAGTTTTGATTTTATTGAACATTGTTTATCTTATAAAAAAGTTATATTTAAAAAAAAAGAACGTTACATAAATAAGTTATTTATAATATTCTTTGATAAAAATTACTTCAGACTAATCTTTTTTTTTAATCCAAGTGGATAAATTTATATGAATCTTTTTTTGTTTTCTTTTTATTATTTTTCTTTGCTTAATTTTTTCAGAGTATTGAATGTGAATTGAATGTAATCTGCAAGGAAAAATAAAGACATTTTTATTCAAAGTTTCGTCTATAGAAGTTTCGTCGTTTTAAATGAAATATTCTGTCTTTGTTACATGTTTTCTGTTTTTTTTTTCTTCTTTTTTTCTTTTTTGATTGTTCTACAACTCATTTTCAAATTTATTTAAGAGTATATGTTTCTTTTTATACGTTAAACCTCTATGATACTGTGTTTCAGTTTAAATGAAAAGAAACAAAGTATGTTTATTTTATTTTATTGCAAACTACGGCTTCCGTTTCTTCATTCCCTATTTTTATTTCTTACCATTTTTTTTCCTTCACCAAAATATTCAAAAGCTCAAATATCTGGAAATTATCTCATGCTTATGTTAGATAATGTAGACTTTTTAAAAATTGTTTTATCAGATATTCTTTCAGTTTTTTTAAACATTTTTATAAATCATTTAATCATTTAATTTTATTCTAATAATTTGACAGCTACATATAAAAATAAATTCAAAATTATCCTAATTTAACCTTGTGCTTTACTTTGTATTAGAATTAAAGGATTTTTCTTCGTTTTATAGATTAATATCCGAGTTCAAGGAATTTTACATATATTGGAAAATATAATAAATTCAATTATATATCCCAAATAAAAATCACGAACTCTAAGAACTAAATAAAACATTTTTGTTAATTTTTTTCAGATGAAATATCCTTAATATTTTATGAATTATTTGATTGTGTATTGACAGTTATCATTGAATCAAGACTTATTCTTAGATGATATATTCTTAAACAACTTATTCTTAGATAACTTATTTTTAAATAACTTATTCTTAGATACCCATTCTAAAACAATTATTTTAAAAAGATATTAATTTTTCTGTGTTTGATTAAGGATTTTTTTAATAATTACAGAAACCTAACAAAATATATTACGAGGAAAAAAAATAGAGTTTTTTTAATATATTAAAGTACAACGTTTAAGATTTCTCACAAAAATTCCGCTGATGATCATCAAAGTACTTAGTCGCAAAATTTTCCCTTGTTAACTGCCTTATGATATTAGTGTATACAAATTCGGTGGTAACCATACAAGAGCTAGATATAATGAAAGGTAGACAGATTATTAAACGGTAATAAAATATGAATGTTTCGTAATATAAGAATATATAATATAACCATGATAAAAATTATACAACAATTTCTTCATGTAACCCATATTCCCAAAATGCGTTCATTAGAAATCCCATCATCTTTAGAAAACTCAAAAACGATTACATGTTAGAGATTTATCCTTTGCGGTCGTATATCTACTCTCAGCCACAAAGCTTTTTTACCGTTCAATTCGTATGTCCGCTATCATTCACAACACCAAAGAACCATACTGATATTATATTATACTAGCTGAAATGTCTGTCGTAGCACGGGGTTTAAACATGTTTGATTAGAAAAATCAGTTTTAAAATTAAACACCTTACGGAATATGAATCTCGCGCATATATGCTGACTTTTTTAATCCATTGCAATACTTGAGAAATATTGATTTTATACAAGTTTAAAAAAAATATATGTTTCCTAAGCCTGAATAAATATAGTCTTGATTCTTGAAAAAAAAATTGAAAAAGATATGTAAATTCATGAAAAGCCCTTCATGATATAACTTTCTCTTGTAAAGCCATGTATTAAACATATATTCGTTTTAAATATGAGGTCATGCGTGAACTAACCTATATTATTCAGAACTAAAAAGAAATGGCGCATCTAGTATTTTTCGAGAATTAAATAAAAATCATGCACTTGTGACATCATAATTCCATTTTATATCTTTACAGAGTAATAAGGGTACTATAGTTTGTGACTCGTGCTATAGGCAGTATACACACCAGGACACATTGCCATTATCATTATCTTTTTACACATGAAGGCTTCGATGTGGTACGCCTTTGTGAAATTTGGTAATTTTTGAAATGCAATTTTTGAAAAAAGGCGTAATCATTAGATTTGAAATTTGTATCAAGACAATACAATTTTTAACCTTTCTAACGCAGTTTGTCTAACAATTTCTGACAAATACTTTTCGAGATATCAATTTTCGCCGTAACTTCAAATGTTTCATTTTCCGAGATTAATTAGTGGCAACGATTAGCGAAAAAGACAGTCGTCAGCAACGCGTACCTTTTTATTAAAGAGGATTAAGTCGACATGCTTCGGAGATATGTGAAATTTTAATTATTTCACAAACTGTGTTTAAGTGTAACTCGGCATTTTCGCTTCTAAAGATAATTTTAAAATATCATTCTAAATTGGCAAAAAGAAAGTTTAAGAAAGACGTGTACCATGAAATTAAAAACAGTTTTAAAAATATAAGATATAAGATGTAAAGAGTAAAGATTGTTCTGTATGTTCTAAAAGAAAAGTTAAGTGATGTATATTAGACTGTTTTGAAAGATGGAGACATAGTTCTACATGAAGGAGAACTATAACGTATAATTTTTTCATAAAATTAAAAGAGATTATTGTGTTACATCTATGTAAAGTTTAAAGAAAAATTAATAAACTTTGTTTTTCCATCTTCGTCTTGCATATTATGTATTACTGTTAGATCTATGTATAATCTTTTATATAGATGAAAGATTATATATTGAAAAAGTATGAAAAAACAATTAGCAGTTAACAATATTATTAAAAAACATAATTTTATTTATTTTTAATTTAATTTTAGTAAAAACATTTTTATATTAGACACCTATGTATAATCTTATTACGAACTCAAAACGTTAAAGAAACATTTATAAAAACAATTTGTTTCTTCTGCCACTAAGTGATATGTATTATATATCCAGGCCTCGCAGCGTTCCTAAAGTTTTCACACTTCACTACCACTATTTAAAAACGATAACCTTTACTGTAAATTTCCATTGCAGATATTAAAAGAATCTACTACGGGTATTTTTCATTTGAAATAGTGGTAGGAAGTGTAGAAAATTGTTTATTAACTGTGCCAGCCCTGTATATCATAATAAAATTTATTTTAAGAACTTTCTTAGTGAATTAACTGTTTTATTTATTTATTTATTTTTTACTATTAATGACTTAAGAAGCTGAGATGTCAAAACAAGGTTTTCGTCAAATTTATTTTCACAAGTTTAAACTCTTTCGCAGTGCAGCACAAACCGCGGCATTATTATTTTGGGCGAGGGAAGTGCACAAACTCAGTGTTTATTTCTAAACTTTCGCCGAAACATTTCGACCTCGGAAACAGCAGTGGTCGCGGTCGTTCTTCTGTTGTTGGCAATGATCAACTGAAAGCAATAGTTGAAATTAATAGAACCAAAACTACTCGAGAAATCGCGAATGGTCACAAATTTCGCTTTATTAAACACCTATACAATTTCTTGAGGGGAAATTTTTTTCTCAATAAAGATGATGTCGAAAATGGCGTTCGAGTGTTTGGTGAAAAAGCCCAGATCATAAGATATCCAGAAGATCATCCAGACATAAAATTTCAGACTTTTATGTCACATGAATCACTAAGCTCATTTCTCATTGGCGAAACTCCATCGATTTTCATGACCCTTACTTTGACTATATATATATTTTTTGAAAAAACTTATAGTGTTTACATTTGAGTTGAACAATCATGCATTGAAAAATTGTTTTTTTCATCATCTTAATGTATGTATGAGTGCCTTTCTCTCCTTTTTTTAAGTTCTCCAATTCAATTTCAGAGATTTTGAAACAATGCGCTGAAACTTTCATTTTTAGGATTCCGTACTTAAAAAGTAAAAACGGAACCATTATAAGATCGCAGCCATTTTACACGTAAACTATGGAACGTGGAAAGTTCATATTAGGGGAAGTTATAAAGGATATTGACCCACATATATACAGATTATTAAACATTTACAAATATATTTAACCCCTTAACCTACAATGACGGGCATAGCCCGCGTACGATGATCGAGCCAAATGTAAATTCTTCTTACCACTAAAATTTCACTGTAAATATGGTTTAATTTAATCGTCGAAATTCCATGATTAAACAAGGCAAAAATCCCTATTAAATTTTAGTGGTAGCTATGGATTTGCCAAACCGTGGAGCTGTTGATTTTAAATTAGGTTAAGGGGTTAAGGAAAATGTAGATGGGCTAATTAAGTTTCTTAATTAAAAATCTTTACTTTGTATATCATGTGAGGTATCGTGTGAAAGATTTCCTAAAGCTGTACTCAAAAATATACTTCTTTTAATTTTATGTATTATATTTTCCGAGATATCATTGAAAATGCAGTGAAAAAATATGTCCCCCACCTCCTATTTCCGAATAAACGGAAACTAAAATTATGAAAAAATTAGAGGTAGTGCACATTAGTTTAAATCTTGCAGGAAAACTATAGCGATTACCATAGGTCACATAGTTTTTGAGAAATCCGTTTTTCCGTTACACACAAATTTCAATTTGCGGGCATTCAGCAAAGGTGTTGAGGACCGCTGGAGGTACCTATCGTAGCAGAAGTATAAAAGCATTGTTAATAATGACTTTTTAAATAAGGGTCGGTAATTAGACGAGATATTAACCCTTAAATATACGGACGGTTTGGACATACACAATGACAGGTGTGGCGTACTCTGTGTAACATCGGCTTTTAAAGCTTAGATAACAACTTTTAATGATATATTTGTGTAATGCAATGCTTAGAAGCAGTGTAAAAGCAATACATGTCAAACTGTTAAAAATAGACTAGTAATTTAATTGCAATTAATCACATAAATACTTTGGGGTTCGCGACTATTTTGCATTGAGTGGATCTGTCAATACGCCTCCCGTGTCTTAGTTAATTAATAATCTATCTGGAAAACGCAGCACGGACATGGCGGAGTTGCAACTTTTCGACATCTTTTCGAAGTGCGCTTAGCACAATGTGGACTTTAAACTTTGAACAAGTCTTTTGTTTCAGCTACACTGTAAAAAGAAAAGATTATTACAATGCCGAATTTAGTTTTATGAAATTCTAAATAAAATTTTAAATATGCACTACATTTATTGTCAGTACCGAACTAATTTCATCGTAAACAGATTAGGAAGACATTAAAAAAGTTTTACAAAATAGCAATATTTTGTATTATTTAGTCTTCATATCTCTTTGAATTTTTATGACATACCCATTAATACATTTCTAGTATATACAGCTATACACAACCCTACGTTGTATAGTTTTTACAAAGTCTTATTATTCTTTTAGCAAAGATTTGTTTTAATAATACAGTTAACAATCCATATATATATTGTATGGAACCCTCTGAGCGCGAGTAATTCTCGCACTTGTCCGTTTATTTAACCGTTGGATGAATTTAGTTTCATCCACATTCACAGTATATCATATTCGTATTCTGTATGTAGGATTTGCAAAATATTATTGTGTGGCTTTTTTCACTCTGCGATAAATTATGTCTAATAAACCTTTCAATGACACCGTATTTACAAAATGATTAGTGACATTCTGCGCTGATAAAAATAAAATTAATTATCCTAGCCATTGCTATGTCATAGAGAAAAACACTATAATTCAAAACATTAATAGTCAATTAGTTGCAACATACGAAAAATTAATACATATATATTATTTATAATTTTAATATTACATATCTAATATACCTTTCTATCTCATTATATGCAATATTAATATTCGTTTAATTTATGATTACGTTGACACTTCACTGTCAGCGATAGGTACAGGATCGAAGAGAGTTTGTATTTTGTACAGCAGCAGGTTAAATATCGCATGTTAATGCCGTAAAATCTAAAAAATATAATTAATGTAAAAACTAATTAAATTTACAATGTGAGAAACCCGGGTTATATACTGTTATATTTTTTGTACATAAATATATAATTTAACTACATAACTGAAGAAGATAAAATTTCCCATTTTCTTACTCTTGCTTTGAAATGTTTGCACAATAAGTTTTGTGCTATGGAGCCCGAAATATATATAGTTATTAACGTTTTGGTAATTTTGGAAACAATGCCCGCATCTTATGATATCACACAATGTCATTCCTTGATCCTCATCCTCTAATGATATTGTTATCTGAGTCTAAAAGTACTGATCAATTTTTAGCCCCCGGTATACTATTTCTTTCTCCCAGCATATAAAGAGTCGTCTCCAAAGCATAACCTTCCGTTGTATAAGCCAGCCGTAAAACAAATCAGATGTATCATTGTACAGAATAATCTCTACTGCAATCTTTTAAAATTCTAAGTATCGCACATTTTCCATTTTTATACTGTCGTATTGGGAAAAAAAATTAATTTTTTTTAAAACTGCACCTCCATTTATTTTTGAAATATTAATTCTTTTGTTCTTTTTAGCGTCATCCCTTAAATTTAACAACTCAAGTACTCCAATGCTGTCGAAATTAAAGGAAAAATAAGTTGAAAAATAGTAATTATATCTTTTTGTTGCCATCTTCTCATAAAAACTGAAAAAAATGTATATAAAATACGTGCTATTTTGTAAAAAATATAAATGAACGATTTCTGATAAAACATTGAGACATTATAAACTAAATTTAATTTTGAGTATCTATACTAATATTACAAACAAATGAAGGAATATGAATAATAAGATAGGCGATTTTTTTTGTCGTGTTAATTGAATGAAGATATATATATATATATATATATATATATATATATATATATTTTTTGCGTATTACTCAGCGATAGTGACGTCATATGCGTACTTTCCTGCAGATGTTGTTTAATACAGTATGACAAATGAGGAATTCTTCAGCGGATGCGGATGGCGTCATCTATACTCATACTCATACTGATCTATACTCCTATTATAAAGAGGAAAAAATTGTTTATTTGTAGGAGGTAAGCTCAGGAACTACCGAACCGATTCCAAAAGTAATGGTATCAAAATGATGGTGTTAGTCCAACTTAGAACATAGGCTATATCTTATGTCGGTGCCACTACCCCAAAGAGGGTGCAGGAGCAAAAAACGTTCTAAAAATGAGATTTTTGCGTTACTGAAGGGCCTAGAAATATGAAATTTGGAATATTAGTTACTTATAAGATATAAATGATGTCTAAGAACAGTTCTTAAACAATTCGAAATTTAAAAGGGGTGAAAATGCGCAAAAAGCGTTCTAAAAAACGTTCTAAATGGTAGTTTCTACATAATCTCAGGAAATACCAAACCGATTTCAAAAGTAATGGTGTCAAAATGATGGCGTTAGTCCAACGTAGAACATAGGCTATATTTTATGTCGGTGCCACTACCCCAAAGGGGGTGCAGGAGCAAAAAACGTTCTAAAAATGAGATTTTTGCGTTACTGAAGGGCCTAGAAATATGAAATTTAGAATATTAGTTACTTATAAGATATAAATGATGTCTAAGAACAGTTCTTAAACAATTCGAAATTTAAAAGGGGTGAAAATGCACGAAAAGCGTTCTAAAAAACGTTCTAAATGGTAATTTCTACATAATCCCAGGAAATACCAAACCGATTTGAAAAATATTGGTGTCAAAATGATAGTGACAACGTTTGCTCCAAGATAGGCTATATTTTATGTCGGTGCCACTGCCCCAAAGGGGATGTAGGACCAAAAAACGTTCTAAAAATGCGATTTATGTGTTACTGAAGGTCCTAGAAATATGAAATTTGAAGTATCAGCTACTTATTAGATATAAAGGATTTCTAAGAACAGTTCTTCAATAATTCGAAATTTAAAAGGGGTGAAAATGCGCGAAAAGCTTTCTAAAAAACGTTCTAAATGGTGATTTCTACACAATCTGAGGAAATACCAAACCGATTAAAAAAATAATGGCGTCAAAATGATGGTGAAAACACTTGCTCCAACATAGGCTATGTTTTATGTCGGTGACACTACACCAAAGGGGGTGCAGGAGAAAAACGTTCTAAATTGCGGTTTTTGCGTGACGGATGGGCCTTGAATCGTGAAATTTAGAATGGTAGTTATTTATAAGATATCAATAATCTCTAAGGACATTTCCTAAAAAAGTCGAAATTTAAAAGGGGGGGAGTCAAAATGTGCAAAAAGCGTTGTAAAAAACGTTCTAAATTGCGATTTCTAGCAATCGCAGGAAATACTGAACCAATTTGAAATATAATGGTGTAAAAATGATGGCGACAGATCTTGCTCCAAGATAGGCTATATTTTATATCTGTTCCCACTACCCCAGAGGAGA
The DNA here is from genome assembly GCA_963932465.1 of Maratus speciosus. NCBI lineage: Eukaryota > Metazoa > Arthropoda > Arachnida > Araneae > Salticidae > Maratus > Maratus speciosus. The sequence continues at coordinate 195,017,488 of OZ010789.1, forward strand.
TGCAGGAGCAAAATGAGCGAAAAGCGTTCTAAAAACGTTCTAAATGCCGATTTGTCACCAATATCTCAGGAAGAATTAAACTGATTTCAAAAGTAATGGTAAGAAATTGATGCTGACAGCCTCTGCTCTAACATAGACGCTATTTTAAGTCGGTATCACTATAACCTAGACGTTGCAGGAGCAAAATAGCGTTCCAAATTTCGATTTTTGTGATCGGTAGGGGCTAGCAACTTAAAATTAGGCAGGGTACATATTTATTACATATAAATGATCTTTAAAAACAGTTTCGAAAAAATTGGAAATTTAAAAAGGGGTGAAAATGCGCGAAAAGCGTTCAAAAAACTTTCTAAATTGCGATTTCTACTCAATCTCAGAAAATTCCAAAGCTATTTCAAAAGTAATGGTTGCAAATCAATGGTGACAGTCCCTGCTATAACATAGGTTATATTTTATGTTGCTGTCACTGCCATCTGAGGATTGCAAAAGCAAAACATGTTCTAATTTGCGTTTTTTGCATAACTGAAGGGACTAACACTTTGAAGTATGGCATGGTATTTACTTACAAGATGCAACTGCTTTCTAAGAACTGTCGAAAGAAAATTTCAAATTTAAAAAGATGAAGTGAGCGAAAAGCGTTATAAATTACAATTTTTATGTAATCTTATCAAATACCAAACCGATATAAAAAATAATGCTGACAAATTGTTGGTGATAGAACCTGCTCAAACATAAGCTATATTTTACGTCTTTGCCACTACCACCAGAGGGTTGTAGTAGCTAAAAACTTTTTAAATTGCGATTTCTGTGATACTGAAAAAGCTAGAAACTTTAAATATGGCATGGTAGTTACTTATAAAATATAAATGCCCTCGAAGGACTGTCGAAAATAAATTCGAATTTAAAAAGGGGTGAAGTGAAAGGGAGGTGCGAAAAGCATTCTAAAAAAGTCCTAAATTACGATTTCTACGCAATTTCACGGAATATAAACCAAATATAAAAGTAATAGTTGCGAATCAATGGTAACAGTCTCTGATCCTACACAGGCTATATTTTATGCCGATGATTCTACCACCTGGGGTTCACAGGAACAACAAACGCTCTAAAAAAGGCCTTTAAAAGCTAAATTACGTTTCTATGGAATATTAGGAAATAACAAACCAATTTCCAAATTAATGATGGCAAATTAATGGTGACAGTTCCTATTTCAACATAGCCCTTTATGTTGAGAGAGGTAGTAGGACTTGGAATTTGACATGATGGTTAATTTTAAGATGTAAGAAGATGGTTTCTAAAAAATTCAAAACTTCAAAATGTATACTGAAATGAGCGTATTAATTGAGCATAAAAGTTTCAAAATATTTTCTAAATTATTATTTATTTAGTTTTACTTCGTTTTATTAATTTAAGCCTCATTTCTGCCTTATGCAGTGTATCAATGATGTTTAAACAAACTGTGTTTTAAGTAGTAATTTTTTTAATTATTCCTAAATGTAATAAGTACCTTTTAATAAAATAAAATATTACCTTTTAATAAAATAAAAATTTAGTTAGTACCTTTTAATAAAAATTAGACATATAAATATCACTTGGCATATTTCAAATATTACGCGAGCAAAGCTGCGGGGTTTGCTAGTCATATTATAAAGAGGTAAAAATTGTTTATTTGTAGGAGGTAAGCTCTGGAACTACTGAACCGATTCCAAAAGTAATGGTATCAATATGATGGTGTTAGTCCAACTTAGAACATAGGCTATATTTTATGTCGGTGCCACTACCCCAAAGGGGGTGCAGGAGCAAAAAACGTTCTAAAAACGCGATTTTTGCGTTACTGAAGGGCCTAGAAATATGAAATTTGAAATATTAGTTACTTATAAGATATAAATGATGTCTAAGAAAAGTTCTTAAACAATTCGAAATTTAAAAGGGGTGAAAATGCCCAAAAAGCGTTCTAAAAAACGTTCTAAATGGTAGTTTCTACATAATATCAGGAAATACCAAACCGATTCCAAAAGTAATGGTATCAAAATAATGGTGTTAGTCCAACTTAGAACATAGGCTACATTTTATATCGGTGCCACTACCCGAAAGGGGTTGCAGGAGCAAAAAACGTTCTAAAAACGCGATTTATGTGTTACTGAAGGGCCTAGAAATATGAAATTTGAAATATTAGCTACTTATTAGGTATAAAGGATTTCTAAGAACAGTTCTTAAACGATTAGAAATATAAAAGAGGTGAAAATGCGCGAAAAGCGTTCTAAAAAACGTTCTAAATGGTGGTTTCCACACAATCTTAGGAAATACCAAACCGATTTTTAAAATAATGTTGTCAAAATGACGGTGACAACCCTTGCTACAACATAGGCTATGTTTTATGTCGGTGACACTACCCCAAAGGCGGTGCAGGGGAAAACGTTCTAAATTGCTGTTTTTGTGTTACGGAAGGGCCTAGAATCGTGAAATTTGGAATGGTAATTTGTTATAAGATATCAATGATCTCTAAGGGCATTTCCTAAAAAAATCAAAATTTAAAAGGGAGTCAAAATGCGCAAAAAGCGTTGTAAAAAACGTTCTAAATTGCGATTTCTATGCAATCTTAGGAAGTCCTGAACCGATTTCAAATATAAGTGAGTAAAAATTATGCTGACTAATCTCGCTTCAAGTTAGGCTATATTTTATATCTGTTTCCACTACCCCAGAACAGATGCAGGAACAAAATGCGCGAAAAGCGTTCTAAAAACTTTCTAAATACCGATTTGTCAGCGATATCTCAGGAAGAATCAAACTGATTTTAAAAGAAATGGTAGGAAATTAATGCTGACAGACTCTGCTCTAACATAGACGCTATTTTATGTCGGTATCACTATCACCTAGACGTTGCAGGAGCAAAAAAGAGTTCTAAATTTCGATTTTTGTGATCGGTAGGGACTAGCAACTTAAAATTAGGCAAGGTACATATTTATTAGATATAAATGATCTTTAAGAACAGTTTCGAAAAATTAGAAATTTAAAGAGGGGTGAAAATGCGCGAAAAGCGTTCTAAAAACTTTCTAAATTGCGATTTATACTCAATCTCAGGAAATACCAAAGCTATTTCAAAAGTAATGGTTGCAAATCAATGGTGATAGTCCCTGCTATAACATAGGTTATATTTTATGTTGTTGTCACTAACATCTGAGGGTTGCAAAAGCAAAACATGTTCTAACTTGCGTTTTTTGCACAACCGAAGGGTCTAACACTTTGAAGTATGGCATGGTATTTACTTACAAGATGCAACTGCTTTCTAAGAACAGTCGAAAGAAAATTCCAAATTTAAAAAGATGAAGTAAGCGAAAAGCGTTATAAATTACAATTTTTATGCAATCTTATCAAATACTAAACCGATTAAAAAAATAATGATGAAAAATTGTTGTTGTTAGAGCCTGCTCAAACATAAGCTATAATTTATATCTGTGCCACTACCACCAGATGGTATCAGGAGTTAAAAACTTTCTAAATTGCGATTTCTGTGATACTGAAAAGGCTAGAAACTTTAAATATGGCATGGTAGTTACTTATAAATTATAAATGCCCTCGACGGACTGTCGAAAATAAATTCGAATTAAGAAGGGATGAAGCGAAGGGGAGGTGCGAAAAGCATTCTAAAAAAGTCCTAAATTACGATATCTATGCAATTTCAGGGAATATAAACCGATTATAAAAGTAATAGTTGCGAATCAATGGTAACAGTCTCTAATCCTACACAGGCCGATGATTCTACCACTTGGGGTTTACAGGAACAACATATGTTCTATAAAAGGCCTTTAAAAGCTTTCTAAATTACGTTTCTGTGGAATATTAAAAATAACAAACCGATTTCAAAATTAATGTTGGCAAATTAATGGTGATAGTTCCTAATTCAACATAGCCCTTTCTGTTGAGAGAGATGGTAGGACTTGGAATTTGACATGATAGTTAATTTTAAGATGAAAGAAGATGGTTTCTAAAAAATTCAAAACTTAAAATGAATACTGAAATTAGCGTATTAAATGAGCATAAATATTTCAAAATATTTTCTAAATTATCATTTATTTAGTTTTATTAATTTAAGTCTCATTTCTGCCTAATGCAGTGTAATAATTATGTTTAATCAAACTGTGTTTTAAATAGTAATTTTTGAATTATTCTTAAAAGTAATAAGTAATAATTTAGTTAGTACCTTTTAATAAAAATTAGACATATAAATATCACTTGGCATATTTCAACTATTACGCGAGCAAAGCCGCGGGGTTTGCTAGTAATATTATAAAAGGTAAAAATTGTTTATTTGTAGGAGTTAAGCTCTGGAACTACCGAATCGATTCCGAAAGTAATGGTATCAAAATGATGATGTTAGTCCAACTTAGAACATAGGCTATATCTTATGTCCGTACCACTCTCTAAAAGGGGGTGCGGGAGCAAAAAACTTTCTAAAAATGCGATTTTTGCGTTATCGAAAGGCCAAGAAATATGAAATTTGAAATATTAGCTACTTATTAGACATAAATGATGTCTAAGAACAGTTCTTAAACAATTCGAAATTAAAAAAGGGTGAAAATGCACAAAAAGCGTTATAGAAATGTTCTAAATGTTGGTTTCTACACAATCTCAGGAAATACCAAACCGATTTAAAATAATAATGGTGTCAGAATGATGGTGAAAACCCTTGCTCCAAGATAGGCTATATTTTATGTCGGTGCCACTACCCCGAAGTGGGTGCCGGAGAAAAAAACGTTCCAAAAATGTGATTCTTGCGTTACTGCAGGGCCTAGAAATATGAAATTTGAAATATTAGCTACTTATTAGATATAAAGGATTTCCAAGAACATTTCTTAAGCAATTCAAAAATTAAAAGGGGTGAAAATGCGCGAAAAGCGTTATAAAAAACGTTCTAAATGGTGGTTTCTTCACAATCTCAGGAAATACCAAACCGATTTAAAAAATAATGGTGTCAAAATGATGGTGAAAACACTGGCTCCAAGATAGGCTATATTTTATGTCAGTGCCATTACCCAAAGGGGGTGCCGGAGCAAAAAAAATTCTAAAAATGCGATTTTTGCGTTACTGAAGGGCCTAGAAATATGAAATTTGAAATATTAGCTATTTATTAGATATAAAGGATTTCTAAGAACATTTCTTAAGCAATTCGAAAATTAAAAGGGGTGAAAATGCGCAAAAAGCGTTCTAAAAAACTTTCTAAATGATGGTTTCTTCACAATCTCAGGATATACCAAACCGATTTACAAAATAATGGTGAAAACGCTTGCTCTAAGATAGGCAATATTTTATGTCGGTGCCACCACTCCAAATGCGATGCAGGAGCTAAAAACGTTCTAAAAATGCAATTTTTGCGTTACTGAAGGTCCTAGAAATATGAAATTTAAAATATTAGCTACTTATTGGATATAAAGAATTTCTTAGAACAGTTCTTAAGCAATTCGAAATTTAAAAGGGTTGAAAAAGCGCGAAAAGCAGTCTAAAAAACGTTCAAAATGGGGATTTCTACACAATCTCAGGAAATACCAAACCGATTAAAAAAATAATGGTGACAACGCTTGCTCCAAGATAGGTTATATTTTATGTCAGTTCCACTACCCCAAAGGGGGTGCAGGAGCAAAAAACCTTCAAAAAATGTAATTTTTGCGTTACTGAAGGCCTAGAAAAATGAAATTTGAAATATTACCTACTTATTGGATATAAAGGAATTATAAGAACAGTTCTTAAGCAATTCGAAATTTAAAAGGGGTGAAAATGCGGAAAAAGCGTTTTAAAAAACGTTCTGAATGGTGATTTCCGCACGATCTCAGGAAATACCAAACCGATTTAAAAAATAATGGTGTCAAAATGATGGTGACAACGCTTGCTCAAGGATAGGCTATGTTTTATGTCGGTACCACTACTCAAAGTGTGTATAGGAGCAAAAAACGTTCTAAAATGCGATTTATGCGTTACTGAAGGGCCTAGAATCATGAAAATTTAAATATTGGCTACTTATTAGATATAAAGGAATTCTAAGAACAGTTCATAGCAATTCGAAATTTAAAAAGGGTGAAAATGCCCGAAAAGCGTACTAAAAAACGTTCAAAATGGAGATTTCTACACAATCTCAGGAAATACCAAACCGATTTAAAAAATAATGGCGTAAAAATGATGGTGACAAGCCTTGCTCCAACATAGGCTATGTTTTATGTTGGTACCACTACCGCAAAAGGGGCACAGGAGGGAAAAAAAAAGTTCTAAATTGCGGTTTTTTTATTACGGAAGGGCGTAGAATCATAAATTTTGGATTGGTAGTTAGTAATAAGATATCAGTGATCTCTAAGGTCATTTCTTAAAAAAATCGAAATTTAAAAGTGGGTCAAGATGCGCAAAAAGCGTTGTAAAAAACGTTCTAAATTGTTATTTCTATGCAATCGCAGCAACTACTGAATCGATTTCAAATACAATGGTGTAAAAATGATGGTGACAGCTCTTCCTCCAAGATAGGCTATGTTTTAAATCTGTTTCCACTACCCCACAGGAGATGCAGGAGCAAAAAACGTTCTAAAATGCGATTTTTGAATTATGGAAGAAACTAGACTCATGAAATTTTGCATGGTATATATTTATTAGATATAAATGATCTCTAAGAACTTTTCTTTAAAAATTTGAAATTTAAAAGGGGTGAAAATGTGCGAAAAGCGTTCTAAAAACGTTCCAAATTCCGATTTTTCAGCAATATCTCATGAAGAATCAAACTGATTTCAAAAGTAATGGTAGGAAATTGATGCTGACAGCTTCTGGTCTAACATAGACGCTATTTCAAGTCGGTTCTCACTATCACCTAGAGGTTGTAGGAGCAAAAAAAGTTTTAAATTTCTATTTTTATGATCGGTAGGGGCTAGCAATTTGAAATTAGCCAAGGTACATATTTATTAGGTATAAATGACCTTTAAGAACAGTTTCGAAAAAATTGGAAATTTAAAAAGGGTGAAAATGCGCAAAAAGCGTTCTAAAAACGTTCTAAATTACGATTTCTACTCAATCTCAGGAAATACCAAAGTTATTTCAAAAATAATGGTTTCAAATTAATGGTGACAGTCCTTGCTCCAACATAAGCTGTATTTTATGTTGCTGTCGCTACCATCTGGGGGTTGCAAGAGCAAAACAGGTTCTAATTCGCGTTTTTTGCACAACTGAGGGGTCTAACACTTTGAAATATGGCATGGTATTTACTTAGAAGATGCAACTGCTTTCTAAGAACAGTCGAAAGAAAATTCCAAATTTAAAAAGCTTAAGTGAGCGAAAAGCGTTCTAAATTACAATTTTTATACAATTTTATCAAATACCAAACCGATTTAAAAAATAATGGTGACAAATAGTTGGCGATAGAACCTGCTCAAACATAAGCTATATTTTATGTCTGTGCCACTACCACCAGAGGGTTGTAGGAGCAAAAAAAATTTCTAAATTGCGATTTCTGTGATACGGAAAAGGCTAGAAACTTTAAATATAGCATGGTAGTTACTTATAAAATATAAATGCCCTCGAAGGACTGTCGAAAATATATTCGAATTAAAAAGTGGTGAAGCGAAGGGGAGGTGCGAAAAGTCTTCTAAAAAAGTCCTAAATTACGATTTCTATGCAATTTCATTGGATATAAACAGATTATGAAAATAATAGTTGCGAATCAATGATAAGAGTCTCTGATCTTACACAGGGTATATTTTATGCCGATGATTCTACCACCTGGGGTTCATAGGAACAAAAAACATTCTAAAAAATGCCTTTAAAAGCTTTCTAAATTACGTTTATGTGGAATATTAGGAAATAACAAACCGTTTTCAAAATCCATGTTTGCAAATTAATCGTGACAGTTCCTATTTCAACGTAGCCCTTTATGTTGAAAGAGGTGGTAGGACTTGGGTTGGGTTGATTGTTGACGGCCAATTATCTACACTAGGGATATAGGCCCGGTGGGGAATTGCCCTCCGTGGGGGTCTTTCTAAGGGAACCTAATCCGTATTTACGCATGGAAAATCCACGGTCCGAAGAAAACCACGAAAACTCCGAACGATTAGGCCGACGGGCGCGATTGGGTTCGAAACCAGCACCTCCCGTCTACCAGCATCGAGAGCATAACCTCTCGGCCACTGGTGGGGCGGTAGGACTTGGAAGTAGACATGACAGTTAATTTTAAGATGTAAGAAGATGGAGTCTAAAAAATTCAAAACTTGAAATGAATACTGAAATGACCGTATTGATTGAGCATAAAAGTTTCAAAATATTTTCTAAATTATCATTTTTTTTTGTTTTATTTCTTTTTATTAATTTAAGTCTCATTTCTGCCTAATGCAGTGTAATAAGGATGTTTAGTCAAACTATGTTTTAAATAGTAATTTTTGAATTATTCCAAAAAGTAATAAGTACCTTTTAATAAAATAAAATATTACCTTTTAATAAAATAAAAATGTAGTTAGTACCTTTCAATAAAAATCAGACATATAAATATCACTTGGCATATTTCAAATATTACGCGAGCAAAGCCGCGGGGTTTGCTAGTTTTATATAAAATAAAAGTGTGTGCTTTAATTCTTAAAACTAAAATATGTTTTCTACTATCTATCTATCTATCCATATACAGGGTATCCAGCGAATAAGACCCGGATTTCAAAATTAAATATCTCAAAAACAAAGATCAATAGAATTATGCGGTAAACGGTTTGCTTATTAGCTAAGCTGTAAAAATGTTATACAGAAGTTTCAAAATTTAGTTGCAATAAACGTTAACAGATGGCGTTGTAATCGCCATACTTGTAAACTGTGCTTCGAAGTCCAGACCGCTAGCGTATCTTTCCAGGATGCCTCCCTGCGGAAGAACGAATATTGGGAAAGTCCACTTTTCATTGGGATGATGTGCAGAAATGGAGACATCTGGTCACAGAATTATTGCATCAGCTTTAATTTTAGAAATTTTCAATTAATAGAATTTTCAATAAAAAGTTTTGAAATAATTATATAAGAACTTATTAAAATATTTTATTAAATTCAATTTTTAATGCCATATAATTACTTAAATAAAAATGCACATATTTAGAAAAATAATTTTGTACTTTTTAATTATTTTTTATATTTTTAAATTACGGCATAATATTTTGGTATTATTGTTTATACCTGAATAATTATAAATAAAAAAGAAATTTTGCACTTTTCATTTATTTTTAAATCACGGAATAATACTTTGGTTTTAGCACAACACTTATATTTCTTTTCTTTGTAAACAAAGTTTTAGAGACAGAAATTATGCATTAAATTATTTCTTTTTAAAAAGGAATTGATGATAAGTCATATCATCAATGTCAAAGCAAAAGTACTATTTTGGATACTGCATTCTTTTCCAACACTTCTCATCCTATCGATAGAAGCTGCACCATATTTCTTTACTCAATTATAAAAAAAATTAAAACGAGTTTTTAAAATTAAAATTATTTTTTAACTTAAGTTTTTAAAAATAGAAATTTTGTATTTTTTCATTCAAACTATTATCTACAATTAAAAAAAATGATTTACGAATCTTTATTGTAAATAATCAATGTTTTTTTTTTTAAGATGTTTCTTTTAATTTAATTAAAATTTAAAACCAAAAACTTTGGATTTTTTTATTCAAACTTTTTTCACAGTTTAAATAAATATTAAAAAGTAAAGATTTACTTTTTTTTCAAATCGTCCTCTACTTGGATTCGATTCCACGATCTACCAATTAGGAGAGAAAAGACATACCACAGAGATACTGGTATCCGGACCGAAGTAGCTTATAACAAAATTTGAATCAAATCTCAATTCTGTCGACACATGGCTCCGCTTCTGCACATTACCCAAATAAAATATTTTAATAAGTTCTTATATAATGATTGCTAAACTTTTTATAGAAAATTCTATTAATTGAAATTCTCTAAAATTGAAGCTGATGCAATAATTCTGTGACCAGATGTCTCCACTTCTGTAGATGACTCCAACGAAAAAGTGGTCTTTTCCAATTTTCGTTCTTCCATAGGAAGCCATCTAAGAATGAGACTCTACTGTTCGGGACTTCAAAACACAATTTATAGGTATTGCGATTACAGCGCCATCTGTTAGCGGTTTTTTTCAACTAATTTTTGAAACTTCTGTATAACATTTTTACAGCTTAGCTAAAAAACAAATCATTTACCGCATAATTCTATTGATCTTTGTTTTTGAGATATTTAATTTTGAAATAAGAGTCTTATTCTCTGGATACCCTGTATATATATATATATACATTTTTTTTTTCTCATCGGGGACGACACTAAATTCTGAAAAAGCAGAATTCCTGTTTTCCAGTGTTTTTTTTTTCTCCTTTTCTTATTATACGTTTGGGAAATCTTATTTGAGATATCTTTATATAACCTTGAGAAATCTTACGGTGTCGTGTGCCACTCTCTCGACCCCCCTAAAGTGATAACATATAAGCACGGCCCCTATATGAATTAAGTATGGCAAGACAGAACGTAGAAAACAAAAAATATAAAAAGTGTATTTTATTTGTTATTTATGTATATTTTTAAGCATTTATCGGGTGAATCCTCCAGCTATTGAACCTAAAACCAAATACACGTGTATAAGTTTCTGTGGAGATAAATATACTTGTTTAACACAGCGTTTTACTTCTGTTTAGCATACATTGGGGAAAAAAAGCTTTTTACGCTTTATATACACGATATTATAAGAAAAAAATCCTTAATCCTTCATAAAGGAAAACTAATCAGTAATAGAGATTTAACATGACATGTTACAAGCTTTAACGAATGTACGTATTAATTTTTGACGCATGTACTTCTCATAAAAAAAGATTTTAAAAAGAGATTATTCACTTTTTACTGTGCATTTGATTTTTCATCGAGTCTTTTGCATGAATGATTTTTACTGCAAGAGTAGGGCATACAAATAATACCTCTTAGCTTTAATAGTGTAAAGTTTGTGTTATGCATTAAAAAATAAACAAAATGAAGTAGTTTTTTTTATAAATTATACTTAGATATATAAATGCATCCATGTAATATGAATAGCAACATTTATTCGGAAGCATTTTTTTTTTTTTTGCCTAACACTCCCCGTGGAAATGAATTTAACTAATTCGGTTGTGCTGATCTGATATATGTAGGGGGGTAGCCTTAAAAATAATGCACACTTACTTATAGAGCGCGAAAGAAACGACATTTAGAAGTATGCTTGTTGACATGTGGAAGTGACATCCCTCTCTATACGCATGTGCAGATTTGAAGTCGCTGAATTCATACAGTGTGTTTTGAGAAGCGTAAGTATTGGAAACATGTTCTAGTGATATGTCAACGCGAGTTAAATAGCGTGCTGTTATCGAATTTTTTAACTGCTGAAAATGTTCACTATGCTAAGATTCATCGTTTAATAATGGTGATTCTGTTGATGAGTCCACTGTAAATCGATCGGCAATAAAAGTTTGTGACTGCAAGCATAGAAAAGCCATAATTGGTGATTAAAAACACAGCGGCCGTCCGATCACTGCTCAAAAGATAAACATAGGAATCTCGTCGATTTTTGATTCAAAATGACCGGCGAATCAGTCAGAAGTGCGATCCATATTAAAATATCCAAGGAACGTGTCGCCTTCATTATTGAACAATTTGGATACCGTAAATTCCGCAAATGCAGAGACTCTGCGAAAAATGAAGTTTCAACCGATTTCACACCCTCCTTACATCCCCGATCTTACGCCTTGCGATTATTATTTTTTTCCTTTACACAAGAGAGACCGCAAGCGTAGTTATTACTCCTCGGACGATGAGGTGAATGCAGCTGTGATGTCCTTTATTCGCGGAAAACCGGGAGAAATTTTCAGTGAAGGAATAAAAAAACTTGTTACACGTTGCGAGAAATTTGTTAGCCTTAACGGTGAATAAGTTAAAAAATAAATATAGGATTTTGAAGCTTCAGAATTGTATTGTACTTGAATGTGCTTTTTGTCCGATCTTGCTATTAGTTTTATTTGTGTTCTACAAGCATGTGTGCATTTCCTTTTAGCCTATCCTCGTATGTACAAATCTTCAGCATATAAGAATTTTTCTTCCGATCAGACTCAAGCATACAATTGCTGTTTTGAAGCAAATATTTCTAAATTCAAATACTTCTGATTATATCATCATATTTTGCAGAAAATAAGGTCAATTCTGCTAAAGCTTATTTGTAACTATTTTACTTATGAAGGAAAAGTTAGTACACAATAAAAAAATCAAATTTATTCTAAATATAGGAAAAATATAACATAACCACGAACAAAAATATACAATAACTTCGTATGAGTTACCCACTATTCATATGCGTGATTCCTTTTTAGAAAACTCAGAAACAAAAATATTCTCTAAACTTATAAAACACAATGTTTCTTTTGCTGCCACTGGTCTTTCGGGAACCTTTCCGCGCAGTTTTTATAGCATATAATTCAATTTTCTCAAGTCAGTATGTAGGTTTTTTGGATGATATCAATTCAAAGTAAACACTTGTTCAGCAAATATGTTTCACAGACGAACATGATTTTATGACAGTATTAAAATTAATATTATTATGCTACTCTTGAATAAATAAATTGTTTTTAAATGTGAAACATTTCCGAAAATCAGTGGCAATAAAATAAACTTTTTGTTTCTAAATGCTTCTCTAATTCTCACAAATTTGCGCGTTTCTGAAGTCTCTAAAGATATATCGCGTGTATCTCGTAGTTTCCTATTGTATATTTTTCTTCGTGGTTATATCGCATTTTTCTGTATTTAGAACCGTTTGTTAGTTTTTTACATTTTAAGCATCGTAGTGAGATATTGTATTAAAATATCTTATTGTGAGATAATTTTTACTGTAAGCAAAATGTTATCCTTATTTTTATACAAAAAAATGTATGTTGCTTTGTCTATTACCACATTTTAAAATCTTGCCTTGTCTGTCTAAATTCTCTCACTGCTTAATAACTAATTGAATCTATATTTTCTGAAACGACATAAATCCAAGATTTAAGATTTTCATGAATCTGTAAAAATATAATATATACAAATGATAGATATTTTAATATTTATTTGCTCACTATCGTACATACTGGTGAAACAGCACCAAAAAAATTTCGAACCTTCTTTTATTTTATTTATTTATTCAATTATTTATTTATTTATTTTATTTTATATATTTTTAACTTGTTTATTTATTTTCATTTCCTTTACTCTTTACTTTTCTGTTATTTTGTCAATCATTTTGGCAAAATTTTTCTGTTCCGCATGTGGTCCTCTGTGATTTGTTTACGTTTCAACTAGCACCACCTGTCGCATTCCTTGTAAGCTCTCTGTCCTTACTGCAGTGGTGGAAAATTGGCGCAGAGGAGGAGCCTACTTACACCACTAAATTTTAGTAGTATTTTTCGCCTTATCTAATGACAGAATTTCTGCGTTTTTATTAAGAAGGAGAATACTATAAAATATTAGTGGTGTCAATAGGCTCCTCCTCTGCGCCAATTTTCCACCACTGCTTACTGTTCATTCGTGACCTTGTCCCCTTACTGACAAATGTCTATATTGGCTGATATCGGGCTGTTAAAATATCCCTCCAGAAGGCGCCCTGTGTGTGCTTCTGTTTTATGGTGATTATAATTATGGTGGTGATTATAACTAGTTTTATTATTTTATTATCGTATATACTATTTCTGTTTTGAACATCCCTTTTCTCAACTAATATGTAGTGTACTACGATAAATGAGGTGTCCTTGGACAGGAATTTTTGCCCACATCTGACATTGGCTGCAGAATACTTTTAGGCTAATGTGAGACGAACGACTTCTTGCACGCTTTTTTACTTACGTATTATCCCTACACAATGCTAGCGGAATTGTGTAGGGATAATTTGTAAGGTAAAAAGCGTGCGAAAAGACGTCCGTCTGACATTAGCCTTAGGACATACAGTTATGCTTTTAGGTTAAATATCATCAAACATATTATTTCTGATGTCAATATCCTCTTCTCTTTGCGCTTACAAAACGCACAACGAAGAATAATGTGTTATACGAAAGTTTTTGAACAAATTTTTGCATAGTAGACTCATAGGGTAAATGTACCAGTAGTCGGCCATCCCCCAGTAGTCTGCCACTTTGAGGTAAAATACATTATGAATAGCTTATTTTTGGTTTCAAATGAAATATTACACCACCCCCCCCCCCCTATATGTAACCATTCTTTATACGTCATAAGCCATCTGCAAAGAATTGTGGGTATTTTTACTGCATTAGTAATCAGCCATTTTTTATTTGGTTGCGGTCAAATAACCGTTTTTGCTATTTTTTTGTTAATAGATGACAAAATTTTTAAAAGACTAGTATTAATTTATTTTTTATTATTTTCTAAAATTATGAGACTGTAACTGTACTATTAAAAAGTTTAATAAACTAATGTTTTTGAGTATCAAAATTAAATAAGTGTGTTTGTATTAATTAATTTTAATGTGGTCGATTATTAGGTATTATATTTACTCACATGTTCAGTAATCGGCCACCACGGTTGACTACTGGCTAAAAGGCCATTTCCCTTTTTTGAGTCTATTTTTAATAATTTGATTTTCGCAATTAGAGATTTATACAACATTTTACTTGCATTTTATTTTATGCACACAACATATAAGGTGTCCTGGGGTAATAACGCCACGTTAACGTTCTACCAATTTTTACGTCTTAGTTTTAGATTTTTTCCCAAACAAATATAGAATTTGATACAGCAATTTATTGATTATGTATACAAGAAAGACTATTTTAGCAGTCATAAAATGTAGTGGCGTGATTTCTCGACTAATGTTAATAGGCATTATTACCCACCTGCTGTGTAATAACACCATGCAAACAAAACTTTAAAATAATATGGAATAATTGCATGTAAATTGTCCACTTCTAAAGATACAAACTCTACACTTTTAGAAATTGACAAATTGCTTTTACTTACCATTAATTGCGATATCAGGATGCAGTAATAATCATATGATATTTTATTCTTCTGACACGAAAAAATCAGAATCATTTAGACGTACAAATTTCTCTTTATCTTTTTTAGTTTTCAACAATGGCAATAATGGCCTCTCGTGTATAAAATCAAACAAATAAAATAAAAAATGTATTTCTGCCACTGAACAGAATCAACCCTGGTAATAACACTAATGGATGGCGTTACTACACCGGTATGCATTGTGCGCAGTATATTTAAACTACAAGCTACCTCTCGAATACATCGAAAATCTCCCACAACATTCTGAAAGTACATGAAATACACTAAAAATTTATGTAATAAACAAAGTGTTTCCTAACAAATATATCGCGCGCCCCCAAGAAAAGTGACACATCTCGACAAAAGTAAATTTCACAGGTGAGGCAAAAGAAATAGATAAAAGATTTGCATGATTTTACTGTGACATGAAATTATAACACTAGCTCTGCATGCAGGAATAAAAAAGTGCATAAATGCATAAAACCCTTAAAAATGAAGACGTAGGTTAAGGTTTGGAGGGTTGCGTAATTTTACCTCTCCGCACAATCCACCCCTCTTCTGTGGTCACAAATGGACAGATAGTGTAATAATGTGATTTTTCCTATAACTGCACTTACGAAATTTTTAATGTAGCTAGAAGCACCTACGACGGACATATTAGTGGAATAAAACGCAAAATGAATTTTTGCGAGATGTGTCACTTTTCTTACGGGTGACACGGGTTTCTTATGGGATAGTCTTCACATGACAGAACTTACCACACAAATTTTGGATCGGACGAGCGAGACTCTTACGAGCTTATTCCAGCGATAAGGTCTATAAACGTAACAAACTAATTTTTAGCTGTTGTTTGTGATTCAGATGACTCAGAGCCAACTCAGAAGCTAAAGTGCCATTTTCCCGTATTCCCTCATAACCATGCCTATTATTAGCACTTGGCGTTATTACTCACACTGGCGTTTATACCTTAGGACACCCAATATAAAATGCAAATGGGAATTTCGTTCCGGCCGCTTTAGTTTTGCTGAATAGATTTCGATGGAACTTGCATCGTTAGCTAGATATTTTTTCAGGAAAGGTTTTAGTTTATTGCATATCATTCTACATTGCTTAGTTATATCATCACGGGGGAAATTTCTATAATTAGGCGAACTCGATTATGAAGTATTAGCATTTAAAAAAAAACACTAGACGATTTTGATGAGATTTTCATTGTTGATCAGATAATGTTTTAAAGATGCATTAGTATATTGCATTATATCGTTCTACCGTTATTTACTAAAACATGTAAACTGTGAATTTAACCTTGTATATACAAGGTTAAATTCCTCGATATATTTCGTTTGAGAAAATCGACCAGAGCGAAGCCTTCTAATATACTAATGTTATAAAGAAGAAACGTTTATTTCTTTCTTTTGTAGGAGGAAATCTTTGAAAATGCCGAGTCACTTTTAAAAGTAAAAGTTAAAAAATGATGGTGGCAGTCTGAAGCAAAATACATTCAAAAATATCCTTTTTTTATAATATTGAGGGTGTTACATATGTAAAACTTGACATGAAACTTTTCAAAAAGATAATTTTTAATGCCGACTGAAAATGATTTCTAAAAAAAGCGAAATATAAAAGGCTGAAATTAGTTGAAAAGATTCTAAAAACGTTGAAAATTATGATTAATATCAAAATGTTAAGGATGAAGACTTGAGATATTAAATGACAGTTATTTATAAAATGTAAATGTTTTCGCATAATAGTTATGATAAATTTGAAATTTTAAAAGCTAAATTAATCAAAAAAAGTTATACTTGTTACGGATTGAAGTAAAAGCAAGTAATTTAAATTTTGGTTTGAAACTCGACATAGCTGTTACTTACTCGCACAGAAGAGGTTAATTCAATATGGAAAATTTAAAGTGTGAAATGTGCGGAAAGCATACTTAAAACGATGATTTATTTGGGAATTGCGAGGGCTATTGCTAGAAACTTGAAATTTTACATATGTTTTAATTTTAAGACATAAATGCTCTCACAAAGTAGGTTATAAGATAATCGAAATTTAAAGGGGTGAAATGTTTCTCACAATCATCTAACGGGATATTAAGATGAAATTTCAACAAATTGCGTTTTAATTAATAATATTTAAACTTTCTGCGGAAATATGATTAATTCCTAATTTTAATGTGCACACAAATATCATTTGCAATATTTCAATAACCACAAAGCCACGGATTGTGACAACTTTTCAATAATATAAAATAAAACTTATTATCTGGTTCATTAACTGAATAGTCAGCAATAATATTAATTAGAGGCTAACTATGTGTTTTTAAATCCCATCTTCTGCTTCTATAGAACTTAAATTAAAAAAAAAATAACGATAACATTGTTCATTTTCAACGGAACAATCACTATAAAATATACATTACACAGAATATCAATAATCGATGTCTATGACATGTTAAAATTTCACATCGAAACTCGATCTGTTAGTACCGCCAGAATGACGAATTGATGCTGTATTAGGATCGGATCGTTTCAAGCTATCACGAAGCAGATAGTACTATTTTTACTGTACTAATCTAAATATGCAGCATATTAAAATTTCATTCCGAAACTCTATGATGCGATAGTACAACTAAAAGAAAGAATTGGCACCCAGTTTTTCTCATATATTTTCAAGATATCACGAAATAGACTGAAGCATTTGTATTATACTTACCTGTAGCTTTAATCATTAACATTTTATTCTCAAAATTGAAAGCGAAATAGTACCACCAAAATAATGAGTTGGCGACCCTTTAGGCTTGTATAGTGCTCAGATACCACGAACAGACTTAAGTACTTAAACCGTATTAATCGAAAGAGATATATTAAAATTTCATTTCGAAATTCGATGACCCGATAGTACCGCCAAAATAAGAACTGGCGCCTCATTCTGCTTATATCGTTTAAAGATATTACGAGGCAGACTGTAATATTTGTAATGTACTATTCGAGATATGCAACTTATTAAAATTACACATCGAAACTCGATGACAAGATTGTACCACAAAAATGAAGAATTGGTGCCGCGTTCTGCTCATATCTAACCACAAAATCCCAAGACAAACTGAAATATTTGCATTGTACTAGACGAGATATGCAATCTATTAAAATTTCATTTCGAAACTCGATGGCATGGTAGTAACGCTAAAATGACGATTTGGGGCTCCCTGCTGCTAATATTATACCAAGATGTGCATAGACAGATCAGTCATTTGTGTTCTGTTAACAATCTTGTTTTCATTTTGAAACAAGGTGACGTAATAATTTTTTCTCTTACCGCCGCCGAGTCTACGATGGCTAAACACAAAATGTGAAAGGCTGACTACTATAAAATACATAGACTATATATAGATAATTTGGTTTTTTTTAACTTTACTTTCCATAAGGTATAAGAACGAAAAATCATGCATCAAGAATAGATTACAAAAGCACTTCCCATGACTTGTAGAATTCTGTAATGAAATTTATCTGCTCAATACTTTTAAAAAAGTAAACATTTTAGAAAAGGCATAATACTTTTGAAAACCAGATTTCTGTCCCGAAACGGAATAGTAGTTCAATTCTTTTGTGCAGACCTGTATTTAATCTAAAGATTTGTATATTATTCTATACATAGTATGATAAAACTTAGTATAGTAAGAAAATGCATAACAGATTAAAATTTCACCTTCAGCAATTTCTACCACTATATAGAAACATACTTCAATTATATTGTAAAGCCCTGTATATTACCAACAGACTTTTATATGCCGCACATATTAAGCTAAAATTTAATTCAGGCTAAAATGGGTTTAAAACTACTGAAATCACACTTCTACATTTTATTATCCCTGGACAGTCATGTATTCAGTTCTTTACGTGGGCCTGTATATAATTTTATTTATATTATACAAGCATCTCTTAGTATACTAAATATAGTTCAGCTTAAAATAGCATAACTCAATTAAAAGCCTCTTTTAATCCATTCACGCTGATAATCCGCAAAGCTTACAAACTCTTTTGTGTAGCCTTGTATATGATCTATATCGGTTATACACACCGCATACTAAGCAAAGATTTAATTAAACATAAAAACGCATGTCATAAACAAAATCACTCTTCCAGCAATTATCGCTAATAGAAAGATACAGTACTGTATTCGAATTGTTTGTGTTTCCCTGTAAATGAACGATAAATGCTATGCATATCAAGTTATACAACAAGTATTTTGTAGTAAGCCTCAGTAATGTAGTATATCAATTTCATTCTATTTGATATAGAACAACAGAATAAAATACGCAGCAAAACGCTTATCCCCTGACACTATTATGTAAAAGAATTCTTTTGCGGGCCCTATAAATGAATAATAAGTTCTTTGGACCCCATATTGTCTAGAATGCGTAGTTAAATGCACTTCATAAATGCATATCAATTTCATTATGTTTGAAATTGCCAGCATCATTAAAATAAACTTGAAGCAATTTTTTCTCATTGAGCGTAATGCATCGGAATACTTTTGACTGTCCCTGTAGATGAACTATAAATTTTACACACTTTATTTTCAATAGCGATCGTGCTATTGTTAACGTCAAAAACATACAAAAAAATTCAAGGAGATTCGAGTATATTTATGAGTGTTAGTACTCGGAAAGACTGAAGTCCATCCAAACTGACAAACACTTTTAAACTATGTTGGAAAGTGTTAAATACTATTATAATATTTTAAAATATTACTGCGACATTATAAGAAAAGAATAAATTAACACATTTTATCATTAAAATGTTGTTCTGTTTATAAAAGTTATACTTTAAGTAATTTAAATAACAAAGCATTTAAGTGGCCGACTACTGCTCCAGTGATGGCCGAACACTAGAATTGAGTGGCCGACTACTAGACCTTTGCTACTTTTAAGTTTAACTTTTTATAAATGACAACTGTAATCAGTTTAAAAAAAATTGCTGACACAGTAAAAAAAATGTATACATTAACACGTGTCACTGTTAAAAATGTTGTATTGCTTTTTAAAATTACGCTTTGAGCTATATACTAAAAGAAATCGCTTAAGTGGCCTACTATTGGTGCTTTTACCCTATTTCGTTAAAACTAGTTGTTTGATTAACACATTTGCGCCGGCACCGGTATTTGTGTTTTTCGCTGTGAGACAGCGCTCGAATTCATGTTTCGCTTTATTTGGCGGCGTATTACTGTCGCTTATCACGTTCATGCCGTCACCAATATTCAAATTTTTCGCTACTAGACGGCACTCGAATTCATGCTTCGCGCGGTACTTTCGCTTATTCAGTCATTGTATCTGATGACCACTCACAATTCACATTTGTTGAATTGAATTCGGATATAACTATCAGGGTTGATTGTGAAAGACTGATAGTTCAGGAGCAGTAAGCAATTTACTTGAAGATGTGATTTGATTGACGGCACTTAAGACACACAATTCCCACATACCGTACAAATTTAGAGTAACGTTGATTATTTAAATAACAAAAAATCGCTCTAAATCATTTTGTAGATTCAGCTCCATTAACTTTTTTATAATTTGCATACACTGTAAACATTCCGGCTAAATTTTCTTAAAACAAAACCATTGCAAAGAAAAAATAGCTTTTAGCGTCCAGTCTGTACTCTGTTTAGAATGCTTTAAAAAATGCATCGAAATAAATAAACAAATTTTAAGTTTATAATAGTGAATTGTTTTTATTACTAAATTTTCGAATATTCAAGTGTAAACCACAGGCAGTGCACGGACCTGATTCGTCAGTTGAGTGTGACCCATTGGTGATACACGCCGCCTGATGGTACTGTCGAGCGTGACCCAACAGTGATGCACACCGCCTGATGGGATAGTCGAGCTACGCTCACCGATGGTGCATGCTAGAGTGAACGTGTTAAACAATTGCAGTTAATTATAAATTAATGAAAATGTATCTGAAAATAAACCCAAAGATTGCAGCGTGAAAGTCTCCCATTGGTCTATTTGTATTTGTTAATTCTTTATATATATATATATATATATATATATATATATATATATATATATATGTCAATTTTTAATTTGTTTTTTCACTTAATGAGACTCAGCTCTCTAAAAAAATAATAACGATTAAAAAATAATATTTTATTAGGTATTAAATAAATACAAACAATTTACATCTGTACTTCAAGTCTTTCAATTTTCCTCTAAATTTATACAGAAAAATTTGGTGTACCATATATTTATAAAATTATAGGAAAATAAATGAATATTTCATAAGCATCAATTTAAGTCAAATGCAATGTCCAAGGATTACTATATTTAAAATTTTCGTTAAAATAAATAAATATGTGCAATAAATTTTAACAATACGTATTTGTAATATGTATAATTAAATTTTTAACATGTACATGTAAATTTGCAACATCCAATAGTGATACCAGTGCGAATAATCAAGGATTCACCTAAAGTGCACAAGTGTGCAATATGGCGTATCTTCAATATCATTGTTTCCGATTACTAATAATACCCTTATAAAATCTCAAAATTTTGCAATTGAGTTTGTCGAAGATATTTGAATTCAAAAATTCGAAAATATTGGTATTCATTATCTATTCTATTATCGAAAATATTGGTATTCGAAATCTATCCTATTATCGAAAATATTGGCATTTAAAGTCATTTTCTTAAAATCATTACTTAATACAAATACAAATAAACTTATATTCAATACTTAAAATCATTTTGGTAAATCAAATTGGTATTTAACCCTTCTCATCTATCCATTAAAGAGCATAGTCATTCTTACCATCGAGTTCGATTACATGTACTTCTTTTTCTGTAATTGACCATTGGAATATATATTCGTTTTGTCATTGACTAATGTTGCATCTGGAATAAATGACAATTTTGAGTGGTAACGGATAAATATGTAACTATGTGTTTTTTCTATAGACATTTCAGCTTACTTTGGAAGGTAATTTTGCAAAAAAAAAATTGCATTTCTTGCTTAATTTGTTTTTGAAATAAGCATTTCAATTTTTAAACCGCTGTTTTTGGAAGAAAAATTATAATTGTAAAAATGTTTTTAATGTTGTTTAGCGTCTTATTAAAACCATTTTTATGAAAATATAATCTTCATATTGTATATGTGGTGTATTAAGGAAGTATTCGCCATTCTTAAACACATAAAAAAGTCATTTATTTCTGATACTTGAACAGCTTTTCCATTTTATAAATAATATTTTATTAAAACGACAAAATAAATATTAAGTGAGAAAATAATTAATTTTATATATTTTTAAAATGTTTAACTTTTTTTAAGCATAACAAAAAATATTTCTTATACTATTTATTTTTAAATACTACTAGTAATTTCTTTCATACATATGGTATAGAGTACATCCGTTTTATATTTTCTCTATTAATAAAATATGTAATTTAATGCTCTAAACTTTTATAAAAACTGATGTGATAAGGCTTTGAAATAAAAATGTACGAGTAATTTATTCAATTTTCAATGTTGAATAAAATCGGGAACAAAAAATCCTAGAATACAATTCCATGGATCACCTTTCATGTAACTGAAGAAAACGCCTTAAAATCTATTTTTAATATCCTTTTTTGCATTTAAAATCAGTTTATTCAAGTTTTCCGCTTTCCAGAAACATATTATGGATAAATCACCATTCGAAGAAGTATTTTTACCATTAGATTAAGAATTCCGTTTGCAAAAAACTAGAAATGTAAGAGTTTTTGTAATAAGTTCTTTTACAATTCTTGGTTTTGCTTATTCTTTGACATTATAGTCTCAACGATATATATATATCCTTTTTATTAAATATCTATATATTTTAACACAAATAGTCAAAGGTGTAGCATGCTAATAACTGTTGAAATTGTGTCATTACTTTGTATTTACTTATATACTTATTTATTCTTTTACAGTTCTATTTTCCCTGTGAAAAACTTTAGAATTAAAAATATAGTGCTACGAATAATATCAAAATGTATCTGTAAATACGTTCCGTTTTAACACTAGATATTTTATATTAAATGAAAAATGTATGTAAAAAATGTCTATATTTATTTGGTTTATTTAGAAATTCTTATAGAAAAATAAAAAAAAGTCATTTATTTTAAATGTTTTTACATTATTTTTTATTTGCATCTGAGTAACATTTATTTTACATAGTGGCTGCATTTATCCTCTCCATTTACTTTATAAAAAAATACCATTTTTCGATTAATAAAGATCTCCACATAATATTTACCAAATACTTAACAATAAATCGATGAATTCGAAAATAAAGTAATACAACCCTTTGCATAAACACATTACCATCAGAATACAAAAGAATAAAAAGCTTTTAACTGCAAAATGCATTCTTAAAAAAATAAAACAGTTTTTTCTTTTGCAGTAAAGGAAACTTATACCGGTGAATTGATAAATTAAAATTATTTACAGTATCAAACAAAGATAACACTTTCTAAAATTGATAAAAATGCACTTACAAGGCAAATAAATATCTTTTTTCTGATTGACATGCTTCTTCGCTCAGAAGGTGATAGTCTCAAATTCATTCAAATGTACTCACTTTTTGCGCAGTGGGAATATATACAATGATTCAGCATCCCTCTTGATTCCTACAATTTTTAGAAATGCTCCGTAGAATAATAAGCAATAGTATTAAAAAAAATGCAATTTAATAAATTACAACGACCATTTGGAAAATGATTTTTTCAAAGACTAAAATTAAGACATAACAAATAGCACGGAGTTGATCATACATTACGTACGCCATGAATTAAACATTAATAGTGTTATTACACGT
The DNA here is from genome assembly GCA_963932465.1 of Maratus speciosus. Taxonomy (NCBI): domain Eukaryota; kingdom Metazoa; phylum Arthropoda; class Arachnida; order Araneae; family Salticidae; genus Maratus; species Maratus speciosus. The sequence goes on from OZ010789.1 coordinate 195,041,385, forward strand.
AAAAATTGCAAGCGACGGAAATCGCCTGCGACTCGTACGTATTATCCACCTGAAACTTATGTATTATCAAAGCATTTCATTGACTGTTCGGGAAAAGGCTTTTCCATCGTCAGATTTCCAAGAAATCTGATAACCCATTTTAAATGAAATTTCATTCTTAAACTTCTAAACATCCCACAATATTACTTTTTACACCGTCATATAGAGAAAAAAATGTACTTTTAAATGCAATTTGTTTGAAAGCTATATCTCAATTTGTTTCTGAGTTATTAGTTTTTTTTTTTTTTTTTGTAGTTTTTATTACTTTTTGTCATAGTGGCAACAGATCTCTGTTGAAAGTAAAGGTAAATACATATTACTGTATAGACCAATCAAGAAACGAATAAAATGCGGATTAAACCAATAAAAACCTTCAGATATGCTTTTGATTTCCCATCCTGAGGAGAACAATAAAAAATTTTCCAAATGGTTAATAATTCTATTCCTCACGTTCACAAATATCCATTTTTAGGTGCGTTCGTAATTATATTAATACGTAGCGCCTATAGTCGTCGTTCAGTCCGTATGTCTGTCCGCATATAACAGCGCAAAAACTACCCAACCGAATCGTTTGAAATTAAAAATATATAATTGTAGCATAATTTTGTCGAGTCATTTCAAATTTTGTGAAAATCGGATGTATAGTTTAATGACAGGGATAGTAAAAAGTTTTCCGTTACAATACGGCCAATGAAAAACAATATTGCAAGTGCATTTTAATGATGTTACATCCTTCCGAATGGTCTAAAATATTAAATGTAATTGTTGCAAAATTTTGATGAGTAATTTCAAATTTTATGAAGATCTAATGTATAGTTTAATTACAGGGGCAATCAAAAGTTTTCCGTTACATTGTGGCCAATGGGAAAAAATTATTTCAAGTGCATTTTAATGATGTTACAGACTTTCGACAGAATGAAATTGATATGTACTTATGAAGTGCACTAAAATATACATTCAGTACAATATGCGGAGCAAAAATCTTTATAAAAATAGTTATAGTAAGAACGCAGCCCATTTGCCCCGTTTGAAGAGAAATTTCCAACTTGTTATTGCTGCATTTCATTTTATTGTTTGCAAGTTTTGTTGCAAGTTTTGTTTAACTGTTTTCAATTTAATTATTATTATTATTATTTGCGAAAATATTTGTATCATTATAGATTTTGAGAAACTCGTCGTGTGAACGATGAAACTTGTCGAATGTATGAATAATGGTATTTATTTGCCTTGTAAGTTTAATTTTATCACTTTTAGGAAATATTAACTTAGATTGATGATTTTGAGTGATTTACATATATAATTTTATTATTTGCGTTGCCTTAAAATTGAATGTAACTAGAGAGATTTGATTGCTTCTATTGAGTATGATATAATGCATGGCATTTTTCAGATACGGTGCGATTAGTCAACTGAATTAATGCCTCTGAAACGGTGTATATGTCTAGTAAAGTGATTTTTTAAATTTAATTTTAATGAAATTTTAATTTTTGGACAATTTTAAATAAATTTATATATTTTTTATTTAAGTTTAATGAAAATTAAACAACATATATATATATTACTAAAATACTTTTAATGATTTCTTAACATTAAGATATTGAATAAACTGCAAGTTTATTTATAAAATATTTCTTTTATAAAACACTAAAATATATCTTTATAGTTCTAGATGAAATTTAATACCCTTTTTTGTGCAGTTTGTAGAAAAATTTTCAAAACTGAAAGTATTGTATTCGTAAAATTTTTATAACTAAATAATACTATGTGCACTTCTTTAGTGGTTTCATATCTGAAACCACTAAAGACGCGCAGACGGCACCTGCGTGAAATTAAACTGAGGGAGTTAATCTGAAAATATTTAACCAGAAATTGATAACTTTACAATCTGAATATTAAAATTGCATTAGTTGTCTCAAGAATACTTGTCTTAGAGCATCTCAAAAACCACAATTTTTATGCCTGCATTGCTCAGATTAGATAACCACGAATTTGACGCGTTGCGTTTAAAGCAACATTGATCATTTCCCTGTATGCATTTCGAAATTCGGCTTCTAGGAATTAGAAGATACCACCGTTCACAACAACCAAATTTAGTTTTAACGCATGGACAAGGAAAAAAATCTTACAAAGTGCTTAGTTGACGCTTAATTATTGAAAGGCTCACCTCTTTAAAGCAAACAAACTGTTTTCGGAGTTCTGCGTAGTATTAGAGAATGATAGAGAATTCTAGGTGTCACGTTTTATGCCTGGATATCCTGAGTTTTATACTTTGTCATACAGTTTAATGTGTATAAAACAAATTCAATTCTATAAAACGTATTTTTTCTGATTGTTGGATAAGGTTTCTTCTTTTCTTATGTCATTTTCAGTTATGAATTTGCTAATTGGAAAACCGGATAATTTGTCTACATTTTCCAGTCTTTGGTATATGGAAATAACGATCGCCAAATATATAATTACCTTTCGGTATTGATTTATTGCCATACTTAAATTTAACGGTTAGTGATTATGTAGAATAAATTTATTTTTAATTAAAAAAAAATGAATAGCTATCTTTTTTAATAGAAAAAAAAATTAGTCATTTAAATTATTCAGTAAAAACTTATTTCATGGTTAATGGAAAATATATGTTTGAGAATAAGAATATTTGAAAAATGCTGAAAAAAAATTTTTTTTTTTCATGGCAGTTGTAAATTTACTTTTATTTTGTTAATTCATGTGAATCTAGAAATAATAAGAAAATGTTCCTTAAATCAGCATTTGGCCGTAAAAAAGGGAGAGACCTTACGATTTGTGCAGTAGGGAGGATCGCTGTTATATGGTGAAAAGAAAAGTTAGAATAATCAAAACGTACCTATGCGGAAAAGATGTTCTATCGCTCAGCAATTAAGTGAAAAATAATTAAAAAAAAATATTTTAAAATTTTAATACTGCCGCAAGAAAATTTAAATTTCAAATAAAAATTAGAAAAAACCCACCTAATTTAATACTAGATAAACTTGTTCGCTCCGCTCGTGTGCTTAGTCCAAAGCTAACGGCTTACGGAAAGTGAAATAAATTTCGATTTCATTGCGTAAGATTTCTTTGTTTTAGTATTGTCTTGCGTAGTGTACTTTTAATATTACTGTACCATGGAGATGTTAAGAAAAGACATGATTTGCCCCATATTTGGGTCTGACTGTGATATGCTTCTTACCTACGAAGTATGCCAACGAATATGCTTCCTACCTACGAAAACGTAATAAAGCGTGTATGTTGGCATTCAAACGAAACCTGAAGCAAGGAAACAGTGTCTAAATCTACACTTTTCTCCTCATCCGAAGAAGTTGCTAATACGTCAGAAGAGACCTAGAAATGAGCTTCAATCCAAATAATCGAATACAACAGCATTTTTAGAAAAGTTCCATCATACCACGAAAAATATCGCACTCTTCTTAAATCTCATACACCAAGAAAAGAGATAAAACACTAACGCAATTACATTGCCGTGGCTTTCCGAAAAAAAGCAAATGCTTTATTTGATCTATCAACATTTACTTGTAAATTATTTGGCTTGTTAATAATTTGACTTGTTAATAATTTACTTGAATGTTGCTGCTGTAAGAAAGAACAGGATGTATCTATGAACGAATATCTATTAGACCAGCAAACTGACCGAAAAATGGTAATCGGGTCACAGGATTGAAAAGTCACTTTACCAGTAACTAAGGACGAGAAACGAAAGCTGAAGGAAGACCGATATGTGGAGAAAAAACAAAAAAACTGCCTAACTTTTTTAAAGTTCAATATATTTGAAAATGAATATGAATATTGGGTGTAAATTGGAGGGGCGTATGTGCGAGCATAATGACCCTTTTACACCATCAGCTATCATTGAAAGGCCAATTCTATGACGATATCACTGTCACATCTGTAGTGATGAAATTTCCAGCTGTAGCAAAAACACTGGACCGTTTTGGTATTTCCGACAGAGCAGGCGCTGCCATCGTGTCAGTTGCATTTCAAAATGTGGGCAGTATCTCACAATGCGATGTATCGAATGTTGTTGACATACATACAATTCGGCGTTAGAGAACAAAGAGAAGAAATACTCTATCGTCTAAGTCAGTTGTGAAAGATGACGAAATCGGCCAGTTTGGTTTGTATTTCGATGTACGTAAAGGCAGGACTATATCACTCGAGGACAACTGAAGAAAAGTCATAATAGAAGAACACGTAAGCTTGGAAAAAGAACCTGGTTCCTACTACATCGGCCACGTATCTGTAAATTCCGGTAGAGTGCAAAATATTGGAAAACAAATCGTAAATTGTTTGTCATGGGTTTACAATAATATAGATGTAACAAAGTTGGTTATGATCGATTGCGACAGAACATCTGTTAAACCTGATGTTAATTGAGGGGTTATTCGAAATATGTAACTGATACTGAAGCATCCACTACAATGGTATCGTGTGCCTGTTACACTCCAATAAGATTCCACTACTTCAGCTTTTCGCGCACGTGGAAGGAACCAAGACTGAGCGCAGAAGTTTCGCTGCTGAAATAGGAAAATTGTTGGCTGGATGATTGAGGCTGTCTGTAGCTTCATTCATGTCAATAGAATCCATATTATGTGAAGTGACTAACAAGAAATACTTAAGTACTGATCAGTTTTACTTAATAGAAATTTGAGAAGCTATCATCTGCGGACACTGCAGCGAAAGTCTATCGAAGACAAACCCTGGAAATGAAAAAAATGAAACCCTGGAAAATCATGTCCTGGAAATGATCCCCTGGGAATGCTTCCAGGGTATCGAAGGCAAACCCTGGAAGCCTACTCAAGGTGGATTTGAAACACAAACAGGATTCTCAGTCTCTATGTAGCTTACGAAAATCCATCCGAGGCTTTAGTAACATTCACGACGTCCATCGTTAAAGTCTATGCGCCAATGTGGTTCAAGATTAAAATGAAACTAACGGTAATCTGTGGTGCACAGCATTTGCATCATTCAATCGTTCTCTCGCGTTATTTGTCGAGTCATCTGAAGGACGTTATAGACCCTGTTATTAGAAGGAATGGGTTTTTTGCCATTCTGAAAATATCCTGTTATCGATGGATGATAGCCGACGATAGAACTCGACTACGGCAATTGGCAAAGAATTCTAAAAACGTGTGAAGTCAAACGGTCTATTACAATCCTAACCATTGCAATGAATAATATCAGTATTTCCAATTTACTAGCTTTTGAACTTTGTGCAACGGATTATATTGATTTTATTAAGTGGGAAACTATCACGGTACTTCCTTTAGCTGAAGTGGAAGAGTAGTGACGATGTAGTGACGATATGATAGTGACGATGTGATTTCAGAAGCAATAGTAAATCCAGCAATCATTCCGGCAGAAATAATATCTAAAAAAAAACGGGGTTCCGCGCCATACTCAAGCTACTGAACGAATTGTCAAAACAGCCACAGAATCATCTTCTACTGTGTGTGGACCATACAGAAGAGTCGGTTTTATAAGAAATTGTATTTAATCACGCAACCTCATGCCAGTTTCAACACCAAACGTGATTACTGCTCACTGCATTTCGACGATTTTACTTACCCATCATACGTAGTCTTCTTTTAGGCTTTTCTTGATTTAATACTGAAGAATTTGTTAAATAAGAAGTTGGAAATTTTCTTGTAACCATGTAAGTGTCCTCTCATTGCAATAAATATTAAAAAGTACTAAAATGTATATTTCACTAGCAAAAATCACTTTGACTTTTTACCGTAGAAAACTCAAATACATTTCAACCACCTTGCGGCAGTATTAAAATTTGAATTTAAATTTTTAAATTATTTTATCTTATTCTCCATACAGTAGAACATCTTTCCCGCATAGGTAGGTTTTGATTAATATTAAAAGAATTGTTTTGAGTAAAAACTAATCTAGCCAAAATTAGATCTTTTTCCATTTTTTTTAAAATTCCAACACCATTGCGGCAGTGTTAAGTTTTGAAATTAATTTTGAAACTAATTTTTTTCCTTACTTTTCTTTTAATCTCCATACAGTAGAAAATCTTTTTATAGGTCGGTTTTTAAATTGTAAAAAAATCCTATCCAACCTAATGTAATGGTTGTCCATTTTCCACCTTTTTTTTTTCAAATACAGGTTAGTGATACACTTTGGAGCAAATTGAATGGAACGATCATGAAATTGACTAACTAAAAACTTTAATTATATTAATCCACATATTAACCATATAAATTTATTTTACCAAATTAAATAAGCAAGATAAACATAACGAAAACAGTATAAAATAATTGTTATAGTTATTGCATTGCATTTTTACTGCATATGCAATAGGCTCAGAATGATAAGAACCAAGCAAATATTTCTAAATTATACAAATATTATGTGTCAATTAAGCTTCCATTGTGGTTAATAATTACAATTCAATAATATGGCGTAGCGTTTATGGGGTTTCAAATTCGAGGAAGTGACAAAATACACCATACCTCACAAATGACTGATTTTAATTATGCATTCAAGATACACGTGACGATTTAAGTATTTGACGGTAGAAATTGAGCACTATAATACCGTAAAACGTCTTATATGGGATTTAGGTCAGAACTATTGACCTATAAATCAGGTGGGGGAATCGTATTTATTTTTAAACTATTTCTTTGTGTAATTTTCAGGGTGAATTGAGGTATTGTTATGTTGAAAAATATTGCTAACGCAGTTAATTTATTCACTCAGGTTCAACAAATCGCATTCCGAAATGTGACTATTTGTACGCCTATGTTATCGCCCTTCCGGAAAAGCCCTAAGCTTTCCTCCGAAGGGAAAAACCGCTCCAAACCATTAGGGAGCCGCCACCTGGTTGGCGCGTGTAAAATACGTCCTTTTCGTTTTGAAAGCCATGTCACTATAGATGAATAGCATAAGGAACATATAAATTAAACTTCTATTCAGGACTGAAAATAATTTTTGACCAATTCGTTTCAGTGAGCTTTCTGCGCTAAATGCGAACTCTTCTATTGGCATCTGTGAAACACGGACACAAACCTGGTTTTACATACTTAAGAATACGTGACGTTTTTATCTTTTTTCATACAGTCCATATTCTTGTTGGCAACATTATCTGGCTTCCTATTTCTTCTATTTTTATTATTTTGCTTGGAACCTTGTAAACAATCAAACTTTCGGATCGTTTTGAATGAATTCTCAGCCTCCCTGTAAATTTTGAAGTGACGTAAGTTTAGAAAATTAAAAATAACTGTAAATGTAAGAAACAATTCTTTGAAGTTACATTCTGATTTTGTTATAAGGGAGCGTCCACTGTTACTCTTGTGACCATCAGAGCAAATTTTCATATATATTTCCAATTCTTTTATTACAAAATATATTTAGGATAAATTTGATGCAACTACTTAAAAATACATGTACTCTACTTTCATAGACCATATGCAGTTTGTAACAAAAGGCATTTTACTTGTCTTGATAATAAATAAAATTTTGTTACTCTTGTGACCACAAAAAAATGCAATTTTTAAAGATATTGTTTGACGCAGAAATCCTGTGAATTATATGAGACTATAGAAATACAATTTACAGAATACAGCAGAGTAACTATATCTTAATCATTAATCTTAAGCATTAATTCAATATCTTAAGATTAAAAAGCATTAATCATTGAACTCCTTTGATAAAGCATGAATTAATTACATTTGATTTTGCAAAATGCTAAGTCTTATTTTTGGGACATTTTGTTCATAATGTAATTTTAGCAAAAATTCAGTTTAAATACTAAATAAAATAATTAAAATAAGTTTAAAAAATATTTTCCATAGAGAACAACTGTTAAGGATGGTTAAATTTTAAAATAACATAAAATAATGTAAAAAAATTCTAAAATTAACAGACATTATAACCACATTGCAATCTCTCAGTTTCTGCTACTTAACAGACTAAGTCTTCATTATCAATAATATCATTTGCAACTTCTCCTGTATCATGCTTTACTTAATGAAATACAAATTCTTTGTACGAATCATGTTAGTGTAAGGTTTGTAGTAGATAGTAATAATTTTTCATGGTTTTAACAAATTTTATTTGTTGAATGCCCTTCGCTGTTAGTATTTTCTCGCAAAGTAATGAAACTTTATTGTTTTATTTCTTTTGACAAAATAAGCAGTGTATCTTAGAATTGCTTTTTTAGCACGCACTTCATTCCATACATATCATTATACAACAATACAAAATGAATCTACAGAATCTATACCAGGAGTATTTGAAAAAAAAAATGGCCAATTAAGTTAATTGAGAAAGGAGTCTGAATCATTGCAGGCATATTTATTAGTTATATTTTTTGTTTAAATTATAAAACACAACCATCATATAAAAAAGTAAAACAGGTACATTTTAGGAAAATACAAATTCCCTTAAAGATGCAATGTTGAAATTTTACATACGAAAGCATTTACAAAAAAATTGGTTATGAGTTACATTGTCTAAAATAATAGCATAATATTTTACTTTATTGGGATCATACTAAATAAAAAGCTGAAAATACATTCGCTTGTGGATTTGGCCAGTAATGTAGTATTTCATACCAAAATTTCGTCTTGGCATGAAAATAAAACAGTTTCCAGAAAATTCACTGGCATAACTATTCTTTGAGAAATTATTATTTTTTTTTGGCATTACGAAAATAATCCCTTGTACAAGTTTCAATGAATGTGTGCCACAGAAATGGATTTAGTTGCTTTCGAAAATTTTTAAACAATCAGAAATGGTTTCTTTAAGTGCTACTTGTACAAAACTTTTATCAACGTTTTGAAAAAGTAACAGTATTGATGAAGATGTTTATAAAAGTTTTGTTTTGCTATTTACAATAACTTATAAGAAGTTCTGTATTATGAACTTCCGTTTCAAATAATTCTTCGATGTTATCTCCACAAATTAGACATTCTGAATTCCTAAATTTTAATTATCATGTATCTTGGCAGACAAAATCCTTAAATCCATCACAGGAATGTTTAATGCAGGAAATACACCATTTACTACATTATGAATTGCTTGACTGTTTTCGTGACAGCAACAAATGGAGATATTCTGATGAGTTTTTTTCTATTGTTTTATGAAACTAGGCTTTAAAGCTGCAAAATAATCTCCAATTTTTCAATTTAGTAAAGCTTCTTTAAACTAAAAACGTATTCTGTTATTAAATGTCCCCTAGAATTGTTGAAATTATGTGACCTTTTTCACGCTTAACTAACGTAGATTTAGCTGAAGAATGACTTCTTCTTTAATCTTCATCGACATATAATTCTCCAAAGCTGTGGTGTTAGATTTTTTTTCGTTACAGTATCTGAGGTTAGCTAGTTCTCAACTTTTTCCTTTTCTTAATATTTCCAATTTCTTGCTGAAGCTTTTGCTGGTTCCAAGACTTTTCTTCACCTTATCGTAATATATTTTATTTTGTTTCTTTCTCACAACAACATATTCAATTTCATTCTTATTTTTTCTTTACAATTTTTGGCGCTTAGCAGAATTTTCCCTGCTCTTTAAAACAATGTCGTGTATAAGAATCAATATTAAGATATTTCCTGTAAAATATACTATCATAATCATTTCCATAAGAGTTACTATAAGAGCCTCTGTAGATTATACAGCAGAATTTAGTAAACAAAGCTTTACAAAGCCTATAAAATATCTAACCAAAGACCATGTGCTTCAAACCAAAAGAAAGCACACAAAAATGACTCGAGTTGAGTTGTTTTATTGTATCTTTAATTACTTGTCATGATTATTTTATAATCTTAAGTAATACCAAAAACGAATAAAAAAAATCCACGCATTAAAAAAACACCAATAAAGATAATTTATCTTCCATAAAATTTACAAACTAACCTTAGTTATAGCTAAAACTATTTCAAGAACTGCTCTAATAACAAAGAAAAAACAACAAAACTTTAAGCATTCTGTTTGTTTTGGTTGTAATGCAGTGTTATATGAAACTATCGACAAAAATATTATGTTTTACTCTTGTGACACAGACGTTTGTTACTCTTGTGATAACTCCCCAGAGCCTATTCCATGCACAGCATAAACAAAATATTTAATATAAAATATGTCTTATACCTCAAAATCAGAGAATTAGAAGTTTTGGGTAAATATTTTAAGTATTTTTTTTTTTTAATTAAAACTTTTGTATGTTTTCCGTTACTCTTGGGACATTTAATTATTAACGTTTAAATACAGCCAAAAATATATTAAAGACGTTATCTAAAAGATTTTATCTATGTAGATCTTAAAATTATGATAATTGTTTGTTGATTTGAACGCATAGTAATTTTAATGAATTCTAAATGTAAAAAAATCATACATTTCAATATGTTGTATTTTAAGCTGAAATGTAAATGTAGTTTTATACTGTTAGTATCCAGCTCATTTTCAATAAACACTTGCTCTTCTGAAATTAAAACTTACAAATTCATATACTTCAACCCTTTAGCTTTAAATTGATGTATCACACTTATATTTCCATTTACAAAAAAAATTTCAGCAAAATTTGTTTTCTGCCGTGGACGTTCCCATAAGCTAAAACTTGACTATATTTGAAGTGAGTAAGCATTTTTCCAATTATCAAGAATTTTACGAACTAAGCTATGGCACTTAGAATCTCTTTTAAATGATGAATTATATGATATGCGAAAATATCTATCAATCACGACTCACAGTTTTGAAATATTTATTGCGTTCTTATCATTTTGCTACATTGTCAATATATGAAAACACACTTTATTTCAAATATATTAATACATATATATATATATATATATAAATTTTGCAAACGATTACCCTAATATTAATTGGAATGTCATGCATTCAATTTTAATACAAAGATTTGCGCATTTGCATAGTAAACTTGAACTGATTTCTTTGTTTTTGTAACGTTCTTATCATTTTACACCTTGCTGTATTAGAAAAATAGTTATCCGAATTATTTAAAAAAAAAACATTTTTTCTCGTACGCCTAAAAATGTAGCTTGACTGTTCAACTAAATTAAATATACTTATTTTGTTTCAAATGAAAGATAAAAGAAAGAACTATATTTAGAAATTAAGCATCAATAGCATATATAGAGGAGAGTAGCCGAATTTGGACCACTTCACTTATTTTCCGGTGCAACTCACTTAATTTTTTGGAATATCTGCAAAAGATCATTACACAGGGTCAATCTATTCATCTACTAACTAAATAAATATTTACATCAGTTTCTTTTTGAAAATCTTGAATTTTATTTTAATTTGAAAAATTCGTCAAAAGTGGTCCAAATTCAGCAACTGGTCGCCTAAGTTGGATCCCCAGTCCCCTAAATTGGACCAAATAATATCAGATTGTTTTAATGACTAGGGAATATAACTAATTTTAATAAAAGCAAATTTTGCGATTAATGGAACAATCAAAGAAAATAACAGCAATGAAATATAATGAAATCAAATATCTGAAAATTAGAGTAATTGTTTTAAATCAAAATGTATTCAAAATATAAATCAAAGTTATCAGTAATTAAGAATAGAAATTATGGAACTAATTGTCAGTTACTTGAATATCATGCAAGGAGTGATGCAAAGCTTATACATGATTTTTTTTTTTTTTTTGTTTTCCAGCGAACACAACATGGAACCATATATGATAATCTGAACACTGAATCATTTCTGCTATTTTATTTTTCTTACAAATTAGGCAAAACCAATCATCACTGTCTAGATTTTTCTTTTTAGATTCTGAATTATCAGACTTTTCTTTTGCAACAGAAGTTTTCTTTACATTATGTTTGTAGTTCTTCTCTTCCATCATTTTCTTGCTAATTGCATTGCGCAAATTTTTTAAAACTCAATATTCCAAATGCTTTTGTGCTGTGAAAATTTTCTTTTTGTCTTTTTTTTTCAAGGTTTAGTTTATATGGCGATGATGTTAACACAACTGTTTCTTTTTTGGCTCAGTTTTGGTGTAACTGAATTTAGCAAGGGAAATAACATTTCTAATGACTGTTTTGCTTTTGGGGAGGATTTGTAGCTACAGCCTTGTTGCTGGTCAATTTCTTCACAACTTACTGCCTGCTTTTTGTTTCCTATATCTTTAACAGCTTTTGTTGTCGCGGGCGTTTTTCTTTCAGACAGTTTGACTATGTCTTTTTCAACATTTTCATCAAGGCTTAAGATTTTATGCGTTTTAATGGCAAAAAAGTATAATTCCACCCACCAACACTGTAAAAATCTTCCATCACAAATACCCTGCTGGAGGAAAATATTTGAATTCAACTCTGTAAATCAAATATGCCGTAGGAATAAAGAATTTAAAGAAAATAAATACAATTACATACAAGATAAAAGACATTGCAAACAAAATTTATTGCATAGACATGTAAAAATATTTTTATGTTTATATAGGCCTAAATTGTATAAAAAAATTTATCCAGCTACACACACACACACAAAAAACTTGCATGGAGATAGTAATCCATTATAAAATATAAAAAAATAGTGTACAAAGCGTACCGTCCTCGAAATTCATTACTTACTTTTCAAATTTATGATCGCATATCTGGTCCAATTTAAGCAACTTAAACTGGCCCAATTACGGCAACTGCGCCATTTTTTAAAACAGTTAATGTCAAGACTAAGAACAAAATCGAAATCAAACAAATCCGCGTGAAAAATATGCGCAATAAACAGATGAATTCATATATGTATATGAAAACATAACAACTTACCTTAGTTTTAGAATATTCACTTACGTTTAGTAGGAAAAAATTAGATCAAAACAGCTAACGTTAGGTTTTTTAAAGTGTCTGAAAACAGCACGTGGTAGGTGGCTGCTTCTTCTAATCATGAGTGACGTCATTCTGATGAGTAGGATTTCAGTGGTAGATGGAGTCTCTTCTTGTAATTAACGACAGAATGGCAACGGTCCAATTAAAGCGGCGGTCCAAATATGGCTACTCTCCCCTATAAGTACATCGTCTTATAAGTGCATCATCCTATAAGTGCAGCATTGCATAAGACACAGAGTAACACTTTACTGTGAACAGTTTTCACTTTTATATTAAGTAATATTATTTCTTATTAAAACTTTCAAGATTAACACTGTTTTACACAAATAAATACAGCAAATAGAAAATAATAAAAAATGTTCTCTTTCTCTCCTCACTACATAAAACTAATTTATTTATCAGTATACTTTTCATTCATTTTAATAAAATCAACCATGTAATATGCCCAATATATATGCATGCTTCAAACAAACCGTTTTCAAATAACTAAAAAAAAAATTTCATTCTTAATACTATTTAGCACACTAAAATACACTAATTCCATTAAAGAAAATTACATTATTTATTTTCTTAGTCACAAGCTAGTAAATATCCCATATATATTTCTTAAAAATGTTTAGTTTCCTTTAAAAGTTCAGTTTATAAAATTAATGAAATTAATTTTAATATTTTTTTATGTGCATTAAAAATTATATTAACAGATAATTGTTAATAATGTTTTATATGCATGTATATGTTGTATGTTATATAGAATATTTGGCATATAAATATTCTATTGTCAAAATTTTTTATACATTCCAAAAGTTTTCATGTTTAAAAAGAAATTACATTTTACACATTTTATTTTGACATAACATCACAGAATACATGAATACGTAATGTGAAAATTTCCAGAAAACACGTGAAAAGTTTTCCTTTTTTTTTTTAAACAAGATATTTCTTTTTCGGATACAGTTTTTAGTTTAAAAAACTCGTTTAACTACGTTTATCGATAAAAAATGTGTCTTTCAAAAGATGTGTATAAAAAGTTTTATGAAAATCTTACCATTGTTCATGATTTCAAATCTATACTAATATTATAAAGAAGTACAAATTGTTTGTTTCTTAGAGGTAATATCTGGAACTACCGAACCGATTTCAAAAGTAATGGTATCAAAATGATGGTGTTGGTCCAACTTAGAACATAGGCTATGTTTTATGTCGGTGCCATACCCCAAAGGGATGCAGGAGCAAAAAACGTTCTAAAAATGCGATTTTTGCGTTACTGAAAGTCCCAGAAATATGAAATTTGAAATATTAGTTACTTATTAGATGTAAAGAATTTCTAACAAATGTTCTTAAACAATTCGAATTAAAAAGGGGTGAAAATATGCGAAAAGCGTTCTAAAAAACATTCTAAATGGTGGTTTCTACACAATCTCAGGAAATACCAAACCGATTTAAAAAATGGTGTCAAAATGATGGTGACAACCCTTGCTCTAGCATAGGCTGTTTTATGTCGGTGCCACTACCCCAATCGGGGTGCAGGAGCAAAAAACATTCTAAAAATTATTTTTGTGTTACTGAATGGCTTAGAAATATGAAATTTGAAATATTAGTTACTTATTAGATATAATATTAGTATAGATAAAGGAGAAGAGTTCTTAAACAAGAACAGGTCTTAAGCAATTCGAAATTTGAAAGGGGTGATAATGCGCGAAGAGGGTTCTAAAAAACATTCTAAATGGCGATTTCAGCTGAATTTTGGAAAGTATCAAATCGATTTCAAAAGTAATGGTTGCACATTGATGGGGACAGACCTTGCTCTAACATAGGCTCTGTTTTATGTTTGTATCACTACCATTTGGGGGTTGCAGGAGAAAAAAAAAGTTCTAAATTGCGGTTTTTGTGTTATGGAAGGGCCTAGAATTAAGAAATTTGGAATGGTAGTTACTTATAAGATATCAATGTTCTCTAAGAACATTTCCTAAAACAATTGATGAAAATGCGCGAAAAGCATTGTAAAAAAGTTCTAAATTGTGATTTCTATGCAATCCCAGGAAGCACTGAACCGATTTCAAATATAATGGTATAAAAATGATGGTGACAGATCTTGCTCCAAGATAGGCTATATTTTATGTCTGTTTCCACTACCCCAGAGGAGATGCACGTGCAAAAACTTTCTAAAAATGCGATTTTTGTATTATGGAAGGACTTAGATTCATGGAATTTGGCATGGTATATATTTATTGGACATAAATTATCTCTAAGAACATTTCTTTGAAAATTTGAAATTTAAAAAGGGGTCAAAATTCGCGAATAGCGGTCTAAAAACGTTCTAAATTGCGATTTCTACTCAATCTCAGGAAATACCAAACTTATTTCAAAAGTAATGGTTGCTAATTGATTTTGACATTCCCTGCTCCAACATAGGATATATTTAATGTTGCTGTCACTACCAGCTGGGGGTTGCAAGAGCAAAACGTTCTAATTTGCGTTTTTTACACAACTGAGCGGTCTAAAATTTTGAAATATGGCATGGTATTTACTTATAAAATGCAGCTGCTTTCTAAAAACAGTCGAAAGAAAATTCCAAATGCAAAAGTATGAAGTAAGCGAAAAGCGTTCTAAAAACGTTCTAAATTACAATTTTTATACAATCTTATCAAATACCAAACCGAGTTAAAAAATAATGGGGACAAATTGTTGGCGATAGAACCTGCTCAAACATAAACTATACTTTATGACTGTGCCAATACCACCAGAGGGTTGCAGGAGCAAAAAATTGCGATTTCTGTGATACTGAAGAGTCTAGAAACTTTAAATATGGCATGGTAGTTACTTAAAAAATATAAATGCTCTCGAAGAACTGTCGAAAATACATTAGAATTAAAAAGAGGTGAAGCGAAGGGGAGATGCAAAACACATTCTAAAAAAGTCCTAAAATACGATTTCTATGTAATTTCAGGGAATATAAACTGATTATAAAAGTAATAGTTTTGAATTAATGGTAACAGTCTCTGATCCTGTACAGGCTATATTCTATGTTAATAATTTTATGTTAATAATATATATTTTATGTTTATAAAAGTTCTTTCAAATGCAAAGTGTTTCAAAACTGTACCTGATCTTAATATTTTTATTGTTTTAAATGTGTTTTAACGCATGACTTTTTTTTTTTACGAAATCCGTTTCTATAGAGTGCAGCTCGATTACGGAAAATTCATCCGTTTGCATTTAAAACAAAATATGTAATTCACCACCTCTTTCTAACTAATACTCCATACAGATATTAAAACTTCGTCAATAAATAAATAAAATAAATAAAAAATATAAATACATCACAAATTTAACAGATATGTGATAAACGACTCACTTAAATCAGAACAAAAAAGTTGTTGTAGTAGTAAAATCTTGGCTTTTGTTTAAACTATTAAGTCTTATAATGCATTTCCCACAAAAGTACCGGTTTGAATGAATTTCAATACTTTGTTAGAATACATAATTGATATATAAATCAAATCATATAAAAAATCTTTTTGTTTTTGTAAGTGTGCTATCAAAAACATAATAAATCGTAGAAAAGTATTTAAGAGTTTTAAATAATTAAATTTGGTTTTTACCTGTTGCTGGCACCACCAGAGGACGAGAGGTTCTGCTCTCGGAGCTGGTAGATGGGAGGTGTGGGGTTCGAACCCAATCGTGCCCGTCGGCCTGATCGTTCGGAGTTTTCTTCGAACCATGGATTTCCATGAGTAAATACGGGTTAGGTTCCCTTAGAGAGACCCCCACGAAGGGCACCCCCCCCCCCACCTGGGCCTATATCCCTCGATTAGGTAATTGGCCGTCAAAAATCAACCCAATGTTTCCACCTGTTTCCTGTAACCCTTTTATGTAAATATTTGCATAATTTATGTTTTGATCCAGAATTCTTTTCTCTTTTTTATATAGAATGTAACGATGAACGTTTTATTTTACGAAAAATGTTTGAAATAATATAAATGAAAAGAGAAACATATATGTATGTTAGGAAATTAATTTTTTGCGCCTTATAATTTTTTATTCCGTAACAATATTTCTTTCTAAAATATTCTACAATCCTAGTTTATTAAATTATTCCCTATCTTACTATATTAAATAATGTCCCATTCATTTCGTTGATTTAAATTCATTTCTATTTTAAAATTCGTGTTTAATTTCCTTTCAAAATCTTCTAACATTTTCCCTTAATCATTTTTCTTCAAGTCATTTTTATTTTTCAATCTTAATATGCCGATATTTATTCTATTGACCCCTTGAGAGGCGGTGGGATATAATATATCCCACCGAAGTTTGACCAAGATTTTCAGGGAAACTTATAATTACGTTTTAGTTTTATAAATTTGTTGGAAAAAGTTGTAAAATTTCTTTTCCTTATTTAGAAATAAAAATTTTCAAAGATTCCGGTGTGAATTCAACATTACAGGTATACGATCCCTTGCCCTGCTAAGAGTTAAAGTTATCTGTTTTATATCATTTCTTTTTTTTTTCTTATTTTGTTCCAAAAATCAATTTCGCGCCTTTTCTCGTAAACACCGCAGATGTCCTAGTTCCTTACGCGACAAGGATATCGTTGTTCCCAGTTTCAAGGCTTTGATAGGCTGTTCCTCGTTTCTGCATTAGAGAAAAAATCTCTGCGCGTCTCATTACTTAACCCGAAACATGAGTTACAGAGCCCAAATTTTCGTGTCATTTGTTGTTTTTTTAAAACTACGTTGCGGTCTCAAAGAGAGTCACCGGAGTAAATTCAATGCTATTTTAACATCTTGTTATAAAATGTAGTATGTGAAGAGATGACATAACTAAATACCCAATGTTTTAAAGATTTGTGATGAATACTTTTCAACTGTATTAGGCTAGAAGAAAATAAACAAATTTCCTCTGTTATGAAGAATTGTTCTCTTTCTTTCGGAAAAATTGCCGGTGCTTTTCAACCAAGGCCAACGGTCAAAATAACGACGACCGCATTGAACTATTAAATATGGTGATTCAAACATGCACAGTAGCGATGACTGCGTATGAACTATTGAATATCGCTCACCCGCAAGAAAAGTGACACATCTCGACAGAAGTAAATTTCACAGGAGAGGCAAAACAAATTTTCCATCATTTTACTGTAACATGAAATTATATCCCTTAGCTGGGCATGCAGGAATGAAAACATGTATAAAAACATAAAACCCTTAAAAATGAAGACTTAGGGTGAGGTCTAGACGGTTTGGTAATTTTACTCCCACACACACAATCCACCCCTCTTATATGGTCACAAATGGTCATATAGCGTAATAAAGTGATTTTCAACTAAGCTACAATTTGAAACTGTTTGTGTAGCAAGAGCCACCTATGACAGACTTATTAAGCGAAATAAAACGCAAAATGAATTTTTGCGAGATGTGTCACTTTTCTTGAGGGAGAGCGATATAGTGATATCAACAGACAAATATATAACTGCATATGAACTATAAAAAATGGTCATTCAAACAGGCATCTTAATGACGGCTGCCTAAGTGCTTAATGCTCGTATTAACCATCTACCTCGACCTAGAAAACCTCGGTCGAACGATCAAATGAAATTCACGATAATGTTTGATTGACAGTATCAAGGAGACGTTTAATCAGGATTAAAGGTACATACCGTTTGAGCGTTCGACCGAGATTATCGGTATAACTCGGGGTCTAAGTAGTTGGTGAATACGAGCGTTAGAGTATTATTATGGAGCGATCTTTGCTTATTTTACATCATTCAACGACCTTGCACCAAAATATATTAATATATATATATATAAACATTATATAGCCATTAAACACCAAACACTTTCAGTTTTAGACATTTTGTAGATCATTTAAAGATATACTTGTCAGATTTTTCTAGAAGTTCAGGATTATGAAGAATATGTTTGACTTCCTATTCGTCAACAAGGTTTTGATCAGAAGTTCAATTAGGGGGCCAACAATAAATCAAAGAATAATAATAAAGTTTGGGATCAACCTGTAAAATAAAAGGCACGAAATGATCTACGAATATATGGATATTGTGCAATATTTGTAATCATTTGTGGAAGAATAGCATGTATATTTATGGACATATATCGATTTCTTTTTAATTCAAAAAATTCTTGCATGTTTTGTGTTTATATTATTCATGGTTTTCTACCAAATTTAACCACAATTTCAGGAAATTTGAAAAAAAAATGTAGTAGAAATAATATTGTGCAGTTGGAATGTAAACATATTATATATTTGATGAAATATGAGTAGTTATATGAAATATATTTATCTGCGCATGTGCGTGCGATAAAAAAATTGTTTTTCATGATTTGATAGATAGGGAGCAACTAAAAAAAAGGCAGTCAAATATCCGGAAAATTCAAAAAGATTATTTCGATTGGGAGAGCTGATTTTTCGTTGTTCTCTAAAAACAGCTAAATGATAAGGGGTTTTACATAAATTGTCGTTTTTAATTTTAGTTTCTGATAGATGCTTTAGATCTTGTTAGAAAACCACCAGAACGATCCTTTTCCAAGAAAAAGTATCAGAGTCTAAACATTTCTTCTAAACTTACTCGTCAACATTCATTAAATTCAAACTCAATGCTGAAAGTCAGTCAGTAAAATTGACAATTTGTAGGAAATCCCTTATCTATCAGCATTTATTATAGAGCGGCTGAAGATAAGCCCACTATATAGCCGATATCTTTTTGAATTTTCACGATATTTGATTGTTTTTTTATGAGTTACTCCAAAGAGATGGATATTAAATCATGAAAAGAAATATTTTTTTATGAAACGTGCATGCGCAGATAAAAATATTTCATTAAATGTTTAGTATATTTATATTCCAATTGCACTATATTATTTCTACTACATTTTGTCAAATTTTCTGAAACTGTCGTTACATTTGGTACAAAACAGTGCATGATATAAACAAAAAACATGCAATATTTCTTCTAACTTAAAAAAAAAAAAATCGATATATATCCATACATATGTGCTATTCTTACCCAAATGGATACACATGGATTGTACACATATTCGTAAACTATATTGATAGATCATTTCATGCATTTTATTTTATAGGGTGTTCCAAATATTATTATTTGTCTTTGATTTTTTTTACCCCCTTACTGTCATTCTGATAAAATCGCCACTGATAAATATGAAGTCAAGAATATTCTTCATATTCCTGCAGTTCCAGAAAAATCTTACAAGTATATATTTAAACATTCTCTAAATGTGTAAAACTGAAAACGCCCGGTGATTAATGACTATATAGTGTATATACGTATGTGTGTGAGTGTATAAATATATCTGTGCATATACCCATATAAATGCGTGACAGTGTACATGTGTGTGCATCTAATCACAGGGATGGGGATGGCAGGGATGACCGCCCCGGGAACCCAGCTTTCGCTTTAGAGTATAAGTGAAATCCCGGGGGAGGGGGAGAGTGCATCTAATCACATATAAAAAATAAATTTTCATTTCCTAACACATCTTAACACGAATAATTCGGAAAGATTGAAAGGAAACACGCGCAACATAATTACGCATGCCAAATTAAACATCGGACATAAAAATATTTTAATATCAAATGCTTAATAGATGAACAGTGTATCACTTAAAGCGGAAAAATAGAGTCAATTACTATTAATGCTCTATAAATACTTACATACAAATGCTAATAATGTAGCACATTACCTGGATCAGATAATGAAATTTAGATAATGAACTCATACAAATTAAATAAATGATGTTAGATATTCAGATTTAAATAACATTATCGGAGCTATTTGGCTAAATTAGATAAGAAATTGCTAAAAAAAGACAATTACGAAAATAAGGAAATCATTTTATTAAATGCATTCTAAACGTACTAATACAAAAGCGTATGGAAATAATAATATAATAAGTATAATATAATAAGAAAAATGCTCCTAAAATAACTGATGTAAAAAAAAAAATTAATGAAAGGAAACTTTTTGTCACATTCTATATAAAATTTTTAAAACAATATTATAAATAATATTTATACATTTAAACACATAAACTTGCTCAATCGTACACATAATCAAGGACTTTTATATCAATTTAAACAAAGAAAATCAACGATACTGCATAATATCGTCGTGTCGAACCGCTTCTGCAGTTATCTTCAGGATAAATATAAAGTTGAAATGTATATAATTCTTGATGCGAAAGTTTCCTGTCGAGTCTTGATAAATTTTCTGAATATAATTGATCAAGACTCACCAAGAAGCTTTCGTCTATAGAATTTTAAACATTTCACCATCATATTTATTATGAAGACGAGTGCAGAAGCTGTTCGAAACGACAATGTTATGCTTTATACTTAATTTAATTTGTATGCGATCACATAAAAGTCCTTGTTTATGTGTACCAATGAGCAACTTTATTTGTTTTAACGTATACAACTTATTTATTTACCAATATATTCAGAGTACAATAACAAAACTTTAGCTTTTAATAAGTTGAAATATGATGTTTAAGTAAACAATTTGGAAGACGATAAACACGGTTGAAAACCTAATTTTACCAATTTGACCGTGTAATAAAAAGAATATTGGAATTATTTTGTTCAACTATGTATATGATCTATAGACTTGTATAGGGGAGAATAGCTGAATTAAGACCACCTCACTTATTTTCAGGCATAACTACCTTCATTTTTTGATTATCTACAAAATATCACTACATGTGGTTAATCTATTTACCTAATAACTAAATAAATCTTTGGAACAATTTCTTTTGGAAATTTTTAAGTTTTATTTTAATTTTAAAAATTCGTCAAAAGTGGTCCAAATTCAGCGACTGGTCGCGTGAGTTGGACCCTCAATCTCCTAAATTGGGCCAACCAATATTAGGTTGTTTAATGAGTGGGGGATATAACTAATTTTATCAAAAGCAAAGTTTGTGGTTAATGAAACAATCAAACACCATAACAGCGATGAAATATAATAAAATCAAAAGTCTAAAAATAAGAGTACTTATCAAAACGTATTGAAAATATAAATCAAAGTTATAAGTAATCAAGATTATAAATTATGAACTAATTGCCAGGTATATGAATATCATGTAAGAAGTAATACAAGACTTGTACTTGAATTTCTGTTATTTAATTTTTATTTCAGCACACACAACATGGAACCATAATTTGACAATCTGAACACTGAATCATTTCTGCTATTTTATTTTTCTAACAAATTAGGCATAACCAATCACCGCTGTCTTGATTTTTCTTTTTCGATTCTGAATCATTAGACATTTTTCTGAAAGCAGAAGTTTTTTTTTACATTATGACTGTAGTTCTTTCCTTCCATCATTTCTTTCCAGTTGAATTACGCCTATTTTTAAAACTTGATGTTACAACTGCTTTTGTTCTTTGAGAGATTTCTTTTTTGTCGTTTTGTTTTCTTTTTTCATTTCAAGGTTGTTTTTTGGATCCCACTGTCCTTTGACTTAACCAATATGGTCAAGGGAGATTTCGAAAATTCTTTAGTTACTTTTCAAATTTGTTATTTTACATCAGATCTAATTTAAACAACTCAAATTGGTCCAATTAAGGCAACTGCGCTATTTTTTTTAAAACAGATAATCTTAAGACTATGAAAAAAAAACGAAAGCAAACAAATCCGTTTAAAAAATATGTGCAATAAACACATGAATTTAGATATGTATATGAAAACATAACTTCTTAACTTAGTTTTAACGTACTGCTTTACGTTTAGTAGGAAAAAATTAGATCAAAACAGATAATTTTAGGTTTTTAAAAATTGTCTGAAAACAGCATGTGGCAGGTGTCTTCTTGTAATCATAAAGGATGTCATTCTGATGAGTAGGATTTCAGTGGTAGATGGCATCTCTTTCTGTAATTAACGTCAGAATTGCAGCGGTCCATTTAATGCGGCGCGGTCGAAATATGGCTACTCTACCCTATATGCGGTATATTATATACAAATTAAATAAAACAATTGAAAATTCTCCGCCAATAAACAGAAATATATTCCTTTTTTTGTTCTTCTTGTATATGGGACGTGAATTTCAAAACTCGACTTTTCTAGAAAATCAAATTTGGGAAAATAGCGAAAACCTTCTTACTGTCTGCATTGGTTTTCATTGTAAGCAAAGATTTTTAATGCGAGATAAATTTAGTTATTTTACAGATTCTATTGTTTTTTAGATGCATGTTCACCAATAAAATAGACTGATAGAAAAAACTATTATTTTTTTTTTTTTTTTTTTTTTTTTTTGATAAGGCACGCATTCATATATTTATGTGTACAAAATATTATCACATGGAAAAAAATATTGTCAAGACTTGTTAAATCGTTTGTACTTTTTCTGACTTAATCTATACTGCCCTTTCGTATTTTTCTAGAAATGTAAGGACAAGAGTTGATAAATTTTGACTGTAAGCAAACGATCATGCTTTGAAGTATTAAATATTCTTCATTTCATAGATAATAGAATATAAATATTCCAGTTTTTCTGGTGCCTTGAGCATGACATTATTCTTTAGCTAATGATTTTCATATAATTTCACTAGAGATATGCATGAAATTCAAAGGTGCTTTATATTGTTTTTAATTATCTATTTTTATTATTATTATTATTATTATTATTATTGTTATTGTTATTATTATTATTATTTGTTCTTCAAACCTTTTGCACTATATCAATTACAAAAAAAAAAAAAATTGTAAATAGATTTCGCTGTAATTACTACACGGCATTTATAATTTCATGTACATTCTTCGGAAAAAAAAGTAAACACCCCATACTAAATCTTCAACAAATTATCGTAGACAAAAGTTACTGGTACCAAACGATTAGAAATAAAGTTTACTTTTAAATGATGTCAATAAAATTTGCTTAAGGGGTCATCTACATATTAAAACGAATCCAAACATCACTTTTTTAAATGGAATTACCCAATTTTAACGAGATATTTCAAAACTTCGGTTCAAACTATGCCTAGACACCAAGTTTCAACCCATTTTAATGATAAGTTTTTGAATTATAAATATTCAAAATTCAGTGCTTCCAATGTTAAATTACATTTGCATATTTTTATTTATATCTCCTGAAATTATGCTCCTAATGTGCAAATATTTTGTGTAGCAATAATACTAATACACCCAAACATAAATATTCTGAATTTGCAATTTTTTATAATTTTATGATATTAATTATGAATTATGAATTTAATATTAAAAAATATATATATATTTCAACCTACAATTTTTTTGATGGATTTAGATTTATTAAGTCCTGTTTTATAGAAATCCAAAATTTCACATTTTTATTCCAAGTAGTTTTCAAATTATGCTGAAAAAACGGCAAAATAATGGTTTAAGGGGCCGTCTATGATAGAAGTGACTAGCTGTTTTAAAATGTCTTCTACTCTCCTGTAATCTAGTAGGCTTGAGGAGGCCGCTTAAGGTGCCTTGGAGGCCATTTAAGGTGCCTTGATCAAGAAGGGGGCTCTCTGGGTTAACTATCGAGTACCGTATTTCAATTTGGATACAGCCCTTTAAATACGCTCGTTTTAAAATAACTAATTTCTTGGAAACTTATGATAGGAATTGCATAAAAAATTGTTTTGGGGCTAGTTGAAGGGTGTACAGTTCATTTATTGTGTATTGCCACTGAAAAAATGAAGTTTGAGTTAGTTTCAATATGTAAATTGCCCCCTAATCAAATTTTATATACATCATTTAAAAGTAAACTTTATTCCCCATCGTTTGGTATCAGTAACTTTCTTCTACGATAATTTGTTGAGGAGTTAGTAGACGGTGTTTACTGTTTTTTTTTTCCACGACTGTGCCTATTATTGCTTTACAAAATAGTTAAAATAAATTTTATTCATAATATTTCCTTTTACGCATTCTGCCAAATATTGCATTGATAAATTTATTTTAATGACATCAATTTTATGTTTTCTTTCTAAGTTCATTTTTTAATATGAATATTCAATTTTAAACTTCTATTTTTGAAGAGATTATTAAACTTACTTACAAAAATCTTTTAACAAATGCAAATTTGTATTCATTATGATTTTTTAAAATAAGTGTGGGAAATGATGGCTTCCATAATGACAAGAATAAATCATCACCATATTCACCAACACAATACATAATAGCTAAACGAAGTTATTTCAAAAATATTCATTACACAGGCCTTTTTCTTAATTATTTGAAAAAGTTTTAAAACTATTTTGAAATTACTTAATTTTTTTTTAAGTTACGTAAAGTGTAATATTTAAATTTGAGAAACTTTTCTAAAGTGCTTTGATAGACAAAACATGAAGTCCAGCTCATTTTATGAGATTTTCACAAACATTTGAAACGCATTTTAAATCGGTATCAAACTACTTTAACGAAAATGTGTTAAAGCTTTTACTTGCGAAAAGCAAAATTTATTTTGCCTTTTTTTATCTGATTTTGAATTTACAAGTTACAAGGCCTTACATAGCTTAATTGCTTTTTAAATGGTTTTTTAAGCATAACATACGCGAGTTTAATTTTAGCTATTTTTTTATTCTCAACAATTATCTAATTATGTTTAAGTTATTTTTTGTGTATCTTAATTTCTTTTAAAGCAATCGGAATGTTCATTTATTTGTGCAGAAAGCGGAAAAAAGAGTTTTTATTCTAATATATGTTTCTTAGAATGCTTTTTTTTATTTTTTGTGTGTTAATGCACATTATTTATTTATTTGTCCTGTTTAAATTGCTTTCTTCTAATTCAATTAAAAGGTTCAGTTCATTTAATATATATAAATGATGAAAAACACAAGTTTTAACGCAAACAAATTCATTATCAATGCATAAAAAACTCTTTCCCCGTTCACCTTCTTAGTTTTTTTTTGTTTTATATTTATTTACCTTTCAGATATAAAACTGATAATTTAAAACTCCATATATGGCAACACCTTTTTATAGAAATTTAAAATATTTTAGAAATAACAATATATTGGTGAATATATTCTAAGATCGCCATACTCGGGGTTTGGAAGAGGAGTTGTTTATATAACATTTCTAGATTATACAGTTACATAAAATTTCTAGCTATGTATAAATTTAATTCAATTCAAATCACGTTCATAACGCTGCAGATAAAATGTCTTTCACATCTACATTAACGAAATCAGTAATCATTTCCGCATTCAGAATAGTAGTGCGATTATCTTCCTTGTGCAATAATTTTTCCAATTGACGACCTCATAATGTTTATATGAGTACATAATGTTACACGAAATGCTTTAATTAATGGTTTTATCCTATAACGCTTTGTTTTACTTCACTGGATATCCGGATGTAGCACCTTCCACCAAACTACAACTTTTTTGTAACATATCTTAAACTTTGACTGCTTAAAATTAACCCATTAAAGATTGACTTTGCATGTTAGGAACATTTTGTTTGTGAATTTTTTAATTTACTGTGAATATTTTTTTGGCATACTTACTATCGAATAGCCTATGTATGAATTTTATTTTTAAGAAAAAAAGATGTTAATGGATTGAAGTTGTAAAAAATAGAAATATGAATGAAATAGTACGGAATTCTGTTTATTGAAAAATTTCGGATTATGTTCAGAGATGTACTATAAAGAATGAAACAGCTTTCAGTGATTCACAATATAAATATTTTAGCTGTTAAACTATACTGTGTGATGTAAATGTAATGTATACCGATACATTGCAAATAACTGCTAAAAAGAAATTCCATGCTATGGCAAAAATGTAGTTGATTTGTACTTTTCACAACGTCCAATACATCATATCTCACATAAAAACAAATTTGTAATATCGCATTTTTCCCCCTTAATTAGTCAGTAACATATATAACATAAAATTTGATTTCATTTGTGCCAAGAATAAGAAGATGCGGTTCTTAGTGGGTAAGAGGAAACAACTCATGATTTTAAATATGTTAATTTTCACAAAAATTACCATCTTCTTTTATCATAATAATATTTTCCTCTCAATTTAGAAAGATCGAAGGAAGATCACTGACAAAGGATTGTATACTGATAGCAGAAATGTATATTCATTTTACTTTTTCTCAGTTATACAGTGTGTGATAATCGGGCTCTATACGTTAGTTTAAATATAATCTATTTTTGATTGCGCTGTTTAAAATAACAAAAATACAATGAGGTACGTATTAATAATCTCATCTATGAACACCGAGCCTCAACTTTTACTCCTGAGACAATGAAATTTGAAAAACGCAGTGATGGAATAGTGTAGCACCAGATAATTAATTCACACCACTAAATTTTATTAGTATTCTTCACCTTATTTCTAGATAAAATTAATCGACATCACTAAATTTTATTAGTATTCTTCGCCTTATTTCTAGATAAAATTAATCCACACCACTAAATTTTATTAGTATTCTTCGCTTTATTTCTAGATAGAATTTCTGAGACTTTTCTATAGGAAGAATCTATTAAAATTTGGTGGTGACAAACGCCAAATTGCGCGCCAATGTTCCATCACTGAAAATGTTTTTTTTTTCTTTTTTTTGTGAATATATTGCTTATTTAGATTGATAAAAATCATGTACATGGTTCATATGTAAATTGAATTATCTATATTTTTTATTTAGTCAATAAAGTGATCTTCCATCGTATTTTGCACTTCACTACACTATATAGCCATTAATCACCATGCACTTTCAATTTTGAACAATTTGTCCGACAATTTAAAGAAATACCTGTCGGATTCTACCGAAACATAAGGATTACAAAGAATATGTTTGATCTCATATTTATCAACGTCGATTTCAAAGGAGGGCAATTAGGAAGCCAACTAAATATCAAAGAAATATAATAATATTTAGGATCACCCTGTAAGATAAAATGCAGAAAACGATCTATATCTACAGTATATGAATAGGTGGATATTGCACAATATGTGTAGGAGATGGTGTGCACACTGGAAGCCAGCTCCCACACGACAGGAGCACTGTGGAACCGCCAATGCACACATTACTCCCGGCAAGGTGTGATACGACTTGCTGCAGGGAGCTGATGCAGAGTGAACAACTAGTTTTTTTTTAAAGCGCTTTTTTGCAATCTGTCTTGTTTTGCAATTGTAATGTCTGTATAAATTATGTGTCTTAAAAAAATAGAAATAATGATAATGGCATTGAGCCAAAATCTCCTTGAACGCAATAGACCATCTATGGCCTAACGCGATAACAGGCTTGCTAGAATAAAGAAATAAGATTGCGATGAGATGGTGGTGAGGTAGTATGCTCAGTAGGAGACCAGCTCCCACACGACACAGGCACTGTGGAACCGCCAGATCAAACTTTACTCCCGAAAAGGGGCGGTACCACAAGCTGCAGTATACTGATGCAGGGTGAACTCAGACAACTAATTTTTTACATAGGATAACTGTAAAGGGTGTTGGTGTATTCGTATGATTTTGCTGAGAAGTGTGGGGTGCGTTAGAATGTTGTGTAGCTATTCCTTTCGGGTTTTGGCTGGACGTTTGCTATGCCATTTGTTTCTAAATAGACAGTTATATAGTATGAGTGTCTAGGAGTGCCCACCTTACCACGCGCATCTGTTCGTTCCACTAATTATGAATTTGTGGAGGAGGAACTTGAATGGACCGTGTCCCATTAGGAAGATAGTTGTTTGGAATGTGAGGTAAAAGAAGTACAGTTAAACTTTAAGGATTAAGTCAAACGTGTACCTGCCATTATCAGTGGATTCCCAATACCACTTCTATTCATTTATAATAGTGTGTGATTTTGTTTTATTTGAAATAGTTTTGTGTATGTTTATGTATTAAATGTTTCCAATAGGTTTTTCAATAACAGGTAACCTAGTAGCCATCCACGATTTCCAATATTCGGTTCATTACTGGACATTCATTGCGGATATCAGAAATTCCTCCAGTACAATGACAATATTGGTTAAATATTGCATTTAGAATAAAAATATTTGCTATGAAGTACAACTATTACAGAAATATCGAATTTAGATTGAAATATTTTCAGGAGAAACAAATCAAAGAAACATTTAGATGAAATTGGAAATATTGCAAAAATAAAGGTAAAATATTTGTTTTTAAAAAATCATACAATACATAGCTAATAAAAGAAGGCTCCATGCCGGGAACTGAGAACGAAATGATCTTTTGTATATCGATGGAGACAAAAGGTAAGAAAGCGAAAGTCATAAAGTGCAGTAGTAAAGAGAAATAAGCCCTGAGATTTCTGCTTTTTTACGCTTTAGTTATTATATAATTGGAAAAAGTTCTTTAACCTTCAGACTACCAAAAAAAAGTATATGCAAGAACTACCATTCGGGTCCATTGGACCCATATGTAAAATATATAGGATTTCAAAATATACAAAACACCCACTTATCTACAATGAATATATTTGTTATTAATGCACCTTATACAATATATAAAAGTGATATATATAGTAATAGAGTAAGAAAGTAACACATACAGTAAGAAACTAATATATATAGTATATTATAATGACTACAAAACGTTTTTCATCATAATAAAATTATTCTGTACATGAAGTACAAATAACGACGGAATGTTCTCCGCAAACATTTTTCGTACACTTCTTGCATAATGTTCGTGTTTTTCGATCTTTTTTAGAGGGACAAATATGACATCTTGATTTTTTTCGTGGCGGTTCAAAACTATTTGCGTAAAGTTGTTCTGAAGTAGATGTTGAGACGGCGATACCTCCTTCACCTACTAATTCTTCCGCAAGTTGAATAATGAAATTCCGCCTTTTTTTCATTTTTCGATCACATTCAGCATTCAGTGACAACCATATTATGTATGCATTCATCGCACTTATATCGATCATATTATAAAATACAATCAAAGGCCACCGACGTGTCATGCGTTTCACACTATATGCTCTTACCATTTTGTCCATCGTATCTACTCCGCCTTTGGTTTTATTATAATCTAGGATTATTTGTGGCTTTTTTTCTAAGCTGTTGTCAATATCATAAGTGTTATGCATTGTGCTTAGCAAAGTAACAATTCTACCTTTTCTGGGACAGTAAGAGATGATGGTCGCCTTCTCTTGAAACCCAAATAAAGTAGAATATACAGAACTATGTTTTGGATTTGTGAACACAGCGGGTAATTCAGGTTTATTTTTTCGAATTGTTCCAATAAGAGATAATTTTTTGAAGTAAGATGTGTTGCTAATGCATATGACGTAAAAAAGTTATCACATGTAATATTACGACCAGAATTTTCAATTTCCTTCGTCAATCTTTTAACTACATTTTCTCCCTGATGAGATTCTCTTACTTCATTTTTGCCTGTATATAGTTCCAGTTTCCAAGCATACGATGTTACGCTGTCACAAATAACCCAGAACTTCAATCCATACTTTCCAGGTTTAGATGGCATATACTGACGGAAAGGACATTTTCCACGAAAAGAAACTAATTGCTCATCGACAGTCATAGACCAATTAGGAATATAAGGGTCTTGTAAATAGCTATTCCACAATTCAAAGCATTCTCTTATTGGCTCTAATTTATCAGTTGATCTTCTTTTACGCCTCTCAGCAGCATCATCAAATCTTATGACACGTAATATACTTGTGAATCTATTGCGACTCATAATGTCCCGAAATATTTGTCTTCCATTTTTTATGCTCCAAAGTTTGCTTACTGTTTCATTTTTCGATTTATATACTCCAATAAGTAATAAAAGTCCGATGAATTTTTTAAGTTCTATAATATCTATAGGTTTCCACTCTTTATCGAATACTCTATTGCCTTCCGCGTTTGTCCATTTTACTATAATTTCCAAAAGTCTTTTCCGGAAATAGATAAGAAATGAGGATGATATGGAATCCACTTCACGATTTGCAAATCTTGAAGGTCCAGATTTTTCACGTAAAATATTGATTTCAGTACGTCTTCCTTGTGGTCTGGCAACTTCATTCTTATACCAGATCTGTGAATTATTTTTGGAAACAAAAGTAGAATTTGAAGTACTTGTGGTTGTTACATTTACTTCATTGGAATCATTATCAGATTCTGAGTAGGAATCAGAAATTTCATTATGTATTTCAACATAATCTACTTCACCTTCATCAGACGACAGATTTTCATCATCGGTGTCGAATTCTATATCGTCCGGATTTTCCATAATTTTTTGAATTTCCTCTTGAGTCAATACTTTTTTTCTGTTCATCTTCAATTCAGTTTTTAACAAAAAATAAGTTAGGAAATAAGAAAATGATGAATATTTGTAAAATAACAAAGCACGTACAAACTACACTTATTACTTGTCTTCAAATATCAAGTCCTATTTTCAATGAAAAGACTCAAAAACATCAATAGACACCATTCGCTCACTAACTGTGTCTGTTGATAAATGACTCTCTGAACCAGAAGTAACCTTTTATATATAGAGCACGAAGTTTACTAGATCAGTCTAGAATGTTCTCAAAACTTCATTATAAAGTCGCCAAATTTGGCGAGATTGGCGCTAAAAATCCATCGCCAAATGGGCGATAAACAGCCAATTATGGTAACCCTGTTCCTCCTCATGATTTATGGCAACCCTAGAAAAAGAAAGCAACAGTATATTACGTTTGTTTTAATGTTGGGTCCAATGGACCCGCATGGTAAACAATGAAACAAATTAAAAATAGGTAAAAAATTTCGAACAAAATTTTAATCGCAATTGCATATACATAGAGGAGACAATTGCAGGAAAAGTCATGTAATCGCGAAACTTTGAATGCTATTTTTCATGAGAAAAATTTACATTAAATATTGCTGTCGTGTCCAATGGACCCGTCTGGTAGACGGAAGGTTAATTTCTGATGGGTTGCGTCACTCAGTTAACAACAGGCAAGAATTTTGAAATTCCTCTATGAGTTTGATTACCCAACAAACTAATTTTTGCGAACAAAAAACTAATCAATCAATTTAAACGCACAATACAAAAAAAATATATATAATTTTTGTAATTGAAGACAAGTGTAAGTAAACAATTATGATTTCGTCATATACACATACATACAGAAAAACACACAGAAATATATATATAGCAGGACGTGAGTTTGAAAACTCGGCTAAACCAAAATTTTAAAAAATCGTGCTTTCTCTATCAATCTATTTTCTTGGTGAACCTACATCGAAAAAATACAATAATCTGTAAAAAATAAGTTTTATCCTATATTTCTGCCTTTTTAAAATCTTGGTATACGATGAAAACCATTGGCGCAGCTACAGGTTTTTCGTGATTTCCCAAAATTTGATTTTCTGGATAATGTGAGGTTTTGAAACTTACGTCCCCACACTACTGAAAGCAAAGTATATTTATTTTGTAGATATATCTTACGGCTGTGTAATTGTTTAGATGATTTATGATAATTGTTTGATGATAATTATTTACCTGATCGACAGACATGGCAGGTTATATGAGAAAAAAAATTACACATGTTTGGCAGACTAAAAGGCATTGTATTGAGCATTGGGGTACAAAATATGTGCATATGCGAAAAAATGAATAAAAATGTGTTTCATTCAAATAAAATCGTTTTTATGTGCGTTCGTAATTATATAAATACGTAGCACCTATAGTCGTCGTTCAGTCCGTCCGTCCGTCTGTCCGTCCGTCTGTCCGTCCGTCTGTCCGTCCGTCTGTCCGCATGTAACAGAGCAAAAACTACCCAACCGAATGGTCTGAAATTTCAAATATATGATTGTTGCAAAATTTTGTCGAGCCATTTCAAATTGTATGAAAATCGTATGTATAGTTTAAATACAGGGACAGTCAAAAGTTTTTCTTTACATTACGGCCAATGGGAAAAATTATTGCAAGTGCATTTTAATGATATTAGAGCCTTCCGAATGATCTGAAATTTTAAAGATATAACTGTTGCAAAATTTTGTCGAGTCATTTCAAATTTTAGGAAAATCGGATGTATAGTTTAATTACAGGGACAGTCAAAAGTTTTTCTTTACATTACGGCCAATGGGAAAAATTATTGCAAGTGCATTTTAATGATATGAGAGCCTTCCGAAGGATCTGAAATTTTAAAGATATAACTGTTGCAAAATTTTGTCGAGCCATTTCAAATTTTAGGAAAATCGGATGTATAGTTTAATTACAGGGACAGTCAAAAGTTTTTCATTACATTACGGCCAATGGGAAAAATTATTGCAAGTGCATTTTAATGATATTAGAGCCTTCCGAATGATCTGAAATTTTAAAGATATAACTGTTGCAAAGTTTTGTTGAGCTATTTCAAATTTTAGGAAAATCGGATGTATAGTTTAATTACAGGGACAGTCGAAAGTGTTCCGTTACATTACGGGGAATGGGAAAAATTATTGCAAGTGCATTTTAATGATATTACAGCCTTCCGAATGGTCTGAAATTTTAAAGATATAATTGTTGCAAAGTTTTGTTGAGCTATTTCAAATTTTAGGAAAATCGGATGTATAGTTTAATTACAGGGACAGTCAAAAGTGTTCCGTTACATTACGGGGAATGGGAAAAATTATTGCAAGTGCATTTTAATGATATTACAGCCTTCCGAATGATCTGAAATTTTAAAGATATAACTGTTGCAAAGTTTTGTTGAGCTATTTCAAATTTTAGGAAAATCGGATGTATAGTTTAATTACAGGGACAGTCAAAAGTGTTCCGTTACATTACGGGGAATGGGAAAAAATTATTGGAAGTGCATTTTAATCATGTATCAGACTATGCGCTTTATGAAGTGCAAAAAAGTATACATTCAGTACAATATGGGGTGCAAAAAATAATTATAAAACTAGTTATAGTACGAACGCACCTCATTTGCCACGTTTGACGAGCAATTTCCAACTTGTTAGTAGGGGGTATGGTTTTCCCGGACGGCCAGCAACGTTGAAGACCTTCAATGGGGCTATTAATGAGCAGCTGTGGTATTCTGTCCCACTCCTCTAGAAGAGCACTTTCTAGTTCATAGAGAGTTTGTGAGGGTGGCAGGTGGCCAGCAACTCGTCTGATTAGAATATATCATACATGGTCTATTGGGTTCATGTACGGTGTAAAGCTCGCATTAACTTTAATATTTGCAAAGCACGGTTATTGGCGGTCGCCAAACAGTGAACTCTCGCCAAGGCAGAACTATTCGAACTGGAACAGGGAGCAGTGGCGGTGGAGATCCTGGAGTGACAGGATGGAGTGACAATCAGTGGTATGTCGCCCTGATTGTTTTTGATAACTTCGGCATCTTAATGTCTTTGTGAAATAGTGTAATATCAAAAAGTTATAGTTATAGTATCCGTTGTGTGTGTTTGCCATATTAATAAACAAGTGTTCGATACTCCGGCAGTTCTTATTTTAGCAGTGTGTATCTTTCATGTAAGCATCTCAAGTATTATACGTGGTCTATTGGGTTCATGTACGGGAAACACGATGGCCATTCCATTCGTATGATTCTTTCTTCAAAAAGGAAAACATCCGCCAAGTGACCACGATGTGGCCTGAAATTGTCCATTAACATGAAGTCATCTTCAATAGCGGCAGCGTAACAGTCTACAATAGGTCTGACGATTTCACCCCTATATTGCTGACGAGTCAGAGCTCCATTTCAAATGATGTGAAGGACAGTGTACCCATTAATGTAGATGCCAGGTTAGCCCAATAGTACCCCACACCATATCTGACACTTCCTTGCACGAACGCATCTAGTTTCTAGTGCCCCGTTGCCTTCAGAAGAAAATACGTCTATTATCAAACGGAAGAGAAAAATGGGGCTCGTCAGAAAAAAGAATATTGCTCCATTCATTTATCATCCAATTCACGTTCTCTGTTTCCCATTTTCTGCGGGCGCCATGGTGCCTTGCTCTTAATGTAACACAAACCAATAGTCTGAGAGCATACAGTTCTACAGCGTGGAGCCGTTTTGGATAGTTTGAGTTTAAACTGTTGTGCCAGTAGCCCAGCGAAGATGTTGTTGAAGAAGAGTGCCATTCATATATCGGTGTATAGATATGGAGCCATCAGTGATGAATATTGATCTTCATTGGACGTTGTTGCACGACTACGACCTTGCCTTGGTCTTCGGCCTCTATTTCCAGCACCCAATATACAGTTCCAGATCCTAGAAATCAAACTTTGTGAACATCAAGTTGCTTCTGCTATTTCAGCTTGTGTTTGCCCTCCCCCTCCCTCTAGCCGACAAAAACTCTCCAAGCTTCTGATTCGGTTAAATGATTTCGTTGAGACATTACACTCTTCGAAAAAAAGCACTTACTGAATGTCACCATTGTTTTCCGCTTTTCTTCTTTTGCTAAAGCGTCCTTTTTGACGTCATGCTCAAATTTTGCATAATCCGAAATTTGAAAAAGGGAAAAAATTTTATTTGTGACTGCTTTCTTCCATTTTTCTTAAACCTTTCGGGCCAATTTTTTTTTTTCAATTTTCAGAACAAAATTACTTTTAAGTGAATAATGCTAATCTTAACTTTCCAAATAGATTTATTGAAGTTTAACGATTTTCTCATTGTCTCAAATCTAACGAGTGTTCTTATTTTGTGTAGTATCCAATTCATATTTATATGATAATATGTTAAGGAAGAGTATTTGGACACGTTTGGAAAATATCGTATTACAATAGGGTTTAACAGATATTACAACTTTATAATGTTTTTTTTCCCATTTTATAACACATGATTAGTTTCGAAAAGTAACCGATATTTTATTTTTAACTCTTAAATGCTGGGTGTTGCTTTTCTGCAACATACCTATTTTAGGCTCTAAAATACTTTTAGAATAATATTGAAGCTATAATGGCTAATGTTGCCAATAAAATACATTCTGAAAATATTATTAAATCAATTTTCAACATGTAGATAGCAACACGTGTGCTGTTTAAGAATAAAGATACATTTATTTTCCCCATTGTTGCTACTTGTTGTTTTTGTTTTGTTTGGAAGCTCGCGAAATACCCTATGTTGTTTTGCAGTGAGCAAGTAAAATTTATTTCTTATTATAGTTCCTAAAATTCTTGTGTATTTAATATTATAGAATTTTATCAAGGAAAATTATTTTCTCAAGTACAGACCAGTATTACCGATTAGTAACAAACTGTTTTTTGGCCGTAAACCATACTTAAAACAAAATATGATTTTTTAAAGTATTTTTCCCATGATTTATTTTAAAAAGGAAAGCCAAAAAACATTATTACAATGATTTTTGAAAAATCAGGCATTTAAGGTTTAAAGAGTTAATATATGTTTAAATGCCAAAACACAAATAAAGTCATAATAAGAAATGCATAGCCATATACTGTCATTACTGTACGTAGATAGTTACAAAATTAAATGTTAAGACAAAATAACACTCGATGAAAAGGCATGTACTATTAGTAGTACACAAAACCTGAAAGGGTTAAATAATGAAATGTTTTAAAATCCTTTTTTTATATAGAGTGAACAGAAAACAAAATTTTCTAAATCAAATTGTTAGGATACAGTTTCATACAAAAAAGTTTAAATAGAATAAGGAAAACGAAGTTCTTCTGAAGTTTTTATGTAGTCATAGCATCATTGACTGTAAAAAAAAAAATCAACTCACGCAATCCTTTTGTCTCTTTTAAGAAATATATATATCCTTTAAATATAAACAAAAGTACAGATTTCCAAAAGATTAGTATTGTAAGGAAAAATAAGACATGGAAAGAATTTTTTATTCGATTTAAAGTTTTTCTTTGATCTTTTTCATAGTGTTCTTTAAAAAAAAAAAGCATACATAAGGATTTTTAAACATTATCAAATGGCGTATGTTCTCCCGTGTATCACTAGTCTTCAGTATATCTGTTTTGTTAGATTTTAATTATTTCAAATAGTTTTTCTACTAGCTAGCCACATTTAATAAATCATCAAATAATCTTTATGGATACAAATATTTACGAATAATAAAAAAAAAGAATTAACCATCTTCCGCAAAATTGACCTACTGACTGTGGGAAATGCAACAACGAAATATTTTAAATCCAAAAAGTAGAAAAAATAAATGAAAAAATTAATGAATAGTAATTAAAAAGTATTCTTTTATTATTAGCTTTTTTTATTTATTGTTTTTTTTATTTTATATAAAAAATATAGTATATGCACAATGTTAAAATGAAATTATTTAATATAATTCAAAATATTCTACGTAAACACATTCGATTTTGCTTATAAACAAAATAGGTATATTACACACTTACTCTTATATATGCGTTGTTTACATTTTAGAACTTGCCGAAGATGAACAGACTGAGAATCAATGCTTTAAAAGGCATTAATTTTGCATTGAAAATTTTCTGAGCAATCAGACCTGTTTCTGAAAATTTATGAAACGTTCTACCGTTCTTGTTTATCAGATTAATAATTTGGAATTTCATCTGTAAAGCGACGCTTTTTAGTCCAATATCTAATGACGTATTTTGTTATTTAGTAAAAATTCAACTAAACTATAACATTTTTGTCATCTCATTTTCGAGAAACTGCATATAAAGTAAATGCACCAGTAGTCGGCCAGCCCCCAGTAGTCGGCCACTTTGAGATAAAATACGTTATAAATTGCTTATTTTTGATTTCAAATGAAATATTACAATCCCCCTATATGTAGGCATCCTTTATACGTCATAAGCCATCAGCAAAGAATTGTGGGTATTTTTATTGCGTTAGTAATCAGCCATTTTTTATTTGGTTGCGGTCAAATAACCGTTTTATTTTTTTTTGTTAACCGATGACAAAATTTTTAAAAGACTAGTATTAATTTCTTTTTTATTATTTTCTAAAATTAGAAGACTCTACTATTAAAAAGTTTAATAAACTAATGTTTTTCAGTATCAAAATTCAATAAGTGTGTTTGTATTAATTAATTTTAATGTGGCCGACTATTGGGCATTATGGCATTATTTACTTACATGTTCAGTAATCGGCCACCACGGTTGACTACTGGCTAAAAGGCTATTTCACTTTTTTGAGTCTACTTTTAATAATTTGATTTTTTTCGTAATTTGACTATCACAATTTGAGATTTATATAACTTTTTACTTGCATTTTATTTTATGTACACTATATATAAGGTGTTCTGGGGTAATAACGCCACGTTAAGATTTTGCCAATTTTTACGGCTTGGTTTTAGATTTTTTTCCCCCAAACAAATATAGGAATTGATACGGTAACCTATTGATTATGTATACAAGGAAATCTAATTTAGCAGATAGCTATTCATAAAATATAATGGCATGATTTCTTGACCAATGCTATTAAGCGTTATTACCCACCTGTTGGGTAATAAAATGGAGTCTAAATCGCGGCCCTCAAAACGGCTCTTATCACAAATGCGCCCAAGAAATTCCCTTGCACTTTGCCCTGGTTCATACGATGTCATTATTATTTACTTTAGTGTTACATTTTTAGACTCCATAGTGTTGTCTTCATAGTGTTTAGACTTCATAAAAAATGAGAACAAGTAAAAATTTAATTTAAAAAATCAAAAAACTCGACTGCGTAAAAAGCGAACTAATTAATTATTTCCCATCTATGTGAAACTATTTTTATATTACTTACCTATATTTTTTTTTATTTACTTGTATGGATGACTTAAGTTGTGTTTAATTGTTAGTTCCTATCTATAAACACTCTTTCAATGAGGTCTGTAGATGTCTATGATGGTTAGAGTTGCAGTCAAGCTAGAGATCATACCTACACGACTTCCATGTTGTGTCATATTTAAACGGACCTTCTGACTGTAAAATAGTCAATGAAACATCGTCTTCATTTTGAAAGACCTATCCAATGGTATGCCACTCAATAGGGTGCGAAAAAAAAATTTCGTCTCTACCGCCATTTTTTATTTTACGGCCGCCATTTTGAATTGATAAAAACAATACCCAGCCTATAACCATCGGACAGTTAAAACGAATCGATAGAGACCCCATTCATTAAAATCCATCCAGCCGTTGGGATGTTTCGAGGGTATAAAGAGTTACACATACCCAGATATGCTTGAAACACATAACCCTTCTTGGCAGTCGGGTAAAGAGACTTATAAATATCATTCATGCACAAGTTAAATGAAATTGATTTGCACTCATACGTTCGTCAGTGACTGCAACGTTCAAGAATTTCGCGAATTTAGTACGTTTTTGAGACTGCTGCATCCAGTGAAATTCTTTTTTGGTTTTATGAGTGCTATGCGCTCATTCGTTCGTTAGTGTTTGCGGCGTTAACAAATTTCGTTCGTTTGAGATCGCGGCTTTCGCGAATTACCGCTTTTTTGAGACAGCTGCACGACGAGGTTGTTGCACCCAGTGATGTTTTTTTTTTCGGTTTCAAGACCGCTATGTGCTCATACGCTCGTAACTGATTGCGGCGTTAACGAATTTCATTCGTTTCTGATTGCGCCTTTCGCGAATTTAGTGCGTTTTCGAGACTGCTGCACGACGAGTTTGCTGCATCCAGTGATGTTTTTTTCGGTTTTCATGAGCGCTATGCGCTCATACGTTCATTGATGATTGAGGCGTTAACGAATTTCGTTCGTTCGTGATCGTGGCTTTCGCGAATAATTGCGTTTTATAGACTGCTGCTCGACGAGGTTGCTGCATCCAGTGATATATTTTTTTTATTGTCATGAGCGCTACGCTCTCATACGTTCGTAACTTATCGCGGCGTTAACGAATTTCGTTTGTTTGTGTTTAAGACTTTCGCGAATTTAGTGCCTTTTTGAGACTGCTACACGACGAGGGTGCTGCATCCAGTAATTTTTTCGGTTTTGATGAGCACTGTGCGCTCATACGTTCGTTACTGATTGCGGTGGTAACGAATTTCGTTTGTTTGTGATCGTGGCTTTCGCGAATTACTGAGTTTTAAATGCTGCTGCACGACGAGGTTGCTGCACCCAGTGATGTTTTTTTTTTCCATTTTCATGAACTCTATGGATTCATACGTTCGTTATTGATCTCGACGTTAACGAATTTCGTTCGTTCGTGATCGTGACTTTCGCGAATTACTGCGTTTTATAGACTGCCGCACGACGTGGTTGCTGCACCCAGTGATGTTTTTTTCTGTTTTCATGATCGCTATTAGCTCATACGTTCGTTAATGATTATGGCGTTAACGAATTTCGTTCGTTTGTGATTGCGGCTTTCACGAATTATTGCGTTTTAGAGACTGCTGCACGACGAGGTTGCTGCACCCAGTGATTTTTTTTTCAGTTTTCATGAGCGCTATTAGCTCATCCGTTCGTTAATTATTACGGCGTTAACGAATTTTGTTCGTTTGTGATTGCGGCTTTCGCGAATTACTGCGTTTTAGAGACTGCTGCACGACGATGTTTCTGCACCCAGTGATTTTTTTTTCTGTTTTCATGAGCACTGTGCGTTCATACTGTGCGTTACTGATTGCGGCGTTAACGAATTTCGTTCGTTCTTTATCGTGGCTTTCGCGAATTACTGCGTTTTAGAGATTGCTGCAAGACGAGGCTGCTGCACCCAGTGATGTTTTTTTTTTGTTTTCGACGTTAACGAATTTCGTTCGTTCGTGATCGTGACTTTCGCGAATTACTGCGTTTTAGACACTGCTGCACAAGTCTGCTGCATCCAGGGATGTTTTTCTTCGGTCTTCATGAGCGCTACGCGTTCATACGTTCGTTACTGATTGGGGCGTTAACGAATTTCGTTCGTTTATGATCGCGGATTTCGCAAATTTAGGGCGTTTTTGAGACTGCTGCACGATGAAGTTGCTGCATCCAGTGATTAGGTTTAGTTTTGATGAACGCTATGCGACCATGCATTCATCACAAAAAAAAAGATAGCAAAAAACGAGAATTTTTTTTATAAAATCGCATAATTATATCAAAACGACTGTTACTATAAAATCACAAATCTATAATAATAAGATAACTACTAAAATAACAATGATAACAAACGATTGCTTTGTCGCATGTATTTAAAATATCGAATAGGGGAAAACAACTGAACAAGAAACCATATTTTCCCTTAAATAAGAATTGGCGCCTCATTCTGCTCATATTGCTCAAAGATACTACGAGACAGACTGTAATATTTGTAATGTACTATTCGAGATATGCAACTTATTAAAATTACATTTCGAAACTCGATTACGAGATAGTAACGCGAAAATGAAGAATTGGCACCGCGTTCTGCAAATATCTAGAAACGAAAATCCAAGAAAAAACACGAAATCCCAAGATAAACTGAAATATGTGCATTGTATTAGTCGAGACATGCAACATATTAAAATTTCATATCGAAATTCGACGACATGATAGTAACGCTAAAATGACGATTTGGCGCTCCCTACTGCTGATATCACAATAAGCTATGCATTGACAGATCAGTCATTTATATTCTGTTAATAATCTTGTCCTACATCATAATTTCATTTTGAAACAGGATGACGGATTAATTTTTTCTCTGCCCGCAGCCTAGTATACAACGGTTAAAAAAAAAAAAAAAATGAAAGACCCACTACTAGATAATTTGGTACTTTTAACTTTACTTTCCGTATGAAACAAGAATGAAAAATCTTGCATGAAGAATATATTATAAAAGTATTTCCCATGATTTGCAGAATTCTTCAACGAAATTGAGCTTCTTTATACCGTAAAAAAAGTAAACATTTTAGAAAAGGCATAATACTTTTGAAAACCGGATTACGGTCCCTAACCGAAAAAGTAGTTCAATTCTTTTGCGCATTCCTGTATTTAATCTAAAGAATTGTATATCATTCTATACATAGAATGATAAAACTTAGTATAGTAAGAAAATGCATAACAGATTGAAAATTTACCTTCAGCAATTTCTACCCCTGTGCGAAAACATACTTGAATTATTTTGTACAGCCCTGCATATTACCAATAGATCTCTACATGCCGCACATATTAAGCTAAAATTTAATTAAGGCTAAAACGTGGTTAAAACTACTGAAATGATACTTCCACACATTATTATCCCTGGGAGGTCATGTATTCAGTTCTTTGCGTGGTCCAGTATATGTTTTATTTATATTATACAAACATCTCTTAGTATACTAAATATAGTTCAGCTTGAAAGAGCATAAAATCCTCTTTTAAGCCATTCACCCTAATACTCCACAAAGCTTACAAACTGTTTTGTGTAGCCTTGTATGTGATCTATATCAGTTATACACACCGCATTGTAAGTTAAGGTTTAATTAAACTTAAAAACGCATGTCATAAACAAAATCACACTTACAGCAATTATCGCTAATAGAAAGATACAGTACTGTATTCGAATTTTTTGTGTTTCCCTGTAAATGAACGATAAATGCTATGGATATCATGTTACACAACGAGTATTGTGTAGTAAGCCTCAATAATGTTGTATATCAATTTCATTCTATTTGATGTAGTATAAGAGAAATAAAATACGCTGCAAACTACTTATCCCCTGACACTATTATGTAAAGGAATTCTTTTGCGGGGCACTATAAATTAATAATAAGTTCTTTGGACTCCATATTGTCTAGAATGCGTAGTTAAATGCACTTCATAAATGCATATCAATTTCATTATATTTGAAATGGCCAACATCATTAAAATAAACTTGAAGCATTTTTTCTCATTGAGCGTAATGCATCGGGATATTTTTGACTGTCCCTGTTGATGAACTATAAATTCTACACACTTTATTTTCAATTTCGATCGTGCTATTGTTAACGTCAAAAACATACAAAAATTTCAAGGAGATTCGAGTATATTTGCGAGTGTTAGAACTCGGACAGACTGAAGACAATCCAAATTCACAAACACTTTTAAACTATGTTGGAAAGTGTTAAATACTATTATGATATTTTAAATTATTACAGCAACATTATAAGAAAAGAATAAATTAACACATTTTATCATTAACATGTTGTTCTGTTTATAAAAGTTATACTTTAAGTTATTTAAGTAACAAAGCATTTAAGTGGCCGACTACTGGTCCAGTGATGGCCGAACACTAGAATTGAGTGGCCGACTAATAGTCCTTTGCTACTTTTAAGTTTAACTTTTTATAAATAAAAACTATAATCAGTTTTTTAAAAAACAATTGCTGAAACAGTAAAAGATAAGTGTACATTAACATGTGTCACTGTTAAAAATGTTGTATTTTTTTTTTTTTAATTACGCTTTGAGCTATATACTTAAAGAGAGCGCTTAAGTGGCCGACTATTGGTGCTTTTACCCTATATTGTCTAGAAAATATTTTCTAAATGTTCTTTTACAAATAAAAAGCAATTTAACAAATTACAACGCCCATTTGGAAAATGATTTTTTCAAAGACTAAAATTTAAGACATAAAAAATCGCACGGAGTTGATCATACATTACGTACGCCATGAATTAAATATTAACAGTGTTATTACACGTAAAAATTCCAAGCGACAAAAATTGCATGTGACTCGTACGTATTATCCAAGCATTTCATTGGCTGTTCGGGAAAAGACTTTTCCATCGTCACATTTCGAAGAAATCTGACTGCCCATTTTAAATGAAATTTCATGCTTAAACTTCTAAACATCCCACAATATTACTTTTTGCACCGTCATCGTATAGAAAAAAAATTTACTTTTAAATGCAATTTGTTTGAAAGCTGTATCTCAATTTGTTTCTGAGTTATTATTTTTTTTTTTTTTGTAGTTTATATTACTTTGTTGTCATAGTGGAAACAGAAAGTATCCATCTCTGTTGAAAGTAAAGGGAAATACATATTATTGTATAGACCAATCTGAAAACGAATAAAATGATGATTAAACCAATAAAAAACTTCAGATATGCTTTTGATTTCCTACCCTGGCGAGGACAATAACCATTTTTCCAAATGGTTAAAAATAAATTTATATATGATTGTTTTGATACAGAAAAGCTTTATGTTTTACACAAAATTATAATTTATACTCACCTTGTCGTTCTTTGGTTTTTGACTGAGAAAAAGTATTACCTCTTAAAACGAGGCATATTTTTCAACAACTAAGGACCGCCTGTGCTTTTTATTAATATAACGCTTCGAATAGATATATTGGACAAATGCAAAAAATTCGAAAAGTAAGTAATTCTGTCTTTTATATATATGCTAAGAGGCTCTGCCCCCTGCAAGCTACGCTCGCCAACCTCCGTTCAGATACCGCAGAATCTAAAAACACGCTAATCTGATGGGTTTTAAAAATATAAGAGAAGACTGAATTATATTGTAAAAAGCTGTGCAGATCTCCATGTAAATGGGTTTTTATTCAATTCCCTTTGATTGCAAAAATGTAAGGGCGAATCAGTTGCTGCTAAGACATCCAATGTTTATTTTCGTTTTT
The DNA here is from genome assembly GCA_963932465.1 of Maratus speciosus. Lineage (NCBI taxonomy): Eukaryota > Metazoa > Arthropoda > Arachnida > Araneae > Salticidae > Maratus > Maratus speciosus. The sequence goes on from OZ010789.1 coordinate 195,085,631, forward strand.
GATTAAAGAGGATCAGTTAAACATTTGAAAAGTAGCTAAAATAAAATGAATTAAGTATACAGAGTCTTTGTCTGCCGGTATTTTAAAACAATCTCTATAACAATACCCAAAGTCATGTGACTATCATCAACAGTTCCGGGCGGGCCACTTCGCTTTTTATACTCTAGGTGCCATTTTGATACTTCAATGTTAACCATGCACAGGTGATAAGTCGTCAAATATTATTTTATCGACATCATTTCATCTATATTATAATAGTTCAAGTCATCAACTGTTATAAACAAATACGGTCTGATCCCTTCGCCTTTCATATGAAAGTTTGGCACAGATGTCATATATGATATTGGCGTGAGTTTTTTCCTACGCCAATTTGAGGAACGCATCAACAGCATAAACAACAACATCCGGCTTACCATATCAAGGAAAATAACGGTACTTTGGCGCCAGTTAAGTACCCGTTGCGTATATGACATTGGCGTCAGAAAAAAAATCGCGCCAATATGGGGCCGTATATAACATCTGTGCCAAACGTTTTCCCTTTTGATAAAAAATCAATTTTTTTTTTCAAATAAAACTATATAAATGTTGTCATGGTCGCAAAGAATTCTTGGTACTGTTACGATAGCCGGTTGCAAATCTTGCCAATAGCTTTTTTCAAATTGCCAGTTAGCATTTTTTTTTCCGAGTGGTAAATTAAAACATTGATTTGAAGTTGAAATTTAATGCCATGGTTTGTTGCATTATTGGGAAGAGTTAGATATTGTGTGCTGGTTGGCGCGATTGGCGAAGGAATCCAAAATGACGCCAAAAGCCATTTTAGCGTCTTATAAAATGTTTCAGGATGGCGGAAAAAACATGGTCTTTAAATATTTGTAAACACATATATATATATATATTTAATAAATGTTATATATGTCACATGTTAAAAAAAGTACGATGTTTATACTGATAGTTTTATATATATTACATATAGAGATATACCTTATACATATATAATATATGTACACCTATAAATAAATATTATGTACTTATATATAATTTTATGTATTTATTATATTTATTATGCATGTCAAATTAAAACAAAAGTTATGTATTTTATCGAAAAATACAGGCTAAATGCAAAAAAAATAGGCAAAAAAACATATGAATAAAGTCCATTCCAGAAAAAAGCAACCGCAATAGCTGAAGATCGCAACCACATCGATTCATTTAATGCCAAAAAAAAGCTTGCCAAAAAAAGCAGCACACAATATGGGACCCTTCCGTATTATTTAACATTTGGCAGATGTCATATACGCACCCGCTGGTTTGGCGGGATTTTTTTTTTTTTTTTTTTTTTTTTTTACGAAAATTTGGCAAAAACCTCGTTTTCGAATACCAGTTACATATGCATTTTGGGTATTACTTAGTTATCCCGTCGACCAAAAATCTATCGCCAAACTATAAGATTAAATGTCAATAATGGTTGATCGTAAATGTCACATTCACTTGACTTTAAGTAAGTTACACATGTTTACGTCATCAAGTGATTTTTATTTCGACGTTTTATTTGTATATTTAATAATATTATACTAATTTATTTGTTCTTTCTTTATTTAAAATAAAAATTATCTCAATTTGTATAATTTGGCGAAATTGGTCAACGGAATAACTAAGTAGTACCTTATCATAATATTAAAATATTTATTTACTTAAAAGACGTTATAAAAACACATTAAAAGTAAATTAAAAATCTATATTACAAATATATTTTATCTATATTTACAAAATATAGATTTTTAATTTAATTTTAATGTGTTTTTACAACGTCTTTTAAGCAAATAAATATTTTAATATTATGATATGATTAGTAATGGACGTAATTTTTATTTACTACTCGTACTTATTTACGTAAGTAGTACCGTATTTTTTAATTATTTTCTATTATTTTCAAAAGGAAATAACAAAAAAAAATTAATAACTGTAGAACAAAATAATTTATATAATTTTTAAAAAGAAATAAATGTAAATAAACATTTATTATTAAATAAACAACAATAGCCGGGTTACCATGTCAATCAAAATAATGCCATTTTGGTGCCAATCAGAATCTTTCGATTTGGAGAAAGTTTGCTCAAGTAAATTGAATTCTAAATAAAAGTAGCACGATACATTTCTTAGCATATATTTAAGGGAGCCCAAACTGGTCGCCAAATTAATTTAAAATAACCTTTTCCGAAATCTGAAAAAAAAATCTAACAAAAACATAGCTGTGAAAAAAGGGAGCCAAGTTCTGTAAAGACAATGGCAAGAAAAGAAGTGATATCTAAGTGGGTGCCAAGTTCAAATAAAATTCCCTCAAACTTACCTACTGAAGTATTATAGCATTTTTTAAATTGTTTAGAAATAAAAATTATTGATAGCATATTAATAATAAATCTAGAACTTGGCAAGTTTTTACCTACGAGTCATTTATTTTTAATAATGACATTATTATATAAAATCTTGTTATTTCAGGATTAGAAGCCTTAATTTGAGTGAGCTCCTTCCCCTTGAAGGGCGGTGGGATAAAATATATCCCACCTAATTTAACTGCAAAATGCCACATTGACACCAGAATTCAGGACTAAAAAGTTTAATTTTATTAAATACGTGAAAAGAAGCTTTTGCCCATTTTGAAATAAATTTGTTTTTAAATTCTAGCGTGATTCAATCATTTCAGCATTTCACGAATAAAAGTTATTTGCCCCTGAAAGAGTTAAAGGGGTGCAGTCTCTACAGTGATGACCAAGAACAAGCGTAAGTATATCTATCTCTTTGTCAGGCATCTTAGTCTGTTTACATTGAGGTTTCTGGAGGGTGGGTGCTAGAGTGATAACCAAAGACGAGCGGGAGTGTATCTGTGTATTTATTGATTTATCGAACCTTTAACATGAGTCATTTGTTTACAATAATAACTATATTAATTTTTTTTATAATGTCATTGAAATTAATATTAACATCACCATTTTATTAAGACATGAAATTGATAGGCATAACATTTATCAAAAACTTGCCAAGTTCTAGATTTATTATTAATATGCTATCAATAATTTTTATTTCTAAACAATTTAAAAAATGCTAAATAATACTTCAGTAGGTAAGTTTGAGTGAATTTTATTTGAACTTGGCACCCACTTAGATATCACTTCTTTTCTTGCCATTGTCTTTACAGAACTTGGCTCCCTTTTTTTCACAGCTATGTTTTTGTTAGATATCATTACTTTTTGTAAAGTTACAATATATTTAGACACTTAATGCTTTTTAATGTGTTTACATGCGACCATTTTATTCACCAAGCAACATTCAATTTTAATTTAATTTTCCTGCAACAAACTATTTCGCTGTCAATTTGCGGCAGAAATCAATGTTTTAATACTGCTACAGTGAATGCATGTTTTGAAACGAAATGTATTGATTCGAAAATTTTATTGTTTCTGAAACAACAATTCCTATTAAATTCCTATATTAAATTTTCCTATTAAATTTTCCAATTAAATATCCTATAGCTGGGTCTGCTTTTTTGTACTGAAAGTGAAAAATAAAGTTATGTGCTTATGCCACACTATGTATCATTCATCCATGTGTGCCGGCAAAGAAGCAGTGCAGAGGACGGATATTGCCCCTCCCTGGATTATCAAATTTAATTAACTAAATATCCTTTTCTCTGATGATTTTGAAAATAACAAGTGGGTAAGTGTGATCACAGATCGCACAGAGGGTTTCGTTTAATATTCCTTTCAAAACACTTTATCCTTTTGAAAGATCTGTTAGTTCCACATTTCACAACCAGGGGCGTACTCTATTCTAAACAAACCTCTATCCGAACGGAACACCGTTTTACATAATATCCGTATATATAATAGTCGAAGGGACTAGGCCCATAGCACCCGAGATAAGTAGGCGCCCCTGGCGGTAAAAAGTGGAACTAAAATATGTAAGGCTATGGTGGATAATATGAAAGGATGGTCAAAGGGCTGTCGGCAAAAGTTGGAAAAGTGCTCCCCGGGTGAAAAGGGCGGAGGTTAGAAAAATTGCTTAAAATACAGAAGTTAGAGCCCGGAGGAGTAAATAATATAAGACTTTTTGAAAATTTTATGATTTGTCGTGTGGTCTAAGGTATTCAGCTATACGTATGCAAAAAGTCATGTCTCCAACTCAATTAGGGGTTCCCTTAGAAAGAATTGCTTAAAATACATATGTGCTAGATTAAAGGGTTAAGCGTAAGACTTTTTCAAGATTTTATGATTTGTCGCCTGGCCTCAGGTGTTCTGCTATAAGTATGCAAAATTTTAAATCTGCGATTTAATAAGGGGCTCAGTTAGAAAGAATTGGTTAAAATACGCATGTGGAAGCCCAAAGGTTTAAATGTACGACTTTTTCAAAATTTTATGATTTGTCGCATGATGGTGTTCAGCTATAAGTATGCAAAATTTCATGCCTCCAACCTAAATAGGGTCTCACTTAGAAAGAATTGTTTAAAATATACATGTGGAAGCCCAAAAGGTTAAATGTACGACTTTTTCAAAATTTTATGATTTGTCATTTGATGTGAGGTGCTCAGCTCTAAGTATGCAAAATTTCACGCTTCCAACCTAATTAGGGGCTCACTTAGAAAGAATTGTTTAAAATACACATGTGGGAGCCCAAAGGGTTAAATGTACGACTTTTTCAAAATTTTATGGTTTGCTATTTGATATGAGGTGTTCAGCTATAAGTATGCAAATTTTCACGTCTCCAACCTAATTAGGGGCTCACTTAGAAAATATTGTTTAAAACACACATGTGAGAGCCCAAAGGTTTAAATGTACGACTTTTTCAAAATTTCATGGTTTGTCATTTGATGTGAGGTATTCAGCTATAAGTATGCAAAATTTCACGCCTCCAACCTAAATAGGGTCTCACTTAGAAAGAATTGTTTAAAATACACATGTGGGAGCCCAATGGGTTAAATGTACGACTTTTTGAAAAAATTGTGATTTGTCTTTTGATGTGAGGTGTTCAGTTATAAGTATGTACAATTTCACGCCTCCAACCTAATTAGGGACCAACTTAGAAAGTATTGCTTAAAATACACATGTGAGACCTCAAAGGGTTAAATTTACAACTTTTTCAAAATTTTATGATTTGCCATTTCATGTGAGGTATTTAGCAATGTGAATGCAAAATTTCACGCCTCCAACCTAGTTAGAAGCTCACATAGAAAGAATTGTTTAAAATACACATGTGGGAGCCCAAAGGGTTAAATGTAAGACTTTTTCAAAATTATATGGTTTGCCGTATGATGTGTGGTGTTCAGCTATAAGTATGCAAAATTTCAAGTCTCCAATATGTATAGTTTCTGAGAACGGGCTCTGTGACGGCCAGAATATCTCAATTTGTTGATTTTCTGTAAGCAAGTAAACCCAGATAAACCCCCAACGTAGGTAGGTTTACAATGGAAGTCTATGGGAATTTGGCGAAATATTAGAGATATCGCCAAGGTGGCGTTACTTTTAGCGACTAATTTTGGTCGCCAAATTTGGCGATATATCGCCATGTTGGCGAGGTACTTGGCGGTATTTGGCGACAGAACAGCGTCCCCTCCTGCAGCAAATTAAAATTTCGCCTAATAGACGTAATGTTAAAGTAGAAATGGGCAACCCCAGGTGGGTTATTCATCGATTTTCAGAATTTTTTATTTTTTTCCTTAGTTTTATAGTGTAAACGAACTTCGCACCAAATTTGAAATCTGTAGCTGCAGTAGATATACGAGATCTTTTTGTTGAGTGAGTCAGTCAGTCAGTCAGTCGGTGGTAAAATTATCGATTATCAGACATTTTCAAATGCCATTATTTCGGAAACTAATTATGCGTTATTTATAAAATTTTGGATTTTAGGTAATTAGGGTGGCCTTACTACACATTTCGTATAACAAGTACTTAGGTCTCATAGATTTTCAGTAGTAGAGCATTGAAATTTGACGAAAGCAGATCGAAATGGTTCGTGTAATATAACACACGGCTATGTCAGGCGAACTTGGCTGACACACTGCCGTGTGTCTAGATCTGTTCTGATTAATATTTGAGTTGCCATCATTAGAAAAATGTACTTAAAATTAGAAAAATATTAATATTTCGAAAACTAATTCGAATTTAAAAATTCTAATAACAGTTTTGAGGTCTGCAGATCAATTCGGATTTTTGGTGTTAATTTCATCGCAAAATATTCCATATTTTAGGAGAAATCGTCGTGCAACATAATCAGTTGATTAATCAGTCGTTTCAAAGAATCGTTTCATAAATTCGTTTCATTAGGATTTTATATATATAGGGTACATTTTTAAAGAAGTTTCCCATCAAACATTCGGTATACTTAGGAGATAAAATATAGAATTAAATAAATAGTCATAATAAAAGTTATTTTTAAGAAATATAACAGGTGCCTATTGTACATTGCAAAAATTGTAAAAAGACCACATTTTGAGGTTTGTTGAAAATGTATTTTGATTTTTTTTTTGCTTGTCTTTAATGCGCAACTTTTGATCCTATCATAAAAGTGTAATAAAAAAAAAAACACGCTCTTAATTTTTTCGGTTTTCAAATAAAGGAGACTGTTCATATAATGCAAAAATCTATGTTAATGAATTGGTGTTTCCAAGCTAACGAACATTGGTATGTAAATGTTCTGTTTTTTTTTTTTTTTTTTTTTTTTTTTTTTTCATTTTGTGGTTAAATGACTCATCAATATGTATGTATAAAAAAATAGGGAATGGGAATGTATACTGCATGAATTGTAAAAAATAACAAAATCTCTCAATGTACGAAAATATAATGTATCCACCAACGAAAATGTACAAACCTATTCCGATTTATTCCTTTTTCCGAAAAGTGTTACTTTTCGTTATAAACCTCTGATACCAATATATCGTCGAGATTTAAAGAAGCATTTGTAAAAACAAAGTTTTCTTTTTCTTGCTGACGATGATTTTCGGAAAAGATTACTAGCAGTTTTTTCAGTGTATTAATTCGCTTTTTCAAACTGGAATATCGCTTTTTAGGAAGCTACCGATTCGCAGTTAATGTTTTCATCTGCGTAATTAATAACATACATGTAAGGGTATAAAATAATATCAATTTTAATTATGTTTATATTAAAGATTTAATATCATATTTGTCTTTGAAAAATAGTTGTTGTCCGTGAATGTTGATTTGAGAATTGATACAACCGGAAAAACGATATGCTATGTAGGATAAACTAATTAATAGGATTTAAAAACAACCCGGAAATGTTTCTGTATACGGTTATACAAAATGAACTTTATTTTTCAAAATGCTTCTTTAATGCTCAAAAATATTTAAGTTTCTGAGCTTCCTGAAGATGAAGAACTAGTTTTGGAATTTTTGAGAATTCAGATGAAGTTAGTATTTGTTTTCATTCCTTGTTATATTATATTTTCATAATTAACTAACATGTCTTTTTTGCAGTGTAGTATGACTTAATTTACTAGTGGCTATACTAAGACGGTGTAATATGAATGGTCGAGAAGATCTGCTTTTATCTTTGTAATCTGCTTTATCTTACACTAGACAAGTTGGCCATTATTTTGGAAATGGTGAAACATTCATTATAACTAAGCTAAAACTGTTTACTGATCTAATTCGCATACAATTATCTCGTTTCAGTTAATTTCTCCAGATTCTACAGTGTACATTGCCACATTTTGGTCAAAAAATTCCAATCTAATTATACTCCCTGTGCGGATGTTGTAATCTATTATATATATAAAATCCAAACGAAAATTTCGTTCCGAACGCCTAGATTTCGAATTCTACCGCATGGATTTTGACGGAACTTATACCGTTAGATAGGTATCGTTTCAGGGAAGGTTTTAAGCTACAACACATCATTCTACCTAGATTAGTTATAGAATTATTACAGAAAATTCTGTTATTTTTGACTTTGTTACTTCATATTTCCTTAAATATCTGGGCTCCTATTGATCGTAGAGCTTAGATCTCGCGCCAAAAGTATCTCCGAAGCACCAAAGCAAACTTTTCCCCGCGATTATTTTGCCGTCTTCCGATTTCCTCTAACTCTATTAGGGGCCCGCGTAGGGTCCCTTTAAAATATTTTTCGTAGTAATTTCAGCAATTATCTTAAATTATTGGTTAAGACCGCCACCCTCCCGATTCATGTATCTACGGAAAGGTTGCATGAAGGAGTTTCGTTCAGGTACGCTTTCGTTAAGAATAGAGTGCGCTCCCTGGTGGAGGAATGTGGAACTAACATAACGCGAGATTGTTAAAATTAGGAAATCTAACAATGCGATCTGTTTTAAACTTTGAGATAGTTCATAACACATAATCTATTATCTATTCTATCTACTATATCTATTATATACATAAAATCCAAACGAAAATTTCGTTCCGAACGCCTAGATTTCGAATTCTACTGCATGGATTTTGACGGAACTTATACTGTTAGATAGGTATTTTTTAGGGAAGGTTTTAAGCTATAACACATCGTTCTACGAAGGTTAGTTATAGAATTATGACGGAAAGTTCTGTTATTTTGGGCGAAAGGGTTACCATTATTTTATTGTCGATGAATTTTTTGATAAATGAATTGAAATGGCTGTACATCGCCGAAAAAAACTGTTACTAATTTTATTTAAAAGGAAAAAAAAAAAGAAAAGAAGAGAGAAAATGAAAAAAAAATTGACGAGTGGTAATATTGGAAAACGAAAATATCGAATTTAAACATGAAAGAGAATGTTCGTAATGCTTAAAAATTTATTCAATATGAAAGATTGCAGTTTTAAACTATATTTGGCAATTTATCTCTTGCGTCCGGTTAAATAAAATGCATCAGAAAATTTTATAAAATAATATCTGAGTGACAATTTTGTTTTGTTTTTGATTTCTTTTATATTTACTTTTTATTTTTATTTAACTTGACCATCATGTGACATACAGAAGAAACTATTATTATTACAAAAATAATAAAATATGATAATTATTATATTATTATAATTATTATAATTATAATAATAATTATTATAATTATCATATTAAATAATTATATTATAAAAATGACGATACTTGTGAGTTACATATTGTATGTTTTTGCGATTTCATTTTATCGCCAAACGATTTAATTTTAAGCCAAAAATGCATGAGTGTGCCGTCAGTTTGAGCGACGTTCACAATATTGGTTATTTCTCAATAAACGACAGCATTTTCTGGAAATACCCAATTCTACTTATATATATATCATATATATTATAAAGCAGTAAGCTCTGAAAGTTCCACTCGAGTGTTTTCAAAAACTACCCGGTGGATTTTTTTCCAAATTGTATCATTCGATAGGAAATATTCCCGGGGTGGTTTATGAGAAAATATACAGGGATAGCTATGATTTTTGATAATAAATTTCGTATTTTATTGATATTTTCTACTAAAGGGTTACCAGTAGTCATATTTTGGCGAAAATTATCTTTGATAAATGAATCGAAATGGCTATACCCGTTAGAAATTAATACAAACATCTTGCAAACAAAAGAAGGAAATAATTACTAATATTTAATTTTTTTTTAAAAAGAAAGAAAAAACCGCTTTAATGAGGGAAAATATTATAAACGAAAATATTTAATTTAAACATACATGAAAGGAATATTCGTAATGCTTAAATATGAATTCAATAAGAAATATTTCAATTGATGCAATATTTGGCGCGTTATCGCTTCCGCCAGGTTAAGAAAAATGGTTACTACTTCATTATTCCGTAGACCAATTTCGCAAAATTATGCAAATTGCCAAATTATTCGCCAAATTATACACATGGAAGAATGTTGCCACTCTGAACTTTTAAGAAAGAAAAATTAATTAATTTAAATTCAAAAAATCACTAAAGAATAGGGTTACTTTAATGATGACGTTCCCTTAATGCGTAAAGCGATATACGAAATATAAAATTTGATTTATTTAGATAATTTCGGACAAAAGAATACTAATAGTTAACGTATTTATATGAAGAATTATTAAATTAAACCAAAAACAAAGTATATTTTTAGGATATAGTATTTGTGAATAAGAAGTAAGTATTTTAAATGTAATAATCCCATTTATTAAAGAACACGCAATAAATATCAATGATAACGGAAAATTGCAAGGAACCTGATACTCTTTATTTAGCCAAAAAACGTAGACGTATATAACTATAAAATTTATGTAAACATTAAATATAGGCTTAAAGAAAATAAATTTCAAGTTTTGCAGTAATTTTAAATAACGAAAGAACATGTAAATTAGGAAAACAATAATCAATTTACAAATAAAACGTCGAGTTAAAAAAACTTGATGACTACCAAACACTTTTAACATTTTTAATGTCATTTGAATGTGACATTTACGGTCATCCAATATTAGCATTTAACCTTACAGTTTGACGACAGTTTTTTTGTCGACGGAATAATCAAGGACTCAGATGTCATATACGCACCACGTTGGCGCGATTTTTTTCTGATGCCAATCTCATATACGCACCGGGATACTTAAGTGGCTCCAAAGTATCGTTATTTTGCTGGATTTGGTAACCAGGAGGTTGTTGTTTATTTATTAATATATTATTTATTAACTTTTATTTTCTTTTTAAAAATTATACAAATTGTTTTGTTCTATAGTTATTAATTAAACATTTTTTTATTGCTATTCCCTTTTTAAAAATGCATATGCAATTGATATTCGAAAACAAGGTTTACGCCAAATTGGCGTCATAAAAAATCGCATCAACAAGTTGCATATATGACATCGATGCCTAATCAAGTAGTACCGAAAAATGCAACTCAAAAATTTTATTATATAAAATCTCAGTATTATTATTATTATTTTTTTTTAATTAACTAAGAAAGTTTTGAGTTGATACCATATTTGGCGTTTTTATCTTTTGCGCGCCAGGTTAAAGAAAAAATGCTTCTCCAAAATTTCATTAGATAAAATCTGAATAAATTTCTTTTTCTTTTTTTTTTTAGATAATTTTATTTAGATTTTTATCTATTCTCCCATTATGTTCCTTACAGGAGAAATTAGCAGAATTATTTAAAAAAATGGCTCTAACTGCGAATTGTACATTATTTGTTTAATTGGGAGATCGAATTTACTGTTGTCGCCAAAAAATGCAATTTTAAGACACAAAGGCAGAAGCGTGAAATAAGCCAGGCGAAGGTCGCAATCATTTTTTTTCATGTGTAGGAGAAGATTTTGGACTAAATTTTTATATTCAAATGTAATTCATATAAAAAGCAGTTAAATTTATAATTATGTAGCAGGTATTTAAATTTTAGTGTACATGTCTGCTAAATACACACATATGCTAGAATAATTTAATTTCAGAGATTTAAAATATTTTTTATCATAATATGCAATACCATTACTATGGAAACATGCCGTTTTGTTTTCTTCAATCATGTCATTTTTATATCCTTGAACTCAGATTATTACTTATTAATGGGAAATTGCGTATTATGTTATTTTTTTTAAGATGTCGGACCCATTGCCAATTTCACCTATAGGAATATTCACTGCTTTAAAAGTTAGGATATAATAAGATTCTTAAGAAGATTTCTGCAATTATGCGTTATTATTGTTGTAAAAAAAGCCAAAATTGTGCAATAGAAATTGCTTGCTGAATTTAATTTCAGATATATATATATTTTTTAATTCGTCGCTTCATTTAAACTTAGCAACAAATTAAGAGTTATTTTCATAATCAGAGTTATTTACACAATATACGGTAGATTAATTTACTCTTGACTATAAAGGAATTAGCAAGCCTATTTATTTGCCTGTGTGTTATTATGCTCTTTAGAAAAATGCAAAATAAATCTCCGGTTCAAGTATTCACCAAAATGCTTATTGCTAAAATTTTTGTATAACTAACTTTATTTATCATTGTCAGGTTTATTTAAGACATGAATATTTCGACATTATTTATTGGATCGTATTTTGGCGAGTAATTCAGTTTGTTTTGTCACTAACTCTGGTAAATGTGTAACAATATTGTTGCATCAGTCTTAATGTTTGACGTAGACCATCACAATGGAGTCGATTACAGATGATTAGAAAGATTTTATTTGATGCAAGAGGTTTATTTTTTGCAAGATTAAGTCATCAAGTTTTATAACGTGTAAACGGTTACATGATTGTAAATGCTCTACAAAATGAAAAGGCAGTGAAAATGTCGTCATTTTAATTTTATTGAAACAATTCAGCTTTAAAAACACACTTTTTTATATTCCACTTTTGTTTGAAATATGAAAGTTAAACATTCTTTTTTGACAGCAAATTGTTCAATAATTTTTTTTTACGGTATTTACTCTGCTGGAATCCAAAGAGAGGAAACAGTAATAGTAGATCTGCACAAGAGGACGTTTATTAAGAAATATAACGTAACATTCAGTGAGATTAAGCTACCAGAATCACATATTGCGCGAACTGAGATCACAGGAGTTCAAGAACTATTAATCGAAAATGAACCACCTGAACATTATTCGTGTTCTATGGTCAATCTTTGCAATCATTCTAATGGATTCTAATTTAGTAATGTCAGATCAGAGACCATTTTAATTCCTGTTGTCATAAGGGTCACATTATCCTACCAAAAGTGAACTGTTATTAATCAACTAAAAGAATTGCTGGTTAATAGCTAAATTTTGTCCAACGCTTAAGATAATATAATATTGCAATGGCGTTCGCATCGTTTTCAGCAATGAGCAAAGTCCAGCTGAAGGTCCAAATTGTTTAAAATACAAGTTCAAATTTATTTCATTTAATCCAAGGTTCATTTGGAAATACTGACCAGCGCAGCGGGCATAGCCTGCTAGTCTAATAAATAAAAAATTCTGACCCTAGCGGCTTTTGCATTCAACTGCGAATGTTTTGTTGTGTGTAAATTTGATAGTGCTATCCTGTTCTAAGACTACATTTTTACAATCCGTCATGCATTTAATACTAATCTAGGATTAAAGCCAATTTTGAATAAAAGAGTGCCTGATAAAAATGTTTATTTAAGCGATTATTATATGTTAATAAACGTTAGTAGTAAGCGGAGCAGAGTAAATTTAAAGTGCTGCTGGAGTTAATTAGTCGACAACATATATTTTATTTTTATGTTAGATAAATTATTTATATTTTTAAATAGGGTATCATTAGCGACAATTATTCAACGGCTGATAAAACTGGCGTAATGCAAACCCACTAATTAAACAGATAATAAACATGATGCAGTAATTTTTATGATATAGATATCATTAAAAATTCTGATTATTGAAGAAGTATTTTTAACAATTTATGAGTAAATAAATTTTAAACCGATATGGTAAGAATAAAAATGTTGAAATGAAGCATAGAAGCATCCTTAATACCCCATTATGATTTTCCGGTTGCCCGCATACTTATATACATGACAAATTTTGAACAATATTTTTCAATGGGCGTTCATGATTGAATAAGCAATCACTGCTGTGGAACAAAATGTTTATCTTCAAAAACAACTATTTATCATCATTTTTAAACTACATACTTAGGTTAACCTTTAAAGATATCCATCCATAAAATAAGTGAATAGTTGAATAAACAACTGCATTGTTTATTCTAATGTTTAAAGAGTTCATTAAAAAATATTTTTTTTAAATTTAAAATTACGTGTGGAATAGTTTATTCAAACGCAATTTTATGAAATACGTGAGCTATAAACTTCATAAACGAATTTTTGAAGTGGGATTTAAAATATTTTACTATTGATTGCGTGAATTCAGTTGAATGGAAAATTTTACATATATTTTAAAACTTAAAAAATATATAAAGAAAGCTTTATCTTTTAAAATTAAATTATGCAATTTAAATTTACAAAAGAAAGGGAAATTAAAAATAAAAACACCTTAAATACGTTAATGAATTTCATAATTTGGCGCTGCAGCGTGCGTTAAATTATCAAACACACTATCATTTTTTTTTTTAAATATAGAATGATACGCAATACAATATATTAAAGGAACATAAAAGACAAATATACCAGCTCAGTTAATTTTTACTAACAGATTTTTAACTTATTCAAACATACATGATTCGTTTTCCATTTACATAATATAACAAAAAGAACTCCAAATATAGAAATAAAGGAAAATTTTATTACCAAGAAATATCTTATTAGAAATTTATAAACTATGCTGATATATGAATTTGCTAACGCCGATGTCAGAAATTAAAATACTAATTTAAGTTTACCACTCTACGCAAAGTTTAATGTCTTATAAAAATGAAATAAAAATCCATTTGGAATACGCACTGCAAATGTAACTTCATTATCATATAATTATGTGACAAGAAGTGTATATAATATTCAAGATAACAATCTTTAACATGATCAAATTTTAGACATACATACATTGCAAAAAAGACAAATGGTTCTAAATCGATGTCAATATATTATAACCACGAAGTGAAATAATAAATATCAATAATCAATATAGTGAAATAATCAATTTTGACAACCCAGAACGTTTGTTTTGTAAATGATATCAATTCTGAAATAAACATTGGCATGTTCAACACCATGTTTTAGAGAAAATCATGGTAAATTAATCTCATTAACTTTATCATTAAAAGTGATAGAACTTTGATAATCTTGAATGTGTAAAATCAATTATGAAACTGTCAGTGTTTATTATACTAGGTAAAGAAAATAAATAACGAGGCAGTGGTTATTTCATACAATTTATTTAATGTTATTTAAAAGTACTGTCCACAAACGTTTAGCCATTTATTCCATTGTGTTAATCCTCACATAATGCCATTCTCGTAAGAAAATGTTTCGCTGTTATTTGATTCAGTTGCGCTCGCACTCCTTGTCTTCATCGTCCGTTTCAAACCGTTCTCCCCGTAGTGCCGTTTTGAGCTCACCGAAGTTTTGGTGTCACATGATGAGCCATCCACTTTCGCAACCTGCTGGTCTGTAATACGCTTTGGTGCTTCACTCTACGCTTAATCACAAAGCGACATGCGTTTTCGGGAAAGCGCTTACTCTATTCCTTAACACTTGATAGGAAGATACAATGCTTCCCACAAATCTTATCCATTCGCCGATGGATTTTACAACACCCTGTACGTTACGATGTCGAAAAGGGTACAACAACCCTTCGCACGGCTTTGGATGCCTCCATTACGCATCGCTTTTAGAAACGGAATGAATGGAGTTGTCAGCTGGCCAATTATCATCATTTAATCATTGTTTTCATGACACGTACCATCATCTAGTGAGTGAAAAGCGTGCAAATCCTTTTTGTCATACCAGCTACATAGCAGCTACATAGCAGCTACATTGACAGGGCTCATACGCATCAAGGGATTCATGGGATTGTAAGTGTTTTAATACCAGAGATTTCGTAAAGTACTGGTCTCCATATATGAAGGAATAACTTTTTTTCATTAAATAAGACAAACAATACTCTAAAAATATTATGATAAAAGGTCCTTGAAAGTCCCTGAAGCACGCGAACCTTGATTTAAAGCCCGTCTCCATACTAATAACATATTTATGGTTTAATCGTCTCTGCCTCGTTATTTATTGACTGTACCGAAGAGAATTGTTCGCATCCTTAGAACTAATATCCGTGTTTTAGTAAACTGATTAACACTAGAAAGACGGGAATTTCTACTCAAGTTTATAATAATATTTAATACCAGAATTTTTATTTCAAACTGTTTAACTTATTTGGATAGCCCTTTTTCCCTTTACGTCTTTTAAACTTTTTTATAAAAAAAAAAAATCCTTTTTGAACCGAAATATATGCTAATGCTTGGGGCCAAAATGGCCCCTTGCCGTCATTCTAGTGTTAAAACATTACAAAAACTACTCGTAAATGTTTCATAAAACCAGTGAGAAAAAAAATCATGGTTTTTTATAAACAATTCTTTAAATATAAAAATTGTATTGGCTTTTGAAGTTCTTAAAGATGAAAAAAGCTTTTTAGGATCGTGGGTAACTCGGAAGAAGTCATTCTATAGTCTGATACATGTCTATATACATATAAGTAGCTTAAGTATGATTTTTCTTTGACAGTACAGTTAATAAACATATATCTGCAATGAATAAAATAAAAAAATGTTGAATTTGAACACAAAATAATTATAAAAGAGTATAATAAATATTAAAAGTAATTTATCAACCTAATTAGAATTTTTCTGTAAATGCCATTGTTATTAAAAATTGTTATTGGGAAAACTTATCATAACATTTTATTAAGAAAAATAATAAAATTGGTAAATTTCGCAAACGAAACGCGGTGACATGTAAACATCTGCGAGTTTTATCTTGAAACCTCAAGAGTGTTACTTAATAATTCCAGAGACATTATTTTCGAAACTACTAGACAGGTCGTTTATTAATGACAGTTTTGTTTCCTAAATTTTGAACTTCTGGGATTTAACTTATTAGATTCTGAGATTTATTTCAAAGATACTTACTTTTCACAGAAAATTGAAACTTTATTGAGTTATGTTAATAAGTAAGTTTCATTAAATAAGTTATGTTTGCCTCCCAAAGTATGAAAATGTTAGAATATTAACGGTTACTTGTCAAGAACAGAAGCACTTATCTTCATACTATAAATTTTATTACATTCTCTAAGTTGAATTCGTTCAATTGTTTTAAATTGGTAAATGCTACAAAACAGTTCAAACCATTTATTTTTACTTATGTAAGGAATGCAATTTCGATGATTGTTATCTTACATATTAACTTTTATTTTTTAAGACACATATACCTAAAAACATTCAAACAGTCAATGCTTTGGCCTTTGAATAAAATTAGTAGGATGCGCCAATCCAAAACTTTCTTCTTTCTCAAACCTGCTAATATTTTGAAAAGTAGTTTACACGTGTTATTACTTCAATCTTACATCAACTTTAATTTTCAACTTAATTTTGTGCTTCATTTTACTAATCGGACTAAAAACAAGTTAATTTCAATCTTAAATAAAATAAATCAATAAAATCAATATTTTTGTTATTTTGTACATCCGCTGCTTGAGATTCGCAGCATTTGCTGGATGCGAATGCCCGACACCTCATGAACAGCCGATGCACAATCGAGAAAAAGCACTTTTACAGTGCCCTCTCCTGGCGGATTTCTACGAGATTTAGGAGTGACCTGCTGACCATTGCCAAAAACATACACGTGAAATTTGGTTAAATTTTTTTATACAATTTATTACTTAACTCCATGTACTTTTTGATGGAACAAATAAGATGGTAATATCTCAGGTAATGGAACTCCAGAAATCGCTGGATACGGAATTCCACTAGATTAATTTTAACACAATTATTCTAATTGCTAAATAAATCATATTAGATGTAAATTTCCAACTGGGCATTGCCAGTTGTGCGTATCCAGCGATTTCTGGAGTTCCATTACCTGAGATTTATTCTGTTGAGCTGAACCAGATTTCAGACCAGATGCTATAATCATATGGTTAGCTGGGTGAAAAAATTCCACCAGATTCGTCCGGGATAGCTCAGATAGTAGAGCACTGGCGGCTTCAGCCAGGAGATCCCTGGTTCGAATATAGTCTGGACATTTTTCGCCCAGTTGGAAATTTACATCTAATATCATTTATTTACTAATTAGAATAATTGTGTAAAAATTAATCTAGTGAGTTTGAGAAATTTATTGTGTTAAACTGACTATTAGTACTTAACAAATTTCATTTTAAGCTATTTTACATCGTTCTTCCGTAAAGTAGCGGTTACAAGATTCATTTATATTACAAAAAAATATGACGGGTAAAAGATTCTTAGAAATTCATTGATGTTCTTTATTATTTACTAATCTTAAAATACAACAGTTTATATGGAAATGATGTTACAAAAAATGTTTAGTATGTTTCACCATCTCTATTGTTCAGTAATTTTCGGAGACGTAGAGCATACTTATAAAAAGTCCTTACGACCGACGTTGCTTTTATATTCCTTCTGTACTATCGTCGTATTTCACACGAAAAAATAATCTTGCAGCTATTTTTTTTTTAATATTGTCTAATTATTTAATTTTATGAACAAAAATCCGGGTAAATATTTGACTGAGACACTCTATATATTTAAGTAAATATATGACTACGATGCTAGTTCCATAACACTGTAAATAACTTATGTAACGTTGTTCCATAAAATTGGTGGCAGCCTTGTTGCTTACATTTTGTCAAGTAATTTAAGCGATGTAGCTGGTGTTACACTAATGTGTAATATTACACCAGTTACATCTATTTAAATTACATCATTATATAAGTTAAATTATTCCATAAAATTGGAGGCAACATGTTGCCACGAATTTTATGGATTAAGTTACAAAATTTTTTCACACTGCAAAAATATTATTTGTTTTATTATGCTTGTCAGATACATAATAATTAATGTGATACAAATCTATAAAGGCAAGTAAAAAAACACTTACCGATCCAAGGTAGGTCGCCTTCTTTATGAGTCAGAATTCTAGACACTGAGAACAGATTCGGTAATTAGAATAATTCACAAGACATTTAGAAAATGATGGGAAGATTTCTTGACTGTTGTATTATTTATATCATATTAATTTACACAAACTATTTACAGATATGCACATAAGTTGGATTAGTATTGAATTCGGTATAATCATGTTTGATGGGGGAAAAAACTGCATCTCAAAAATCATTCTTCGTTCGTTCTAAAAACAAAAAGTTTCTGTTGCCAAACGGCAAAAATAAAAATTCCTCATTCGAAGAGAAAATGTCCATGGAGGACAGTGTTTTGCAATAATGCTCGACATCCCTCCAAATTTTAAAATAATTGTTCTGGACATGATCTGGATATGAAATTTCAAATGATAAGTTTTAGTCAGTGACAAATGGCAATATTGTATAAATACAAAATGAAATGTTTCAATGACATTTCAAAGGAAAAATAATTTTCAAGTTAACTGTGCAAATGTAATATGAGAGAATTACAATTAAGCAATTACGTTTACGAAGAAGCTGTTTACTGCAGAAGCTGTTTCCTGCATAAAGGGAGGTGACTTTTTTAAGTGGTGTTGAAAAGTTGCTGCACGTAGGACAACATGTAGTATAAGGGCACATAAAAACAGCATGTGAGCCCGAAAACTACTCTTCGATGTTGGAAAATTTTTCTTTCTTCAGAATTTCCCTCCTTCCACTATAAAAATCTTAAAAATACTCTGTCATTTTTATTTAAGCTAATCTGTAAAAATGCTTTTCTTATGTCTGATATTACACCAATTTTCTTCAATCGGAACCGATTTATTAATGAAGGGATAAGTTCTACTAAATTGAGACATTACAACAAACAATCGTTAATAGAGGATGAGCCTTTTTCCCTAGCGGACTCATAAAAAAGGGTGTATTCGGGTTGCAGAATTTTCTTCTATCACTGCTCTGTGTGGCAGAAAAAATTCAGCTTCCGTTCCTGGAGTTGATTCGACCTCCTCAATAATGCCCTCTTGAAGCCACTCATTAAATACCGCTTCATAGGCAGCTAAATTGCCGGATTGTTTTAATGAATGTACGTAGTTTTTTAATATAGATTCTGCAATTTTCCGAGCACTGGGGATAGGGGGGTGCCAACAATCCATGGAAGACTAACCTGATAACGTCCTTCATTGTTTATATGAATATTTTTGTTGAAATATTCTTTTACGGCTTGTTCGCGTTCTAAACTAGACCCTTTGTCACCGGGATCAAGAATTCCAAAAGTGTCTAATCGCCATAAATCTGTGAGTTTTGCTTCATTTACGCGTAAGGATAAAACAACTTTTGTGGAATCGTTTGTATCTTGTTCATTAGTTTTATTAGTCATTACACATCAATGTCCAGGTCCACCCCAATTTGGTCTGTATAGCAGTTAAATTACTATCCAAGGTTTTAATTTTCCCCGTTAATAACTTTCCATAAATATCTGCTCCGATAAGTAAACTTATTTCTTGTGCATTTGTAATTTTTTGCTTTCCTGTATATGCATCGTAATCTGAGAATTTTATCTAATTTCTTTTAGCTTCCTTTATCCAAGGCCCATTTTTTATTTTTGGAACCTCGGCACATATTTTGTCTTGATCATAGGCATCAAAATTGCATTTAAAATTATCTTCTAAATTACTTAAATATATTTTATACCGCTTATGAAAGTGTGTTCCTTGAATACGACCAAAAAGCCCGTGAATCATTTTTTCTTCTCCTACAGCTTCATATCCCATTCGATTAATAATATCCTTAGTTAAATATGAGCGATGGCTACCAGAATCAATCAAACATCGTACTAACATGTGTTTATTTTGATCTTTTAAGTCCAAACGGACAGTTAAAGTCTGCATTAATACTGCGCGATTACAAGTTTTATTTGATAATGTCGTGCTTTCATTATTTTCTTGTGATCTGGCAGCTCCTTTTTCGGGACATAAAATTCTATAATGCCGTTTTAAACAATTACTGCATTTAACAAATTTTTTACAATATTTGGCTATGAGCCCTGTATTTTCGAGACAAACAAAACAATAACCATACTGCTATAAAGTTGTTTTTTTTTACCCTGTAATGATTTATTTTTAAATAATTCACATTCGATCAAGAAATTTTTTTCTTTACATTCCGGGCATTTAACTTGTTTAGAAAATGATGCAGTTTCATTTATTAAGCCAGATACGGCAGGAATCATTTTTGCGACTACTTGTCGCGCACCCGACTCCCAGACGTAACGTCTGCGTTCGAAGAATCTTGATTAGCGATTAAAAAAGCAGTTCTTTCTCGGGAAATAAATTCCATTTTCAAATAATCAATTATTTCCTAACTTTTAATTCTACATCATTACCACATTTTTTTGTTATTTGGAACACTGTGTCAGAAGGTAATAATTTAATTAGGATGGGGGGAGAGAAGCTCTGAATAATTTTTAATCTCTAATCCAAGAGATTTCAGATTTCTAATTTCAGTCTGACAAGTGTCCAGCAATCTGCGGAGTATATAAACGTCACTGGATTTCTTTACTGAATTAAGTGATAAAAGTTTATTAAGGTGTGATTTAATTACCAAATGTTTCTCACCGAAACGTTCTTTTAGAGTTTACATAGCAGATAAATAGTTACTGTTGATTAAACTATAACCTTTTATTGAGTTAGCAGCATTTGAAGTCAGATATGACTTTAAATAATTGAATTTTTCTACGTCAGACAATTCTACATTTTCATGAATTGCAGATTCGAATTGGTCCAAAAAATTGCCAAACCGAAGGATCGCCGTCAAATTTTTCAGTAACTGGTTTGGGTAAATTTATGCGAATGGATTCCAACCCCCGAATTACAACTCATTTTTCGGAGTTGTTTATTGTCGTAGTACAAAAATTCGAGTTAGAATTAGTTTCTAATTTCAATGGAGCCCTTTTTACTTTCGTTTTCCAAATTACCAAATTCGAATTATACTCATCACATTTTAAGTCTTCAGCTTCTAATTCATCTAATTTAATATATTTTTGAATTTCAGTATCGAGATAATGAAGCTCTCTTTCTTTCAAATCTAACTCAGCGAGAAACTGCTCTAATGCCTCTTCATCGGCGCTATTTTCTGAAATTGCCGCTTCTATTCTATAAATTAATTTCGTGGTTTGAGATCTAAACGTAGTGCATTTGTTTTAATAACTGCATCCATTCTCTTAAATCAATGTTATAACTAATAAATTTATCAAAAACAAAAAATGGTTACAATTATCGTATATAAAGAAAGCACTTTATTAAAGATTCTAATTCAATGAATTTCTTATTATTCTGACTCAAATACTTTAGGCAGTCGCTGTTTCGGGCACCAGAAATGTCAGATACACAATAATTAATGTGATACAAATCTATAAATGTAAGTGAAAAAAAAAAGAACATTTACCGATCCAAGGTAGGTCGCCTTCTTAATGAGTCAGAATTCTAGACTCTGAGATCAGATTCGGTAATTAGAATAATTCACAAAACATTTCGAAAATGATGGGAAGATTTCTTGACTTTTGTATTATTTATATCGTATTAACTTACACAAACTATTTACAGATATGCACATAAGTTGAATTAGTATTGAATTCGGTATAATCATGTTTGATGGGGAAAAAACCCGCATTCAAAAATCATTCTTCGTTCGTTCTAAACACAAAAAGTTTCTGTTGCCAAACGGCAAAAACAAAAAGTCCTCACTCGAAGGAAAAATGTCCATGGAGGACAGTGTTTTGCAATAATGCTCGACATCCCTCCAAATTTTAAAATAATTGTTCTGGACATGATCTGGATATGAAATTTCAAATGATAAGTTTTAGTCAGTGACAAATGGCAATATTGTATAAATACAAAATGAAATGTTTCAATGACATTTCAAAGGAAAAATAATTTCCATGTTAACTGTGCAAATGGAATGTGAGAGAATTACACTTAAGCGTAAGAGAATTACACTTACGTTTACGATTACTTAGAAGAAATGCATTCAAACAGATTTCCAATACAAAAGATGCAAAAATTATGTTTCTACAAGGAAAACAGTTAAATTTGAAGTAAAAAAGCCTGAAAAAATCACTTGAAATAACTAGGGACTAAATAGCATTTATTCAAAATACTGTAAATGATTTTCAGATGCGTCTTTTAAATTTCAAAATGCTTTATTTTGATCTTTGTATTGGGATATATTAGTCCAGCTTAATATAAAATGTTATTCTTTATTTAGATTCATGAATTATATTTTTAAATAATAAGCAAATCGCCGCGAAAGGACTATTATTTAAATTCTTTATATTCCTTAAATGCAGTAAAAGATTATAGATCTAATGCCTTTAATGAGTTTAATTCGAATATGTTATTGTTTTAGTAATATGATAAATCACCGTTTAGGATAAGCTACGCTATGAAATACATTTAACAAATGTTACTTAACTTCATTTTTTTTGCAATTATTGCATATTTCGTGTTCATTGAAAATTGTTCCAGCGGAAAAATTACGTCCTATTCATTTCTATCTTCTTTTATAATATACTCGACTTTAGCTGAACAACGACGTTTAGTATCAATCCACTACGCGTCCTATGTAATATAATTTGATAGATAATTCGGTATAGTAATTAAAAGAATTATTTCTTAAAATAGTTACCTTCTATAATAAATTGAGTCTATGAAACTAGCTCGATGTGTGTTTGACATTGTAAATTCTGTATCCTTTTTTTTTAAAATAAGAAATGTGATATTTATAAAATGCCACCTTGAATTATAATGCACACACGTAGATATGCACTATCTGCATGATTGCAAGTGCTTGTAAGGCATAATTTAAAGTGAGTTTCAATTGCAAATTTTATCATGCATCACATGAAAAACTGAATAAAATATAGCAATCGGATATAGAATTGAACTTTAAATGAAAATGTAAGGCGTTATTTTTATGTGTACAGTACCATTTTCAGCTTCGGTTTAAAAAAACTGTTTTGTATCCTAACTGTAACACGAAAAGAACCAAGAGCAGACAATTTGACTGCTACCAAATATGTATAATTTGATTTGAACCAGAGATTTCTTTCAAAAAGTGTTAAAAATATGTACACGGTGGTTATTTTTAAAGTTGTGAAAGTAAAAACCTATAACAAAAGAACCACTGTTCCAAATGGCCTGAAATTTAACAAGCATGCTGTGATGATGGAATAAACATATAATCACATATCATTATTTATCTCCCTTTTAAAATTAAATTCCCCTTTTTACAATTTATAATTTAATCTATGCTTCTTTTCCTTTTCAAAAAAGTATATATATTTCTTCTCTTTTACGCTTAATAAATTACATTCACTTTATATTCCAGGCTTACTCAAAACCACCAGTAAAATAAATAAAAAACAAAACTACTTTCTCATCTTAAAAGCATTACTGTGCTAGCATACTTTCCTTCTGTTAATGAATGTATAAAACAAGATACTCTTTGACCGTATGCTCCTATGGCAGCAGTATTTAAACGCCCATTGTTAATTTGCCGTTTGATAGTCAATACAAATGCCTTTTCGGCCCGAAACATATCCTGTTAATATTAAAATCGGTGCCTGGTATCTGCGTTGCTTCTTCTAAATATAACTTTCCCATTGCCGAGCCTTTTCATATCATACTGTTCGTTAAAATTTCAGTTACTTAAGCTACTGAATCGTTGGACTGATTTTTAATTCAAAAATGTCCGTTAGGTGACATATTCTTTGAGGTTATAATTGTGCAAAGTTCAAAGTTTTGCGGCTCTATGAACTTACAATCAAGGCAATTGCACGACACTCTATCTCTGGCCGCACTACTGTAAAGATGTAGCATTTTTATCACCTGTATTCCAGGTGTCACCCCGCGAGAATATTATATTGCTCGCTTGTCTTTAATAAAATGCCACATGCATATTTTGGACATTTTATCTGAATCTCTGTCATGGCCTGAGTTATTCACGTATATGTACAATGTACTTGATAATTGATCCGGTGAAATGTATTTAACTTAAAATTAATAACTCAAGTTATCCAGTAAAGTAAATCTATAGCATGCATGCTCACAAAGTAATGGAATTTTTTTAGGCGTGGTTTGAAAGAAACTTAAAATCGTACCGACTGATGACGCTGTAAGTTAATAGAAACAAAGAACATCGTCAGTTTGTGGAAAACATTGGATGGTAATTTCAGAAAAAGAAAGCTTTACTACGCATATCAAAAACATACAGAATGCAGTAATAGGGAAAAGGAACTGCAAACAACTTCGCAGAAAAAGACTGAAATAAAAATATGGAGTAATGCATTCTTACTGAACTGCGCAACTAAAGCAAGAGATTTTCAATCTGCTGTCCACCGTTTTCAGTTACGAGTTAGAAACGTGAAACCGAATGTTCCACAACATAGAGAAAAGTATCCGGCTGGATGCGGGGGATCTGGTGCACAATGCGTGACTTCAGGTCAGGTAAGTTTGTAACATCACCACAATACACAATTTTCTTTAGGTACCAACAGAGCCAGAAATCGCAGAGATTGAGATCAGGAGACCAAACTGCCCAGGCTGTTGAGAAAATGCCGCTTATAATCCGATTATTTCCGAATGTTCTCCGCAGGAAATCCTTAACTTTTTTCCAATGTGTGGAGTAGCACTATCTTGCATAAATACGGTGCTATCCACACACTGACTCTGCTGGAGGGTTCGAATGACGTAACTGAATAGCAGAAATTTGTAGCGGTTGGCATTAACAGTGCAGGTAAAAGGATCTTGCAGGAGTGACTTCATCGAAAAAGTATGGACCAACGACAAACTCTGCCTTAAACCCGCAGAACAGAGTCACCTTTGTGGAACAAATAGGTAAAACGAGAAATATTCAGATTTTCTGTATCCCATATTTGGCAGTTCTGTGTTTTAACTGCGTTCTGCATGTGGAAGGGAGACTTATCTTTCCACGAATTGCTGTAGGGTTATGCGATGTCCAATCCACTTCCATGCGCGCATTGAATTTGCACTTCCGAAACCAGAATATTTAATGTTCTGGTTTTATAAGGTCTGCAGCAAGGTATTCTTGCGCATGGGTTATTTTGTACGGATAGCATCGCGTGATTTTTCTCAAAACTTTATGAACATCATGTCGAAGGTTCTGGGAATGTCCCTTGAACTGCAGCTTCCCGCACCTCTACTGGATCCGTCTTCTAATGCAGTAGCTATGATTTCCACAGAAGCCACATGAACTGGTTTCCTTCTTGTTCCGGATTTTAAGCTCCAGAATTAGTCTATTCAAATTTCGAAACCATCTTCCGCAGGCCTTCTGTCGTCATTGAACATTTTCGCAAATTTTTAAGTGCTCTAAATCTACTAAGAGCAGTTGCTGTGCTGACATTATTCTGAAAATACAGCTTCACTAACAACTCACGGTCTTAATTGTACAGTCATTGCGAGTATATCCGTAGAATAATGAACACGAGGTATAACAGCTTTACGTTTTTATCGCCACAGTGCGTGCGTCGTGCGCATGCTCGACTCCCGACTTCATTCCAAATACAGCGCCATAAGTCGGTGCAATTTTAACCATGCCTAAAACATTCTCACTGCTTTGGGAGCATACTGGTGAAATTTCAGATCATTTCGATCAGTGTTTCTTTTGTTATAGAGTTTTACTTTCACAGCTTTAAAAAATCACTCTGTATATCATACAAAATTAAATTAAACAGATAAGTTAAAAAGCTTTAAATAGAATTTCTGGTTTACATTTTCTTTATAAATCTTGAGGGAAATTTCCAGTGTTTGTACTGTTAAGCATTATGCATTGAAACAGATCCTGTTTAAAAGAAATTGGAAGGTGTTATATATGTGTATTTTGTTAGAATATTAAACGCACTAACTTGAGCATAAAAATTAGACATTTGTGCTTTCTTAAATATAAACCAAAATAATACTGATAAATATATATCTATAATTTGTAATATGTAATACAATACAAGCACATAAGTAATCAGCTGTACCAAATTTCTAACTTCAATCACTGCGGAATGATAAAGAAATTATATTGATAAAACAACGTATGATAATAAAAATACGTATAGAATTCTAATGTATATCTATCTATACTTACTAATGTTTATTACTATGAATATTTTAAGCATAAAAGTAACAAAAAGAAAGCAAAAAGCACAACTCTACCATTTATTTATTTATTTATTTATTTTTAACTTTCTGATAAGGTTTATGCCATCTTTCTATTTCGTAAAGATCCATTTATCATTTTGTTATTAAAAAAAATATATATTCATTGAGTATTAAGCAAAAACTATTTTTTCTATATGATTGCAAATTCTCATTATTTTGACAATATTATTCTTTTATATTCGATTTTTCCTTTACATAATGCTTTTTCTTAATTTAAATAACCTTTTTTCACAATTTTCAAAATATAATTAAATTATTTTTTACCATTAGTAAAACTAAAAAACCAATTCATAATCCTAAAAAAGTAAATTTAATTTTTTTACTCTAAATGCAAAGCAAGGTAAATCTCAGTTTTCTACCAAGAACTTTTTATAAATAATGACGGAGAGGTAAAAATGCGAATTTTAACTTTTAAAAATTAAATTACTTTAAAGTAATGAGAAAGTTTTTTAATATAGTTCTAAAACAACATTCTGAGTATACTTAAAAACACATAAAAATCGTCAGTTTCATTCATTGGTTACAAAAAAAATATATATATATATATATATATTTATTTTAGTTAAACAAAATTATAAATCTGTCATGGTTCATGTTTTTTTACTTTTGATGCTTCTTCAAGAACGCCTTTCGAATAACAAATTATAAAAGTAGCCTTGAAATAAATCAAAAATTCTATAAAACGAAGCTTAATTAAAAGATTTTTTTTATATTTTTAAGAACTATATTGATTATTGATAATGATATTATTAACAAAGTGAATGCAATTATAAACAAAATAATGATATTATTAACAAAAGTATTCTATAAATGTAAATAAGAGGATCTTTTAAAACTTTTTCTAAAATAACTAATAACAACATTGCGTACGCTCTGAGAAATATTTTCTTTAATTCACGGAAATATTCATGGCAGCACTGCTACCAGAATATATCAAAGAATCGAAGAATGTCCGTTTCTTATTTTTCTGTGACAAGAAAGAAAATATCCGTCACTTGAAAAAACATCGGGTTTTTTTTTTAATTATAGAACAGAAAAATTCCGTAATTTGAAAAAAAATAATAATAAAGATTAAAAAAAAACTGTCTCTTTCTTCCGATGATGGCATGCCCCACCAGTGGCCGAGAGGTTCTCATCTCGAAGCTGGTAGACGGGAGGTGCTCCGTTCGATCCCAATCGCGCCCGTCGGCTTAATCGTTCGGAGTTTTCGTGCTTTTCTTCGAACCTTGGATTTCCAAGCGTAAATACGGGTTAGGTTCCCTTAGAAAGACCCCCACGGACCCCCCCCCATTAGGGCATATATCCCTCGTGATGATAATTGGCCGTCATAAACACAACCAACCAACCAACCGATGATGGCATTGGCGTTGAACCCGGACGCGTTTTGAACTCCGTATCATAACCAATAAGCCAGAGCTTGCTTAGTAGATGCACAGACTTTTCATATAAGACTTCTCCTATCTTCCCTAAGAGGGTAGATGATGAGTTTAAAATGAAGATATTGTTTTTTTTTTTAATCAAGGGATTAGGTAAGGCGTGGTAATTTTTTTGTTTGGAAAGCTCGCTAATCTAAACATATTTTCAGAAGATTTTGTCGTTATGAAATAATTGTTGGTGTTTTAACTCTTACAGAATACCAGAGGATAAAAATTATTAGATATTAGATATAATTAGATTATCATCATAGGTTTTTAATCACAGATAATTTGCTTGTTAGATGTAAAATATGAATATTATATTTTTAATTAAATTCGAGAAGAAATGTTTCTTGTTTTTTTAAACAAATCTATTTTTTTAAGTTAAATCAACAACTATATATTTTTTAAATGTGTTTCTTTAGAATATGTTTTACATGCGGATATTTTTGAAACACTCTAAAAAAGTAAATTATGAATAAGTTTAAATGAATGACAAAAATTGCTTCTTTAATTAATTCGAATGCATTATCTTAATTTGTTTGTTTGTAAATAAATAAATAAAAATATTGTAATTATCGGTTGGGGAAAGCATGTTTTCTAAGAGGAAATTATTTCTTTAAAAATGACGGATAATTTAGTGTATAAAGACGAATTTTTTGACAGTGTCTGTTATGTTAGATTAATAATAAACACCAATCTAAATATGCACCTGTTTAAATACATATGCTGAATTAAAAAATTTTAAAAAACGCATTGCCAGAGATACGATAAGTATATAATATGGCAAAAATATCATATATATTTTAAATTGATAATAACGGATTTATATTATTAGTTATGGAAACAGTTCTTTTTTTTATATTTTTGTGATTTGTGAGAAACTACATTATAAGTTTAAAAAATAAAATACAAAATTAAAGCATCATAATGAAAATACCAACCAATACTAATCAATATGAGTGCGTTTTTTTCTTCTTCTTTTTTTTTTTTTTTTTTTTTTTTTTTTTTTTACTTGCGAAGATGATTAAGGTTATTGTGCCTAAATTCGAGGTGCGAGAACTCCTAAATGTGACAATGTTTTTCTATTTAAACTCTTAACGCAAGAATCGTATGTATATAATCAGAAATCCGATTTTCAATAACAAAACCCGAAACATTTCGTCGTGCCTTCTGTGTCTTTTAAAGAAATCTTTTTCTTTTCAGAAATCTTTAAAAAACTTCCCATTGCAATACACATCGTTCATTGTAAAACGCTCCCATATTCTCTAAATGCAGCAAAAAATCTCGAAAATGGTTCACAGTTTTACTTCTATATCATTTACTTTGAAGATCAAAGAATCTTATGGACGTCAAGAACTGCAAAGACTGTTTCATTTACATGAAATGTAATCTCAGTAAAAGGCGACAAATTTACAAAATATTCTACGCATTTTGGTGACTGGTTTTCTTTAGGGACCTATAAGCGACGAACTGTACGCCCTAAATGCGGAGAGACTTTTAGGAGATTAACTGAGGTAAGTTCGTATTGAATTTTCATATGTCATATTTAAATGGTGTTTGTTTAATTAAGCTGTGTTGAATTATCAAATTTCAACATTACCCTCCTTCAATAGTGATGTTTTTTTTTTTTTTTTTTTTTTTTTTTTGTTTTTTTTTTATTGTGTACTAAAATATAGATATCAAAGGATCAAAATCGAAAAATACATATCCTTAATATTTTTAATAAAAAAAAAACTGGTATTTTTCTATTCAATCGTTGTGCTGTCGCAAAATCATCTTTCGATCCCAATGCTATTCAGCGATATAAAAATTTAATAATTATCAGAAATATCGATTAAATGAATTAATTACTTCTTTAGCATTCATACCCAAAAATGACTTGGCTGAGAAAAATTTAGCTACTAGAAATGCTTTCAGAACTGACCTGTTTCCTGGAATAAATCAATTTCTGTTAAGGACTTTCATGTTAATTAATCAAATATAAATATTGATCTTTCTGCTAAAGACGACAATATGTTTCCTGATTATCAAATTTGATATTGTTTCATAAAGATTGTTAATAAAAAATTAACAACTAAAGCTGACTGTTGTGCAAGATAAATTTTTCCCCGATAAATTGATTAAAGCGAAGGTAATAATACAAATTGCTTAATGATGTTTGATGTGGCTGTTCAAACAAATTTAGCATTGCATAAAATATATTGATGACGATCTTTAATGTTTACAAATTAATGAATGCATATTTTAAAAACACTAACGTATAAAACCAGATCAGATTGTATTCTTGAACAGTCACAGCTGTGAACAGAACAGTGCAACTAGAATCACATTCAAAAATATATCTTCCTGAGATTAATCAATCACATATCCATTGTTAAAGCTGTTTGTTAAAAACAGTTCCATCGACAAATCAAATTACAACCAAAAAGCGATAACTTTAAAATAAAAATTTGCTGAATATTTAACAAATGAAGCATACGTAAAAAAATAAAAGAGGACAATGAAGTGATAAAGAAAAATCCAAGACAAAAAATTGGAAAAGAGGGAACAATTAAAGCTTAAAAAAACAAAAACGGTATTTCAAAAATTAAGCTCGTCAAAATCTTGAAATCGATTGCTAAAACAATCTGGAAGAAAAGGTGCAGTAGAAAATAAATTTACGAAGAAGCTTAAATCTTAAACCTATCTAGGTCAATACCATTAAAGAAAAAAAAATGAAATTGAGACCAATTGAGAGTTAAAAGCAGATCAAAATTAAGAGATTTGGTAAAACTTATTGTATCAATAATTCATAATTAACTTGTTTTTTTCATGGTCAAAGATAAATGTGTGCGCAGTATGAATGTTGTAGTATGGATTCTTAAATGATAATATTCAAGTTTATGTACACGGAGCATTCACACAATCTTTTAACTTTCAGGTCCCTGAATAATAATTTTTATTTTGATACACTTTTTTGTGTTTTTTTTAAATTTGATATACTGTGGAACATCCCATTGCATGACTGAACAACAATATTAACGATATAAATAAATTTTGGACGATGTTGGGGGTCCAAACACCTGGAAAACCCCTATACCGTGCCTTGTCCCTGATGCTGATTTTTAAGTTTGGAGCTGTCTGGATAAAATTTTTTCAATAAAAATAATTCGATGTAACTTTTTTCTGAAACTGGAACTACTGTTTTATATAAATATGTAGCTAAAAATTAACCTGCCCACATTTTTAGGGTTGTTATTATTTTTTAAACTATGTATCTGGGTTTTAGATTCCTTACCATCCCTCTTCTAAAATTATACAGAAAATCATTTCAGATGCAGTCACAGAATTTTTTTTTTAAGTTTTTTCTCATGCAGAAGTATGCTAGAGAAATAATATCTAAAATTCTTTGACAGGAAATCTATTGCAGAATTTACTGTAGAATTTAAATCAGCATTTAAATATCAATTTCAAGCATCGTGGCTTTATTGGTAGTCTCACCGTCCCCAAGGTTTATTCCTGCACTTTTCAAAGTAAATTAAAAAAAATAATTTAATCCAATGTTAACAACTGTTTCTAAAAATCAATGAACATTGTGGCTATCACTTAGTCTTAACATGATTTTCCTAAAAATAGGTGGTAATGTTCCTTACCATTCAATCCTTACCGTCCCTTTTTTTTACCATTTCGTCCCTTTTCTCCAATACCATCCCCTTTTTTTACCTTACCGTCCCTTCTTTATCACACCTTTAAGACAATGTTATACAAAAATTCTGTATTAAAAGTACTACGTTGTTATTATTTCTTATTTGAATGTCCTGTGGGTACTATGCAAATTCATTATAAGTAAAAATTTAGAAGAAAATAAAAAGTTATAGGGGTAAAATGGTAAGGAATGTTAAACTCGCAAGTTTAATTTAAGCCTCTGTTAAATAAAAAAAATTTCGCTGCTGACCATTTTTTCTTTATTTTGAATTATTAAGGCACTTGCCTATCAGATTAAAATGTTATTTTAGCAAGTTTAATTTTGTGAGATTTTATTTTCCCCAAAAGTCAAAAGATTGAGAGAATGCCCCGTACCACAGTTATTTTTTCATTATTTGAGTTACTATTTTATAAAAATATATTTAGTAGTTCAATGATAAGCAATTCCACATAGCATTTTCTGAATTTCAAATTTTTATTAAGTAATGTGTAAATTTATTGCAATTAAATGAATATTTTAAGATAAATTGACATGTATAAAATGCATTGTCACATTTAGGTCTTTGGACGTATCATTTAGCTTTTAACTACCGTAAATGCGACAAAAATGATCTCAAAGTGAAAATCGCATATTGTTACCTTATACACATGTTTCCAAAAGTTAAGGAAAAACAACAAAAATAACGAATACTGAAAATGTCAGATATAGATTTAAATGTCATATGTAGATTTTAACAAAACCGAGCCGCAATATACAAAACATAATAGCATTAAAATAAATTACCAGATGATTGTGATATCACAATCGTCTCAGCACAATGGCATAATGAGCACAATGGCTCAGCACAATGGCATTTTCTGATTTCTGAACAAATTCACAGAATTTCTGAAACGTATGTTTCAAAAATTAACAGTTATAAAATAAACAAAATAAATGTGTCAGTTTGGTATAGGAAAAGTACCTTTAATATGGAGTATGATCACCCCTAGAAGCAATAGTGATCATACAGCGAAGCGTGATACTGTTAATTATGCAATCGATAAGTTCGCTGGGAAGTGCGAGCCATTGCTCTTGTAAAGCAGTTGTAAACATGACAAGGGGCTGAGGAAGGAGATTGAGAGCAGCAACACATCTTCCTAGAGCATACCAAACATTCTCGATGGAATTCCAGTTCGGTGATCGAACTGGCCATTCCATGGGCTGAATTGTTTGGTGCTGAAGATAATCTTCCACGATGCGAGACGTGTGCGGTCTAGCGTTATCGTCTTGTAACAGGAAATCATTACCAATTTCGCCGGCATAAGGGCGCTCGTGTTAATAATGTCATTTCTATAGACTTGACCATTCACAGTTCCACATAGATAGACATGAGAGGTATGTACATCGAGCCAAACAGATACCATCCCAAACATAGACACTGTTTCCTCCGTATGAATCTCCTTCACGAATGTTTGATGTATGGTAGCTTGTTCCCTGTTCTTTTCAAATAAAACGACACCTACTATCGCTTTGGAGGCTAAAGCGGGACTCATCTGTGAAGAGAATACACCTCCCTTGATCAGCCGTCCAGTGAACATGTTGACGTGTCCGCCTTAAACGTTTCCTCCGGTGACGTGAGCTGAGCGGCGCGGAAATGGCTTGTCGCCTAGCGTAAAGACCACCTTCATGATGCCTCCTACGCACAGTGAATGTTGATACCAACCTTGATACCAAGGGAGGTTCTAAGATGAGAGGAGGTTGCAGTTCTATTCCTTCGTACACATAACCGCAAATATCTGTTATCGGTGCTTCTTGTAGCTCTTTCCCGTCCTTGGCTGAACCTTCTGGAGGGCGAACCAATTGTTTGCAATTGTAGGAGAAAGACTATGAACATCAAAATGACTCACAATTAACCATCTGGCTACCCCTGTCTTACTTTGACCTGCCTCGTATCTTTCAATAGCTCTATATCGCACTTCTCCGGTCAAATTATACGTCGAGGTCATACTAATGAATTGGCTACCTCAGTTTTCTTATCTAATAATCACAGCGACACCAGAAGCATACCTCTCTAGCATACATTTTTATGCCCCTGACAGATGACGCAATCCGATTGCAGCACCGCTAATTTGCATTTTAAAATTTTATTCGGCATATTTTAGTTAATAATAAATGCAAATTTGATATGAATAGGTTTCTTTTTGAACGAGTTGTCGCTCTTTTTGTGATTTTTCCTTAATTTGGGAACCAGTGTATTACAGATAATGATTCGATTTCTACAAAACAAGTTTTAAACAAAAGGCTAAATTGTCAATAAACTTCTGCATAATAAGATACATAATTATTTAATAAAATTACAAACATTCCCTAAATGTGACAAAACTATGGGGAATTTTGTCAAATTTAGGCACGATGACCAAGAAGTAATTCATAGAACATTGGCCATGAAATAGCAATTTTATAGAATGAGTGTTACTTCCTTTTTGTCTTTGTTTTTATGAATGTCATTTTTCTACGATAGATTCCTAATAGAAAAGAAAACCTCTTCTTTTCTTTATAATCTTTATATTTTCTATTAATCTACTTCTGTAATTATGGTCGAATATTTACTAAAATACATGCAATATTATTACAACAAGAAATATATTAGTTCATAACACAAACAAAAACATTAGGAAGTTTTGTATAATATGTATCCTAATTTTTTTTAATTTTAAATATACATTTAGAGATGCATATAATAGAGAAAGTTTAAATGAATTTCCATTTAATTTATTACCATTCGGTCTTTGTATTTGATTATTTACACGATGTTTACCTAAATTTTTTGTAACGTGTAAAACAGATACTCATTTGTTTATAAGTATTTAACTGTTTGTTTCTTTTTTAATGTAATAAATCTTTTGTTACCAATAATTCTTTGCAATTATGTCACGAAATCTTCTTTAATATATCACAATAGTTCTTTTTCAATAAGCTGGCATTATTACTAAATGTTGACTTGGATACTCTCAAACAATGAAACCATTTATATCAGTGGTGGCTGTGTTCCAATATATTCAATACCACTATTTGCGTAAGTTATTAATCTACGCCTTATTTGTTTGCATTTTCTGTTATTAAATAAACTTGTATATTACTATTCAGAAATACTACTATTCGAAATATACGATCCTACTACATTCCTTGTTAGAAGATATCAGACGTTAAAGCTAATTTTCGAAAGGCGGCTTGTGGATAATTACTTTTTACATACATTTACTCTAACATAAATATATAAAGTTTTAGGAGAACTTTCTGTAGATTTCTCTACAGCCAAGGATTGTCTTTGGCCAAATGCTATTTCCATTTGAGACTGTTAGCATAGAACCCTTGAAGAATATTTATAGCTGGGCAGTTTGAATTTAGAATTCACTTTCGGTTCATTTATTTTATTATGCTTACTGATGTTTTTTGTAAGTTGGATACCATAAAGTTTTGATTTTTTCTATTTAGTAAATGCTTTTGAAAGTCAATCACTGTCTTTCAAAAAATGTATATTGCATTTTAGAAAATGTTAACTGTTCAACAACATGAGCTACAAAATTCTTCCAGTCGGTAGAACAAAATGAAGAAACTTATTAAAAACATGGTTTTAATGTCTAAGTTCAGTATGTTATGCAAAATGTTCGTTCTAAAAAAAGACCATGTTACAAAACACTATTTTCACTTCAGGTACAATGGTTGATTTCATTTTTTCACAAATTTATTTGAATAATGTGTTTGATACGACTTTTATAGTTTGATCGAATCCCCTTAAGCTCAAAGCGGTTAGGGCAATGTTGGCTAATTATAGAAATCTATGGATAGGTATTGGTTATGCATACTCTTTTTACAGGTTGTTTCAAAACATTTTACTTACACAGAACCAAAAAAAATGGTTCTTAAGATAGAATATTTCCTCATAAATAAACTAAATTAAAATATTATTTTCTTATGAATTATTTTTTTTTTATCCTTTTAAGAACTTTTTTCAAATAAATCCTTACAAAGAATCGTAAAATTATAGAAACAAATAATAAAATTTCATAACTGTAAGTTAAAAGAATCAACGATCTTGGAAAAACTTCTAATAAACTTTAGATTTTTAGTAAATAGAATCCGTTCCTCTAAGTAAAAAGTTTTGCAATAAAATAAATAAAATGATTAAAAAAAATCAGTTAACCATTTTTATACGAAAACATAATAAGTTTTATTAAAGAAGAATATATGTTGATAAATACAAATAAAATTGTAATAAATGTTAATAGAAAAAAGAAATTTGTTTAGAAAGCTCCTTCTCAACAATTGATAATTTTTATCTAATATATAGTATATATATATATATATATATATATATATATATATATATATATATACAGGGTGTCCAGCGAATAAGACCCTGATTTCAAAATTAAATATCTCAAAAACAAAGATCAATAAAATTATGCGGTAAACGGTTTATTAGCTTAGCTGTAAAAATGTTATGCAGAAGTTTCAAAATTTAGTTGCAAAAACCGTTAACAGATTGCGCTGTAATCGCAATACTTGTAAACTGCTTCGAAGTCCAGAGCAATGGCATCTCATTCCTAGATGGCTCCCTACGTAAAAAAGAATATTGGGAAAGTCCATTTTTTCATTGGGGTTGTGTGCAGAAGTGGAGACATCTGGTGACAGAATTATTGTATCAGCTTTAATTTTAGAAAATTACAATTAATAGAATTTTCAATAAAAAGTTTGGAAATCATTATAAGAATTTTTTAAATATTTTGTTAAATTCAATCTTTAATGCCATATAATTATTTAAATGAAAATTCATATATTTAGAAAAATAATTTTGTACTTTTTATTTATTTTTTATATTTTTAAATCACGGCATAATATTTTGGTGTTATTGTTTATACCTGAATTATTATAAATAAAAAAGTAATTTTTCACTTTTAATTTTTTTTTTTTTTTTTTTTTTTTTTTAATCACTACATAATATTTTGGTTTTAGTACAACACATATATTTCTTTTCTTTGTAAACAAAGTTTTAGAGACAGAAATTATGCAATAAATTATTTCTTTAAAAAAAAAATTGATGATAAGTCATATCATCAACGTCAAAGCAAAAGGATTTTGGATGCTGCATTCCTTTCGAACACTTCGCATGCTATCGCTAGAAGCTGCACCATATTTCTGTGCTCAAGAATAAAAAAAAATGAAAACGAGTTTTTAAAATTAAAATTATTTTTTAACTTAATTAAATTTTCAAAAATAGCAACTTTTTATTTTTTCATTCAAACTATTCTCTACAGTTAAAAAAAATATTTATGAATCATTATTATAAAGGCTCAATGATTTTTTAAAAAAGGGGTTTCTTTTAACTTAATTAAATTTTAAAACGAGAAAATTTAGATTTTTTTATTTAATCTTTTTTCACAGTTTAAATAAATATTAAAAAGAAAAGATTTCCAATTTTTTTTTTTAAATCCTCCTCTACTAGGATTCGATTCCACGATCTACCAATTAGGAGAGAAAAGACGTACCACAGAGATATTGATAACCGGAATGAAGTAGCTTATAACAAAATTTGAAACAAATCTCAATTCTGTCAACACATGGCTCCGCTTCTGCACATTACCCAAATAAAGTATTTTTTTAAGTTCTTATATAATGATTGCTAAACTTTTTATTGAAAATTCTATTAATTGAAATTCTCTAAAATTGAAGCTGGGGCAATAATTCTGTGACCAGATGGATCCACTTCTGCACATCACCCCAACGAAAAAGCGGTCTTTCCCAATTTTCGTTCTTCCATAGGAAGCCATCTAGGATTGAGACGCTATGGTTCTCGACTTCAAAACACAATTTGTAGGCATTGCGATTACAGCGCCATCTGTTAGCGGGTTTTGCAACTAATTTTTGGAACTTCTGTACAACATTTTTACAGCTTAGCTAATAAACAAACTGTTTACCGCATAATTCTATTGATCTTTGTTTTTGAGATATTTAATTTTGAAATCAGGGTCTTATTCGCTGGGCACCCTGTATATATATATATATATATATAATCTTCGCTAAAGATTTTGCATGCTCTAGCTTATATATAAAAGTAGTTTAAAGAAGAATTTTTAGATATTTTTCAGTGAATAGTTTAGATTAAAATCTTGATATCTTCAGAAATTCCATGCACCTACTAGAGTTCTTTTTTTTTATCAAAACAAAAATCGTTGCGTTTTAGAAGCAAAATTTTAACAAACGAAGTATTCTTTGTTTACAAGAGTAAACAATCGACTTACACACACTTCTTTGAGAAAAAAAGACACTATTTGCATTTACTTTGTTCTAAACTTATAAAATTTTGTAACGGATTCACTGCTTTGTACAGTGTAGCTATTTTTTCAGGCTCTAATTTGCGAATTGTGTTTTCTTTAAAAAGTATTTCATTACATATAAAAATATTTACGCAAACCTCTTCTTTTACCAAAATAATGTAAAAATTTAAAAATATATATATAGAGTATAAGATAATTTTCTATCATTTTTATTTCAGTTATTATCACAATTATTTTTTCCTTCTTTGCAATATAAGTACTTGACTTCAGTTGTTTTGGAATTGTATTCTATTTTTTAGAAAATACAGAATAATAACAAAAAAGAAAAGTGTTGTTTCATAGGAATTTTATCTAATATTTATTCTATTTTTTCCTAATTCTTCTTCTAAAAGTCATGTATAGAAAAGTAAAACAAAAAATATGAACAATTCGATGCATATAAACATAAATTTATTATATAACATATACAGTAGAGCCCCGATTATCCACGGAATTGGGTGGCAAGGGCACCGCGGATAACAAAAATCGCGGATAATCCGAACAAAACTGAAAATGAGGTGCAAACACGAAAAAAAAATATTTCAACATAAAAATTATGTTTTAGTGTACAAAAAACATAATAAAACGTTTAAATCACATATATATGCACAGTAGAGCAGAAACATTTGCTTTATGTCTAAAGCACTAAAATAAAAACAGTAAACAAGAAACAATGCCATACATACTGTACAAAAAGTGTTGTGTTAAAGCTTTTTAAAAAAAACCAGTCACTTGTTTTTGCTTCTTGCTTTGGAAACACCTTTTCTTTATTCTAAATTGCACTTTCTTTAACGTAAGTTTTTCTGCAGGGTCATTCGAATTTTTTGTAATCCGAACACGCACCGGTCCCAATTAGTTCAGATTAGCGGGGTTCTACTGTATTTCAAATGTGTTCGAAACTAGAAATATTCTTCTATTACTTTCGAATACACGAATTAAACTGTTTATATTTATTAGAAGGGCTTATTGTATTTTCCTTGTTGTTGGCTTGAAAAAAAAAAAAAAAAAAGGTGTAAAAGTGTAATAGAACAGTGTAATAGAAGTGTAATAGAACAGTGTACAGTGTAAAAGAAAAATCGCTTCGCGGATAATCGGGGCTCTACTGTATTTTGCATTTGATGTAGTCTCTACAAGCAGATAGTTTTATAATGCGACGGCTGCACTCTTACGCATTTCTGAATTGTTTGATGTTTATTTGCTGAGACAGAAATGTGGATAACTTTAAATAAATTGTTGCTATATACATATTTTTTAAAAGACGACAAATTGAAAAACTTTTTTCACAGATTCGTATAGATGTGCTGCGTTGTACGGTAGTTTCTACATGGACTATAGAGTACTTCTAGGACATCTTCTTACAAATACAAGAGTTACGCTCATTTCACTTTTGAAATCCGAAATAATATCTTTAGTATCTATATTCAAATTAGTTTTCTCGAAATTTTAAAGTATGAATATTATGTGAGGTAAAATTTGATAAAATATATATTTATAAAATATAGTTCGAAATTTCGTTATTGACAAGGAGAGGGTAATCACAGATTTTGATTATTTTTATACAGGGTGTCCGGTCTCAACGGTGTCCAATGGCTAATTCCTAATCTGTTAGTCATAGACATATAGTTCCAATTACAAAAATGTTTTAAATCAGGTAAAGAAATATTTTAAAAACGATTTGGGTCAATAAAAACATTTCTTAAAAAATTACGAAATTTAAATTTTTATACGGTCCCCCGGTCCTATAAGTTATATTTAGTGAAATTTTCCTTTTACACTGACAAGTAAAACAAAAAAAAGTCCCGTTATTCTACGATTAAAATTGACCGAGTAATAGCTGTTTAAAGTTGGAGCATATTTTTTGCTGCAAATTAGGGGTCATTCACAAATTTAGTCAAATTATAATTTCGTCAGATATAAAAAAATGTTTGGGAGTAAAATTAACATTGCAATATAAATTTGAAATCTTTAATCATTCTGGCATATTAATGGAAAATATACAATTTGTAATAAACATTTAAGAAGAAAGAAAAAACAGAATTTTTGTTAAATAAACTGATGCTAAATTAACAGCCTCAAATCTTTACAAAATGATACGTATTTTAAAATATTATTAGATTGCACAAGCCTGCAAAAGTTGGGTTATGTCATGTTTTTTAGCTTTTGATAATTGATTCTTATATATTCTGTACCGCTGAATCCGAAACTGACCTTCATATTTAACTATCATATCAGGATTTTTCGAAAATTGCAAATTTCAAAGTTAAGAAGTTCAATGTTAAAATTGAATTTCCTTCCCCATCTCATCGGACCACTCAGCTATTTAGCTGTAAGAATCCCAGGATAAGCAAAAATATCGAATAATTTTTTTAATAAAATAAAATAAAATAAATAAAAAATGTTTTACATATGTTTTATAGTATGAGATTTTCGCTATATTTTAACTTATACATTTGCGATTTGCAAAAAAAATTCTAACGTGATGGTTAAAAATGAAGGTCATTTTCAGATTCAGTGCTTAAAAGTGCATAAAAATCAATTATCAAAAGTTAAAAACCAAAACCATCTCCTCTACTTTATAGTATTCGATTTTTGTTATTCTTTAAATTTGAAAATTTATGATTTGCGAAATATCCTGACATGATGGTTCAAAATTAAGGTAATTTTCGGATTCAGTGCTAAAAAATACATAAAAGTTAAAAAACCCAACAATCACAGTCTTGTATTATCTAATCTAAAACTTTTCTTAAACTCCTTGGTAGAAATCTATCCGAAATTTTTTGTGTTATCCTGTAAAATAAGTATAAATGGTAACCACCGAAAATCTTAATAATATTAGATTGTTATCGGATTTGCGCCAGTATGTAAAATGCAATCTCGATCGGATATTTAAAAGTGGGTTAAAGTTCGAGTACAAATTTTGAACTGGAAAAACATACATACGATTGTTGAAGTAACATCAAAACTTAAAAAAAGAAAAAAAAAAAAAAAAAAAAAAAACATAATTTTTGTTAAAAGAAATCATAAGAGAAACAGTCTGAAATCCTGACAAAATAAAACATATGTTATTTTAGCCAATTTGAGACTTTATCATAATACTTGTAGGATTTTTTTTCAAAGCGCAGATACACATGAAGTACAATCTTCGAATACTTTAAACACTTGGTATATGATCCCTCAAAGCCAAGCCGAACTCATTTGTTTTCAGAGTAGAAAAGTGGCATAAGTCATGCATTTTTAAAGTTTCATAACTCGCTCAATTTTAGAGTTATATGAATGGGACTTTTTTGTCTTACATGTCAGTGTAATGGGAAAAAATTACTAAATATAACTTATAGGACCGGGGGACCGTATAAAAATTTAAATTTCGTATTTTTTTAAGAAATGATTTTATTGACCCAAATCGCTTTTAAAATGTTTCTTTACCTGACTTAAAACATTTTTTTAAATTGGAGCTATATGTCTATGACTAACGGTTTGGGAATTAGCCATTGGACACCGTTTAGACCGGACACCCTGTATATGTTGTAGTGTAGGGGCTCAGGTTAAACGGATTTTATACAACGTTCCTTAATTCTCGAGAAACAGGGGGCATAATATTATAACACAACTGAAATACTTACTTTATAACAGAACTACTTCGTTGGCCATAGCTCGGTCGGTACGGCACTTGTTTGCTGTTCCGAAGGCTCAGTTCGATACCGGAACGTGCTGTATTTGTTTTTCTCATTTTTTGTTTTATAAATATATTTGTATTTATAATTTAATAATCTTATTCTGAATTCAAAATTGTGTATCAATTATAATTTTAAAAACCTTTTAAAACGATATAGTTAAAAAGAAAGAATGGTTGAAAATTAATTTTTTTATTAGTAACAAAATTGTTTTACAAAGCAGCATACAACTGTTAAAATTTTTTAAATGACCATTAAAATGTAGTTTATATATTATTTGTCGATGCAATGATATTGAACAATTGTGTCAATTCGTGATTTTAAAGAAACTTTATTTAATTACACTAATAAGGGAAGTAAAAAAGGAGGATAATGCTAATTTGTTTTTAATGTAAGAAGCATAATTATATTATAAATAAGCATAAGAATTAAATTACAACATATATTTTTGCATATTGAAGATTTTTCAATTTGTAATATGTTCTTTATCGAACAAGTGTATCATTCTAAATTGTTTATAATCGTATAAAAAGGAAGAGGCAAGCTGTTGTTCACAGGATGATCAATCTGAAGTGTAGGGATACGATGAAAAGCAGAAAAGTGATGTCAAAAATGCGTTAAAGTATTGTAAAATTGTCTTACAAAATAATGTTTTTTTAACAAATAAACCAGCATCTGAAATATCGTCTGTTTCTACTGCGATGGGAGAAAAATTCTATATTTCAATAGTAAATATGGTATGATTTTATAACGATTTTCGAATTTTTACTGGTCATTAATGGATCCATTTTTATGATGAGAAATGTTTAAGAATGGTTTAAAAATTAAAAACGCTAAATAAAAAATTAAAAATGTTAACATTATAATTAATGCACAATATTAAAATTTTAATTGAGATTATTAAATTATAACTACAAATATATCTATAAAACAAAAAATCTGAAAATCAAATGCAGCACGTTCAGGTATTAAACCAGAGTCCTCGGAACATCGAACAGACGCCGTGCCCACCGATCTACGAGTAACGTAATAACTTTGTTTCAAAGTAAGTATTTAAGTTCTGTTATAACGCCCTGTTTCTCGAGAACTAAGGAGCCTTGTATAAAATCCGTTGAACCTGATACTAAGGGGCCTCAACACTACATCATACACAAAAATAATCAAAATATGTGATTACCATGTTGGTCCTCTTCTTGTGAACGAAAAAAAAGACACTTACATTGTATATTCTATGTTTTAGTTTCTTCCAAAATTTTATAGGGCCTTTTAATGCACTGTATATTGGTGACTCGTTTGTTTTAAACACATTCTTTGAGAGAAACCACCAGAAACATAAAGACTAAAATATTCTTATTCAGAAATAATATATGCATATATACATATATGAAATGATAATAAAAGATAAAGACCCATCGTAAACATAATAATGATTGTTAAATAATTTACCAAAATAGAAGTGCATTGACATCCTTTCTTTTAGATAACTACTTCAAACAATAAATCTCAATAAACTATCATTAAGACAATTATTGGGATCTTAAAATCAAATTAGAGTAAAAATAAACATTAAGTGATTCTGAAAAGCCATAAATAGCCTTTGTTTATTCCTAGTATGACAGTTATTAGATTTACAGGATATAAAATCAAATTACATAACTCTTTTTAGTAAGTAAATTCAATATAATGCCAAAGTAAGTATTTTATGATTAGATTTAAGTCATAAATTATAATTAATGTCCAAATAATATCATATTTAATTCCTAATTTCAAATTAACTTTTCTCTTCCTAGCAGTTATTATTATACATAGATCAAAAATAACAGTTACACATCAAACTTAGAATTGACTACTGGCAATGCATTCAGGTTTGAGTCAAGTCTGTTGCTGCCAAAAGACAACACCAATTAAAGGATATCGAATCAATTAAATGAGATGTTCCCCCTAATTGACATATTTGCTACCTGCAGGAAAATATAAAAAGCACCACATTATTATTTAGAACTCGCGTTTTAAGATTAGATGGTGCAAATTTGAG
This sequence comes from Maratus speciosus, assembly GCA_963932465.1. NCBI lineage: Eukaryota > Metazoa > Arthropoda > Arachnida > Araneae > Salticidae > Maratus > Maratus speciosus. Next base: position 195,129,541 of record OZ010789.1, read on the forward strand.
ATGCTTGCAAATCGCTGACCATGTAGGTACGAAAATTGACGTAAATAGCTCGCGAGACTTCCTATCGGACTCGCGAAAATGCGCTAAGCTGTCTCGGTAAAATAAACGATTTCGGTCCACAAAGAGGTTCTCCAGTCGAATTAGTATTTTACAAGTTATCTCCCAATTATTCCATACAAAATACTCGCGTAGAATACAAAAAATAACTAAATACCCTCTGCTCTACCACGAAAGGGATACATTACAAATTGCCGGCCTACGACTTCTTGTGCTCAAATTTTCAGTCGATTAATTGAATATCCCAAGTTTTACAATCCTTCGTCTAGCGGATCTCTTTCAGCTTTGTCACAATAATCTCTCTGAATTAATTTTAAAAATTCGGTTAAAAAAACAATTTTCTGTTTCGGCGGTTTTTGTTCAATTAGCCACTAACAATTCTCAAAAAGGGTCGATGTTAGTCTGAAATAACTTTTCTTTTGTGGCTCCTGTAAGATTCGATTTAATGATTATGATAAAGAAAGAAATAACAACCTTAATGCATACGCTTCCAGTACAGATTACGGGAAAAATGCATAAACATTGTATGCTAAAAGAAAATGTAATTTAGGTGAATTACGGGATTAATTATGATCGTTATTTATTCATTTAACATAATCATTAAATCGCGGATTACAGGAACCAAAACAGTAAAGGCATTTCAAACCAACACGGGTATTTTTCGAGAATTTCTCAAGGCTGATTTCGCCAAAACAGCACATAGACGTTTATCCAAAAAATTCCCATTAATTCAGAGAGATGGATGTGAGAAAGCAATAACCCGATCTCGTAAAAGCAGGATTGCGAAATTTGGAAACTTCTATTCATTATTGAAAATTTTATCGCAAGAAGTCTTAAGAAGTCGATTTGTAATGTATCGTTTTCGTGTCAGAATAGATGGTATTCATGATTTTTTTTTTTTTTACTCTACGCGACTATTTATTGTGGAAGGAATAAGTTGGAGATACCTTTTAAGACAATAATTCCAATCGGGAACCTCTTTGTGGACCGAACTCATTTATTTCATTCCTACAGCTATTATTTTTCGCTACTATATATGCGAGTAAGATCGGAGATCTCGCAAACCATTTACGCCAATTTTCACGACCTACATGGTCAGAGATTAGGCAAGCATCTCAAATTTACTGTATCTGATCGATGTCGCTCGAGTCCTTGCTAATATTTTGGCGCTTGTAATATTTTCCTGAAGGGAGTGAATGTGTCAATTCAGTAGGAACATCTAATTTAATTAGCTGAATATTTTTGTTTAGCTGTGGTCTTGTAGAGAAAATAGGCTTGATTCAAACCTGATTGCATCAACCAATGTAAATTATAAATTTGATGGTTAATCGTTATTTATAATCTAAATATAATAATAATTGTCAGTCAGAGAAAAGTTAAGTAAGAATTATGAATTAAATGTAATCATATTTTAATATTAATTATAATTTATAACTTAAATGTATTCAATTACTTATTTTGGCATTTATTGGAATTTTGCTACTAAATGTAATTATTTAATTCGATTATATGTATTCTAAATCTAATAACTGCCATATTTGGAAGAAATAATTGCTATTTATGGCTTTTAAGAATCATTTAATATTATTTTGTCTATAAATTGATTGTATGAAGCCAATAATGGTCATAATGGTAGTTTATTGGGATTTATCGTTTTGAGAACTTATCTGAAATAAACATGTCAATCAACTACTTTTTGTTTAATTGATTTCACAGTGATTAATGATCATTAATATGTGTTTGATGGGAAATATCTTTTATTATTGTTCGATAAATATATTTTGTTTATAGTTTGTATATAAATACATAGTTATGTATTGAGATTAAATACTATATATTATAAATATCGTTACGAAATCTTTTATAAGGAAGAAATAAGAATAAAATAATATTTATTTTAAAAGTTATAGATTTATTGTATTTTATAATAGCTGAAAATGATGAAAGATGTATATTATATCGCAATATGTATTAAGTTATGCTTTTGCTAAAAGATGTCATTAAGAATTTCTCCATAGACTTCCGATATTAGAAAAGAGAAGCATTAACATTGGCGCCAGCATACACAAATTCATGCCATGATAGTCATAACAATATATAGTAAGTACACAACTATTTCTTTAGCCGAACCCATTACTTGACCGTCGTGTTTGCTGGACGTCGATCAGATAGAATGAGATAATCTAAAACCGCTTCCTAATGGGACTTTGTAGTCCAACTTCAGGATACCATAGAGCGGATATTTTTCGCTTTGCCAGACAAATGGAGAACTAAATACCATTAAATGTGATCGACGTTCGAGTTTTGAAACTGTTGACCTAGATATTTAAAGTCGTAGTAAATGGAGATATATCTTTTTAAAATGCCTTCAGAAGACGGCACTTCAAATAAACCTGTCATCAAAAGCTGTGTTGTAAACATGCCGTAAAAAATCCTCACTGATAATTTCTCTTTCAAGTATTACTGCACCCTATGTTGTCCGCGGGGGCAGCGAAAAATTCACATTTTTTTTTAACATTATTCCAATTAAATTTGTTTTATTACACACTGTTCATTGCAATGTTTAAATTTTGATCACTACTTTCAACCATCTGTAATTCCAAAATGTGAAATATGAGCATCATGTGAATGGTCAACATAGAGGGAGCCAACTATTTTTTTTTCCTCCGCAACTAAATTCAGAACGACTACATCTATCATACACTTAGCGGCAAATTTAATAAAGTACCTATATCATACATGATATAACCACTTACAGCCCACCTAAGTAAAAACTGGTATAAAATAACATATATTCATGACAATAAGAAATAGAACTTTGTGTTTACCAATTAATTGTGAAATACTTTTAAAAAGAATTTGTTTTGTTTTTTCTTACTCTTTGCATAAATTGAATAGTTTTAAGGTTTTTATATCTCCAGAGTGTATTAGCAATTTAATTATATCCTGGAGGAGTTCAAATTTGTTGAACCAAAATATACTTGTGGAATTCTATTTAATGATCACGAATCTTAAGGATTTTATTTATATTCCGAGAAGATAAATTTTTAAAAGAAAGTTATGCGTAAAGAAAATCCTTAGCTAATTGCAACCTATTGTTTGAGGATAAAATGCAGAATTCAATTTAAAAATCGATTAAATTTTAAAATTTGCAAAGAGTTATTAATTCTAAAAATGCATTTTAATATTCAAGACTGTTCATAATATCTTTTAAGACTTATTTCATTTACTTGGAGTACTACTACTCCTTCAGGTATAGACACGTAAATACGCGTTTTGAGGGTAGAACAAAAATACAATTGTTTATCATATTGTTACTTCATTTTTAAAAATACACAGTTGAAATTATTGTAGATAGTTAGTCTTAAAGTAAATGGTTATTTTAAAAAGTCTGATTTAAAACTCTTCTGAAAACAAAGTATTTATTTCAAAATAGAGCGTATTTAAAATAATAATAATAATAATACTATAAACATGTTAGATTTTTCTTAATTACTTGCGCCGCTCCAGGAATCTGTATTAAAATATGAATATATAAATACTTACTCAAATACTGTCGAAAAACACATTGTGATTATTATCTACTTTATTAAAATCTTTGCGCGTATCTATTTACCCTTAAAAACCCGGAAACCACACTCTCAGAAAAAACTGTAAATTTATGAGCATTTGATTTTCACGAGCAACAGCCTTATTTGATGAAAAAAGGTCTGATCCACTAAAAAAATACGCTACGACCCCATACATTTTTCTCCGCTAGGGCGTAACACTTCATTTATTCGTGTTTCCAAAAATAATGCCACTTAACCGCGACCGTAAAAGATTTTTTAACCCGCCGAAAAAGCGATTATGTGATGATTATCTAATGCGCTACGAAACACTAAGTAAAGTGTTATTGTGCTTTGAAGTGCATTATATCTTTGTCCTGTAAAATTACGGGCTGCACAATATGATGGGCATGGATTTTTTTTTTTTTTTTTTTTTTTACGGGGTATGATTGGATTCTCTTCTGCCGGCCTCTGCCCGTAATTTTACAGGGATATTTTAGATACTTAGAAAATTACGGGCAATCCACATATTCTTGCAGTTCTAGCCCATCTGTTAGCAAAAATACAGTACGACTCCATACATTTTCTTCCGCTAGAGTGTAACAATTCATTTTAGTTGTGTTTCAAAAAATTATGTCACTTAACCGCGACCGTAACATATTTTTTAACCCGGCAAAAAAGCGATTCTGTGATGATTACCTAACGTGCTACGAAACACTAAGTAAAGTGTTATTGTGTTTTGAAGTGCATTATTTCTTTGCCCCGCAAAATTACGGGCTGCACAAAATGATGGGCATGGATTTTTTTAAGGGTATGACTGGAATCTCTGCTGTCGTCCTCTGCTCGTAATTTTACAGTGATATTTTTATCAGTGTACAGGGCGCAGGGCTACCAAATTTTGCTGGTAGGTGTGCACGAACGATTGGGGCAAAAAATTTCGAAAATTTTAAATAGATTTTTTTATGCTTTTGTCTAATTTTTGCCATTTTTTATGTTCAACCCGTAATCGCGCGAGTTCTAACCAGTTCTCAATGTTTACTTCAATGTCAGATATGCGTATTACGTGCGCCACACTACAATATTAAAAGAAGCTCTAGCGGGAATTGCGATAATTCTTTTACCTGACTTGCAAACAATTAGAGACTATTTAATTACCTTTTTTAACTAGTATGTTGTGGCCATCACAAAACTTTCTTCTATATAAATCACGTCAATTAAATCATTTAAATAGTACAAGAAATAACAACGATTTAGCACCAATTCATATCAAAGTATATCTGAATTTGAAGTTGGATGAAAATTCGTGCATTAGTTCTTGAGATAGATCTATAGCGGAAATTCTGAAAAAAATGTAGCATAGCAGCGCCACTTGTTGAGCGATTTACACCAAAAGTAAACAGCACTAAACGATATCAAGGTATACCTGAATCTGAAGTTTGTTGAAAATCCAAGCATTAGTTCTTGAGATAAAGCTATTGCGGAAATCGCAAAAAATACAGCATAGCAGCGCCACCTATTGAGCGATTTGCACCAAAAATTAAACAGCACTAATTTATTCATCAATTTATGTCAAGGACTAACTAAATCTGAGGTTTGATGAAAATCCGTGCAATAGTTCTTGACATACAGCTCTTGTGGAAATCGTGAAAAATGCAGCACAGCAGCGCCACCTGTTGAGCGATTTACACCAAAATTTAAACAGCACTAATTTATACATCAATTCATGTCAAGGACTAACTAAATTTGAAGTTTGATGAAAATCCGTGCAATAGTTCTTGAGATACACCTCTTGTGGAAATCGTGAAAAATGCAGCACAGCAGCGCCACCTGTTGGGCGATTTGCACCAAACATTAAGCAGTACTAATTTATATCAAGGACTAACTGAATCTGAAGTTTGATGAAAATTGGTGCATTTTTTCTTGAGTTAGAGCTATTGAGATAATCATGAACAATACAGCATACCAGCGCCACCTGTTAGGCGATTTTCACAAAAAAGTAATCAGCACCAAACTATATTCTGGACTAACTGAATCTGAAATTTTATGAAAATCCGTGCAGTAGTTCTTGAGATACAGCTATTGCAGAAATCGTTAAAAATGCCGCATAGCAGCGCCACCTGTTGAGCGATTTTCACCAAAAACTAATCAGTTCCAGTTTATATCAAGGTCTAACTAAATATGAAGTTTTGTGAAATTTCGTGCATTAGTCCTTGAGATAGAGCGCCCACAAAATTTATGTCACATACAGACAGACAGACGGAAAGACAGACAGACAGACAGACGGACAGACAGACAGACAGACTCACAGACAGACATTTTGTAAAAACATGTTTTTGGAATCTCTGACTTATAAAACGTGTAAATCCGTCGAAAAGTGGAATTCGAAAATTTTCATGAAACCAATACTTTCTTCTTGTAAAGATAGAAGAAAGTAAAAAATAAAGAGAAACATTTTATCACAAACATCAACAAAACATTTTATTCAATTTATTCCCTTATTCCAAAGATATTGTATTATCGTCTGCTGCCATAGCAGTATGATAAATTAAATTCATTTTAAAAAATGCACAATAGCAGAAAAATATTTTTCTAAATTGAATACTGATTTTTATTTTTAATTTTTGATTTTAGAATTAAATTCATGAGGTCCCGTGCGTAGAACGGGTTAAACAGTTAGTATATTATTATTATTTGTTATATATTTCATTAAATAAGCCTTCTCTATAATAATTTTCTAAAATTCTCTTTCTTGATACATATTTCAACGAGAGAATATTTTTATAAAATGTTTTTGGACATTTCTCAATTTAAATAATCATGAACCCAAAATGTATATTTTAGAATTTATTTTAACAGAATATTCATACGAAAATAATAAAGAATGTAAAAGTTTTGTAAAAGAAAAACTAATTTCAACGGAATTTCGTAGGCTTTAAGAGTATATCCATATGAGAATTCTGAAAATAAATTGAGGAAGATCACACATCAAACTCTGTTATAATCCCGAATATGCTGTAAAAGAATAATGTTAATAATAAAATCATGGAGTTATTAACCATAACGTTATGAAGTCTACAAATTTATGAAATTGCTCTTTGAAACAAAGTTTACAAAAAAGCTCATACATAATTTTACATTTAAACACATGTTTAAAAACTAATTTTACTCCTTAATTTGTTTTTATGAGAATGACAACTACCCGATATCTCAAAATTTATGCAAGAATTAAGTTTAAGGTTTATTAGTGTGTTTTTCTATTAACAAAACAAATATACCTCTTAGCAAAAATATAAATTCCATTAAAATATAATAAAACACCAGGTATCCATTCAAAATAAGTACTTCAATATACTCTAATCTCTAATATAAGTCTGTGTTCATAAATTAAATAGAGGAATGAAATTACTAAAATTGGTATGGTGACTTATAGATATGAAATTTTTTTCACAAATAAACTGTGCATTAAAAATAAAATCCCACCATTGAATCAGCCCATGGTTAACTCGGTATATCAACAACTGTTTTTAGAGCTGTTTCCTGTTTAGCAGGTTTCACTGAGCCTCTGATCCCTTCGGGTCGATAAAATGAGTATCAAGGTTGCTTGAGAACTAAATAACGAGGGTCCGCGTTAGGCTGACTACCTCGTCCGGACATATGCTGTATATAACCTTGGGGCACAGGATGAAGAAAACAGTGTTGGACGTCGGCCTAGATCCTTCATGAATCGTTAGCCACAGAGTTTAGTTTTAGTTTAGTTGCCTGTTTAGCATATATCGCTCACTCACAAGAAAAGTGACACATCTCAAAAAAATTCATTTTGCGTTTTAATCCACTAATAGATCTGTCATAGGTGCGTCATGCTATACAAAGCATTTTATAACTGTAGGTACACGGAAAATCACTTTATTACGCTATATGTCCACTCGTGACCACAAAAGACGGGTGCATTTTGTGGGGAGGTAAAATTATCCAACCCTCCAAACCTCATCATACGTCTTCATTCATAAGAGTTTTAGCCCCACCAGTGGCCGAGAGGTTCTGCTCTCGAAGCTGGTAGACGAGAGGTGCTGGGTTCGAACCCAATCGCGCTCGTCGGCCTAATCGTTCGGCGTTTTCGTGGTTTTCTTCGAACCTTGGATTTCCAAGCGTTAATACGGGTTATGCTCCCTTAGAAAGACACCCACAAAGGGCAACCCCCCCCCCTAGGGCCTATATCCCTCGTGTTGATAATTGGCCGTTATAAACACAGCCAGCCAGCCATAAGGGTTTTAAGATTTTATGCTCGTTTTTACTCCTGCATCCGGAACTAAGTGGTATAACTTCATGTTATAGTAAAATCATGCAAATTTTCTTTTGCCTCTCCTGTGAAATTTATATTAGTCGAGATTTGTCATTTTTCTTGAGGGCGAGCGATATGATGAGAATTATCATAATCTCTGTAAACACTTGATTTATATACAAGAAGTTCTTTTGCAGATCATTTCAATAGATGAGTATTAACCAATTCTTCATCTGAGTAGTATCAAAAATAATATTTTTTTATGCATAGACATACCTTATCAGAATTCATTAAGGCTGTTAGTCAAGAAACTTCCGAATTCCCCTTGCTTCGCATATTTATGCATTCGTATATTCAAAATATCTCCTCAGGAAATTAAAATTTAATCTCCATTTTTAGTGTATTCTTCTTAATGGACGTCAATTTTTTTCTTAGTTCTCAAAATGTTTCTAAAATATTTACTTCATTTTATCCGAAGTGTTAAAATCTAACTTACTGTTCTTCAGCCATTAAAACATCCAATATTAAATTAAACATAGATTTTAGACGTATTTTAGGAACTAAAGAAAAAAGACACCTTTTAGAAGAAGATGCATAAAAAGAAGATATAGATATTAATTTCCTGAGGAGATATTTTAAATATACGAATTCAATTCACACCCACATTTTTAACATTAAAGAGGTGACTTGGGAAATTCACTGACTAACAAGCTAGGGATAACACCTGATAAGTAAAACAAAACAGAGATGTATGAGCTTTATTTATCTAATTCCGTATTAAATATACATGCTATTAAAAATTTACAAAAACGATTTTCGTTACGCACAGAGAACCGAATCATCTATAAAGAATGGTAATAAAAGATATATATAAACAGATATATGATTTTTGCATATCAGAGTGTATTTATTGAATGTTACTTCAAATAATTCTTAAATGTCCAAATCTTCCTATAATACTTTTTGCGGAAAAAATCCAAATTGTCAGTCACTGTTTTCGGTATGTTCATGATATAGACGTGCGATCCCCCCTTCCAAATTTCTTTCCAATTTTTAAAAGTTTGGAAGTCATTTTATCGTTATTAAGCAGAAATTTTGTAATAAATATCGCACACAAAAATTCTTTTAAAGTCATACTTTATAACTTTATTTTAAAAACATATTTTTTATTAATTCTAATAATTGTTTTATCTTTTATATTGATAAATCACACATTTTTCAGATATACCACCGCAATACATTTTACATTTTTTATCACTTTTTTAAAATACCTTTTGAAACGAAATTTTTGAAGAAATGCCAAAATTGTATTTTTTTCTTCTTTTTATTCACATTTTAACAGTGTAGTCTTCATTAATTTTTCATTAAAACAACAATAACGCTTAATAAGCATTTTTGTACGGGAGTACTTTGTGTCTTTTACATAGCTTGTAAAAGAAGTAGTTATTTTTAAATTTCTTCCCATTAAAATTGGCAATTAGATATTGTTAAAAATGAAATTTAATCTAATTTAAATAATTTCTAGCTTTGAATCGCGTCTTCCCTCTCGTACGTTTTGCAATTCAGAATGCTAATTTTACATAAAATTTTTACATTTTTCTGCATAATTTATATTATTAATTGTGCAACTTGCATAAAAATCCATTCAGTAGAAGCATTAAGAAAGCTAAACATTCATAGTTGGGTTATCTAATTTTAAAACATTCTCATGTAGATCTGCAACTAATCAACATGTAACGATGTGTTATGTACTAACACCGTCCTCCGAACATTACCTAACTGACAATCTAAGTCTCATGACAAATCGTTTTTTAAAGCATGAATTATAAGCATTCACAATGAAATTCTCTTTCTAAACCGGATTGACCTAATTATAGAACTTTCTTTCATAGCTCGGTAACTAATATAATTATGCTTTATACAATCACATTTACTCTCAACAATTACCTACCTGAAAATGGGAATAAAATAAAAATCCGTTTAGCAGAATATAGGATATAATTCCCATTTGTATTACACATTTATATTAGGGTGGTCCTTAAAAAATGAACATTTAAATTTAATATTAACATATAAAAAAAATTAAAAATTGACATATTTTTTAATCTAATTATACATTATTAATAGAAATCCACAGTCATTGCCAAATTGAGTCATGGTATGTTATTAGGCTGTAAAGACTGTCATTTGTTTCACGTTTCAATATATTTACACAGTCTATTGTCCAAACACAGATAGGAGTATTTCAGGTGTACACTCTATTTCACCGCAACTTGGCAACATCGTGTAAGATAGAGACAATAACATTCCGCCTTGAAAAATAGTTTTCCGTCATTTTTTAATCTTAAATAGTTAAAATGCGTACAAAACTACCCTATATATATATATAATCCTAATGAAACGAATTTATGAACGGGATATTATGAAACGACTGAATTGAAATGAATTTATGAAACGATTCTATGAAACGACTGAATATGTTTCACGGCGATTTCCCCTAAATATGGAATACTTTGCGATATGGAATACTTTGCGATAATATGGAATACTTTGCGATAAAATCCATACACCAAAAATCCATATTGATCCGCAGATTTCAAAACTGATATTAGAATTTTTAAATTCGACTTAGTTTTCGAGATATTATTTTTTTTCTAATTTTAAATAGTTTTCTCTAATGATGACAACTCAAATTTTAATCATAACAGATTTTTTTTTCATACTTTAGAAAATGTTATTATTTTAAACTAATTTGGTGACCAGTTTGGCCTCACTCAAATGTTTACTAAGAAATGCATCATGTTACTTTTATTCATAATTCAATTTACTCGAACAATCTTTCTCCAAATCAAAAAATTCTGATAGAGAAATCAAGAACTCGGTATTTTTATGTTAGCGGGACGCAGGTGATAAATCGCCAAACATTTTTCCCGTCGCATTTTTTTTGTATTTCATTAATTTCATTTAAAATATAATCCTTTCATTCATTTTATTTAAAATACAAAACTTTTATATAAAACTGAAACATTTAAAATTGATGACTTTCACTTCTTTCTTTTTTAAACAAAACGAAAAGAAAAACATTAGGCACAGATGCATATACGCACCAGGGTACCTGATTGGCACCAAAATGGCATTATGGTAACCAGGCTATTGTTGTTTATTTAATAATAAATGTTTATTTACTTTTATTTCTTTTTTAAATTACATACATTCTTTTTGCTCTATAGTTATTAATTATATTTTTTGGTTATTTTCTTTTAAAAATAATAGAAAACAATTAAAAAGCACGGTACTACTTAGTTATTCCGTCGACCAATTTCGCCAAATTATATAAATCGCCAAACCACTCGCCAAATTTTACAAATTGACATGGTTTTTCTTTTAAATAACGAAAGAACAAGTAAAATTGTATAACATTCATAAATATACAAATAAAACGTCGAAATAAAAATCACTTGATGACGTAAACACGTGGAACTTGCTTAAAGTCAAGTGAATGTGACATTTACGATGAACCATTATTGGCATTTAATCTGATAGTTTGGTGATAGATTTTGGTCGACGGGATAATTAAGTATTACCAAAAGTACATATGTAACAGGTATTCGAAAACGAGGTTTTCGCCAAATTTTCGTAAAAAAAAAAAAATCACGCCAAACCCGATGCATATACGACATCTGGCCAAATATTAAATAATGCAACAAACAATGACATTTAATTAAAACTTCAAAGCAATGTTTTAATTTACCACTCGAAAAAAAAAAATGCTAACTGGCGAGTTGAAAAAAAGCTATTGGCGAGATTTGCACACGGCTAGCGTAACAGTACCAAGAATTCTTTGCGACCATGGCAAATTTTATATAGTTTTATTCGATTTTTCTTTTAACTCAAAATGGTAAATGTTCAGCACAGATGTCATATACGGCCCCATATTGGCGCGATTTTTTTCTGACGCCCATGTCATATACGCAGCGGGTACTTAACAGGCGCAAAAGTATCGTTATTTTGCTTGATGTTGTAAGCCGGATGTTGTTGTTTATGCTGTTGAAGTTTTCCCCAAATTGGCGTCGGGAAAAAAATCGCGCCAATTTGGAGCCGTATATGATATCAGGGCCAAATTTTCGTGTGAAAAGTGAAGGGATCAGACAGTATTTATTTATGGCAGTTACATGACTTGGACTATTATAATATAGAAGAAATGATGGCCACAGAATAATATTTGGCGACTTATCACTTGTGCCTGGCTAACATTAAAATACAAAAATGACACCTGGAATATAAAAAGCGAAGTGGTCTAAACTGTTGATGATAGTCACATGACTTAGGCTAGTTATAGAAATTGTTTTGAAATACAGGGAGACAAAGACTCTGTAAACTTAATTCATTTTATTTTAGCTTCTTTTCAAATGTCTAACTGATCCTCTTTAATCAAACACGAAAACAACCATTGGATGTATTAACAGCAAGTGAATGGGCCTTACATTTTTGCAATCGAAGACAATTGCATGGAAACCCGTTTACAGGGAGATGTGAATAGTTTTTTTCAGTATAATTCAGTCTCCTTTATTATTTTTAAAACCGATCAGATTAGCTTGTTTTAAAATTCTGCGGTGTCTGAACGGGGGGTTGGCGATCGTAGCTTGCAGGAGGTATAACCTCCCAGTTTATCAGATAATATTTATAAATTATACAATTTGATTTTTTTTTATATTCGTATCAAAGCACGCAGAGCCCAAAACTTAAAAAAAAGAGTTTTTGGTGAGCGTTCCTTTGACTGCTCACTGTAATGGTAAAATTTCAGAAGACATTTCAGGTTCTGAAACTGTAGACAGATTACACATTGTTTCAGGTAAATGTTCAAGTAAATCAGTCCAGTTACCTACGATTCCAAAACTCCAATCAGGAACAGGTGAGGCAATAACTTCTACTTTTAACGAAACATTGGAGTCATGCCGACTACATAGCAAGTAAAATGTGCGAGTTTTGATATAACCTTTTTTAATACCAGAATATCAACAGAAGCTTGTGCTCTTCTGAACAGAATATGGACAAAGTAATGCTTTGGCTTACCATCATCACATCCTTGAAATTATGCTTGAGGAAGTTGTTGTTAAGTTACTCGGAGTGTCAAGCGAACCAGACAAACTGTTATTCAAACGATTTAAAATTTCGTGGATGTCTATCGATAATGGTATGTTTCAGAATTCCATAATTGACAATTTAATCAATTAAAAAAATAACAGATAATGCATCAGAAATCATTGAATTTACCCAAAATCATCTTAATGATTTTCAACCAATGGACGATTGGCTTGCTATCTTTTTTAGTAGGAGTACCCGAAAGAGGTGTTCACTTTAGATTCTCAAGCGTATTACATCGAGTTCCATGAATGGTAAAAGCCATATACTCGCTGAAGATTTATTTATTTAGAGATCAGTTTAAACTCTCCAAGCAGGAGGAATCTAGAGTTTGTCAAGTTTACTCGTTTGTGGTAGAAATCTACATTCAATGCTTGTATCAGCCCCAATTATGTATTGCTCCCGAAATACTTGTAAGAGTACGAAAATGTAAACAAAAGCATTTCTTTGTGTTCTATGAAGAAGTTGTTAGGACATTTCTGTACTGTGACAGAAGAACTAGTTGTTTTTGTATTTTTCGATGATAATGTCTTTTTGCAAGTAAAAGAAAATTGTTGCATGCTTTGAGAAATGAAGAAAATTATGAAAACCTGAAATGTACACGGCGGATCCTGATGTCATTCTACAAAAGAACTTGGAAGATTTTCTAACAAGCTGCACTCTGAGGTTTTTTTTTTTTTAATTATAGATTTACCTTTAGACTTGTTTGAAACAGATGTGACTCATTGGAATGAAAATGAATCCTACAAGACATGTAAGGCACTAGCGAGTTCAGTCAAAGTTGTTAATGATGTACCAAGTGGGGTAGGATGGAGGAATATAATAAACTTAAAGATAAAGAACAAAAGCAGAATTTGAAGGATATGATGATGGCAAGGCAAAACATTTGTTTGTTCATAATCTGTTTCAGAAGAGCAGAAGCTTCTCTTGATAATTTAGTTTTAACAAAGATTATATCAAAACTTATAAATTTTACTTGCTCACGAATCCAATGTTTCGTTAACAGCAGATGTTATTGCCTCACCTGTTCCTGATTGAAGTTTTGGAGCAAAAAAGAAACTTGCTAATATTTTTACTTGAAACAATAATGGGTAATCTATCTACGGTTTCAGATCCTGAAATGTCTTCTAAAATTTTGTCATCCAAGAGAACAGCCAAATGAACGCTTAACGAAAACTCTTTTTATAAGTTTTGCTTCGGCTTTCGATACGAATATGGCCATTTAGTATGACATTTTACAAATATCAAAAATCAAATTCTATAATTTGTAAATATTATCTTATAAATTTCTACGCATTTTATCTATTTAAGATTAAAAAATAATAGACAACTATTTTTCAAGGCGGAATATTAGGGTCTCCATCTTTCACAATGCTGGCAAGTTAAGGTGAAATAGAGTGTAGACATGAAATACCTGTCTGTGTTTTGGATGTGTAAATATGTTGAAACTTGAAACAAATGACAGTCTTTATAGCCTAATATCATACCATGACTCAATTTGGCCATGAATTCGTATTAATAATTTATAATTAGATCGCAAAATATTCCTATTTTTAAATTTTTTAAGCATTCAAACCTTGGTAGGAACTCTTAAAATATGTTTTAAAATTTTGATATTTTTGTGGAAGTCTTTATTTTATACATAGAACAAAACATGCGGGTGCCCCATACAAAATTTAAGAGTTAATTTTTAAGGACTACCCACATGTATATATATATATATATATATATATATATATATATAATATGGGGTATCATGCATTTAACATAATGAATTTTCACATATTGCATCATCATTTAAGGATATATTTTACTATCTCAATATTCCTCATTGCTTTTTAAATTTTCACATTTATTTACATAGTACAAGGCTAAATTTTACTATCCCAAATATTCCTCATCTTTTTTAAATGTTAATTATATTCTCATTTTTTTTATATTATAATTTTTTGTCTTTAAAACATTAATTTACTCAATTGCCCTTTTTATTTATTTTTATATAATTCTTTCTTTCTTTCTTTATTTATTTGTATTAATTTATTCCTTTTCTTTATTTTATTTTGTATTCACTCAGTACTTATTATGTTTATTCCTATTTTTTCATTCTAGCTTAACTAAAAGTTAATCTAATACTTTTCTTGATTTCTTCAATCATTTTCATTCCTTTTATTTTTTGGACTTAAGATGGCAACTCTAAACATTATTGTTATTAATCCAGTTCCAATTTATTAATCCAGTTCTATTCTATTTCATGTAATGTTTGCGTTATAAGGAGCTAAATGTTGTCATTTTAGCCTTAATGCCGACAAAATTGGAAGAAATAACGCATCTTCTATGATTGAACTCACAAGATCCTCTGATGATTCTGTGAGTCATTCGTAGTTTCTTATTTTACATACTGGTTTCATATTTTCATTTCTAAATCATCTTTAGACCTTAATCAATTTCTTCATATATTTGTGATTTCAAATTTATTATATATATATATATATATATATATTTCCCAAACTGACAATTTAAGTCCCATTAAAATCCGTGTAGCAGAACGTGAGTTATAATAAATCAAAATGAAATTCTATATCATGATCAGGTTCAACTAATTCTAGAACCTTCTCCCATAGCTCGGTACCTAAGCCACGTAAGACGGAATGTTACACGTTAAAACTTCCGCAGAAACTTCATCTAACTATTAGCACAACTTGCATCGAATTCCGATTTGCAGATGTTTAAAAAAACTGATCTTTCATAATCAGTTTCATCTGACTATAGAACTTTTTTTCCATAATTCAATAACTTAGCAATGTTAATATTAAGTGATATTCAAAAACATTTCTGAAAAATTATTTAAATAATGGTGCAACTCCTATCAAAATCCATTTTGGAGAAATTAATTTTTAAGAAGCCGGAACGAAATTTCCATTTGTATTATGTACAATGCTGGCCAAAATTGTGGACACTTTTAGGTAGCTTTCATTACAAAAAGTAAAACGCTACGTATTGCAGCTGTTCGAAGGAAAACACTTCCAGAAAATTTTGCTATATTTTCGCCGATCATATCCCCCAGACACCAAAACCACCCTCCGTTGAAATGCTGATATATATATATATATATATATACAGTCGAACCCCGTTATAACGAATTTCAAGGGACCGAAGGTTTTGTTCGCTATATCCGGTGGTTCGCAATATCCGAACCATCAAGAAAAATGTTAGAGTTCACAAAATGTATAACTCATTAGTTGCTATGTGTATATTCAATAATGATGTATTACAAAAAGATAAAATCTATTAAATATAGCCATTAAAGAATTAAATTGACTAAATTCGATTGCATTAAACTAACACAATACTAATTAAATTAACTAACAATGAAGACAAACATGAATAAATTAATTTTACCTTTAATTGTTGCTCACTGTTTTGATACAGAAATAATCGGTAATTTTCTACTGACGTGATGCCGATTTCAAAAACATATTATTAATTTCTTTATCTGGTACATGAAATGACTCAACTCTCTTTCTTACATTGTTTGTGGTTGTGTAGATAAAAACTTATTAATTATACGCATCGCTGCTGTAGCATCTGAGATTGTGGGGATTTCGTCATTTATGTGGTCCTCTTCATCACCATCAGATGCAGAATCTTCGATTTCAGAATGATTCATTTTAACTTCTTCCACAATCTCTTCATCAGTCGGATCTTCGCATGTAATAACTTCATCATCACATATTTCAAACAATTGCATATCACAAACTGAGAAAACAGCTGTGATCAGGAATAAGGGAAAATGACTGACGGGTGGCCGGCATCACACCTGCAGAATAGCTTTCGTAAAAGCGAAAGAATGCAGTTGTTTCTCCATTAAAAAAAAAAAAAAAAAAAAAGACTTATCGCTGATTTTCCCCATGTTTCACTAGCTGGCATACATATTCTTATGAAATTGGAGTCGAAGCCCTGTTCTCACAACTTTGGAAAAGTAAAAAAAAAAAAAAAAAAAAAAAAAAAAAAAAAAAAAAAAAAAAAAAAAACATGGTCGACTGGACAAAAATGTTCGTTATAGCCGATTCTTAAGATTTCGGTGGTTCGCTACAAAAGGATAAATTAGCATTAAATAAAATAGGAAAACGACGGGACCAAAATTTTCGTTCGTTACATCCGGGAGTTCGTTATATACCGGGTTCGCTATAACGGGGTTCGACTGTATATACATATATATATACTATATATAGAGATATACTATATCCATATATATATATATCTATATATATTTATTTATTTATATCTGAATTTTGTCATACTGTAACTCTCGAATTTTTTAAACGATTTGGATGAAATTTTTCATATGCATAGTACATACTAATGTTTCGACCGAGTTTGTTGGCCAGCTACATATTATATAAATATTCATAACAAAATATTCTTATTCATAAATATAGCAAAATTTACCGAAGTGTTTTCCTTCGGACGGCTGCAATAGGTAGATTTTTATCCGACTGCCAAGAAGAGTTATGTGTTTCACGCGTATCTGAGTATGTGGATTTGTTTATACCTTCGAAACATCCCAACGGCTGTGTATGAATTTTAATGAAAGAGAACTCTATAGATTCGTATAAATCGTCCGATGGTTAGAGGCTAGGTTTTGTTTTTATAAATTAAAAATGGTCGCCGTAAAATACATAATGGCGGTACAGACGAAAAAATTACGCACCATATTCAGTGGCATATCATTGGATAGGTCTTTCAAATGAAGACGGTGTTTCATTGACTATTTTACAGTCAGAAGCTCATTTAAATATTACACAACCTGGAAGTTGTGCAGGTAGGATATCTAACTTTACTGCCACTCTAACCTTCATAGACATCTATAGGCCTCATCAAAACAGTGTTTATAGATAGGAACTAACAATTAAACACATCTTAAAAGTCATCAATACAAGTAAATAAAAAAGTAGGTAAGTAATATAAAAGATAGTTGCACATTGAGGAGAAATAATTAATTAGTTCTCTTTTTACGCAGTCGGGTTTTTTTATTTTTTAAATTTAAATACTTTTTGCAACGAAAGCTACCCAAAAGTTTCCACAATTTTGGTTACCACTGTATATAGTAGATATATTGATATAAATTAAAAAAAATTAATTTAAATATATTAAATAATTTATTAATGTGCATGAATGCATTGAAAATAATGCATTGAAGTATTTCTTTTCACTTTAGTGTGGTACATAATCTGCAGTTATTTTGCATTTTCTTAAACCTTGATTGTTTAACGCACTAATACTTACTTGTCGGACAAATTTCTAACACAAACACCTTGGACCCGCCACGGATTCATGTTTTCACCACGAATACCTTGCATATGTGCTTTCAAGCTAAATAAAATCAAAAGAGAATAATTTTTTAAATATATTTCTTTTATTTTTTTTAATATTAAGAAAAGATTTAAATGCATTTTTTCCAAATGCACTACAAATTATAATTTAAAATAGACATTTTTATTTGGTTATTTTTTTGTTTTACATAATTTGAACCAAGATCCATTATTTGTATTTTTAGATTGCTTGCCTGACATTATTTGCTCCAGTAATTTAATTTAATTATTTTTCTCTCTAATTAACTTTCGTAAGTTGCACTTTTTAAAACTTGCAAAAAAAAAAAAAAAAAAAAAAAAAGAGAAAAACTCTTTATTTTCCAGAAGTAAATTGGATTAAATCTCTAAAAAGATACAATGAGAGACACGCATTTTTCGTAGGAGGATTTTTTGTAACAGCTTTTTTTGCCGGAGTTTTTGTGTTCCATTTTTCTTTTTAAGCTCCTCCAAGAATATTTTATCTTCCGATTTTTTCATGTAAAAGTATTTTTCTTTTATGTTTTTCACTTTATTACTGATTCATTAATATAATGAAATAATAATGCATTAAAAGCTTTCATATTTTTAATTCTAACAAAATTTATTCAACGATAATGATGATGTAATGACTGATATTACAAACTAGATACTGATTAGTTTATGTAGCGATATATGTTTCAGAAAACTCTTGTTAATCGTTTCTTAGCCTTCTGTTAGGTTATATAATTTTAAATATATATATATTTAAAGCGATGTCAAATTGTCTTTTTTTTTTAGAATATTTATTGTTTTTAAAGCCCAGTGGTGTAGTGGTCAGCACGCCTGTCTGCCGCACCGCAGGTCGAGAGTTCGACTCCCGACTGGGCAAGGTTCACTCAGCCTTTCATCTCTTTGGTGTCGATAAAATGAGTACGAAGCTTGCTTGGGAACTAAACAACGAGGGTCTCGCGTTAGGTTGACCACCTGTCCGGGACACATGCTGCATAGCACCCTGGGGCCCCGGGTCAAGAAAACAGGGATGGGCACTCTCGGCCCAGATCCTTCTTGGATTGTATAGCCACAGAGTTTTATGTTTTTTTGCCTTTACCAGCATAGAAGTTTGCAAATATAATGTGCAACAACCAATGCCTGTTTCGTGTCGAGAAATATGCAAAAAAGGCAGCCGTATCAGAAGCCAGCTTTGTGAAGAGTTTCGGTAGTTGCATGTAAGTGATGATAAAAAGTGTTTAGAACTTTGTTACGTTTGTTTTCAAGACAAACGTATTTCTATAGCTTCCAGAATACAAATGAAAGACTTTGAGCTTTGTAGTGTCGTCGAACGCATTGAAGCGTGACAATCAATAACAGATGTTCCTCTTTTCTACTGAGTTCATTGTTCCGTATTTACAAGATTATGAAAACAATTCGCAACCAGCCAAAAAATTGTCAAAAGACCTAAGCCGATACATTTCTGTTGTTACCAATCGGAATCAAAGAGCGACCTCCACACGGGTGGCATTTATGGTTGTTCCGTCCGTTGATAAAATGATATCTGCCATTACTGTGCGCCGAGAGGTACACGAACACGTGAATGGACTGTACGCCTGATAATCCAGAGTTTGTGTTCCTCGATCCGTCCAATCCAGAGGGTCCGAATAAAGTGGTGTCGGTAATATATCAATAGGACTGTGTCTGATTGAGATAACGATGTTCACGAATGAGTCGACATTTGACTTGAAACCAGATGACAAGCGTGAATGTGTCTGGGGAAAAGTAGCACATTTAATCGGCCACAGAACGTCACTGACATGACGCTTTCCTATGTGGAGGCATCACGGTATAGGCTGGGATTTTGATAGGATTTTGCACTGACATATCTTTAAACGGGTTTCTATGGCGGCTATCCAGTATCGGGATGAACTTCCAGACCTCACTGTGAGATTATACGCTGTAGCAGTTAGTCCTGCCTTCTGTTTAATAGATGATAATTCCCTTCCACATAGAGCTGTCCTCGTCGACGGCTAACTGAGGAGTGAGGAGGTTGCGCATATGGTGTGTCAGGAATACTCGTTCGACCTTAACCCTACTGAAGATCTTTCACATAGTGGCAAACAGATAGACAGGAGAAATTCTTATTACTTGACTCTACGTTGGTTGATCATCTCATGAAAGCATGCTTGCGTGCTGTAAACTTTGTATGCATGTGACAGTTGCTACATAACTTATTAATATAGCTTTTGTTTGTCTGTTTGGCTTTAGACATGTTTTTTTAATGAGTTCATCTTATGACTTATGAAAGTTCAATATTGTTTGTTTCTTTTTTGTTCAGTTCTTTATTTCTTTTGATGCATAAGTATATTTGCTTCTTCCCGTCACATTTCGTTTCAAACCAAGAAGTATATGTCGATTTTTTCCCTATTTTACAGCTGCGTGCTTAACGTTTGGCAATCCGTGTATTTACAAAGCTTCATAACCTATAAAAAGTTCATTTGAGCCCCTCGCATATTTATTAAAATTACCACAATTTAATTCAATTATTTTCAACTATGTTACAGAACTCTTACATGAAAGAAATAAACTGTTTCCGAAATACTATATAAAACGTATATAGGAAAATATATGACAGTAAAAAATATTTATACCTTAACAATAGCATTTTTTTTCGATTACATGAAAATATTCAGAACGAAGTATAAAAAATTAGAAAATAACGCTCATTTTTGTCGTAAAATGTTTTTAGAATAATACATAATAATAAACATGTATTTTGTTTTTAATGAATATTTATTAATTACGTATGGAAGAAAAGGGAAAATTATTTTTTTAATGCTACACTGCACGTAGAGATTCAGCCTTCGAATGAAAGCAGTGTCATAAGTAAATACTAATTTAGGAATATCTAATTATTTATGAAATCTGCAAATTTTGTCATATGTAATAGTGATGTTTTTTCAATAGCCTGGATAAGTAATAATTCAACGTAAAATATCCGATAAGTTAAGAGTATTTTGTTTTTATAAGGAATGGAATATTAATATATTTTTAATGCTTCTGATATTAGGGAAGAAAGGAAGTATGAAGTTATATTAATAATGCTTTGAAGAGTAGATATAAATTAATGAGATTTTCTTTTGAACACTATATTATTAAGCAAAATAAAATGTACATTTGAATGAATGTACACTTAAAAAGCTTTCTGAACATTTATAGGAAAATTCATTATAGACAGCTTTTCTTCCATAATTCAAATATTCCTCAGGTTCTAAAGCTTCACTCTTTAACCGTTTCAGGGGAAACCAATTGCGTTTGTGTGATGCTGAATTTCCCACGGGAATTTAGAAAGTTTTTATATCAAAATAAGGAAAAGCAATTTTTCAGCTATTTTCTCCTAAGTTACAAAAGTAAAACGTTATTGAAATTTTCTGGTACAGATCTTAATTAAACTTTGGTGGGATATAATATATCCCACCGCCACTCAAGGGGTTAAAAAATTGCTGGATACATCATATTTTCAATCTTTTTTTGAAAATATAGTTCATATGCTCTCAATGTAATTCTCCAAGCACTTTGTATATCACACAGCATTAGTTTAGAGACAAAAACACTGATGGCCTGAAGCCTTTATTGATCATGATCAGATGTAATTTTTCCTTATAGACAAAGCTTAAAATTGAGTCAAAATGGGCCTGATGAACTTTCAGTACTTTCATATTTCTTTTGAAGCCTTCAAACATTTTTAAAGCCAAAAAAATAATGGCTAAATGCAAACACATATGTGGATTCAAAAATGAAGATTACATTGGGGAAGAATTTTATCCTCATAAAATATTATGAAAAAATTTAATTTTGCGTTAACACGTTGAGTACCATGTCAGTCACCGGTGATCAACACTGAACTTTCCGTTTAGGCCGCGTCAGTCATTGGTGACTGACACTTATAGATTGTGTAACGGGAATATTATTTCGTGGTCCAAACGGAAAGACAGATAAAAAAGACTTGGCATTCACCGTGTTAATTATGCAGCGGCTGTTGATGGAATGCGTTGGTTATAAGATTATATACATTTATCATCTAACACCGTCTTCATATTTTAATCATACAATTAGTAATGGCATAACCCCGCCAATCCGGTCATACCCCCCGTAAGTAACAATAACAGATTCATATAAAACATTATCGATTTGATTATAATTCAAAAAATGACAAAGTTTTAAGGAGAATAAGACACATGCTTCTTTTTGACATCGTAATGCATTTCACAGATATCAATCGAGTCTGGAAGTCTCTGCGATACTTCGGCGTCTGTTCATTTCGAAAGTGTTTAACCATTATGAAAACATATTCAATAACCATCCTCTAAGTAACTGCAGCCTTTAAAATTTAATCAATATAATGAAGTAAAAATACTGTGTCCTTTATATGGGCTTAGTGACAATTATGACACACATTGGTTACTTGAACATAAATTCTAAATATTGCTAAGGTAAACCGAATACGTATAGGTCACTTAAGGACATTTATTTAATTATTATACAAGTGTTAGAAAATTCAAAAACATATATATATATCTATATTTAGCCTCGTCTAGCTTTCATGTGTCAGAATAAACGTTCAAAGTTTCAAAATATATTCTTCCGAAAAAATGAAAAATATTACCTTCATGTATGCTCCAATAGTGGGCAAAATTACTTACAGTACACACATTTATTTAGTAATTATTATTTTTGGATGATAATCTCTGGAAGCGCTATTTCAGAAGTTTTAAGGGTATTTATGTTCTAATTAAAAATGTAATACAATAATTCAACAGTATTTTAATTTAAAAAAAACATAATATTATAGAAACATTTTTTTTAAATAAAAACTTATCACTTAATGAAATCTATAAAAATTAGCCAAAAAATCTGTTTTTGAAGACACTCTTAAAAATTAACAAATGTACCAGCAGAAATAAAAACAATAACTTGTACTTGTTTTTAAATATTAAAAATTAGTTGCGTACTAGTTAGGTCAGTCAAATAGTCAGAAAATAGGGCCGATAGAATCAAAAATTCTGCTAGAAGATTTTATGTTTTAAAGTGTTTATGGGAATGCTAATAACAGGAAGTAATTGTTTTTCAACAAGCTATCTTCAGGTTAAACTTTGTGGAGCCAAAAAACCACGAAGTTTTCGGACGTTTTTCAGTTTTTTGCCTATAACTCGAAAATTATTAGATTTTTGTGTACCATACTTAATAAAAAAAGTCCTTCCGGCCAGTGCCGGGAGTAAGAGGTAGCTTTCATATTCCTTATTTTTAAAAAGCAAGCTTATATTATTCAAACACACGAAGCTCAATTTAGTTGAAACCGATTATAGGAGATTCAATACTAATTTTTATCAATATTAAATCATTATGACTGAGAATTTCGCGAAATTAGTCAGCTTTATCCAAGCTGCTTTTATTTAAAATAACTTACATTTGGTTGCCAAATTCGACGATATCTTGAAGTTCCTGACATTTTAAGACAACATGGTGAATGAGGCTAACGAGTGAAATTGGTCGAGACCTTAGTAATTTCTGTGCACATGCTCACTCACATCGGAATCGGTTGATATATACGAGTGCTGTAGCAGGCAAAAAATCCGATTTTTCAAAATGTCACCCACATTAGAAATTCAAACTGCTATATCTGAGCCATTATTTAAAGGAAAAGACAAAATAAAAAATGCTCCGGAATCTTTGTGTCAAGGTCAATCACATAAAAAAACTCTTTTTCGTTTTTTAATTTTTTGATGATTCATTTTAAATTTAAAATTTAATTTTTTTTAAATGGCAACCCTTTTGAAACAAGATGGCGAATGTCGCTGGCCAATGATCTCGGTTGGGACATTGGTATGTACTATGTACACACCAAGTGACATCCAAATCGGTTCATAAATATGCTTGTTATCGTGTGACAAAAATCAGGTCGTTTCAAAATGTCATCCACAATTGAAATTCAAAATGCTATAACTCAGCCATTTTTTTTTTTGATATAGGCGAAACAAAAACTGTTCCGGAATCTTTATATTAAGGTCAAACACATACGAAAAAAAATCTTTTTCATTTTCGAATTTTTTGGTACCTCATTTTAAATTTTAAATAAAAAAAAATAAATGTCCGCCATTTTGAAACAAGATGGTGGATGAAGCTGGCGAACAAACACGGTCGAGACAATGGTACGTATTATGTATACACCAAGGTATATCCAAATCGGTTCATAAATACGCTTGTTATCGCGTGACAAAATTCAGGTTGTTTCAAAATGTCAGTCAAACTAGAAATTCAAAGTGCTGTAACTCAGCCATTTTTATAGATATAGACAAAACAAAAAATGCTCCCGAATCTTTGTATCAAGGTCAAACACATAAGAAAAAATATTTTTCAATTTACAATTTATTGGTAGAATTTATTGGTACCACATTTCAAATTTTAAATTAAAAAAAAAACATTTAAATGGCCGCCGTTTAGAAACAAGATGGCGGATGACGCTGGCCAATGAACTCGGTTGAGACATAGGTATACGCTATCTATACACGAAGTTACATCGAAATCGGTTCATAAATATGAGAGTTACAGTATGACAAAAATCAGATATATATATATATTTGAACGGAGGGTGGTTTCGGGGTCTGGGGGATCGATGAAAATATACCATTTTTTTTTTTTTTAATCGCTTTCCTCCGAACGGCTGCAATAGGCAGCTTTTTGTAATAAAAGCTACCTAAAAGAGAAAGCGTTAAATGCTCTACAAATTTTATAATAAATTACGTTTTTCTCTACCCAATACTAAGCGTGCTGCGGTTTTTTGAAACTACACTTTTTTAAACGTCCTATTTTTCGCCAAAGTGACCTATTTTTCGCCTCCCATCCCCTAAAAATTTCTTTTCATCACTAACTGTGGAAACTAAATTACCTATTCATGAATAAGTGAGAAGGGAAATTTTCGAGAAATGAGGGCAGAATGTAGGGTTGCAAAATTGCACGTCTGTTTCCTAAGTCGTATGATTTTTACTGCTTTTAGGTATTAGGTGTACGTTTAAATGTGTTCCTACGACGATTTCTTCCATTTTTCTACCACATCTTACTTTTGATAGTTAAAAAAAAATATTTTCCTGTTTGTTTATTTTATATTTTTTAGCTTTTGCCAAAAATAAGTTATGCACATGCGCATCAAATGTAAAAACGGCTTGTTTCAGATCAGAAATACAAAAATCCTGGGAAAGTTGTTTAATATTAACTGCGCATTTGCCATAGCATTAAATCATGTGAACTTGATCTTATTATATATTATAGATATATACAATATAAAATTTTTAATATAGTATAGAGTAATTTCGGGATTTATGACGCACATTTTTTTGAATTCGTGTATAGTTCCTATGGTGGACATAAAAAAAAATCATACTGTGCTATTTAATGTAAATGTACAACAACGTGTACTGCAACAAAAAATTTCAAAACAAATAGGTAATTAATATTTTTTAACAATTTTTCTCTAAAATATTACACTCCGGCGTGCCACCCGTATATTCAGGCTGAGACTCCGGACTTGTGCGGTAGTTATGCCGCGCTTCTAATAAGAACAGAATGAAATTATAAATAAAAATATTTAAAAAATATTCATATCTGGTCTATAATTAACGATGTAATAGCAAAATGAAACTAAATGAGTACAATGAAACGTATCGGTAGATTCAAATTAATATTTGTTTGCCTACTTTGACTATTAAAATTATCGACTTACTTTTTTACATTAAATTTTAATTGTTATTTCAGCAGCAACGTAACATCCATGTATTATAGAAGGAAAAGAAAAAAAGTAAAATTATGTTTACATAATTTATTTGTTTACCCTTTCGGGACCTGTGGCTTTTACAAAAAATTTTATTCGGTTGACACCACTTCTTTGAAAGAAGTTACTTTTACTTAAATAACCATGAAAATGCTCTAATTAAAGAAAGCAAATATTAGTTTTCTTTTTTACTGTTGACAGAAACAAATTTTGTATTCTCTTTATGAAGGTGCTTATATGCACCTATGGTCTCGAATGGGTTATGTAACCTGTCTTTTCGACTACAATCTACAGAAAAGTGTCGAAAAAGTACAGTTTTTATGTAACTACATTTGACATATGATGCAACGAAGCCAATTACACTTCCTCTTTTTTGGAGTAGATTTCTAAACATTCCTTGCAAAGAGCATCTGCGTTATGCGTAATCCAATTTTTCATTATTATCATCTTAACTTGCAGCTTTCTTGCCCTTCTTACTTTTCATTTTTCCCCTTTTCTCCTTTGGTTTTAGTAAACTTGGTAACATGAATGTGAATGAACATGTCTGTGAAATAAGTGATAACATATCTGTGATAACGTGATAACATGTCTGTGAAAAAAGAAATAGGAAAAGTTAACAACACTTAATCATCCCGTACAAAAGAATCTGCGGCATATATACCGGAATTTTGGTGCGGCATGTATCCCATTTTGCATGGTGAAGACGTCGGCCATCACAGTTACCTACCATCGCTAAGGGGAATGACGTAACCATACACAGAGTACTCTATACAAACGCTACACTTAGTTTTGACTTCGAAGTCATGCATGCATTTAGTAATTAGTGTATGAAAAGTATTTTAACATAATGCGTTTAAAAGTTTGGCCCTTGAAATCATGTGCTTACGTCAAAATAATGATTGTACTTCGACAAGAAAACATCGAAATGGGATTCGCACTATATACTTGTTCAAAAAATCTCATTGCGCACCTATACTGTGCATTTGACGACCATTTATGGATAATTAGAAGAATTACAAGGGGTGCGGCATTTATCCCAGATGCGGCGACTCTCACGGAGTTACCCTAACTGTGTGTTAAGTTTAGATATTTTACTTGATTTATAATAACACTTTATGCTGAAAACCTAATCGTCGAGCTCGATACGATTATGGGCAATTTGTCCGTGAAAGTATTGAGGTTGACGATTAGAGGGTTGAATAAAAATATTTATTTTTATAGCTTGTCCATTTCTGAAATTTTTATGATAATCATTGAATTGTAGGATGTTTTGATTTATCTTTATTCTTAAAATTCAATTAAATTTTCGTCCACAATGGGACATGACTTCAAAATTAGTTTAAAAATGTTAACAGAATAATGTAATGCAAATATAATTGGATAAAAATGATTAAATGGATTAATTAATAATAACCACTTTTTAAACAAATTCGCTAACGAAAACATTACTCACACATTCAACATAATTTAGCATTGTACGAAAAAGGAGGATAGCACGACAAAACAAAAACTAATTAGTGTCAATCAAAATCTTCCGTTACGACAAATTTCTAGCCAAAGACAGAAACAAAAAATCGCTTCATTACACTGTTTAAAACAGAGTTTCAAAATAACAGCATTCAAGCTGGCCAGGCAGAAGCAGACGCTGATGTGATGATTGTTAACTCAGCCATTTCAAGAGCCGAAGCATTTAACCCCTTGAGAGGCACCGGTATATATTATATACCACCTACGATTAATGAAAGTTTACACCAGAAAAATTTTATTAAATTTTACTTTTCTAACTTTGGTGGAAAAAAGCGGTAAAATTGCTTTTACTTATTTTGAAATAGAATTAATTTTTCAAAGATTCCGGTGGGAATTCAGCATTTCACAAACGTAATTGCTTGCCCCTCAAGGGGTTAAGAGTATAGTATTGTCGGAGAAGTCATTGGATTTCTCGTGATCATGATGAGCTTGGGATATCAAGACAAAATCTGTTTTTCCAAAAAACAGGAAGACGTAACATCGAAACCAAGAAGTTTACAACCATGTTATACAAATACAATTACAACAATGTTTTTTTCACGCATGCAATGAGAGGATACGATACAAAATCCGCTCTTTTGGGGCAAAGGAAGTCTAAGTTTTGTAACACTTTGAAAAAAACATGATCATCTATAAGAATTAGCCTGTGTGATCAATAAGCCAGAGTCAACCCGTCATGAAATCACCACGGCTGGAGAAAAATTCATTATTGAACTATACAGTGGATACATAGACACCACAAAGACTTTGAACTCCTTGAGTTTTCAGTTGTTTGCTTAATATGCCACTAAAAGCAAACCTCATCTTGCAAGGCTACCATCCCCACAAGAGGCTGCGCAGCATCATTTCCTCCTATGTTATTATCAGGTACAAGTTTGGCTAGGAAACAATATCCCCTCTGAAGAATGCGGTGGGGTTAGCAGGTCTGGTGGTCTCAGACACCTAGTTTTAATGTGCCAAAACCCAGCACCTGAATCCTTCCTGCATGTTGTGTCATGTAGCTGTATAAAAGGGTGCATCAAGTCATGTTCTTGCCAAAAATCAGGACTCAAAAACACAGGAATTTGCTAAACCTGTAACGGTGTCATCTGCGAAAATATGGACGACATTATTTACCCAGAAGAAGAGGATGATGAAGTTGATACCTAGAAAACCATCGGCCAAACCAGCAATGACGATGACTTTGACAATCATGTTAATGATGTTGCAACAAGCTCAAAGAAGATCAAAGCTGTTTATAAACAAGCAACATTCTCGTTTGCTCCTCACGCTGAGATTAACGGACCAAACCCATCAACCAGCAAGCAGTCCAGAAGTTACCTCATACATTAAAAATGTTACCGTAAGTCTTTTACCACTCTTACTTACATTCATATAAATACGTAACATTAATTTTCTCCACTTAAGTTCTAAATACAAAAAAATTACACAGTTGTCAATTTTGTTTTTGCAATGTTACCGTTTTAATTAACTGTTATTGCTGTAATGCAAATACCTGTAATAGAAACAAGTTACATTAATGACCATAAAATGAATAAAAAGGTGCCAATTGTTGGTTTTTGCGATTTTCCACAAAGTTAGAAAAAAAGTGCCTTTTTCAGAAAGCCGTAGCTGACTTAGTAATGGGTTTAGAAAAACGTTTTGATTATGAAGTTTGTAGAGACTTTAATGTTCTTTCTTTTTGTGATTAAATATGGTACGCAAAAACTTTATAATTTTCAAGTTATAGGCAAAAAAGTGAAAAAAGTCCGAAAATTTCTTGGTTTTTTGGCTGCACAAAGTTTATCCTCGAGATATTTTGTTGTAAAACAAATAATTCCTGTTATTAGCATCCCCATAAACACTTAAAAGACAGAAAATCTTCTAGCAGAATTTTTGCATATATTTCTGACAATTTGACTGTATTAAGTGGCACATGGCCCACTATAGATGGGACATTCTCACAATCTTTTGACTTTCGGGAATAAAAATCTGGTGAAATTAAACTTTCTAAAATAACATTTTAATCTGATAGACGAATGCCTTAATGGTTCAAAATAAAGAAAAAATGGTCAGCAGCGAATTTTTTTTTTTTTTTAAACTGAGGTTTATGCTAAACCTACGAGTTTAAATTTCCTTACCATTTTACCAATAAAACTTTTTATTTTCTTCAAAATTTTTACTTATAATGAATTTGAATAGTACCCACAGTCCATTCAAATAATAAATAATAACAATTTAATATTTTTAGTAGAAAATTTTGGTAGAACATTGTCTTAAAGAAGGGACGGCGAGGTAAAAAAAGGGGACGGTATAGGAAAAACGGGATGAAATGGCAAAAAAGGGGGCGGTAAGTTACCAACTATTTTAGGCAAATCATGTTAAGACTAAGTGGTAGCCACAATGTTCATTGATTTTTTGAAAAAGTTATTTATATTGGATTAAATTAAATTAAATAATAATTTACCTCGGAAAGTGCAGGAATAAACCTTGGGGACAGTGAGACTACCAATAAAGCCACGATGCTTGAAATTGATATTTAAATGCTGATTTGAATTCTGCAATAAATTTCCTGTCAAAGAATTTTAGACATTCTTTTTCTAGCACACTTCTGCATGAGAAAAAGTAAAAAAAAAAAAAAATATATATGTGGCTGCATCTGAAGTGATTTTCTGTATAATTTTAGAAGATTGACGGTAAGGAATCTAAAACCCAGGGACATAGTTCAAAAAATAATAACAACCCTAAAAATGTGTGCAGGTTAATTTTTTGCTACATATTTATATAAAACAATAGTCCCAGTTTCGGAAAAAAATTACATCGAATTATTTTTATTGAAACAATTTTATACAGACAGCTCCAACTTAAAAATCAGCATCCCGGACACTGGACGGTATAGGAGTTTTCCTGGTATTTGGACCCCCAACGTCGTCCAAAACTTATTTATCTCGTTAATATTGTTATGCAATCATGCAATGGGGTGTTCCCCAATATATGAAAAAAAAAAAACACAAGAACATGTACTAAAATAAAAATTATCATTCAGGGACATAAAAGTCAAAAGATTGTGAGAATGCCCCAGATGCATTACAGATATAAGACATTATATAAAATCATCTTCCATCAGGACATAGTAGCTGACATAAAGAAATAGTTACATCAAAAACCACAAGAAATAAAACGAGACAATTTAATTACCTATCACTTTTTTTAATTGCAGTTGTCCCTGCTCTTCCATTAAGAAACTTTTGATAAGTGACATTTTCCCGTAAAATTTATCCTAAACTTTTACGTACAACTCTGCTTGCAATATGATTACGCATATTGACGATTAATGATTTGCAAAAGTAGGTAGCATGTCTGAAAGCGTAAATAGTTTTAAGTAATTCGTGTGATTAATTGCTGGAGGCGAATGAACTACGTCAGTGTCACCATATGTAGAGTATCAAAGCAAGTTACTGTGATACAAACATATCGGGAGATACCAAAATAGTAAAATAATAAATGTTTTATCCAAAAATATAATTGCCTCAAGATAGGTATAGGTGTTGTAGAATACATCTTAAACCAACATTATGCTACCCGATTTTCCAGGAAAAGGGACGAAATTTGCCCTTATTTAGGTTTATCTTTTTAAGCTTTTGATTAAAACTACGCTGTTGGATAATAATTGTCAAGTCTAGAATTTTTTTAATTGTTTTAATTTATAATGAGAAATTATACTCATAGAAATACATAAATTGTAAAAATAATGCACTTTTGAATTTTTGATTAATAAGTGAATTTTTTGAGAATTCTAAAACAAATGTTAATTAAATAGTATTTTTAATATAAATAAAATACAAGAAAAAGTTAGTCTAACTTCTTATATTTGGACATAATTATTCATTTATTTCTTTTAAAAACGCAAGTACGAGAAAAAACTATACCAAATTCAATTACCTTTTGTTTGCCTTTGTTTATTAAACTAATTTTCCTTTTAAGGTAGGGTTAGCGGATATAAAAGATTAAACTAAATTGAATAACAGAATTACATTGAAATCTCAGTGGGTAATGAAGGCTTACTTTTTTTTTCGAAATTTAATGGTAATACATGTTTGAATAAATTAACTGTACGAGAAGTCTATTTCCTTTCTTTTCTTTTATGTTTACAGTTTCTGTTGAAAAGTGAACTAATAAACATGTAAATAATTCTGTGATAGTAACCTTTAAACGAAGCATGAAATATTTTTCTTTATATTTAAAATATCATTTAATAAAAAAAATTCTAGAATTCATTTATAATTTTAGCAATACTTAAGAAATTATATATATATATATTTACTCAAAAGAAATTAAGTGATGTGTAAAAAAAAACCCCTCAAATATACGGAAATCTAATTTTATCTTTTAAGGTATATACCGGATTTAAATCTTTAGAACGGTGTTTTCATGTTCATGGATTTTTTAAAAATTAAAATAAGTACCACTATTACAGAATAGTAATTTTTGATTTACTTAATGACAGGTATTTCATGTTTAAATAAAATGAAGATTACCAGCCTAAATTGTGGTTGGTATTTAGATACAAAATTTTCCCTATTTTTCAGCGCTGCGTCAAGAATACTACTCTAATTTCTCGTATTTCGGACTCTAGCTATTTCTTGAGAAGGATTTAGTTGTCCGAAATTAAGAAATATTTCAAATATCAAGACAATCTAATAAAGTTGGTTCTGCATTAGTAGAAAATGAAAATCAATATTTGGTAGAGGTGAGGAAACTTTGCTTCTAATACATTTAGCGAACTCAGTAAGTTGATAAAACAGTTATATTGTATATGAGATACTTTTTACGATCTTTCTTTCGAACAGAGATTATTTGGAGTTTTTAGGTGCGTTCCTAATCATATAAATATGTAGCACCTAAAGTCGTCATCTGATCCGTCCGTGTGTTTCTATGTCTGTCTGTCTAAGTATAACAGAGCAAAAACTACCCAACCGAAATGTTTGAAATTTAGTATATATAATAGTTTCAGAATTTTGCCCAGTCATTTCAAATTTCATGAAAACCGTATGCATAGTTACATTACAGGACAGACAAAATTATTCCGTTGCATTACGGCCAATAGGAAAAATTTGTTTTATTTTAAAGATGTTACACCCTTTATAATATAATGAAATTGGTATGCATTTATGAAGTGCACCAAAATAGACATTCTGTGTAGTATGCGGTGCAAAGAATATTTATGATTTTTTTACAGGGCAACACAAAATAATTCCGTTACATAATGGTATAGGGGGAAACATTGTTTGCAGCATATTTTAATTATGTTAAAGTATTCCACATATAATGAAACTGATATATGTTGCTGAGTTTTTCTACAAGTTACTTCCTGTATAATACTGTATAATAGAAAGTGCCTATTATTTACATGAACACAAAAATGATCTCGGATATCATACTTTATCCGAAATACATTTAGTACAGGTCATATTCAAAATATTAGAATAATTATTTTTTTTTTTACAAATTGCAAATTTCGTTTGGTAATTTAATGTCTTTTAATGCATATATTGCAAACGATATTTTTATTCAGAACTTATTGTTGATTAAACCTATTTATAAATTAATATTATTGTCATTTTTGGAAAGATTAGTTGAAAAAAATTATTTTGAAAAATCAAAATATTCGAATATTTGCTCAAGTGGCTCAAAATATTAGAATATTTCACATTAATTCCCCTTTAATTATCACCAATTCATGACTGGTGGCATCATTGATTTACGCTAGAACGCCCGGAAATTTTTCTCAAGTTTCATAAAAATATTTCGCACCAGAATTTTTATTTAAAATATACGTAAATCTGCAGCTTTAAAATTTAACTTATCTTGTGAAATAATTTCTGGTTTGAATTGACATTTAATCATATGGTCGGAGTCGAATCGACTCCTTCCGGGCTTTTTAGTGTTAAATTCAGACGATTTTATTTAAAATCAGTATTCCTTTTGCAGTTAGGTTGCTTTTTCGTCTTAAAATGGGTCGTGTGAGTTATATTCCTGAATGGTGAACTTCGTATGGTTGATTTGTATCGGCACGATAAAAATCAATGTTATATAGCAAATAATTTACATTGTTCGCAATCAAGTGTTAGTAAAATTTTAGCACAATATTAAAAAAATCGAAAAAATCAAAATAATTGCCGAAATGTTGGCCAAAAACCAAAAACATCTACTAGAGATGAAAGGAAACTGAAGCGTATAGTTAAGAAAAACCGTTTTAAAAGTGTGCGAACGTATAAAACGTATGGTGTATAATGAAGAAAAAACTCCAAGAAAATCCTCCTTCAAATAAAACTGAGTTAGTGGCACGTATGAAGTCTATTTGGTCTAACATTGATAGAAATGTTTGTAAACACATTGTATATAGTATGCAAGATCGATTGTAGGCTGTTATGAAAGCTAAAGGGGATGCTACAAAATATTAACTACCATTTACTTCATATTCATAAGGTAATATTGTTGCGTAAAATAAAATATTCTAATATTTTGAACCAGTCTAAATTTTATTCTATAATTTGGATGTGTTTCAGAAAGCTGTATACCTAATTTATTGTACTGTATTTTATATTTTGTAAATGCTAAAGTCTTATCTAAACATTCCAGATTTAATTTATAAGAAATTTAATTGCATTTACTTAGTATGAAAAATAAATAAATGAAAAATATTTTTTTCTTATTTCTTTTTCTCAATTATTCTAATGTTTTGAATATGAGCTGTATACTAAGATATGTTTGTAGAATATGGATAAAGTGATATACAGGTGCCACGAAAGAATTGGATAAATGACCGTCTATTGCTCATAAGCTGTGGCAGTGCGATTTCAGTAGTTTTAAGCGGGTTTATGTTCTAATTAAATTTTAGTTAAATAATAGCGTGTATATAAATATAGTAGGTATAAGACAGGGCTGTACAAAACTATTCAAGTATGCTTCCGTCTATTGTTAAAAATTACTGAAAATGAAATTTCAACCTATTATGCTTTTTTAACACTCTCCTACATACTAGAAAATAGTATATAAATTCAGTTTTAAGTCTGTTTGTCTGTCTGCATGTCTGTCTGATCTCTGACTTACGTTAACATAGTCGGATTGCTCTGTAATTGATATATGTTATTCAGATTCACTATGCCATGATCGATATTGAAAATCAAGTATGTAACGTACATAGTTTATTTTCAGAGACATTCAAAAGTATTCCATTACACTATGGCCTATGCTGAAATGTCGTAATTATATAAATACTTAGCAGATATAATCGTCGTCTGATCCGTCCGTATATCTGTCCGTATGTCCGCATTTATCAGGGCAAAAACTATCCAATCGAATGGTTTGAAATTTAATATACATAATCTTTGTAGAATTCTGTCAAGTCATTTCAAATTTTGTGAAAATCGAATCAAAATTTGAAAAGACGCTAATAAAAGTTTTATTCATTCTATTAAATCCTATCAAAAGTAATTAATTCAGTAATATCCCATGACAGGTAATTCTTCTAGCTTCCCATGGTTATTGCGGCATATTTAAGCTGGAGTCATATTTTCGTATTACTAATTAAATTTAATATTTATATAATCGCAATAAATTTTGTATTCATTCGTTTTTGCATAACAGTGCAATAGCTATTGTACCAATAACTGAATATTTATAAAACTAGTTATAGTACGAACGCACCTCATTTGCCACGTTTGACGTATAATTTCTGACTTGTTTTAAATTCATAACAGAATTCAAATTAGAAATTTATAACATCGTGAGTTTTAGATTACATATTTAAAAAATGCAAATTCATGCCTATTTCTTATCACTTAATATGATTTTAGAACATTATGCAATAGGAATGATATACCTGTATCAGTGGAATAACCTTTACCTATCAGGAATTACGTCGTTATGCAGTGCAATGAGAAAGAAACATACATCGATTGATATTATTTTTTTTTTTGTTACTTCTCGTAGTTTTGTGCAAATGTAAAACTCATTTACTACTGAAATCGGTCTTGTATGATAGAACATAGCAGAATTGTAGTAGGTCTAGGTACAATTGAATTACTCTATTTTCCTGATTGAAAAAGTTTCTTCGGTGATGAAGAATTTTTCAATAAACTAATGTATGATTATATGCATTTTTAATGGAAATATGCGTAATCCATTATGTGCTGTTCTTTTTCGATAGCCACGCCTAGCACTCTCAGACGATTCTACTAACCAATGGAGTGTTAACGCTGAGATGGGTATTTTCCAAAGTTCCACTTTTACGTTGTCCCTAAGATTTGCACTCAACCAAATGCAGCTAAACAGCCTCCGATCATCCCCATTTTGATAAAATCAAAACAGACCTGACGCATGCGCAAACCTGCAGAGTGTTTCGGTTTACGAAAACAAACAGTATATGGTTTTATTAGTCAAAAAATTAAAAGTTATTTTTTAATATAACGTTATGTTAGACATTTTTTGTAACTTCACAAAAAAAAGAGAGCTCTTCCTGAAGGAAATGTTAGTGTTAACATTACGAAATTAAATTTTAAATCAATTACCAATTAAATCCCACGTGTAATATATTTTTTTATTTATTACTGCATGAATGTTTTTTTCTTCTAAACTACTAATGATTAAGAAACAGAATGACTTTCTCTTGTTATGATTGCAGGCAGCTAATTATTTGTTCAGTGTTGAAAAGTCTTATTCTGGAATTTAACTAAATAACCTAATTAGAGATTAAATAACCTAATTACAGCAATGATTCTTTATTGTCTAGTTAATAGCATCGTTTAGATTATAATTAAGGAAGGGTATATTCAGTTGGAAGGTACATAATTGAAATTTCTTAATAGCAATTTAAAATATATTTTAAAGTTGGATGATTTTGAAAAAATCTATATCACAGAATATGGGTGGAATGTTATTTGCATGTGGAAATTTGAATTATAAAGATACTTGATAATGAAAATAAGACATTGCAGAGATATACCTTTTTAAATATAATATTTTTCTTATGTAAAATGTATTTAAAAAATTAACATTAAAAAAGGAATTTTGCAGCTGATAATAGTTTTCTGATAAAATACAATAAGTAATTGTATTTATATATTTCTTTTATTGTAAATGTGGAGATAGTTTTTATTTTTTATTTTACGCGGTTTAAAATTAAAAAAACGGTGACATATAATACATAATTCTACATGTAGACACCTGCTTTAATAGGTTTTTGTCCTATTTTAACTTCATCACGGTTACTTTATTAAGAACAATCTTTTTTGTAACTTGAAAGTTTCAAAATATTTTAAATCGTTGTGAAATGAAGTATGTGGTGGCCAAAATTGTGGACGTTTTTTGAAATTGTCACGTTTTATAATTTTGTGTGCTTGAAGAATATAATAAATTACACTTAAATACAAATGTTTATGTACCAAATACAAGGAAATTTAATGTACAAATTAACCCTCTCGCTGTGGAACCCGAGATTTTCTCCGGGATGTATTTTTCCGTTTAATTAATCCTACTTGATTATACCAGTTATTTTTTATTGTAAATTTTGCAATATTTAATAGGAGCATTTCCGTTTAAATTAGACAAAAAATTTTGTTTTGAAAAACCGGTGATAAAAGAATAAAAATTCTTAAATACACAATTGTTGAAACTATTTTGATAAAACACTTACGCAGCGAGAGGGTTAATAAAAAATATAATTAAAATATCTCCGTTACAAAAAAAGCTATGCTTAAAAAGTAAGATCTAACTTAGATTTCATTATATTTTTAAGTTACACATTCAATATTTAGTAGGATAACCATTGTTTTTTATTACCGATTTACAGCGTCTTTTCACTGGGAGAACTAGTGTTTGGAGTTCATGCTTTTTTATTACATGATGCCAAGAATCAATTACAGTTTCAATAAGATGCGATTTATTAGATGGACGCTTTTTTGAACAAGGATTTTCAGATGTTGTCACAAATTTTCTATAGAATTCAGAACAGGGCTATTTCTTGGGCAGGATAATATTTGTATGCTTATATTTTTAAACCATTCTTTTCATATTTTTGCCATATAGCATGGAGCTGAATCCTGCTGAAAACGAATGGCGATCTATTGCGAAAGAAATCCCTGATGAAATGTATCAATTTTGGTTCCAGTTGGTAACAGTTTAGATTATTTTTTTGCATTCAGAATGCTATCAATCTATAGAATGTGGACCACACCATCTGCAGACGTACAGGCACAAATCATGACATTTGTTTGTTTCTTTGTAGTTGCTTCAATGCAACCAGGATGCAGCTCTTCCCTTACTCTACTTCTCACATATTTTCGGTCGTCGCTACCAAAGAGCGATATTTTGATCTCATCGCTCCAGATTATTTGTTGCTACTGATTTTCTCACAAATTAATGTGTTCTTTTGACCACTGAACTCATTTTTTGCATTGCTGAAAATTTAAAAATGATTTTTCCTCGGAAATCCACCTTTCAGTCCAAAACCTGCTAATCTTCTCCTTATTGTTCTTGAACTAACTGAAATACCCATTGCATTCATTTCACATCTAACAGAATATGATGACATTCTTCTATTTTTGATATGTATCCTTTTCTATCTTTTTATTGTCAGAAGCACTTGTACATTTTTTTTTGTTTTTGTTTTTGTATTTAGACTGAACTTGTCTTATTTATTACTGATTTAGTTTCTTCATAACGTAAGCACAACTTTCGTACGCCAGATAAAGTTACTTTTCCACCAACCTGTCTTGCAATTTCAGCATAAGAGAGATCATTTTCTCATATTATGACAATTATGCTTCTTTTTGTAGGTGTCCAACCAGTTCTTGATGTTGATGACATTGTTTTAAATTATTTACATTAAGAGAAAAATAGAAATATTTAAAAAAAATCAGTATTCTGTTTAGTTGCACTAGTATTCACCCTTCTGCAAAATCCATTCCAGCAAAATACCGCTTTTACAAGTCAAAATATACTACTGTTTAGTTACTGAAATTTGACTGGTTCTCAGAACAGTCATTGTGATTGACTAGGAAGCTTTTATTTCAATACACTTCAGCATTCATGACTAATTGTGTTTGTATTTTATACTAAAGTAAGTGTAACTTTTTTGTAATGCTTTAATTTTTTTTATTCTAAATTAAATTTCCTTTAATTTGATGTATAAATATTTGTATTTAAGTAAAAATTAATATATTCTATAAGCACACAAATTTATAATACATAAAAAATTCAAAAAATGGCCACAATTTTAGTCACCACTGTATATATGTCATTTAAATAAGCGTTATTTGGAATTTATCATTTTATGAACTTTTTATTTACAACTTAATCTGAAAAAAATTAAAAATTTTTGGAAAATAATTCTTAAATAATGTTTTTGAAAATTAAAAAAAAATAATAATATAAAAGTTTTTTTTTACGAACTGGCTTGATTATAAACAAATAGACAATAGAATAATTGGCAATTAAATTGGCAATTTTTAATTATTATTATTATTTTATATAAGACTTACGCAACACTTCAGAAATTCGTTCAAACGCAGAGTTTAAAACTTATTGATTTTTTTAAATGCATGGAAATAAATAAAAGGTATTTTCTCTTTCTCTCTGATTTATTTCTAAGAAATTATTTATTGTAAACTTTTGTATAATTTTGTACTTTTTTACTATTCGTTCTTTAAAGAATAATATAAGTCAGATTATTTTACCCTTTTTTTTCCTCCATGAGAGATTTCTGATTAAATTTAGTTTTATTCTTTTTTTTCTAAATCCTTTTCTTTGGATTGCATGTACTTTTTATGGAGATGGGAAAGTTATGGTTAGATAGTCTTGAAAATGTAAAATATAACGTTTTGTTTTGACATATACTCAAGAATCCTTTTAACCGATTTTTTTCTTTTCTGTTTTGGATATTCTATTTATTTTTGTTTTTTTATTATTTAATTAATCAACTTCAATATTATAGATGGCTTAAACCACAGTTTAAATGAAAGTTAAAATGAAATATCTCATTTACCATTTCGGAAGGGTAGTCACCCTTTCGAAATGGTTCCCAAATGAACATTTCAATTTTCTGTAATTTTAATTTGTTTATTATATTTTCCTAAGTTTAGAGTACGCAAATAAACGTAAAACTATGTCCTATAACTTAAAGCTTATTATATATACGTAGGAAAGGTGTTCTTTGAAAAAATACACACTCGTTTAACCTTTTTAACTTCGTTTTTTTTTTTTTTTTTTTTTCTTTAAGTAGGGGAGGTAGAGGAGATTTGATACTCAAGGGGAGTTGTTACACTAACAATTTTTCTCAACAAATGGCATTAACAGCCATTGTAACAGATGTAAAGGCTTCTTTTATTATCAGCGGCCATCATTAGCTGGACTTAGCAGTGAAGAACTGACAACGTCTTTTTCTTTTAATTTTGAAGTATTTTGGAATGTCAATGTAATTTTCTTTAAATACTGATTTTCTTTCATAACTCTTATTATTTTGAACATAATATCTTGCAATTATTTTTTATTTGTAAAGCACATTGTTAGGGTGAGTTTTACTACAAAGCAGATTGGCATTTTGCAACTGCATTTACACAAATTGATTGAAAATCCCAAAAAACATGACAGGGAGAAATGTTATATTAGTGTTGGGGAGAAATGACACACTTGTATATTTGAAAATTAATATGTTCTTTAAGTTGTAAACTAATATAGGACTGTAATATTCATTATTGTTTTACAACAAGAGCTACTGAAATTGGTAAGGAAGAACAAAGAGACTATTCGTAGACATTATGTAGGTTACATAGAAAAGCAGTGCGATGATAGATGGTTAGTTCGCTTTGCTCGTCATGTAGAAGAAAAATGTTTAAATGGCCTGAAAGGGAAGATGTTTCTATAATTGACGAAGGGCAAATTGAAAAAAAAACATTAAATCCACCCGATTTTACTTATCAAAATGATAGAGTTATTAGTTTTTCTTTTAACCATTTCTGGGGTGGTGGTATGTTAATGAAACCACTTAATTTTAATTGCCAAACGCCACATTGGCAACCAGCATTTTGGTAAAATATTTTCCATTTAATGTGAAAATAAAATATAGCCCTTTTCTCATTTCTAATTAAATTTGTTGGTAAATTCCGGTGCCATTAATTTATTCAACACTTTAGCATTTAAAACACTTTGCTCTGAAAAGGTTAAAAAATCTTAAATGTGTTAAATTTATGTTAAATTGTTTGCAAGTCAACAATGTTAACTTCATTTTTCCTTGCAATAAGATCTCTAGGGTTTTTTTTTTTTTCATTATTCGTTTTCTAAAAAAGTGTGTTAATAGGATTGTTTAAATAATAGCAAGTGTTTAAATATTTTTGTAAAAATCATTCCTGAAATAAAAATATGTCCATGTCATTTCTTTTTAAATTGTACTTAAATATTTCAAGATTTATCAAAAAAAAAATGTATGACACATAAATTGAATTGTCTGCATTTTTTTTAAATTTACATAACAATATATCAAATCTCCCTTGCTAGTGTATCAATCCTCCCCAGTAATGGGGAGATTTGATACAGTAGTGCCATTCAAAATAATTGAGCTATAATTTTTTAATGATTATTTTTTAAATTCACAATATTTTTAATAAATGAATTAAAGGTCACTTTATGAGAAAACACGAAAAATGTGTTTAAAAATAGCTTTCTAAGGGTTGTAAAAAATTACTAAAAAAAGTGTATTATACCTCCCCTACCTCCCCTACTCCAATAGATTTATTCATTGAAAATTTGTAAATGATCATCTAAGCATATATTATCTATACAATCTGATTTAAAATATAGATGGTTAAATTATGGAGAATGTATCAGTATCGGACAGGTATGAAGTGTCTTATACCATAATACCCCCCCCCCCCCACCATCCCGACAGGTAAAAAAGAAACTTAGTTTAAAATACTTCGTATTAATTTAATATAATACAATACAACGGGGTAATTAAGAATTTTTTTTCTACACTTCGGACTGTAAATCATAAGTAATGAATCAGACTATTATTACTAGTTTAAGTGTTATCTATCTATATACGTGTAAAACCAATGAAAAAAAAATTGCATGCGAGTTTAAATTTTGGAAGTATAGAAATTCGAGCTGAAAAAGTGATATATAACCGAAAATTTAAAATTCAGAAAACGGTCGTATCTAATTAATTGCTTGGTAATCCCAGCAACAGCTACAGTTATATATATATATATATATATATATATATATATATATATATATATATATATATATATATATATTTTTTTTTTTTTTTTGAGAAAACAGTTATATGCGAAACACTGACATACCGTTTAATTACAAATGATAATGTTCTTTTATTTGAAACATATTTGAAAATACATATATTAAAGATCGATGAGCACTGCATTCTGTGGGAATTAAAGATTGCATTTGAATTGATCCAGAATGCTTGCAAACAAAATTCTTAAATTAAACTAGTTGGATGTGCCAATCCAAAACTTTCTTCTATCTTATACGTAGTATTTCAAAAACTGTTACACTGTTAATACTTCAATATTATTAGTTCAATACTATAACAAATTTGATTTTCAGCTTAAATTTCTGCTTCAGTCAATTAAACGAACTAAAAACGAGTTAATCTATATCATGATAGTTGTTAAAATTAATAGTTTTTCCTTATTCTCTTGTTATCAGATGTTTGCGAATAGCCGGCTTAGCAGGAAGCGAGTTTCCGCCTTTGCACGAGCCGCCGATGGACAATAATACTACGAAAAATCAAGAAAAGTATACAAAAGTCGCTATCACACAGCCCCTTTACCGTGCGATATTTCCAAATTCAAGGAGGACCTGTTGACCAAAGCAAAAAACATGCACAAAAAATTTGGTTCAGTTGTATGCGTAATTTTATATACTTTTCGATTGTACAGTAAAGAAAATGGCACAAACATCGCTATTACAGCGCCCCTCCCCCTTCCGGCGGATTTTTTTCAAATTCAGGAAGGACTTGGTTGCCATAGCCAAAAACGTACAAAAAAAAATGGTTCAATTCTATGCATAAATTCATACACTTTGCGATGGTACAATAATGAAAATGGTACAGACATCGCAATTATATTGCCCCTTCCGGCGAATTTTTTCCAAATTTAGGGAGGATCTGCTTACCATAGCCAAAAACTTAAAACAACAATTTGGTTCAATTCTATGCGTAACGTCATACATTTTTTGATGGTACAATGACGACAGACACACGGATACACGGACAAACAGACATTTTCTAAAAACTTGTTTTTCGGGATCTCTGACCCCCTAAAACGTGTGAATCCGTCGAAAACTGGAAGTCTAAGAAAATTTCGAATACAATACTTTCTTCTATTGGAGATAGAAGAAAGTAAAAATAGGTTTTTTTTTTTTTTTTTTTTTTTTTTTTTTTGTTTTTTTTTTAATGTGCGAGTTAGTGTAATTTTTCTTCAATATATGCCACCTCTAATTTAACCATTACCATAATTTGGCTTGACATAACCATTTCGAACGCGATTAATTGAGTTAGCTGTGACTAACTTGAAGAAAATATTTATTAATAACATACACTAACATACTTCTTCATTTACGTAAGTGATACTCATAAAGAAATGTGTCATGAAAAAATGAGATAAAGAGTGATCACTGGGTTATTATAATGCAATTAGTTTTTATAACATGCTAAATAATGAAATTACGCTGTGGGTTCATTTCCTTTAAATATTAAAATATAAATTAAAATATTATATATATATATATATATATACATATATATATATATATATATATATATATATATATATATATATATATACCGGGTGTCCCAAAAAGGACTGACTGATTTTAAAATTCAATAACATGCAAACGGTGACAGATATTAAAAAAATTCTTGCAGGAGTGTTATGCATAAGGTCAAAAGTTTTTTTACAGTGATTTTCAATTTTAGTTCGATTTACAAACAATAGATGGCGCTGTAAGCAATAGTCACTAAATTCAGGCTCGATTTTTGGTACTTCGTGGCCCGGATAATACATTTCCATCTCCTTTTTCTGCATGGAGCAAGATAAAGAACCAAAAATCGAGCCTGTATTTAGCGACTATTGCTTACAGCGCCATCTATTGTTTGTAAATCGAACTAAAATTGAAAATCACTGTAATAAAACTTTTGACCTTATGCATAACCCTCCTGCAAGAATTTTTTTAATATCTGTCACCGTTTGCAAGTTATTGAATTTTAAAATCAGTCAGTCCTTTTTGGGACACCCGGTATATATATATATATATATATATATATATATATAGTTAAAAAATTCCTAAAGTAATTTCAAACATTACCACAATATGTACAATTTAAATGACGTACAATATTAACTAACCATACAATAAAATATTTAAATGTAATGAACTAATTCTAAGAAACACAACATAACCAACTTAAACTTGAACAAAATGAACCGAAGTAAGAAATAATACAATATAACAAAATAACTAAACTCGGTAAACATGGAGACAGGCTGCGGGGCTTATGACACACTATGCAGGGTTAAAGCTCTTTTTACACATGCAACATTCACCAGTATATATATATATATATATATATATATACTCTACATATATATCTATAAGTATTTACTCTCGAAAATATTTCCTAGTATTTTATGTATGATTTTGTTTGCTGTTAATATGATGTATTAACTTGTATATACGTGGGTGGTTCAATAAATATTGTCCCTAATGTATATAAAGTATTTGTACTGTGATGGTAGATGTGGAATATTGAAGCCTAATCTCTTAAATGCCTATATGCTCAATTTCAAAACCGTAGCTGCTATATTAACACAGTTTTGGAGGGAGGGGTGAAGTTTTAAAAACCTATTTTGAGGGGAGTTTTTAAGGAGTGGGGTGGGGGTGAAATGCTGGTTTGGAGCTTTATGAGGCTACGTTTGTGAC
The DNA here is from genome assembly GCA_963932465.1 of Maratus speciosus. Taxonomy (NCBI): domain Eukaryota; kingdom Metazoa; phylum Arthropoda; class Arachnida; order Araneae; family Salticidae; genus Maratus; species Maratus speciosus. The sequence goes on from OZ010789.1 coordinate 195,174,223, forward strand.
AGTGGTTGAGATGTGGCTACATCACTATGATCCCCAGTCCAAACGGCAATAGTTACTCTCATCCAGTGTCACAAATCTAGCCCCATAAGCTAAAAATCAGCCTTTCACCTCCACTCGCCCTTTCACTCCTCCCTCCAAAACTATGTGAATATCGAAACTACGGTTCTGAAATTGAGCATATAGGCATCTAAGTCATTATATACGTGGATATATACATATATTATGTATAAGCTTCGATATTCAGCAACAAGTATCACAGTACAAAAAATTATATAAACTAGGGGCAATAATTATTGAACCACCCTCGTGTATATCAAAACACGACAAAAACAATATTTTGAAAATTATTTCAAAAATGATATTTTCAAATTTTTTTGTTCATTAAAAGGAGTCGCTGTGTTAAAATTATAAAACTTATTTTCCTTGATAACAAATTCATGTATATTCGATTTTATTTTTCTCGCACAGTTTTCAAAACTAAATAAATGCTACCATTTTACAATGTATGCTAACATAATGTTTAGCAGCATTATTATTACATATTTTTTCATTTAAAAAGTGCATACGATCACTCTTGAAGGAAGGTCATATCACTCAAAAAGGATCTATAAAAAGTAATTAGTTTTTAAAGCTAAAAATTTTTCGTCTTCTTTTTTTCACACAACTAGTATACATTTTATGGCAAAATTAATAACTACCTTAAAAGAAATAATAGCTTATTTATAGCAGTACGCGAAAGTTGATAATGTTCTTTTATTTGAAACATGTTTGAAAATACATATATTAAAGATCGTTGAGCACTGCATTCTGTGGGAATTAAAGATTGCATTTCAATTGATCCAGAATGCTTGCAAACAAAACTCTTAAATTAAACTAGTTGGATGTGCCAATCCAAAACTTTCTTCTATCTTATACATAATATTTCAAAAACTGTTACACTCTTAATACTTCAATATTTTTAGTTCAATACTATACCAACTTTGATTTTCATCTTAAATTTCTGCTTCAGTGAATTAAACGGTCTAAAAAAGAGTTAATCAATATCATGATAATTGTCAAAATTAATAGTTTTTCCTTATTCTGTTGTTATCAGATGTTTGCGAATAGCCGGCATAGCAAAAAGCGAGTTCCTGTCTCTGCACGAGCCGGCGATGGACAACAGAACTACGAAAAATCAAGAAAAGCATACAAAATCGCTATCACAGAGCCCCTTTACCGCGCAATATTTCCAAATTCAAGGAGGGCCTGTTAGCCAAAGCCAAAAACATGCACGAAAAAATTTGGTTTAATTGTATTCATAATTTTATACACTATTCGATGGTACAATAAAGAAAATGGCACAAACATCGCTATTACAACGCCCCACTTCCGGCTGACTTTTTCAAATTCAGGGAGGACTTGTTTGCCATAGCCAGAAACGTACACAAAAAATTTTGGTTCAATTCTATGCATAACTTCGTACAATTTTGGATGGTACAATAATGAAAATGGTACAGACATCGCAATTATAGCAACCTCTTCCGGCGGAACTTTTCCAAATTCAGGGAGGCCCTTCGTGCCATGACCAAAAACAAACAAAAAATATTTGGCTCAATTCTATGTAAAACTTCATACACTTTTCGATGGTACAATATTCAAAATCGCTATAACAGCCCCCCCCCCCCCTAGAGGTGATTTTTTTTCCAAATTCAGGGAGGACCTGCTTGCCATAGTAAAAAACTTAAAATAAAAATTTGGTTCAATTCTATGCATAACTTCATACACTTTTGGATGCTACAATATTCAAAATAGCACAAAAATCGCTGTTACAGCGCCCTCTAACGGCGATTTTTTTCTAAATTCAGGGGGGGATCTGCTTGCCATAGCCAAAAACTTAAAATAAAAATTTCGTTCAATTCTATGCATAACTTCATACACTTTTGGATGGTACAATATTCAAAATCGCACAAAAATCGCTGTTACAGCGCCCCTACCGACGATTTTTTTCTAAATTCAGAGAGGATCTGCTTGCCATAGCCAAAAACTGAAAATAAAAATTTGGTTCAATTCTACGCATAATTCCATACACTTTTGGATGGTACGATATTCAAAATCGCACAAAAATTGCTATTACAGCGCCCCCTACCGGCGATTATTTTCCAAATTCAGAGAGGATCTGCTTGCCATAGCCAAAAACTTAAAATAAAAATTTGGTTCAATTATATGCATAACTTCATACACTTTTGAATGATACAATATTCAAAATCGCACAAAACTCGCTGTTACAGCGCCCCCTACCAGCGATTTTTTCAAAATTTTGGGAGAACCTTTTTGCCATAGCCAAAAACTTAAAATGAAAATTTGGATCCATTCTATGCATAACTTCAGACACTTTTGGATTGTACAATATTCAAAATCGCACAAAAATCGCTGTTACAGCGCCCCCTACCGGCGATTATTTTTCAAATTCAGAAAGGATCTGCTTGCCATAGCCAAAAACTGAAAATAACCATTTGGTTCAATTCTGCGCATAACTTCATACACTTTTGGATGGTACAATATTTAAAATCGCACAAAAATCGCTGTTACAGCTTCCCCTACCGACGATTTTTTAAAAAATCAGAAAGGATCTGCTTGCCATAGCCAAAAACTTAAAATAAAAATTTGCTTCAATTATATGCATAACTTCGTACACTTTTGAACGATACAATATTCAAAATCGCACAAAAATGGCTGTTACACCGCACCCTACCGGTGACATTTTTCCAAATTCAGCGAGCATCTGCTTGACATAGCCAAAAACTTAAAATAAAATTTGGTTCAATTCTATTTTCAACTTCATACACTTTTTGATGTTACAATGGCGACAGAGAGACGGACACACGGCGAGACAGACATTTTCTATAAACATGTTTTTGGGGATATCTGACCCCTAAAACGTGTAAATCCGTCGAAAACCGGATGTCGAAAAAAATTTCTATTACAATACTTTCTTCTATTGAAGATAGAAGAAAGTAAAAATATGTTTAGAATTCTTGTAGGCTTTTTCCTTTAAATAGCTATACAAATATACAATGCACAGAAATTAAATAATAAAATCGTATTCCTTTATGTTGAATAGTTAAATTTTCAATTCAAAATACATGTTTTCCAAAGGTTCATACATTGTTAATAGTGGAAAAATCCACATTTTATCTGTAATCTCAATTTTTGATTCAATTTTCGTTTAATCCTACTTATTACTTACAGAAGAAGCCTAGGAAAAGATTCAATTTGTCAAAAAAGCTTAAAAAAAAACTTAAAAAAGGTTTTTTTTTTTTTTTTTTTTTTTTTTTTTTTTTTTTTTTAACACAACATAAAAATAATTAAGTAAAACCTTAGAGTTAAATAATAATAAAATTACTTTTTAAATATGTTTTTAAACTAATTAAATCATTTACATTTGTAGCTTTACTACTTCAATTTTATTACTAGATTTGTTAATTAAAATCTCTTGAGAGTTAAGGTTATTTACCAAGCTGTTATTTGTAAGATTTCAAAAGGAAGATTTTTAACATAGCAAGTGTGAAATACTTAAATAAACTTATTCAGTTAATTCAGTTCTTAATTTGGGCCGGCGCTCACCGGAGCTCAGGTCGAGTACTTCATCGTTTTTTGTGAATATGTAAGTACTGATAAGAATTTACCAGAACTCCTATATACTGCGCTCCGGAACCGAGTGCAAAAGCGTTTCAGAAAAATCAAAGCCTAAAATGGGTTTTCATCCCTCCCCCCCCCCCCGATCCTTTGTGCTCTTCCCTACCTAAGACTCGTATACAAGGCTGGAAATGTACCGGAGCAAACGGGAACGATTTTTCGGTTCGTGAAATTGTGACACATATTGTTCTGGTTGGTGAAAGTATGGAAAATATTGTTCTGGACTGTGGAATTATTTACAAATATTATTACAGTTACATACGTATAACTTACGATGCTCCCTGTAACTTTTTTCTAATTAATTAGATTCTTGAATGCATTTTTTTTTAATTGGTTTTTCTACGGTTAAATATCAATTTGCTATACAGTAAAGTGCCTATTATCCGAGTTAATATGGATCAAGCTCACATCGGTTAAGTAAAAAACTCGTACAAACAATAATGTATATACGTGTATATTTGTGTAATCGATTACTCAAATCCTGACCTACTAAAGAGATGAAATATAAATTTTCACTTAATTCATTAATTTTTATGGTACTAGAAACATTTCTTTGGTGTTCATTTCCGTTTCTTTTCAGAAATACGGTGAATGAAAAAGTTCATTTTAAAAAGTCCTTGATAGTTTTTTGTTTGTTGAATGTCAATTTTGCTGCAGTTTTTTTTTTTTTTTTTTACCTGCAGTATTACGCTGCTGCATAGCTACCAATTTCTAAAATTATTTTCTTACCTCTAAAACTTACCAATAATATTGTCTAATTCAATATTCGAAATCTTACAATTGTCAACGATTAAATATGACAAAATTTGTATTCAACTTTATAGGTAAAAAACGTATAAATTGGCAGGTTTATCATTCTATTAGTGTCATGAAAATTGCAGGTGTAGCCCCTTCTTTCTGCTCAAAGTATTAAATAGTTTTTTTCAATCGAACTTATACCTTTGGAATGGATCATTTTCTTCTGATGGACTCATGGCTTCTATTATTATGAAACAGCCATTATAAATGAAGTATTAGGTGAAGATAAAAGATGAGTCGTAAAAAGAACTTGGATTTTCTGGTCAGAATGGGGAAAAAGGCTATTTCATAACAATGGAAACTATCAGTCCATCAGAAGAAAATAACTCGGTTAAAGCTAAAACTCGGTCAAGAGTGAACCGGATAATCGGGACTTTACTATACTTTCAAAAAAAAAAAAATGGCGACAACAATTTTGAAATAGCGTTCAGGTTCATGGATTTTTCTATTTCGAGCCCTGTAAGGCAGTTCTATCCCTACTAATGCTCCTGATTATTAAAAAAGTGCATGCATATATGACGTAGCGTGAAGATCCCGTAGAAGTATTCTTCTTCCTAGAGACCGCAATTGCAGAATTAGTGATTTTCTGTCTAAATGGCGTCTGAACGGCGACGATATATGCCAGAGTTAATCGTAAACGTATCTACATTTTCATACGTCATTCTATTACGTTTATTCTCTGCATTTTTTCCACTTTTGTAAAATATTCTTACTGGCGAGATTTTTAACTCCACACGGTGCTTAAACTGTGTTGCAGATCACAGGAGAGCAGATCCAGTATTTCTTTAATTTTAGTGAATATGCAGTGAATCCTTATTTTTAGTCGGAATCCACATGAGCTTATAAATACTGCGGACCGAAGAACACCGGAACAGCGCTGTGTCCTGTTTTGCTAATTGATACAAACAAATCCTTAGCGAGTCCAATTTTCTGAAAATTCCCTACTTGAGATTTTTATGCCTTTGCACTGTTCATTTATTAGGTTTCATTATATATAAATACTTATAGTGAAAGTATGTATAAAAGTTTCTATTCCTGAAGATGAAATTTCTTTAAATTTTGCAAATAATATACTAACTATAAATATGCAGTTGCGGGAGACGTGGAGAAACACTACACTTTTATGAGAAAACTAGAGCCCCCGATTTTTTTTAAATTAGAAGTTAGGCCCCGATTATTCATTTTAAATTCAGCATTTTTTTTTCGTTCAACTCTGGCAAATACAGTTTAATGTTTTCAAGTAGGACAGAAATTCAACCACGGCGATTACTTTTAAAAGAAGCGATTTTGAGAAAAGAAATCTCGATCGGACTAAAACACAATAAATTGAATTTCTCATATTCATTTTCAGAAAACAAAAAAGGAAAATGAACTTATTTTTTATGTTCTTATTTGGTTTCTTTGCCATGTTAAATGCCATTTTTTTCATATTAGAAAAAAAAAACGCATTTTGTAGCCGGTTATATATTGTCCTACTTCATTATACGTTTTAACGATATTCCGAAATCTCACTAAAGATGTAGGGGGGACTAGAGAAGATTGACTTACTTTTTAGAAAATGATTTTTTATTCTTTAAATTTTGAACGCAGAATAAAGTTTTATATATCATTTTATTCGATATACAATCAGTTATCAAAATAAAATTGCTACATAAGTGTAATACGTAAGAAATTTAAAAAATAATTGATTTTAATCATGAGAAAATAATGGGTCAAGGCTCCCCACATATGGGAGGATTTATCCACTATATGGGAGGCTTGATCCACTTTGTTTATATTGAAATATTTGTGAAGAGAAATAAAATCAGTTTAAAAAAAGCAAAATAACTTTATGCTACATGCTTTAATTATAATAAAAAAAATATTTTTTGAAAATATGATGCTTAAACAAACCTGTTTAGATGAAATCATCATACGTCAGAGGAGAAAATTTTCGTTCTAAACAGGATTTTGTCTGATTAGGTATAATTGTACAGCAGGGAAACTAAACATTTAAGAATGTATTCCGCCAGAGACAGGTTCCGTTTTCGTAGAATTCCATGCATTATTATGTCCGGATATACTAGCCGCTGCCCAGCTTTTTCTGTCTCCTTGTCTTATTTTTTGTGACATTCTACCTGACGACTCTAGTTGTCACATAGTTTGGTTTCATCTCATTCTATTCATCATGTTGAAATTTGTCTACATATCTTCTTAAAGTTTTTAAATCAATGCTATGTCTTTTTGCAACCGCATTGAGTGCTTAACTTATCGTTCTCATATTTTAACCCTTTCAGGGGCAAAGTACTTTCAGTACAAAAATGTTGAAATAAATGGCTGGCACCGGAATATACGAACAAATTTATTTGGAAATATGAAAACGCTATAATTCACATACATATTAATGGAAGAGAATTTAGCAAAATTCTGGTGCCATTGAGGCGTTTGTGAATTAAAATTAAGTGGCTTAATAAACATACTACTACCCCCGCCCTTGAAACGGTTAAAGCTACAAGACTGCTGCTTTCATACTTTCTAGTCTTTTCCACTGTTCGCTTTACCTAATGTAAGTAATATTTAAATGGAAAAAAGTTCCTAACAACTTTCCCATTTATATTTCATTATTATTTTTTCGTTCAGTGGATACTATAGCAATTTTTCACATGTTTTTTTAATCAGTTTTAATCATTTTCTTTTCCATCACCCCATTATACTGTAGCTTTGCAGAATAAATTTACATTCATTTTTATATATAATCATTAATCTTCCATTAAGCACATTGTATAATAAAAAGATTTTCAAAACCATTTAATTCACACATTGCCGACGGGCAATTTTTATCAAACCTGAATTTTAAAAGAGTTGAGCTCCTTCCTGTTATGAAAGTATTTTGTAAATTGGTTTTCTAGATAGGTTTCGCAAGTTCATGCATCGCTAAATATATTTCAATGTACGAATTTAATATAAAATGTCTTACAATCTAAAAGACAAAATATGGACAACAGGATATAAATCCTAGATGCCAACATCTCTTAATTATCCCGGAGTCTGATCCAAGACAAACAAGTTTAAATCCGGAAAGTGTTTATAAGAAAACATGACTTCTTTTAACATGGTACTTATTAGATTTAATTTTATAATCGTTTATTAAATAAAATTTCCGTTTGGAAACATGTTTGTCTTGAACCAAACTCCGGAATAATTAAGAGATGTTGGCAACTATGTATAAATGCATTTTCTCTAAGGTAGAAATCACGCCCTTAGTCAATGTTGTTTTTTGAATGAAAACGAGAATTTTCGTTTCCCGTCGTGAATGTGTTAACCCATTAACCGCTGACGTTGCGTTCACGCAACAGTCAAAATAATTGCACATGCAATGAATTAATTACATTGGCACCACTATTTTAGAATTAAAAAAATGTCTTATTTATTATCAGGAATTTTGCTATTTTAGTAAAGTGAAATTTACCTTAATGACTTTGTGGTGGGAAACTACTTTCAACAAGAAATTTGAAAATTTCTATCATAATAGTTTTGGTCGTTAATGGGTTAAGGGAGATGGATTTATGGGAAGGAGCGTTGACCAGATTGTCAACCTTCCCTCCCATTGACTGGATCAAGTCTCCCCACATAGCCCTTTTCTAAAGAATAGCACATTGTTATGTTAAGCCTAACTTACTGTGTAATCTTCATGCCTGGAATAAAAGCTCGATATTTGTGCATTACTTAAAACCTACTCATTTAAATTTCTATGATATATTTTATCTGAAAAGGGTTTACAAAATATTTCTAAAAAATACAACATTTAGGTTGAAAACTCCGCACAATTGAATTTTTCTACACCTATTTCGATTAACTCTATGAAACAGAGACTATTGTTTGAGCATTACAGTAGCTTTGATTGACACCTATTGATAAAACTCTGATTTTTTTTTTTTTAAATATGAAAACTGAAGCGTGGGTTAAGCCTTCCGTATGGTCAAGTCTCTCTAGTCTCCCCTATCGTTTGTATATTATTGCAAAAGACATTTCTTTTTAAATTATCTAAAATATAATTCAAAATTCCATTAATTTATTTGGTGTAATATATTATTCCAATTCTGAATTTGACAAACTTAGCTTTCAAATTATTGAAATTTAAAATTAAACAATTTGCCAATTGTGACCACCGGCAAATAAGATAATTTCGTCATTTATGTAATGTTAATTTTCCTAGTAATTTAATGTCATACACTTTATGTCAAAAATATTCTGCGTAAATACAATAACACATATTTCGATTCGTACGTTTTCATATATTAATATTTTAAAAGATTTCAGCAAAAAAGATGATAGTTACAATAAATTCAAATAAACGTAGAACGTAATCTGACAACTCGTTGTTCTACTCTAAGCCATATTTTTATTAATTAGAATTATTATATCCTAGAGAAAAGAGAAATCATTCAGATTTATTTATTTTATTCTTGTTTGCTCGAAGATTTACATAAGTTGTATAAACATAAATAGCTGTCTTATTTTGTTATTAATTTAAAACTGCCTTTCTATCTGAAATACAGGATTTTTTACAACTTGAGGAGTTTAATTTCTCGATTAATTTACAAATGTGAGGACATTCTGTTTGAATTTGAGTAACATTAACTGCTGAAAAAAAAAGCATTTAAAAAAGATTTAGCTTACTTATTTTTTTATTTATATATAAAAGGGAGTTTAAAATGTTCAAATATGACTAGTTATGAGTACTCGAAATAATGTTGTTGAAAACCATAAACGTAATACATTGTAATATTATTAAATATTTTCAGCGAAATCATTTAATAAATGGAATGTACCATACAAAAATATTTTACCGAAATACTGTGGAAATTATATTTACTTAAAGATAAGAAAAAAAATCGTTTTGATACTTCTAGTTTCCTTCATCGATAATTTCTCCGAGTATTTAAATACTATTTCTTAAAAGCGCATGTTCTCATTTTTCTTAGTTATGTTAAAAGAACGTAGTGTTTATTGTCAGACGCGGTTGGTCGATTTTTTGAAGTGCTTTGTTCATGTTTTAAAGACAAAAACGTAAGCAGACACGATCTCTCTCTAAAGTAAATCCGTGCTTTATAAATTTTAATAACTTCCAACGCTTGGAACCGATATTCTTTTATTCCATAGCCTGTATTTCACAACAATCAGAAAATATATTTTTATGAATTTATGGAAAAAATAATCGTGTAATACCATCTACAAATCAAATATAAATAATTGAATTTCTGTAGTTAATATAAAATTGCCCTTTTCTGTCGATATTTTACCTTAACTGTAATCGTATTTTTCCAATTATTATTATTATTATTATAGATTTTTTTAAATATTGGAAAAAAGTGGCCACATAAGAAAAAAAAATATTTAGTGCACGTAAGTGGATCTATATTGTTGTATGTTGGTTACAGTGCAACTTGTAATTTTGAGGGTACAATAATGAAATATTTAATGTGTATTTTTTTTAAATATTGCCAAGCCATTTATCTATGACTACCCTAAGCTTAGATTTCAGTACAATATTTTCTACGTGACAGATTGGCATAGATGTTATCGAATGTGTCTGAATAACGTTTAATGGAATTTCAGGTAGTTATTATAAATCACTTTTTATTATTAATCTTTTTTTTTTTAAATATTTAATACTAAAACAATTTACGACCTGACCTACAGAATTGTGTAGGAGATACTAAACAAAAAGAAAAAAAAAGATTATCCTCTTGTTGTGTGAATTAAAATAGAGTGCACATTGCGTAGATTTTCCATTGGCATAGCCTGAAATTGGATATACAGGGTGTATTCACAAAGCTTGAAGACTGGTTTGAGAATACAAAATTTGTTAAACATTTTTGTAGAGCAAACTAAAATTCTTCGAAATACAACCCTTGGGCATCAACACACTGCTGTCAGCGTTTTTTCCATTATTCATAGTCTCCCTGGAATTCTTCGCCCGAAGCCTGTTGAGGGACCTCGTCGAAGCTGCCTTGATTGCTGAAATCGTGTCAAATCGTTTCTCTTTAAGGTCATTCTTGATCCGGGGGGAAAAAGTCGCTGGGAGCAAGATCTGGACTGTATGGCAGTATTGACACGTTAAACTAAGCCAAAACTTCGGCGGAGACAAAGGGCGTTTGAGAGAGCGTACTGTCCTGGTGAACAATCCAAACATTTCTGATGTCTGGGCGGACACGCCGAACTCGATCCTTCAAATGGTGGTACATTTCAGCATAAAACTCACCTGATCCGGCGCGTCCGACCAGACATCAGAGACGATTTCATTGTTCATCACGACAATGCGTCCTCTCACACGCCGCTCGAACCCGTCAACGTTTTGGCTAAGTTTAACGCGGCAATCATGTCACAAGGCCCCCTACAGCCCCAACCTCGCTCCCAGTGACTTTTTTGTTGTTGTTGTTGTTCCGGATCAAAAAAAGACATGAAAAAGAAGCAATTTGACACGTTTCTAGCGATCAACGATCCCAGCTTCGACGAGTACTCCTAACATCCTTGCGCGCGAAGATTTCCAGTGAGCCTATGAATAATAGAAAAAACGCTGGCAGCGGTGTGTTGATGCTCAATGGTCATATTTTGAAGACTTTAAGTTCGCTGTACAAAAATATTTAACAAATTTTGTATTCTCAGACCAGTCTTGAAACTTTGTAAACATACCATGTATTTCTTTTTTAAATTCAATGATTATTCTATTAATTAGGGGAAACTGTGAAAACATTTAACTTCTACCCAAAAGATTTGGTATTAAACGGATACTAAAAAACTTAAATATTATATTATTCTTTAACTATATTATTTAAGTATTTAAGTAAAATAAACTGATTTTATCTCAAAATTAGTGTTTACGGCGATGTTATACAATATCTGAGGAAAACCAAAGACAGCCTTTCAAAAAAATGTACATTCAACTTAAGAAACATGGTATTGTAATCTTTGACAAAATGTATATAATTCTGCATCTACAGCGCCAAAAGAAGTTTTATATATGGACAGAACATATACCAAACACACACGAGATAGATATAGAGATATTGATCAAATGAAGTCAAATAGTATACATGAAAACGTGAAAAACAATCCAATACCATATGTCGAATGTTTTAACAAGTCCAGTAATTTTAATTAAGATTAATTAGATAACTTATTACTTAGGCATATTTCTTAAAGATGATCCGATTTTGAAAAAAGAAATGCTAATGCAAATTTCATGTTAATAAGTTTCATAGAAGATAAATAAACTTCAGCAGTTCTAAGACACTATTTTGAAAATGGCAAGACATTTATATAATTACTGTCACTTTGTTTCTGAAATTTTGCGCATTACTTACTGATATTTTTCTTCAAGTTATCTGCTTGTCAAGGAAATTTGAAAATTTCTATAATTTTCCTAATTAGTAAGTTTCCTTAAACTAGTAAAATCCTACTTGTGCAAAAATGTTTTATTACCAAATGCTGTACCTGTCATGGACAGAACGCATTTGTCTTAAAATTATAAATTTTGTTACATCGGGTGAGTTATTAAATTCAATGCATCATTTCAAAGAAAACTCTATGAAATATTTTTAAAAGTAAAAGTGCATTTATTTTTTATGAAATGTCCAAACATGAGCTGGTCACCTTTTGTTCCCATGTTTAGTTTTACATAATGCTTATGTTAAGAGTTTTAAAATGATGTAAAATTACTGTCTGCTGTAACTAAATAACAAAATTACATATTAAAATTATAAGTTTTTTAAAACAGTGATTTATACGCGAATTTACTTATGCTAATTAAGTACTTTCTTCAGATAAATAGTTACAATCCATCAATTATTTATATGGTATAATTTGTATATGTCACATCTGAATTTAAAAAAAATGTATTTATAATGCTCAAACATAGATACACATAATTTTCATAAGAGGAAATACTTAATAGAGGTAATTCAATATGTCATGAGCATAATTTCGCGTGAGGTCAGTTCTCGATATTTAACTTGATGACCTGATTAGACAAAATTTTACTGTGCCTCTTAAAAAACAACATTTAATTCGATTAAAGGAAACATGCATCACACTTCATTACATCGTAACTGGCTTAGGCACACTGTCTATCCATATTATTTTTATTCTGACAGCAACGATAAAAGATGTGTCCCTATATAAAAAAAAAAAAACAGCCGGAAAACATTAGAGCCCACCTGACTCTACTAAACTACTACCTGGCTAAACCTGGCTCTACTAACTGTGTTAGATCTCACTAAAGTTTTCTTTTCTATTCCGGCCCTAGCCCCAGCATTCAAGAAGACTCCATTCTGACATCCGAGTGTGACGCTCAGGGATTGCATGTTCCAAGAACATCCAAGTGTTCTCGTTTAGTCAACACGAATGTGATACAATATTTGATTACAAATCATATCGAGCATCAAGTGAGGAATATGTTGAGTTATAACTAGTTAAGCTCAAAGTAAACTGTAATTAAAAAGCATATCATTATCAACCCATTTATTTAAGCATTTATGGGATTTATTTACATTTTCGAAGTTTATTTGAATCCTATATTTCATATATTATTCCAAAATGTCAGAGACAGGACAGTTGACTATTTATTAGATTTGATTACTTTGACTGCATTTTATCTATGCATTATGTTGAAACTTTATGTACGGGGAAGTGGATAAACACAAACTGTGGATAAGGTAAACACTATCATTTTCTATGAATTCTGCACTTGATGAAATCGGTATGAATTCATTTAATTTCTCTTTAAAGTTTACAGTTGTAAGAATAAAAAGATTTGAATTGTATAAACGAATTTTCACATATCAAAATTAAATATGACTAATATTATAATATGGATTTTTACGTTTATGAAACATGCAAAACAAACAAACAAACAAAAAAAAATACATATATATCCCCCCAAAACCTTTTTTTATTATATATTAAATTACAAGTCCTTTACTCAATTTTAAAACCAAATAACGTATTTAATTGCATTTTTGGTATGATTTTTTTACACATATGAATGTTAAAATCACTATATTTGGAGATTCAAATATTTATATCCCAATATTTCGATTTGACTTAAGTATTGCAAGTATGTATATTGAAATTTTGATTAATATTTCTTCTCTTGATGAGAAATATAAATTAGATTTATATATAACTAAAATAAATGCATTAAAATTAATCTTTTCTTTTTAGTTCATAGAATAAATTTAACTTATATGCAAAGTGATAGATGAAATAATTTCTGAAAGCAGAATTTGCAAAGGTGTATATAAATCACGTCTATAGCTAATCTGAAAATAATTATCAACAATTCTTAGATTTTTCTTATACTTTTCAGTATCACTAATCTTTTTTTCATCGCGTTTATTTATTTATTTTTTTTTCATTTTCTTTGATGTAGAAAGAAATATAAAACCTGAACGTCTATAAAAACATAATTTATCCCTTAAGTTATAACGAGGTTTATAATTACTCTTATGTATGTAATTCTATAATTACGTTTATAATTATAACTATACATATAATAATACAGTGTAATTAAAATTATTCTAATTCAACTATTTTTTTAATAACCATTTATATACGAATTTTTTGAAAAAAAGCTTGATTCAAAAATTTTTTAAAGAGTGAAATACAATCGAATACAGTTAAAGCGCATTTCAGGGGACCAAACAAATGTGGCCCGAGATTGCGTATTAAATGTTAATTTCTTATTATTGCAGAAAATTAAGATATCTGCATGTGTAAACAATTAACTAAACTTTAGAGCTTTGAAATGTATATTTTGCGGCCATACTTTGTACATTTTACATGCATTTAATTAAAATATTAATCTACATTCAAATTTAACTAATTATTTTGTAGCATTGCCTCGAATAATGTCTAATAATAAACATAGCATTATTATGAAGTAATCTGTGCCAATTATAATTCTCACGACGCATCTTCGTATAAGGTTGGAAGAATTCTTAACATCAGCCAGTTTAGAATCAATTCGCGGTTCGGGCGCATCTGTGTCGTGTCTATGTCATCAGGAAAAATACACATATACTCTGCATTTTTGATAATGTCTTCTAAACTTCTTATCATTCTGTATTGATCCATTTCTCTGTGCACATTTTCAAATGCATTTTTAGGGTGGAGTGAAAAAACCGGAAATTGGAAAATCATAATGTCATACCGCTGAAAATTTGTGGATGGTACGTAGTAATATGCCTGCACAGTTTTTACAAAATCAAGTTTTATTTTCCGGTGCCCCAGGGCCCACCAGTTTTCACCAAACTCGTCAAAATGCCTTGTACAACTTACAAATTGAAATAATCATAAAGTTGGAAAATAAAAATGCTATACCACGTAAATGTTGCATATAGTACGTAGAAATATGCACAGTTGTTTTTTTAGTCACCTAATATCTTCCAGGCACCCGGTCATTCGAAAAAAATGCCGTAAATTTCCTTTTATCTATTGTACATGTATAATAGAATGCATCACAGAAGAAGCAAGGGCGCAATAGAAACATAGAAGTTATATTAAACCAGTTCGTGCTAGACGCATGCAGCAGGGGATCATATAGTTATAGAGGGCTGATTGAAAAATATTGGACAAGTGTCTCTTCCCATCGTCTTAACAGACTATCGACATTAATTATAGCCTCGAAACAGTTAATGCCGATCTCAGTACCGATCAGAAATACTCGAAGGAAATGATCCTGTCTATTAAGACAGGAAGTTGTTCGTAAGACCGTGCAAATAGATTTCCTGGTAGAATTTCACATAGCGGATGAGTTATTACCGTCAACAGAATTTTGAGAGTATTTGGAAATTCTGCAGCCAACATTAAATCTGAAAATATTGATTGAGCTTGTAGTCAAGGTGTATGCACGTGCATGGTTTAAGTGCAAGCCATCTTCGGGAAATTGTTTATTTTTTCAGGAATATGCCCCAATCAGTTAAAGTTGTAATTGACGCAGTAATACAGAGCGATGCCATTTTTGCCCATCCGGAAAACATGCTGGTAACTGATGATCGGAAACACATCCGCGAGCTAGGATTTCGTAGAATCATTAAAGCGCGAAGTGTGAAAACTAATGAAGAAGTCAGGCAGTTCCAAGTTCCTGCAATCAATCTAAGCGCAGCAGATTATATTGATCTGATTCATTGGGATAAGGTAAAAGTTACGGAGCCACCTATTTTGACTAATCTTACATGGTATTGTCAAAAACCGTTGTAAGTTTTCGTAAAAACTCAAACAAATTACATAGTATTATTTAAAGATCTACATTGAAAAACGTGATCGTGAAGATTTTATTTCGTTTGCTGAGTTTCTATTCCACATTCAAAGTGTAGAAATGGGTGTCAAAGTGTTCACTGGAGCTGCCGTGACAGTTTGTGGTGGAAGCAACATGGATTAATAAGATCCATTATGCCATATTTAGAGACCAAGTCAGATTTTAAGGTTACAAAACTCCAACAACATTAACAATAAACACCAAGCCGGAACATTTCGAATGTTTCAATTTTTATTTTGAAGAGCACGAACTGATTTAATTGAACTTTAGAATTTTTGAACACTTTTGGCGGATTGAAATGTTTGTTTTTCATTCTTGAACTTTATTTGTTTGAGTATTGTGTACAGATAAAATGTTTTCATTGCACTCTTGAAAGATTCTTGAATGATGCACTCTATTATACATGTACAACAGATAAAAGGGAATGTACGGCAATCTTTTCAAAATTTCGAATGACAGGGATTCCTGGAAAATGTTATGATATTTAATGGTTTCAAAAAAGCTGTGCAGTTTTATTACTACGTACCACTTGCCCGCGGTATTGCAATATTATTATAAAACTTCGTGATTATTTCGATTTATAAGTAGTACACGGCATTTTTGACAAATTTCGCAAAAATTGGGGTACCTGCGGAACCGGAAGATAAAACTTGATTTCCAAAAATCTGTGCAGACATATTACTACGTACCATACACAACTTTTCCGCGGTATGGCATATTTTTCTGCTTTATCTTTATTTTTTTATAATTTCTACATTGTGTTTTTAACGAGTTTGGAAAACTTTGGGGACCCCGGGGGCACAGGAAGATAATTTTTTTTAAATTTGATTTAAAAAAATGTGGAGTTTTATTACTGAGGACCATACACAACTTTTGAGCGGTATTACATTTTGATTTTCTGATCTTCGTTTTTTCCACTGTGCCCTATGCATTCTTGATTCCAAATTTGGTCACTCGACGTAATCTTTGAAATCATGTAGCTACTTTTATTTTGAAGCCCAACCTACACTTTGCAATAGTTTTGAGTTTCAAGCTATCCAAAGCTAGGCTGAAGGTAATGCATTGCATTCATCAAATTGGCAAATGGCAGTTGGGAATTTTTAGTTGCGTTCCATGTCGTTGAAGAATCACTGAATTAGACTGTTGTTTTAAGACTTCAACATCCTGATTCGTCTTCTGGTAAAAATTTTTAAAATTGGGTACCAGAAACACAAAGTTTTTTAAACTGTAAATGTTTATCGTGAGCAGTTGTCGATAACAGAACTACATCCAATCTACTTAAGTAAGCTGATATTGATATTCATACGGCAAACACTACACATTTTTAAATCAGTGGGGATTTTGTCATTTTCCATCGACTACACACATCGTTTTTTTTTTCGAGCCAAGCGCACAATCGTTCGGAGAGACCCAAACTTTATCTTTACTGAAGCGAATTCCAGCCTTTAACAATCAATATTTCTTGTAGACATTATTTAAAAAATAGTCTAAATTTGTCCGCATAGATAACTTTGCGAGAAATGTGTCCCTTGGTAATATGTGAAAGACAACTAGACGACTTCAACATTCTACGTCTTTGATGTCCATTATTGCTGGTTCTGCCGAAATCGGATTTAATATGAATCCATAAAAAATTCTGGAATTAGTAAAATCATACCATTATTGGCATTTAATCTTATAGTTTGGCGATAGATTTTTGGTCGACGGGATAACTAAGTAATACCAAAAATGCATATGTAACTGGTATTTGAAAACGAGGTTTTCGCCAAATTTTCGTAAAAAAAAAAAAATCATCACGCCAAACCTGCTGTGCGTATATCACATCTGGCCAAATATTACCACTCGAAAAAAGAAAAAAATGCTAACTGGCGAGTTGAAAAAAAGCTATTGGCGAAAAAAAGCCTTGCATCCGGCTAGCATAACAGTACCAAGAATTCTTTGCAACCATGGCAAATTTTATGTAGTTTTATTCGATTTTTTTTTAAAAATCAAAATGGAAAATTTACGGCCCCATATTGGCGTGATTTTTTTCTGACGCCAATGTGATATAAGTAACGAGCACTTAACTGGCGTTAAAGTATCATTATTTTACTTGATATTGTAAGCCGGATGTTGTTGTTTATGCTGTTGATACGTTCCCCAAATTGGCGGCGTTAAAAAATCGCGCCAATATGGCATCTGTGCATGACATCTGTGATAAACTTTCATATGAACGGATCAGACCGTATTTGTTTATGGCAGTTGATGACTTGAACTATTGTAAAATAGATGAAATGATGGTAATAGAATAATATTTGGCGACTTATCACCTGTTCCTGGTTAACATTAAAGTGCAAAATGGCACCTAGAGTATAAAAAGCGAAGTGGTCCGCCTGGAACTGTTCATGATAGTCACATGACTTACGCTATTGTTATAGAGATTGTTTAAAATACCGGGAGACAAAGACTCTGTATACTTAATTTATTTTATTTTAGCTTCTTTTCAAATGTTTAACTGATCCTCTTTAATCAAAAACGAAAACAACCATTGGATGTATTAACAGCAACTGATTCGCCCTTAAATTTTTGCAATCAAAGGGAATGAATGGAAATCCGTTTACAGGGAGCTCTGCACAGCTTTTTTCAGTATAATTCAATCTTCTCTAGTATTTTTAAAACCCATCAGATTAGCGTGGTTTTAGATTCTGCGGTGTCTGGACGAGGGTTGGCAAGCGTAGCTTGCAGGGGGCAGAGCCCCCTAGTTATTAATAAAATTATAAAAATATATTCCAATCAAAATCACTTCAATAGTTATGCACTACATTTAATTGCTTTTAAATTTACTAATGAGTCTGGTAATAAATTTCCCTTAGCTTAGCAAGTATAAGTATGATTTTGAAAACTACCTTAAACAATATCCATTCTATTGCATCGTATGTTTCATGTTTTACTTCCATACCGAGTCGAAATCCGTAAAGATTGTCTCAGAGATTTTCGCATCTTAAAAGAGATTTTTTTTTTTGCTTGAAGAGACCGAGACTATATCGCGTACTAATCGGAAATGCATGTTAAATAATCAAGTATATAACGTGATATTTTTGTGGTAGTGTAATGTTTAATGAACTGGAAAATATATCTTAATTTAAGCGTGATCACATATTAACCGCAAGCGTTATAACCGGGTAGAACTGTAAGCAATTCATATAAAAAATATAAAATATTAAATTTAGTTGAAATGCGGACAAGCGTTTAAATATTCTTCTTAAATATTGGATTTATTTTATACAATATATATTATTTTTTCCAGTCAGAATAGTTAAAAAATATTGTCTTTAGTGTACCCGAAATTACATTTCAAAATGCATCGAACTGTTCTTTCAAGAATGAATTCTTTGGTCTTTTCACAAAATGTTTTCTGTTGAAAATTGTGCTAAAGACAAAATTTTCATACAATTGGCATCGTTTATTTCTTGAACATCAAAATAGTTGTATGATACAATAAAAGTTTGGCAAGTTCGTCTGTTTACACTAGAAAATATGTGATATCTAATTTATTTGTATATTTTTCGCAATATTTTTTAAAGTTTCACTTGGATTTTGGCACCAAAGCTTTTTTTAACTTTTCGTGCTTTTCATGAATACTTTCTTTTTGATATAATCTTTTCATCACTATTTTTTTTTTTGCTAAAAGTTGTCAGAAATTATTCAAAAATGTTAAAAAGATTGAAATTTACTCCAACTGATTGTCCATTTTGTCTTAGATCTACCTGCGTTGTGAATGTCCGTATTTTAACAACAGGGGAATTGTCAAAGTCATCTTTATGAATAGCACTATTTCTAAACAGCAATTTTAGTTGTGAATCTATATAATGTTGGCCCCACCAGTGGCAGAGAGGTTCTGTTCTTGAAGCTGGTAGACAGGAGGTGCTGGTTTCGAGCCCAATCGCGCCCGTCGGCCTAATCGTTCGGAGTTTTCGTGGTTTTCTTCGAGCCGTGGATTTTCCATGCGTAAATACTTATTAGATTCCCTTAGAAAGACTCCCACGGAGGGCACTCCACCCCTCGGGCCTATATCCCTCGTGAAGGTAATCGGCCGTCAAAAATCAACCCAACCTATATAATGTTTTCAATGCAAGTATACTACAAAGTTTATTGTTTAGATATAATAATAAGCAAAATCTTGATTGCGTCGATGCCTACGATATTGATTTGAATAAATTTGACAATTATTTTTATTAAATATCGCGACTTTATAAAATTTATTCTTATGTTTTAAAATATAACAAAATCATTACCAACAGCAAATATATGCAAACCTATCCTAACCTAAAAACAGTAAAATGTGTATCTAAAAATAATATTAATGCTTAAAATATTTGTAGCCCTGTACATAACGATTTTTTTTCTATTCTATACATAATTTGTAATTATTTTAAATTATAAAGTAAAATTTTTATTTTAATTAGGGGCTATGCATATATAAATTTATCAATGTCTTGGAAATTTTGGACCCCCTCCCCCCTTACGGTATGATATTTTATCATTCCTTGACCTTAAAACTTTTACAAGACTTACTTTATACTATGTATGATGGGTAAATAAAAAAGGATAAAAGGCTATTTTCATGTAAAGAACAAATTACAAATAAAAAGAGAATATTTGGTTGGATCGAAAATGGTAACGATATCAAAAAACATATCCTCTCCCCCTAGAGATATCTTGCAATATCGTGCGCTAGACCAGGACGGCGAACTTATGGCACTGGTGCCACAGGTGGCACGCGGAAGATTATTTTCGGCACGGAATAGACTCATGTTCTAAATTAAAATATTGAAGGGCTCGCGTGTAAAACAAGGTTATTAACAAAATTCAATTTTTGATACATTCTGTTTTTAAGTTTTGTAAAGAAAAATACACACAAAAGTATTATGATAGTTTCCTGCAAAACGGCTGAGTTGATACTTCTGTTAACTTACGTGCAACATTTTTTTGTCTGCTAGATTTCATTTTATTGGACTTATGTGAAAACGGTTTTCATTTTGTAAATTAATTGAGTAAAATCTCTGTACTTTTAAAAAGTTGACAAGCAATTAAACAATTTTACAAGAAAAAGATTAACCCCTTTTCTTTAAATATCAGTTGCCATGCTTTACACCTTGGCCTTTCATAATTGTCAAAACGCATAAATTGCACTACTTTGAATTTAGACTTGATGCGTTCTTTTAAATTAGGTTAGTTCTCGCTGTCATACGGATTGAAAAAACTAAAATACAACTTTATAAATCCCAAAATATCTGAATATTGGCTAAATAAATTCTGAGATAGAGAAATAATTAGGAGATTTTCGGAAAATAACATTCATAAGGAAAAATTTCAATGGTAAAATTATGATAACTTATAATTTCGAATTCATTTCCATAAAAGATCTTTTTTAAAGAAATCATTTTGATATATTTTTCTGATAGTTATTTATTTATTTTTCGGTAATGGAAAGTATGAAAAACTCAAGTAGAAACTTGTTGTCAGGTGCTTCCAACACTTATCTGACTTATTTGGCATCTAAAATTTAACAAGAGTAATATGATCTTTTAAATAATTTCTAAATATGTTATAAAATTCTTCTCATATATTTTAAATTCTAAAATCGTTATTTTTAGTAATTTTGATACTTTGATACCAGTAAATCGGTTGGCACGTCATAAGCATTTAAATCTTTTTTTTTTTTTTTGGAAACAAATGGCACATGGATGTGAAAAGGTTCGCCGATTCTGCGCTAGACCCCCCCCCCCCCTAAAATGATACCGTTATATATTTAAAGCCCCTTAAATAATACTAAACAGTATCTGTATTAAATGCATTTTTCTGTTCATGTTCAATTTACAATAGAAACTTTATATTTCCCCAAAATCCTTCCGATTGAAGTGTTTTTTTTTTTCTTTAGCATCATAAAACAGTGGTTGTTACCATTTGAAAAACAAAAGTTCTTCAATTGCTTAACAGGTAAATATGTAATATCCTACTTGACGCCCGCAAACGCCATAGTGACCTTTCTGGATTCTTTTGGCTCTTTTTAAAAGTTATCTGTTATTTTTAAAAAATAAAAATGCATTTTAAAAAGATACTTTCATGAAAGTAGTTAATATATCTATATTTTTAAGGTAGCAGGAATATCGGATGCACTTATATTGACAAACCGGAAATGACCTGCCGAATGCTGATTTGTTGCAATTGCAGTTCTCTGTTATTTACTTAAATAATAGAGATAATAATTTATTACTTTTTTAACTGCGCAAAAACAAACTTAAGCTAGATTTTGGTTATCTTCTTTTTCTAATTATAAATAGGATGAATGCATTGTTCCATTAAAATATAACAATTAAAAGAATACAAAATATAAATTAATAAATTTCTTATGTATTGATAGAGTCAATTGATGCCTATTATAAATATCTTAGGCATCAAATTGAAATGTTTCGTTGCAATTTCTAAATTTTTAACATAACTGTATATCGTATTAATGTATGCTATATATTACTTTTTTGAAAAGCACAAATATTTTGTATTGAAGAAAGTATTGGATTCATGAAAATTTTCGAATTCCGGATTTTAACAGATTTACACGTTTTAAGGGTCAGAGAACCCGGAAAACATATTTTTACAAAATGTGTGTATGTGAGTCTGTGACACAAATATTGTGGGCGCTCTATCTCAAGAACTAATTAACGGAATTTAATAAAAAATTACATTCAGTTAGCTCCTGATATAAATTGGTGCTGATTTGTTTTTGGGGTTAATCGCTGAACAGCATTTTCCACGATTTCCACAAAAGGTCAATCTCTAGAACTAAAGCACGGATTTTCATCAAACTTCAGATTCAATTAGTCCTTGACAGGAATTGACGTTTTATACATTTTGGTGTAAATCGCTCAACAGGTGGCGCTGCTATGATGCATTTTTTGCGATTTCCACAATACCTCTATCTCAAGAATTATATTCTCGTGCCCCTCATAGTAATGTAATCGTAATCCCTCAACAGGTGGCGCTGCTATTCTCTATTTTTCAGAATTTTCATTATAGCTTTATCTCAATAACTAATCCACGAATTTTCATCAAACTTCAGATTCAGGTATACCTTGATATCAATTAGTGCTGTTGATGTTTTGGTGAAAATCGCTCAACAGGTGATGCTGCTATGCTACATTTTTTTAGATTTCCGCAATAGCTCTATCTCAAGAACTAATGCTTGGATTTTCAACAAACTTCAAATTCAGAAATACTTTGATATGAATTGGCGCTAAATTGATGTAATTTCTTGTATTATTTATATGATTTAATTCACGTGATTTATATAGTTTTGTGAGGACCACAACATACTAGTTTATATTGCAAGCATCATTAAGTTTTTTTACTTTTTCCATTACTTTTTTTAGGAATCCGTATTTAAAAAGTAAAAACGAAACCATTATAAGATCACTCCTGTGTCTGTCTGTTTGTCACAGCCATTTTACTATGGAACGTGGAAAGTTCAAATTCGGGGAAGTAATAAAGACCATTGACCCACATATTTTCAGATTAATAGACATTAATAAATATACTAACTGGCTTCACCCGCTAGCGGGCCCCTCCCTTTTGTATAAAATCTCGAAAGAACGTAACTCGCCTGCGAACGAACCTCGAACCTGCAAAATCGCGCTCTAACGAAAGTCGAACCGGGTCCCCGCTGCCTTTGGCACCGTATAGCAGGTGTGCTGCGCACGCACTGCAATCTCTTATAAAAAAGCCTTTTGCTATAAAGAAAGTCGAACCTGGTCCTCGCTGCCTACGGCACCGTATAACAGGAGTGCTGCGCACCCACTGCAAACTCTCTTTAAAAAAGTCTATCGCGCTCGAACGAATGTCGAACCGGGTTCCGCTGCCTACGAAGTGGGGAAGAGAAAGGTGGGGACAAAGTGGGCTCGTGATGTCCAACAGTTTGATATGCAACATGACTGTAATATTTAAGAAAAAAGAGAAGATGAAAAATTTAACCCTTTAAGGGCCTACACCCAAAAAGTGAAATAATGTGTGCAGTAGAATTGTTTTGAAGAGCTATAACCAAAAATGCAATCAAAATGATGCTAAAAATATTTTTGGTGCCCCCCCCCCCCGGGCCCCCTAACTTCTCTCCCTTAGGAAATAGACTTTCGCTGATAGAATAGAAAGATTGTACGGGAAAAAATCTGCCTAGAACGAATTTTTCTAAGGCAAAACTTCCTACTTATAGGGGCAAAAATTAACGAGTTATTGTCTTTTGAAAGAAAAATTTGCAGAAATTTCCTGTTTTCGGCCATAACTTTCTGGAAAGACCTCGTGAAGCTTAGTTAGCATGATTTTCAGTTCGGAAATTTTAATACCTTTAATTTAACCCCTTGTATCACCGTGTTGCAGATCTGCAACATCTCCAAAACGTCATTGTTATTTCAACAGTAAATTTCAAAAGACGATTTTGTTGATTGTTGTTATTCTATTACACTACTATTAACATAATTATTTCATTAAATCCACAACAAATGTCTATACTGATTTTTTTTCACGCCAAAGTTTGATTTATTGCTTGATCAGCTACACGTGATTGTTGCTGAATTGAGCTTTGAAATACAGAGGTTAAAAAAGTCTGCAGATGTCTACAAGTATATTGTTTTCAAAGGTGAGTTTAAATACTTTATTTAAAGACCATTTTCGAGCTACGAAATTTATAATATGTATACGATAAACGTAAACTTCTGTTTGTTGCAGATGTGCAACAACGCGCCATATCTTCTCTTGTAATGGATTTTTTTTAAATAACAGAAGAGCATCGAAAATATCTTCTAATGGTTATTAAAGTTGCATTTCTTTCAGAAGAGCAAAATTATTGAAAAGGGGAAACACTAGTCTGTTTTTATATTTAATTGCTATAGAGTAAGTTAGGGATCTCCCCCACCCCCTCCTCTGTAAAATCAACACCAAGTCCAAAGCTAGCAAAAAGGGGAAAGGTCTCGTAGTAGAAAAAAGAATTCAACAGAAAAAGCATAGAGCGACTACTCAACATATTCCACCAAAACAAGTGCGCCTAGACAAATTGGGCACTGACCATAGTGGGTAGAAAAAAAGAATACGTTGTAAATACCCCGATTGTAAAAACTTTAATCAAACTGTTTGTGAGAAATGTGGTGTGGGACTTTGCTACAACAAAACTAACAATTGTTTAAAAAAAAATTGTGCAGATTAAAATTTTAAATATTTTCAGTTTTTGTGCCATTTGGCAAGATGTTGCAGATATGCAACAAACCCATTTTTCCAAATAAAATTTTATTTTTATGTTCTGAATTTTTTTTTAAATTATTTTTTCCATGCTTAAAATGATGCATTTTAATATCTGTGTAAGAATATTTCAAATCGGGGTTGTTGAGTTACAAAGGGTTAAGGCGTATTATGTGGGGGTATTGGCTTAACTTAAAAAGTTCAATAAAAATGGCCATAACTTTATGGTCGTACGTCTAAGCTTGCATGCTATTCAGTTCGGAATTTACTTTACCTTTATTTTAAGGTGTATATTGAGGGGGTGCATAGGAAATTTAATGATGTCGACTCTCCCCATACCTATTAAGCATGCATTATATAAAAATAGAACTGATTAATTAAATAATAATTAATATCTCAGCTTCTAATTAAGCTATCGCTTTGAACTGGGTATGAATGAAATCTGTGAGAGACACCCCCTCCGGATGTAAAAAAAATATCAAAAAATTCAATATTTAAAAAGTTTAAATTTCGTACTCTGAAAGATAGATGGCCAGTTGGCAATGTGTCTGGCGAGAAAAAATTATCTCGGCAGTAGCTAGCCTCGCTGGAGGGTCCCTAATCGCTAGCCTCGCAAAAGGGTTCAATTGTAGTCAGATTGCTGCTTTTGATAAAAAGATTCAATTTTGAAAGGATTTTCCTTCGATAATGAGTTGTTAATTAGCTAATGACGTCCGTAATTACTGCGGGATTTTCTCGAAACCACAAAGTCCGTTTTTCTGGGAAAATGGCGGCCCAAATCGACATATTATAAGTCCCTCTGCCTGTGAGAAAAGTAGTTCCGGCGACACGGGCGAGTGTTACCAACATACAGACAGACGTTTACGGACATTAATAGTAGTAGAGATTTAGTAATAATGTAGTGGGGCTAATTATGGTACTTGAAAAAAAAATATTTTCTTTGTATATCGTGTGGGGTATCGTATGAAAGCTTTTGTAACGCTGAATTCAAAAATACATTCCTTTTAATTTTAGGTATTACAATTTCAAAGATATTGTTGAAAATGTAGTGCAAATATATGTTTCTCCTCATCTAATTCCGAATCTACTGAAACTAAAATTATGAAAAAAATTAGCGGTAGTAGACGTTAATCTAAACCTTGACGGAAATAACCGATCACTATACGTCACATAGTTTTTGAGAAAATCGCATTTTTCTGTTACACACAAATTTCGATTTACGAGCATTCAGAAAAATTGTTGAGCATCGCTGGATGTACCTATCGTAGCAGAAGTATAAAAGCATTGTTGATAATGAATTTTGAAAAAAAAAATCATCGGTAATTAGCCGAGATATTAACCCTTAAAGATACGGCCAGTTTGGACATATACAATTACAGGGGAGGCGTACTCTACTCCAAGTTAACAAGTTTTGATGATATATATGTGTAATGTAATGTCCAGTAACAGTATAAAAGCAATAAATGTCAAATTGTTAAAAAACGATACTAATTTCAGGGGCCACAGGACACAAAAAATTGGAAAAAAAGAACATTTTCAACATTTAATGTCTTAAAATGTATATGACTTTAAAACATAATTTTAATTGGGATAAAAGATATAAGAATGTTCTTTCATTTCATGTATTTAAAAAATTTCAAGATGCAGAATTAGTATTTACATGGGGCTCGAAACTGTTAGACATTTATCGAACAGAAAATTGGCATAACAGTTTGCAGGATTACAAAATAAATATTGCAGCTAGAATGAAAAATTTAGTTCTTACTTATACTTTAGATTGCAATAGTTAACCTGAACTTAAGTAAATTTGTGTTTAAAGCA
Organism: Maratus speciosus; assembly: GCA_963932465.1. Taxonomy (NCBI): domain Eukaryota; kingdom Metazoa; phylum Arthropoda; class Arachnida; order Araneae; family Salticidae; genus Maratus; species Maratus speciosus. The sequence goes on from OZ010789.1 coordinate 195,201,077, forward strand.
TTTTTATATTTTTAATGCAATGTTGCATTTAGCTAATGCAAAATTTCGAAAATTTCAACAGTATAATCACATAAAAGTTTTTTTTTTTTTGAACAATAAAAAGGAAATTTTTGGTTCAGTTTATACAGACTAACATGAAATATATGTTTTGAAAATTTCATGGAAAAATATTCAGAAGTTTATGAGATGTCCTGCGCGTTATGCCCAAAAAACGACATTTGGGGAAAAATGAATTAAACACATGACAATAAAATATCACTCTTAAATGTATAGGAAATAACTAACTTTATATTAAATAAACGTTTAAAGGATACTAAAAATACTGACAGGTACTAAAAAAAAAAAAAAAAAAAAAATTGTCTGTTTTTTTTCTTTCTTTTGTAGTGACATAATGAAACAGATATGGATATACATTTATTATTCGTATATTTAACTGATTCAAATTAAGATAAGACAGTAAAATATTACTATTAAATGTATATGAAATAACTAACTTTATATAAAAGAAACGTTTAAAGGATACTAAAAATACTCACGAGAACTAAAAATAATTAAAAAAAAGTCTGTTTTTTCTTTCGTTTGTAGTGACATACAGAAACAGATATGGATATACATTTATTATTCGCATATTTAACTGATTCAACAACAAACAAACCACAAAAACGACAGACTGCAAATTAAATGCATTAAATGATAAGGATAACTTTCTATTGCTATATCGGTCAAATTTTTATATTTTTCAAAATGAGCTTTTTTCAATTGAAACTCTTATAGAAAATCTATATTAAAAAAAAAAAAAAACTTTTAATTTATGTGTACAATTTGATGCATTTAACACTTACCTCTGTAAAAAAAATGCATACTGCTCTTTAAGTAAAAACCTACTAATCCTATAAAATAGCTTATACAGATGCGGGAAAATTTTTACACATAGTAAATTTTTGCATATATCTTATGATTCAATCAGAATACGTTTCTCCATTTAACCGTACAAAATGTATTTATACTACTTATATGCAAAGATTAATGCTACGCTTCTATCTGACAAATTTGAACAGATCAATAGGTGTACAGAGATATTTGATATAGAGTTTAATCAATAGAAAGCTAGTTTAAAATTGATAGTGTGTTGTAACATCCTATTAATATTATTATCAGCTCTGATATCAACTGGTGTTGATTTATAATATAGTTATGATTTCTCCGATATGTTAAAGAATGGTACAATGTTTTTCAATCACCAATAAAAGGTGCATATCTTAAACTATAGGGCGAATCTCAAAAGGTGGGCACTGGATACAAGTCATAACTTTAAGCCTTTCAAACATGACTTTAATTATCATTGACTTTATTATTTTTTTTTTACACTGAGTTTTTAATTCTATTCAGAGACAGAAAATGACATAATTTATTGTAAAAGCTTTGTATAAATATCTTAAAATTTTATTATTTTATGCTAAAGAGGCCAATTTCGCACATTCATAACGTTAACTACTCCAATGCACCACCAAGAAAAAGAGTTTTAACTTTTTTCCAGGTGGTTCTAATGGTAAACAACGAATACATAAAGGAAACGGATGATTTTTTGATAATTTCGTTAAGAGATGGCAGGGTAAATTATTTTTTTAAGATATAAGGACTTTTCTATAAAGAATTTTTCTGTATTTTGCTATGTCCGAAATTAACATACGTAACAAAGCACTTGAGTCTATTATTATTATTACCGGATAACAAAAAGTTAATTATACATATATATATGTATACAGACGCATTTACTACATTCTTAGCTTAATAATTTTTTAAATACTAAAAGCAACGTCCAAAATCTGTAACGTACGTGCGAAAAAAAGTCCAAAATTTCTAACGTACACAACTGCTAATTAAATGCTTTAATCATTAATTTTCCAGAATAGTTGCTGTCTTTTAATGTTTGTGTATAATTTTGTAGACATACTATTAAAAATATTTATATATTATATTTATAGACAAAATACTGTACTATTAAATAAAAATTGGCCTTAAATTTGAAAAATTTAAAAATTACATATAGTTAACGTTTAATGATCCCACCTTTTGAGAATCTCCCTATAATCGATTCCTTCCGCATCTTCTGTGGTGAGAACCTGAAAATCAGATCAAATTAAAAATTTGACACAATTATCAGAAAAATTCGAAGCTTTTTGCTACACTGCTCTGTTGCTTTCTATCAGAATAACCAGACATGGTAATTATATCTACTACAAAGTGATCGTATATGTGCAAAGAAGATCCTTAGAATGGGCGGGGTCCCTGATACCAAATAAATAGAAAAATCACTAACTTGATGGTTATAACTGAGTAAGTCAACAAAAAAGTCAGACAGGAAATGAAATGCATTACATGATACATCTAAAATTCTACTACTGTAACTATCGAACTTTAAGAATTTTCGAGTGGAACTTTAATTAAATTGGCAATTGTTAAAGAAGATTTACATTTTAAAAAATAAAAAAATCAGCTTCCATTTATGTGTATAATTTGATGCATTTAATACTTTTCTCTGTAAGTAAGTACCTACTGCTCACTAAGTAAATGCATGGTGATTATATAAAAAAGCTGATTGTATTTTTGCACATGTACATTACAGTAAGTTTTTACACATATATTATCTTCACTCAGAATAATTTTCTTCTGTTTAACCTTATAAAATTTATTTATTCTTACTTATATGCGGCAGTTACTGCATCACTTCCCTCTGACGAATTTAAACAGACCAATAGGTTTACAGAGATATTTGATATAGAGTTTAATCAATAGAAAGATTGTTTACGATTGACTGTATGTAGTAATATTCTATTAATATTGTTATCAGCTGTAATATAAACTGATTTTGATTGAGAATATACTTATATTTTTTTCCGAAAAGATAATTCTGATTTCAGAAAAACTATGATTAATAATACATAAAAAAATAGTTTTATTATTATAACAAACATTTTTTAGCACTCTTTTTATTTTTTACCTTTTTAAAACACACTGTAAAATATGGAAAAACAAACGTTTAAGACGATAATGAACAAGATCCCAAAATGCTATCATAAACGAATTTTTGTAAATATTTGTTAAAAATAAATTATATTTCTTAATATTTTTTCATTTCAGATAAATTATATATGATTATTAGTATAATGAAACATGATATTTATCTATTTTACATACAAAAAGAATGTATGAATAATCTTGTAATATATCAGTTAGTTTATAAGTACAAAGTAACGTTGCATTTTCATAAATGACAGAATTATGCGTTTAATTTTGTGTGGTTTTTTTACGACAATAGCAATTTATAAAAATGTGAATACCATTTTTTTTTATTTTAAAAAGGAACATATCCTTTAGTTTTTCTATTTCAACGAAATAAATCATAATTAAGTTATGTAAGCGTTATCCTGTAAGCAGTGCATAAAATAGGCATTCTCACAACTTGAAATCAATAAAAATGAAATAGATTTAATTTTTAAGAGCAAAACCCACAACCGCACGTTTGTTGCGGTATTTTCTATCTTGCTTTGAACATGTGGGGATAATAGATTGAAAATAACATGTTTGAGTGTATTTTGACATTAAAATGTACCTGACTATTTAGAGCCACAAAGACCCATTTCTGAAAAAATCCATAACAATTTAACTACACAATGTCTCTCTCTGTCTCTCCCAATATATATATATCTCACAACCGTAGTAGACCAAGTCCATTTTGAAAAAAAAAATCAGATAGCCCATTTAAATCTGTTGCATAAAATCTGTTTTATTCACTCCCACAGTAAACCAAGTCTGTAAACAGATGACACATGGGGCATTCTCACAATCTCTTGACTTTTGGGGGAAAAAATCAAACAAATTTAAACTTGCTAAAATAACATTTTAATCTGATAGACGAATGCCTTAATGATTCAAAATAAAGAAAAATAGTGAGCAGCAAAAATTTTTTTATTTAACTGACGCTTAAGTTAAACTTGCGAGTTTAATTTTCCTTACCATTTTACCCCTATAGCTTTTTATTTTCTTCTAAATTTTTACTTAAAATGAATTTCCATAGTACCCACAGGACATTCAAATAAGAAATAATAAAAATGTAGTACTTTTAATACAGAATTTTTGTATAACATTGTCTTAAAGGGGTGTTAAAGAAGAGACGGTAAAGTGGAAAAAGGGGATGGTATTGGAAAAAAGGGACGGAATGGTAAAAAAAAAGGGACGGAATGGTAAAAAAGGGGATGGTAAGGATGGAACGGTAAGGTAAATTACCACCTATTTTTAGGAAAATCCTGTTAAGACAAAGTGATAGCCACAATGATCATTGATTTTTAGAAACAGTTGTTAACATTGGATTAAATATATTTTTTATTTATTTATTTATCTCGAACAGTGCAGGAATAAACCTTGGGGACGATGAGACTACCAATAAAGCCACGATGCTTGAAATTGATATTTAAATGCTGATTTAAATTCTACAGTAAATTTCCGGCCAAAGAATTTTAGATATTATTTCTCTAGCGTACTTCTGCATGAGAAAAAACTCGAAAAAAATTCTGTGGCTGCATCTGAAATGGTTTTCTGTATAATTTTAGAAGAAAGATGGTAAGGAATCTAAAACCTAGGGACAGAGTTTAAAAAATAATAACAACCCTAAAAATGTGTGCAGGTTAATTTTTAGCTACACATTTATATAAAACAATAGTTACAGTTTCAGAAAGAAATTACATTGAATTATTTTTATTAAAACAATTTTATCCAGACAGCTCCAAACTTAAAAATCAGCATCAGGGAAACGGGACGGTATAGGGGTTTTCCAGGTATTTGGACCCCTAACATCGTCCAAAACTTATATATCTCGTTAATATTGTTGTGCAATCATACAATGGGATATTCCCCAGTATATGAAATAAAAGAAACACAAAAAAGCGTATTAAATAAAAAAATATTATTCAGGGACATGAAAGTCAAAAGATTGTGAGAATTACACATGTACAATAAAGTATGTGAAAACAAACTTGGTTCACTGTGAGAGTGGATAAAACAGATTTTATGCATCTTCTAAATGGACTATCTCAAATTTTTTTAAATGGACTTGGTCTACTATATTTGTGAGCCCCTCATATGTGTGTGTGTGAGTGTATGTGTGCCTGTATAGTAACTTTTTTCATTGTAATTTTTGCTATCAAATAAAAAAAAACCATATAAATTGATTTCGAAAATATCATTAAAAGAAATAATTGTCAAATGCATTACATAAATTAGTTTTTATTGAAAAACATTGTTCACATAGCTATATATATAATTTTTATTAAATATCATTAAAAACGACCCTAATATGTAAAAACACGAAAATCATAATTTTACTTATCAGTATATTTTTGTGGTATTTAAAATTTATTGAATATGCAGGTGGCTGTAATTTACAATCAACAGCATTTTTAAGGAGGCCGGAAAAGCAAAATTCAGCCAAAAAATCGATTTTTACTTTTTTATATCATTAAATAGTTTAAAAATTTATCTTTCCAACGATGTGTCATACATGTTTACATATTAAAAATAAGTGTTGAAATTATTCATTCTTTTCTAAGAGAACTTCACAGCTTAAAGGCCATTTTAATCTTTAATTGACTTTTTCTCAAAACTTGGATTTTTCATGTTTAGGGTTCATGTTTTTAGGGTTCCCAACTTAAAAAGTAAAAACGGAACTATTATAAGATAACTCCTGTGTCTGTCTGTCACAACCCTTTTACTCGTAAACTATGCAACGTGGAAAGTTCAAATTGGGGGAAGTAATAAAGACTTTTGACCCACATATTTACAGATTAATAAATATTCATAAATATATTTAGGAAAAATGTAGAGGGGCTAATTAAGTTAATTGAAAAAAATCTTTTCTTTGCATATCGTGTGGGGTATGGTGTGAAAGCTTTCGTAACGGTGAAATCAAAAATATGTTTCATTTAATTTTAGGTATTATATTTTCAAAGTTATGGTAGAAAATGCATTGCAAAAATATGTTCCCCCCGTCTAATTCCGAATCTATTAAAACTAAAATTATGAAAACATTAGAGGTTGTAGACATTAATATAAACCTTGCAGAAAAATTATAGCGATTACACTAGGTCGCATAGTTTTTGAGAAAATCGCATTTTACCGTTACACCCAAATTTCGATTTAAGGGCTTCAGCAAAAGTGTTGAGCAGAGCTCGAGGTACCTATCGTAGCAGAAGTAAAAAGCATTGTTGAACATGAATTTCGGAAAAAATCGTCGGTAATTAGCCGAGATATTAACCCTTAAAGACACGGACGCGCAGTGGGGTAAAATCCCGAAAAGCTGGCCAAAAGTCGAAAAATAATGTTACTATTTAAGAAATTTCGACTATACAGATGGATAGAATAATGTTTGGAGGGTCAGAATCTATATTTATAAAAAAGTTTTCGTTTTGCTTTGGCAAACTGTAGGAACACAAACTGCAAAAGTGACGCTTGGAGGATTTTCATCTGAGCGAATAAAAAGAGTAAAACAATGGTTCTTCTAAACACGTGCTACATTTTTCCATATCATCCTATTTTAATGCTTTAAAATGAATTTACACGGTGATAGTGTGTGCTTTTTTTGCGCATGTTACAAAAATTATATTAAGTGCATAAAAATTAATAATTTCATGATTATTTGTAATAAAAATTAAAAAAAAAATATTTTTTTGCTTTCAAACATCAAAAAGTTTATAAGTTCCACGGTGTTCCACAACGATTTATAATGGAAACAATAGCCTGAGCTATTATCTAATGAATCATGAAAAAATCAGCTGCCAAAAACTGCCATTCTTCATTTCGTGCAGGTTTTCGAAACCACAAGTAAAAATATCACTTTTTTAGTCGCTTCAAAAGCTATGACATTTATTATTTTTCACAGTGATTTAGTAATAGTTGATCACAAACATTTTTGAAATTTTTAGATTATTCAGTTTTGTGATAGGTTATTATGTATTATATTACAAATAAATGTTATAACCATAAGCATAAAGGAATTCGATCAGCAAGATTAGTAGCAAAAAATATGAAAAAAATTCTTTATCATCGGTACAATAGAAATACATTTTCTTATCTTTATTGCTAATAATTTTGTGTATTCTATCGTAATTAGAAAAATTATCTTGTCAATTATAATCTTTGCTAGATGATACTGCAGAACATATTTTTTTAATGCAAAAGGAAATTATTAAGAATCTGACTTCCGAGAACATTAGCAGTCTGAATTTCATTTGCAAGTGAGGATGTGATAGTACATCTGTTCAAAGTACTTTTAAGCAAAAATTTAGCATTGATGATGTTAGAAATTAGGTTCAAATAGCTTTTCCACTTCTCTAATGCCACTAGAACTTAAGTTTTGCGAATAATTCGGAAAGCGTTATCTGGAAAAATTCGAGATCTTCGTCTCCTCGATTTTTTAGGCCGATCAGAATCCATTTTTTGCACGAAAATACGGAACCTACTGTCTGTGAAATGGATTATATTACTTGAAAGGGAAACAATTTTTTTTGTTTAAAGGTTTCCTCTAGAATGCTTGAAATAGAAAAATAGCGTTATATACATTTTTTGTAGTTTTCAAATTGAAATATTTTTTATTCTTTTACCTTTATTCAATTTTTTTTAAGTTTAAAATGTGTAGAGATTCATTTTCACACAAATGAGGTGTTTCATTATATGCCGTGTATTAAATTTCACTTAGATGTCTAAATGTACATTTTCTGATATAAGTGCATTTTTTATTGAAATATAAATGATTTTAATTGACATATCTCGAGGTTATATCTGGCAGATGGAAAATACTTTTTGAACATTATTCAATATATTTAATACTTTAGCAATACATTATTTTTGTAAACACTTAGTGTGCTTTACATATATGTAAAACATTAGGTTTTAACGCATCTGATTTTACTGTCAAATATATATAATGTAAATGCATTTCTAAATAGCGTTAGAAAATATATTTAATATATTTAAAGTGTCTTTTATCCTTATTAAAATATTTTTATTTATTTATTGATTTACACTGAAGTTCTTTACATTTTCCATTCTTCAAAATGTTACACTTTATATATATATCTTATCAACGGTAGCATGTTATTAATTCTGTCACATTCTGATATATATATGTGTGTGTGTGTGTTAATAATTTATATGCATATATATATATGTATCGTATATGTGTTATATATGCACCTAACTGTAACACAATATATACCTTTAATTGTTGTAGTTATGCCATTGAAATTTGGACTGTATGTTATAGCTTATCAATTCGTTATGAAAGATTTTTCATCCATATAGTTCGGGTATTATGGAATAACATTTACATATTTATTTGGAAGCAAACATAAAAATATAGATACATTAACAGTTAGGAAAGAACAAAGTCTGGCTATTTTTAACACATTTTTAAAGCGTTTAAAGTGGGAGAAATAAAAATGCATATTAATATTTAGTTTAAAAATTAAATTCTTATTGTGTAATAACAACTAGTCGGGTGATATGGATTTAGGTCATAAAGAACATGAAATTTTCATGAAAACCACAATTTAAAAGAATAACAACAATTATTTAATGAGTAAACAGAGTGCATCGGATTCTTTGTAAACTTATTTTAAATTTTACAGCCGTCTTGAAACAATTGTCTTGCTGATAATTCACATTACCCGACACGGCATCTCTAAAATCATAACCTCTCCATTAGTGAATAAGCTAGCATAAAGGGAAAATGACTAACACAGCAATAAATATACATGTTCATCTTCAAACTGAACTTCGTTAACAGCACTGACAATGAGATTTTATAATTAATATGAATTTTATAAAATTTACTGGCAAAAAACTGTAAAATTCAAAATAAGATTTTATTTCACCGCCTCGCTCCAACAACAGGCATCCAAACATGACTGAGCACAGTAACTCATGTGAGTACTTGAAAATCGTATGGTAGATTTACGCTTTGCTGAAACACCGTACGCGCCAGCTATTAAAGTATTCCATATTGTCTGACCATTCCATAATAACCCAAATTCCCCTATATAAAATATTTTTCCTCTCTAGATTTACGTAAATGTTTGATGAAACTTTTTTTTCAGATAAGGGGAAATTTTATAAAAGGGAAATATAAGTTATTTAGTAGCAATATATCGTGACTTATTGACAACTTTTGTCACCCGCGAATTACAACAATGCCTGATTTCCCACGATGTGATTTTTATACAGAACAGTATTTTAACAAATAGTAATCATTGCTCTCAATAGGAGTTAATATATACATTTACTATAAGGATTATGAGTTTTTAGCCAGATTCTAAATATCATGACTACGTTACAAATTGATTTCCGTCAGTGTAATTTTTGATTTTTGGATTCTGAAGTGTGCAATTCTATTATGAGAATCTCAAAGCATAATCTGCTTTACAAAAACAACATTCATAGCCGTACTTGGAGGATTCATCTGGATTTATTTTCTTCGGATAGAAAATTGTGTATTATGAATAAAGTGTGTTGTAACAAATAACAGAAAAAATATAAAAGCATGTGTAGATTGTTTTGTGTATCAGCAAAACTATCGTTGTTCTACTTTGTTTATTTAAATGCAGAGAACTTCACCTGAATTATTTGCCGTTGATATTTCATGTCCTAATGAACCATACAAAACTTTGAATTTTGCGGAAGGTTAAATTAATTTATGAAATTACTGTATAGTTCTTTTTTTGAAAAATAAATTGCTTGAGACTATAGATCAACTTGGTTTTTTTCGGAGCATTATACCGTCCATCTTATTTTTGAGATTTTATTGCGTCGGTATGTACGGGGACTGTTCAATAAAAAAGATCATGATTAAAACATCGAGAATTTTATTAAATTAAATTATTAAAACATCAAGAAAATTAAAATGATAACTGTATATGTAGCGAGATAAGTGAAGAATATATGACGCAAGATTCAGTGTCATTATGTCACGTTTCTTTCGAAAATTATCAGTACTGAAAAAAAAATTGTTTTATCATTCACACACTGAGACCAAGCAACGCCTACGGTGAAGGAAATTTTCTTTATCTGAGAGAGTGGTGAAAGATTCGGAGGCAATTTTGAAGAACTTGTCAAATAATGGCTTCCGGCATGTGCTTGAACCTCAACAAAAACGTGCGATAAGTGCTTTGAATCTAATGGGGAGTATTTTAAGAAAGCCCATTATACTTTGGAAGCACAGAAATTTATTTTTTATTAATTTATGATAATTCATTATCAAAAAGATCTTGTACATAATGATTATAGTTATTTATACTTAATATTCTTATAGATAATTGTACATTAATATGCTACTTCCCCATATGAGCATTCATATTTAAATTCAGTTTTTTACTTCTAAAGATAAGCAATTTAACATCCATAAAGGAATATATTCTCAACGATATTTCTAAAAGTCAAACTTCAGCTGAAACCATAAATGATATATATTTCTTTAAGCAAAATTATGCAAACATTCGGTTACTTCTCATTGATCGGGAACAATACTATTGCGCGTATGAAGTGAAAGTGACATATCATGTCTTAGTGAGATGAATACACCTTTTTATGCATCCAGACATTCTTAATTGTATTATTTGTATGTCTTTTTCATCAATAAACTTGTTGGATGTGCCAATCCCAAAACTTTCTTCTATCTCATATATTTTCATCTTTCAAAATTTTGTTACAAATGTCAATTCTTCATTTTTATTAGTTCAATACTATATCAACTTTGACTTTCATTTTATATTTCTGCTCACGTCAATTAATCGGAATAAAAACGAGTTAAACACAACCATGATATTCACTAAAATCAATAGTTTTCAGTTATTATATTGTATATCAGCTGTTCACGAACAATCGGCTTATCAGGATAGGAAGTTTCCGTCGGTTCAGGAACCGCCGGTGTACGATAGAACAACGAAAAATCAAGAAAATTACACGAAAATGGCTATTATAAAGCTTCCTTTCCGCGGAATATTTCCAAATTTAGGGAGAACCCTCTTTCCATGGCCATAAATATACACAAAAAATTGGTTCGATTCTTTGCGTATTTTTATATACTTTGCAATGGTACAATATTGAAAATGGCACAAAAATCACTATTACAGCGGCCCTTTCTGGTAGAAGTTTAACAAATTCTGATTTGACATGTCCAAAAACATACACAAAAAATTTGGTGTGATTCTATGCATAACTTCATATACTTTTCGATGGTATAATATTCAAAATGGCACAAAATTGCTATTACAGCACCCTTTCCGGTGGATTTTTTCCAAATTGAGGAAGGACCTCCTTGGCATGGCCAAAAACATACACAAAAATTTGGTTCAATTCTATGCACAACTTCATACATTTGTCGATGGTACAATGACAACATATGGACTCACAGACACATGGATAGACAGACATTTTCTATAAACATGTTTTTGGCAATCTCTGACCCCTAAAACGTATAAATTCGTCCAAAACCGGAAGTCGAAAAAATTTCGATTACTATACTTCCTTCTATTGAAGATGGAAGAAAGTAACAAAGTATGTCTTAATACTTCTATCGGGAGCTTCACTTAACACCGCATTAAAAAAGGAAAGAAACGTATTCGCGCCTACCGTGATATAACATTCATTCTTCCACTCATTTCAGAGAGGTCATATTCTACACGTTCTACTTCAAGTTTACATCGTAGATTTTGCATCTGCGCAATCTTGAATATGAACGGATTGTTTTGCTAAATCACTCATGTGCTTTTAAAATGCTTGATTTATTATGTCTAAGAACCGAAGGATCCTTAACCAAAAGTTTATTTTAATGCGTTGACCTATAACTCTACGTACTCTGGGTAACAATTTCAGAATGTAACTCAGTTTAACCGGCAAAACCTTTGTGAGTTTCGATTTTAGTTAGCCAACTGGCGGTCAGTTATATCGGTAAATTTCAAACACTTCTTGGTTTCTGTTTGTTCTGTCCGGACACAAAATTCAGACTTTTGCTATTGTCTTCTAGAGCACCTCTTTTTGTTTCTAATGACTTGTACGACTGATGTTGTCTGTACAATAAAGAACTGCTAGTGTATAGCAGCAATTTCTTGGAGTTTGTATCATAGTTTAAATCTCGGAATGTCCGTTGACAATAATCTTTTGACAAAAATCATCGTCAGAGGTACCTCCCTGCAACTGCTATTAGAAGTCAGCTTTCTTAAAAATAAAAACAGATTGCACTGTAATACAGGGTGGTTATAATTAAACTTTCCCTATAAATGGAATCCTACAGCGCAAACGGGTGAACGGAATGCAACGAAGTTTGGTATATAGACTATACGCCAGATGCGCTCACGGAATTTCGAAAAATATTTAGTTCCAAAATGTCCACCAGAGGACGCCTTTTCCGGTAAAAAAAATATTAAATTTAACAGAAAAAACGACCAAAAGGGAATACAGAAACAATATTAACAATCCAGAACAAGAATTATGAGTAATAAAATGTAAAACTGGCTGTTTTGGCCGTTTACTGTGTTAAATTTAAAGATTTTTCAGAAAAGGCGCCCTCTGGTGGACATTGTTCAATTTTTTTTTCGAAATTCTGTGAGTGCATCTCGTGTATAGACTGTATATTAAATTTAATTGCATTCCGTTTACCCGTTTACGCTGTAGGATGCTGTTTATAGGGGAAGTTTATTTATAACCACCCTGTATCTGGATATTATTTCTTCCCGTCTATATAAAATTTATCAAGGACATTTTAAAACCTGAACTCGTATGAATAAATATATACTTATAATGTTAAATCACAACTAAACAGCCACTTAGTGTCATAGAAATTGTTGAGCACGATAAATCTTATTTTGAAGGTTATTGTTTTCTGTATAAATATTGAATCTCTTAAAACATGTAATGAAGCATATTTAACTCTTTAACGACGAGTTCCCTTTACACTTCTTTTAATTCATCGACACCAGTTTTTGAGACTTTGCAAATTTAAATTATTTAATCGCTCAAATTCTGGGATTAGATAATGTGAAATTTTCCAAACTACAATACTGTTATTGTAATTTTAAAATTTTGTTAGCTTTGCATGGCAAGTTTTCTTGCCATTCGGCTTTAAAGAGCTAAAATGAATATTTTTCGTATATTTTGTTCGGTCATATTTAAAATAAAAACAAACACAACTTTTCATTTTGTAATACTTAATTTGTTTGTGGAAAACTTGGTGCATGAATGCAATTTTATGCTCGTTCGTTTACATGTCCACAAATATTCAATCAATACTATTTTTTATTGGCTTTAAGTATGCGTGATTAAAAAAAAAAATGTCAGTTAATTATCTTCTTCGTTCTTTGTTAAAGATATGACGTGATTATATATAAGGGAGAGTATAATCCGTAATAATTAGTTTCGATCCAATGCAATCACTTTTTCTTCTTAATTATTTCTGATGATTATGCGGATAAAATATAGATTAAAAGACTTTTTTCATTATCTCAACTAGAAAAGCCTTTCTTTATTGCATTCTATTTCAACATATTAATAAGTAGTTTTTACAGTTTACAAGTTTTTAGTTTTATACATTATTATGAAAAAAAATACTAATTTATTTTAAGACGGTATTGAATAAAAGAGTACACATGTAAAAAAGATGAGTCAGTAAATTTAGCTCAAATCTGTTGTGATACTTGCATGTTTTTTTGAAAATGATTTTTTTTTTGAAAAACATCTATATAATAAAAGCCTAACTCATGTGACTGTCATCAATAGTTCCGGGCTACCCGCTTCACTTTTTATAAGCCAAGCGGCCAATTTAGTACTTTAATGTTAGCCAGGCGCAGGTGATAAATCGCCAAATATTATATAGCTTATTATTATAAAGCGCAAAGCATTTGGCTGTCATCAACAGTTTGCAACAGGATAAAACATTATAAAAGTTACACTTTTAGAAAGATCGTATTCAAAAAATTATAATGCTTGAGAGATTAGCTACATTCAAATATCTATTTATTCTGAGATAACTTCAATTGAAATGACATTGACAGTCCTATATCTGTTTCCACCAAAGTAAACACAAAAGATTCGTTCTTCATTGAGCGAAAAAAATATTAATTTATGGAGGTAATCATTCACACAGAACTCTCCAACAATGGATTTTGTGCAAAAATAATTCACGCCTTTAAGCCAATCAAAGTTCAGCATCTAATTCTGTTAGGTAAACTGCTATACATTTCAACTTCTTTCAGGATATTTTTTTCAAAAACAAACCCAACTCATGGAATAATATTTAATGAATGACATTTCAAATAGCTTAGTCAAACATTTTGATATTTATGTATTATCCATGCCAGGAGGATAGATCACCTTAGATGATTGGTAATAGCCAAAACTTTGTCAATATCACATTCAAAACAGTGATTTAATATACTTTTATTAAATAAGAGCATTAAAAATGGTAACTAATACTGAAGCAATCTAAAATTACACAAAACAATAATTAAACACTTAACAAAAATTAATGATCTTGACGTCACATTCATTTGACGTCAGATTCGTTCACGCGTTTGTCACGTCATGAAGTGATTTTTAATTCGACATTTATCTGTATTTTTAATTATGTTTTACAAATATCTGGGAGCACGGCAGTGCGTCCGCCAAGTTCGCACAAGCCGTAAGCTACCTTTTCCTGAACCATTTCGGCATACTTTTCACCCCCTCATAACGTCGTTTTAGGGAGAGATATAGAAATTTTTCTTTCATACACATGTTCGTATGATCAAACTGAACTAAGGTTTCACGATTTCATGTTTCTATATTTAATAGTTTTCGAAATATTAAATTCCGAAAAAGCGCTTTTTTGTCACTGACTCACTTCGCATCATCAAATAACTAATGTACTTCTAAAAGTCATAGAATCATGAAATTTCACAAGTAAGTCGGGTTTGTAGCACAATTAACCAGAAAAATCTTAAAACACAGAATTTCCGCCTCTAAACCCTTCAAACTGGGGGTGTTCATTTGGCCGTAAACAGTTCCTTAACACATTCAATTGTGCCAATGTTGGTCGCCAAAACTCGATTACAGAGTTTTGAAGGGGGTCACGTGATTTCAAGCAGAATAACATTTTATGTATATGTTTTTCCAAAGATGTTTGTTAAATAGAAAAAATGAATATACCTAAAAATTTTATTCAGTATAGGTTATGATATATTTACGATATTAAAACAATAAAACATTTAACAAAATATAACCGCAATTCGGTACGTTTCCGATAAAGTAGCCTTGGCGAAATACAAAAAATAGCCTTGACGAAAAAGAAATTTGATAATAACGTATTTTCTGGCAACCTATTTACTGTGTCATATACACAAGCAATTTTTAGGTAGATTTCGTAAGAAATACTACCTATTGCAGTCGTTACCATGGTGCGACTTTTGAAAAATTCCTTCATAACTTTTCATTATAGAACCCCAGGAACCCAAAACCACCCCCACCTAAAAAGTTTATATATATATATATATATATATATATATATATGTGTGTGTGTGTGTGTGTGTGTGTGTGTGTGTGTGTGTGTGTATGTACTAAATTTTGTCCGCACGATAAAAGTCGCAATTTTGCATGAATCATCTTCAAACTCGCCAACAACTTTGAGATGGCTAATATCTCGGCGGGGATTGAAAATGGGCGAAATCGGCCCAAGAGGGTGGAAATCGGGAGGGTTCAAAATTTTGAATACTGTATTAACATGATTCTGATAAAACCAGCTCTTACACAACAATGGCAGGAAAAAAATAAAAGTTTTTCGTTATAGCAGTTGCCAACAATTTAAAAAAAAAAAACAAATAATAAAATTCTCACCACAACAATTACTTTTCTTTTGCAAAATTTTCACGTGTAAAATTAAATAGTTTGACAAATTGAAAACAAATTGAATATTACGTCATAAGTTTCCTCGAGCAAGATTTCAGCATGAAAACTCAAAATAAATAGTTTGACGAATTAAAAAAATATGTATATTGCGTCATATTGGAAATATAATGGACCTCAGCAGGTGAATATGTAACGCCATGTAAGTTTGAAGAAACGTATTAAAACATGATAAAAACCCGACTATGGAAATATTAACATATTTTAACACTTTAAGGTTCTCTGAATTTTTTGTAGCCATTTTTTAAACCTATTCCATATATATGTGTGTGTGTATTCGTGTATATTACAATTTTCACAAAAAGTTTAGCTCCCTACAGCTCGCTCTTTGTGAAGAAACTGGGTTTTATCTCTAATCTTGATTTAAGTTTTGTTGGAGAATTTAGTACCTAACATCGAAATCTACCTCCGCCTGTAGGCCCGAGCCGGAAGGGATTTTTTTCATATGTATACAATTTTTTTAATGTAAGGAACCCGTTTATTTATTTTTATATACCAACATAAATAATTTGTATATAAAAAATAATATTTTATACATGTATAAATAAAATGTTTATATGTATATAAATGCGTATATAAATAACATAAAAGTTCATCAGGTTTGTTTTCATAGTTGTTTATATCATTTGGCAACATATCTCAGTTTCTGAAGTCCGAATTGCGCTAAGATTTTTTAAAAATGCCAAGGTCCCTATAGTGGAAAAATATCCTAATTCCATATGAAAGTTTAAAAATATCCTTTTAATTAAATGAAATGTGTAACTAATAAACTGTCTTTAACGATGTGCGACAGATGCGGCGTCCGAAGTCCGCTGCTAATGTTATTATATTGTATTATTAGCCTACTTACTGTTAATTTATTGTTAATTTTAAATCTGTAAAAGAAAGATTATGGTTATAGATAAGATATGTTGGTCGCCAAAACCCGATTACAGAAAATTAGCCTGAGTTATAAAGGTGTTACATGATTTCAAGCTGAATGAATTTTTATATGCTTTTACAAAAATCTTAATAAGGCAAATCTTTCAGTTTATCTGTCCACCTTTCTATCTTTTATTTCCTTAAAACAAATTTTATTAAAGACCGGGAGGCGTCTGCACAGATCATCACCTCATCGAGTTGACGGCTGAAATTTTAGGATTAGTTAAATATCGATTAGCGTATTGAAATGCAACTGGTCTGCCAAGTCATATCTTTGTGGAAACCACCTACAGACCCGATTTTACGGGTTAATTGGTGGATTTTCCATTGTGTTTTCCTGCACCCATTCCTCCATGTTTCCAAACTTTTGGATGCAGGAAAATACAATAGTAAACCTATCAGTTAACCACTAAAATTAAGTCTTCAGATGGTTTCTACCAAGATATGACTTAACAGATCAGTTGCATTTAAATATACTAATCTAGTTTTAACTAATCCTAAAATTTCAGTTGTAAACTCGATGAGGTGATGGTGTCTGCAGACGCCTCCCGGTCTATTATAAATGTCGGAATACTAATCTCAATAGCGCTCTGGTAAATCTGGCAATTATCCCTACTATTTATGGAACACTGTTCCTTTAAGTGCGTTTTAGTGATGTTAATGAACTTATGCATATGCATCATACATATTATACATATGCATATAATACGTAATACATTTGCATCATACATATTACAGGTATGTGTATAATACATAATACATATGCATCATTATGACGTCAGAATAAACAAAATATTTTTTTCGTCAAATTTGAGAATTGACATGATATGTTACCAAATTTGGCGTAACTTTGCTAAATGTCACCAATCTTGGCGAATATTTGACGGTAGTGGCTATTTTTCAATGAGTTAATTATTAATGCGAGCCATCTATTTTTATTTTTCCGCATATCATCTGAATAGTTAAATGATGTAACGTACTGATATTTCCAAAGTGCTAATAGTTTCGCCACTGCCCAAAACCTCTTCTATTGTTATTACATTGTTCTGTTATTATACTTACTGTGACTATGTTCTTAATCTTTACACCGCTAAAACTTCTGTATATATAAAGAGAATTTACGGAAACTATTAAAGCATTGAAACTGCCAGTTCTCCTTATGATTATTATAATTCTATAATATGTAACCTGTTAATCGATATGTACGTTAGAATGGATCTTCTATAATCCGGTTCCTCACATTTTAGTTTTCAGGTTTCGAATAAAATTAGCTAAAATCTTAAAACCATGGCACATTGACTAATTCTACAGCACGATCAGATGAGAAGAATGATAGATTTTCAAATGGATCATGGCAGTGAGCCGGTAGACGTCCTATTCTTCCGTAATCGAGTCTATTGAAAAGGTTAACGTGAAACAAAAAGATATTAGCATCAATATGGTTTAATGCAAATGCAGATATTGTCAAAGGATTTCATAAGAACCATTTCACTTGCACCCAGTCGTATCAGTTAAAATACAACAATTGACAGTGATCCCAATTAGAAAAGATTACTTAATAGGTTTAAAAATTTCCGCATTAGACAACGAATCGTAACTGCTAAGGAAACATGCATAAGTAAGTTAAGAGATATTTGTCACGAAAGATGAAATACATAACAACACAAAATATATGATGTGCTTCCATGATCGTAAAGAGTTTTTGATTTTCTATCAAAAGCTTCCGACTTTGCGAATGAATGGACAAGTAAATTAAATTATGAATAACAGTAACATGATGCAACATTTAACATGCAATTAATAGAATCAATACTGCTTGGTAGAAGCGGCTAGTACTTTAATATAAAAAGAAATAAAGTATAAATTTGTAAAGCTCAATAAAATAATATAGGTATTTTTATGTTAGCCGGGCGCAAGTGGGAAATCGCCAATTACTCAACTCCCGCCCAACTCAGTGATCCCAATTAGAAAAGATTACTTAATAGGTTTAAAAATTTCCGCATTAGACAACGAATCGTAACTGCTAAGGAAACATGCATAAGTAAGTTAAGAGATATTTGTCACGAAAGATGAAATACATAACAGCACAAAGTATATGATGTGCTTCCATGATCGTAAAGAGTTTTTGATTTCTCTATCAAAAGCTTTCGACTTGGCGAAAGAATGGGCAAGTAAATTAAATTATGAATAACAGTAACATGATGCAACGTTTAACATGGAATTAATACGGTAAATACTGCTTGCTAGAGGCGGCTAGTATTTTAATATAAAAAGAAAGATAGTATAAATTTTTAAAGCTCAATAACATAAATTTAGGTGTTTTTATGTTAGCCGGGCACAAGTGGCAAATCGCCAAATACTGTTCCCAACTCCATTGTTCATATTGCATTCATTTCATTAAAAGATATATACTTTTCAGTCATCTCATTTAAAATAGATGCATTTCCCTCATTTTATTTAATAGAATATTTAACATAGAAATAAATAAATAAATAAATAAGAAATAATAACATAAACCAAAATATTTTACTTGAAAATCAAAGCACTGTTTCTAATTTACACATGTGAAAAATGAAAACTGCTATTGGCGAAAAAACAAAAGGCTAATAAGGAGATTTGCTCCCGGCTAACATAAAAGTACCGAAATTTAAGTTTGTTCATATCAATATAGTTTAGAATAACAAACTTGAAAAAACATACAAAAAGTAGTGATATCCCAAAAAAAAGTTTTCGATAAAAAAAAAAAAAAAAAGCGCCAAGTTCTCCTTAATGTTTCGGCCAGAAAAATTAGTGATACCTGAAGTTCGCACAAGTTAAAAGCCAAGCATCCCAAATCTTTCATTGAAAATGGCTTCCTGCGACTTGGCCGTTAATGCCTTCGAGAGAGTTATTCAAATTTTAAAATATGTCCAAATGAGTTACATTCCAACTACATTTTTTATTATTTTAGGCATTTTGTGGCACAGAGTAGAGAAATAAAATACACATTTGAAAAAAGCATTTAAACAACTTGAGTCTGTTTAAATGCTTAGAAGTTAAAAATAACAAAATACTTGTATTCAGGAGATACTATCCCTAATTGCTAAAACATAATTAGTATCAGCTTTTAACAGTTAATAAATCGAATACCTCTTAATGTATGCAAACAAACTATAATAAATGTTCAAACGAAAAAAATCTCTTTCGTCAATACACAAGATTTCAATATTATACAATAAAATATAATGTAACATATTGTGAGATTTGAAGTAAGTAAATTTTGTTTTATTTCTTTTGTTTTACGTTAATGACTTTAGCTTTAGACCGTACAAAATGGCAATTAAACCACAAGTGGACTAAATGATCTGTAATCAAATCTAATGTTCGTTGAAACTGAATGGTAGTTATCAGAAATCTTCTACTTATAATGTCTTTATGTGAATTTGCCTCTTTGCATTCTAATATTACTTTTAATATTTAAATAATTCATAAATGCTTAATTTCCAATAATTAATTTTGAAATGCTGTAGAAAGCATTAACGGCCAAGTCGCAGGAAGCCATTTTCAATGAAAGATTTGGGATGCTTGGCTTTTAACTTGTGCGAACTTCAGGTATCACTACTTTTTCTGGCCGAAACATTAAGGAGAACTTGGCGCTTTTTTTTTTTTTTTTATCGAAAACTTTTTGTTGGGATTAGTTTTTCTCTAATTAAAATATTAATTACGTCATTAAACGGAGACGGCATGATATTAAAAGATTACAAACATTCAAACAATGTGATGATGCATTAGTACAATAGATCAGTTTCAAACGTTTTAACTGAAGGTGTCCATTTATTTTATTGGGCGTTTGGCGAATAGTTTGGCGATAGTTTTTTTTTTTTTTTTTCTTAGGAAGTAATCGACGGGATAATGGAGAACAACTCTAAAAAGATATTAACAATATTGTCTTAATGTAAGTTTGGGTATTATTAAAGTCTTTTCACAAAAAATTCATTTACTAAATCCTATTAGCTAAAATACGCCATTTGGCTATGGACCCAATTACGGAAGATTACTTAATAGGTTTAAAAGTCTCCTCATTAGTGAACGTATTGCAACTGATAAGTAAACGAACAAGAAGCATAAATTTCTAAGTGAACTAAGCGGTTTTCTGAAAAAAAATACAACTCAACTAAAAATATCGAAATGCTGCGATGATCGCGAAGTGTTCTTGAGTTCTCTATCATAATCCCTCGATTTGGCGAATAATTAAGCATATAAGTTAAATTATGAATAAAAGTAACATATTGCAATGCATAGGATACATTTAAGGGAGACCAAATTGGTCACCAGAGGCGGCTAGTTTATAATAAAGAACAAGTAACATTTTTATTGGTTCCATAGACTTTGGTATATTTAACTTACAGAATCCTGGAAGACACAATTATTTTTCGTTTGCTCTTAGTAAATTTCTTAATACTCTTTAAGACGCTGGCGTAATAATATTCGCTTGGATGCAGCATATGTTCAGTTAAATTGAAATACGATCAAATGGAAATATGATACGTATAATATTCAAGTTGATTTGCTTTATTATTTTGAAGTAAAGAAGCGTTATCTTTAATTCATGCTTGAGTATGCGGGAAATACAAATTTCTTATTTTTTAACAAAAAAAAAAATTAATTGTGAGTGAGCAAAAGAAACCAATATAAATAACAAGTGCAGAGCGTAAGTAAATTAAAATGACAAAAAATAATATCTTCATTTTTTGGTAATTCATTAACAAATAAGCGTGGAACTTTTTTTATTGATATTGATAAATTGAGGTTAACGACCAGGCTTTCACGATATTAGACAGTTTATGAAATACCTTCAGAAAATTTGACGAATCATCCAAAAACTGCAGTATAAAAAATAGACTGATTTCATATTTTTCGCTAAAGAGTTTCAGATTTAGTCACAAAGAAAATTAAGAGGCCCAAAAAAATAATAAATTGATAGATATAATATTAACAAACCACTGGCCTGACTGGCCTTAGCAATATGCATTTTACCTTTTCGGTTTACAGAAAACCGTTAAAAGATAATACAATTATACCTTTTTTGTACAAATTTGCCTTTGAAATATAAGATTGCTGCGTTTCAGTCATTTATCAGAAGAGCTTATAAGATTTGTTCAGAGAGTCAGCTTGGGACTGAAATTGATTTCATTAAAAAAGGTGCATTAGAACATGTTAAAAGTTTCTAGATTGACTGGATTATTTCGCAGTTTAATCCCCCCCCCCCTCAGTCAGGCCAGTGGTTTGTTAATACGTTACCGATCAAGTACAGGAATATGCATTATGTCCCCATTTTGTATGAAAAATTAAAGCAGATCCTTCAATCATTCAATATAAAATTGGTAGGTCTCACCCGCCCCCCCCCCCCATACCTGATTCAAATTGTTAGTAATAATATACATAAAATCTTGAATCATCAAAAAGCTGGTGTGTATGAAATTCCGATTACCCTCCCAAATAAAGAAAGATTAGTGTATATCGGTGAAACTAAAAGAAAATTTTCAGAAAGGTTGAAAAAGCACAAGCGGGACATTTCACAATCGAAACAAAATACAGCTCTCGCAAGATTTTGTTTTGCTAATGATGGGATCAGAGTTATCTTTGATGAAGCAAGAATCATAATTCCGTGTAAGAATCCATACCTAAACAAAATTTTTGAATCTATTAGGATTATTAAGCTTGGACAGCACACCTGTAACGATTATTTATCCTACAGCATACATAAAATTTGGCACAATATGTTATATACTGTTTTTGGAGTCAATTCCATCTATCCTCCCCCTTCTTCGATAGCTGGATTGGTTTCCTCCTTTTCGTTGCCTTGGCAACTTTATGATGTTTGGTGCGCCCTCTGGACAATGTCGCTAGGGACTCTGAGATGTTTGCCTCCATTCTTGAAAACTTTTAGACCTGTGTGTGATATGTAGACTTGTGTACCATCCTGAAGAGTTTCGCAGATGCGAAACGAAACGTTGATGTTTTAATGTATATTTTTAATGTGTGTACCTTTTAACAAATAGTGTATTTTATTTTAAATACTTAATTTTTAATTCATAATTATTGGTGTGTCAATGCTGTAAAAATTAATATATTAGATTAATATGAAGTTTTGTGATGGTAACAACATACTAATTTAATTTTTTTAGCACATTTGTAATGATGCATTAACAAAATTGTTTCATATAATTTTTCTTTTCCAAGCCTTGTTTTATCACATCTGACCTTTTAGTGCTTTTTTTCTTTAAAGGAAATTCTAAAGACATAACAGTAAATACTAGCGGAATTCTTTCAGTATTTTAATGAACAAAATTAGACTTCAAAAGGAAAACAAGAAATTCTTCAGCAAATCATTTTTATGAATTTTTAACACTATACAGGCCTCATGACTCATTTATGCATCATTTTAAAATAATCGTTAAGATATTTTAAATTCCCCAAAAAGTATGAACAGTTTCTTTCTTATTGTAATGATAAATATTTCATGAATAAAATAAAGAAAAAATTGCAGTAAAAATTGTTTTATGTGAACTTGGAATTTCTTAACAAAAAAACTCACCAGATTTAGCAACACTGTTTGCGACCTATATATGCCAATAGATTAAGATCAAAGATCGTGGTTAAGCGGCTTGAAAACAGCATACTGGGTGCGGTAGCAATTTGAGGACGAAATAACGCCTGCTTTCAAACATAAGTACACACTAAAGATGGAGCAGTTTTTATTTTTCTAATGTTCCTTACAGGTGACCACATAAACAGCGGTTTGCATCATGCACTCAAAACTCCGTCAGCCGCAATAACAGCCTCTAAATGTTTTCGAATCCGACTGCATGCAATAATCAGATGTGTTTTAGGAACATTTGCCATTGAATACAAACTGCTGCCTTATGCTCCTAAACAGTGTTGAGAGGACGCCTATGGGAGTCCCTCATAATCTCGCCACATACCTAATACCAGTCGGGTTCATACATGTCCAGCTATAGGGCAACAAGCTGAGGATGACATGTTCATAAATTTTTTTGGCCATGTATTATTCAGTTTTAGGTGCTATATGGGATTGTGCAGAGGATTGTTGAAAACGTACGGTCTTCCCACATGTGGTAGAAGTAACACAGAGCTTTAACACGTCGGTATAAACAACACCGTTGACTTTGACACCTTGAAAAAAGACGTGTGGAGGCATGATGTCATCTTTGTTGCTTACGACACCCCAGAATCATCAGTGAGTCTGGCAGTTATCTGTTCATAGCGGTCGGAACCTCCTCGGGTATTTTATAAGCTACTGATCTTCTTGCGGTCCACTTTCTAAACCTGGACAAAACAAAAGCATGCTTGGCGACTCTGCATGTTTGCCCTTATGGACTTCCTAGGATTTCCATCGACATAAATGATGAATTTTGACGTCTTGATAATGTTCATATCCCAGAAATGACAGTTCTGTATGAAACGATTGCCAGATCAAACCTGGGAGCCTTCAGTTCGCTCCTTACACTAAAGACGAATGATCAGGCGAGTTAAAAAAAATGCAGCAGTCTCTAAATTGCAGAGTTTTTCAGGCACTGAGACAATGATATCATACATCTTAAATTCCTCAGTTAGTCTCGGTTCTGACATGTTTGCATGTAAGAGAAAAGGATTTGTAGCCATGATGTGCATGGTGATATGTGTGTTCACAAATACCTGTAGTTAAAAATTCTGCGAATCTGCTCACAAACCAATTAATTAGCAGACATTTTTAAAACAATTTCAAGCTTAAACTCTAAATACGTTTTGTAATCAGAAAATAATATCATTGTAAAAGCAAAATATATCAGAATTTTTAGAGACTTATTATTGAAAGAAATTTTGAAATGAAACATACTTCGGTATATTCTATAATTTCTATAGCAAACTTCTTTAGAAATTCATCTTAGAATTTCAATACAACATGAGGTTTTAATATATTGTGTAAACA
This sequence comes from Maratus speciosus, assembly GCA_963932465.1. Lineage (NCBI taxonomy): Eukaryota > Metazoa > Arthropoda > Arachnida > Araneae > Salticidae > Maratus > Maratus speciosus. The sequence continues at coordinate 195,225,951 of OZ010789.1, forward strand.
ACATACATAACTACAACAAATAATCAGGTATGTCATAGAAGTTTATTTCTGAAGTATCCTCAAAAGTTAATTCATCTCACTTATATAGTGAAAAGGGCTTCATTATTTCTGCATTACCTGCAATCGACGCTAATTTTGGTAATGTAGTAATTCTGAATTACCCATAATAAAACAAATATACAAAAGTGCATTGATCAACAATACTTTTATGTGACTCAGCATATTCAAACTAAAAATGTTTGACTATGATCGTTTGACTAGGTGTGTTCAGACACAAGACCCACATACCACAGATGTGCTCTTTATTTTTTAAGCGAAGCAAAATAACATTGACGAAAAAAAAGTGTAAGTAAAATTTTATACCCGAAAAAAATTTAGAAACAATACTTAGGATTGTGTTACTTCAAGATGCATAAAATCCTAGTTTATTTATTAAATATCGATAAACGTTATTTCGTAATTATATGAAGTAACTAGAATTCCAGATACAGAATTTCTATATTATGTATGCCAAAAAAAGTTTATGCATAAGTGAATAAAATAAATGTTTTCTTTATAATCTAAAAATCACCGATCTCATACATATTTTGTTTTTAATTCATGCTTTAGTTTTTAAAAATAAATCACATCTTATACATGCAAATCTATAAAGTGAAATTTATCATGCAATATGTATTGCATGATAAAGTTGCAACAAAACATATGTTTTCTTGTGTATGAACATTACTTCGAAGTTTCAGAACAAGCATAAATTCAAAGTGAATATTTCCTTAGTTATAAATTCGAAGCTATATTTCTGTCTAAAGAAATTTATTCCCTTTGAAGCCAGAAAAATGTGTATTTTCATGATTAATTTTCGGCAAGAATGGAGCATGATTGATGTTTTTTTTTTTAAATTATTGCTATGTACATGTGAAAATGTTTATGTGTTATATACGTGCATAATACTAGTAATATGATGAAATGTGTTTTTACGATTTTCAATCCGTATTTCTCAAAAGTATGAATCGCATCACGTAGTTCAGAAATTACGACACTAACATCCAGAATCGATAAAGGAAAAATACTAACATTTGTTTCATATTTGTGTGTAGAAAAAAAAAAATTATTGGAGTTTTTGAAAATGAAATGTTTTAAAACTGGACGATAATAAATTATATTCGCTTCTAATCTAATGCAGTTCATTAATGTCATTGTAAATGTGTATAAAGTGTATACAAGGCAAATGCAAATAAATAAGATTAAAGGAAACTGTGTAATTTGCTTTCTTATTAATTCTCCAAGTGTAAAATTTCTATATCTATATAAATATTTTTTTGTCTGTAAATAAGCTAATTAAATATATTTTGTAACCTATACAAGAAACATGGATAAAATTACGTTATTATCTTTTTTTTTCTTTAATTGCCTACCCACATACAATTCTAAATCTCAAAAATATTATATAAACAAAATATAATATAAAAAATACAATATAATTTTAAGGATTACGCAAATTATTATAAAAACAATGTTTATTTCCCTGCCATTGATTACCCATTAGTTTTTATCTTGTATTAATCAATTTTGTTGAACCGGGGTATCGGTTTTAGAATGTTATGACTTTTGAGACATTTTTACATTTTCAGACGCGTAACTGAATTGATACATGCAAGAAAAATAATAAAATAATAATTGAAATATTAATGTTAATGGTAATGGTAATCTTGTTAATTTGTCCTATTTTTCTGTGAAATAGGGTTGTTCAATATGAAAATGCTTAAACGCTATCATTATATATGGAAACTATACTGGTTTCTGAGCATTCTAAAGATCAATAATGCTTTTATGAATGATGGGTAACTTTGTCATTTTTTAGAGCCAACATAATATTTATTTATTTTAAAGTATTTGTCAAGGTATTTCCTTTTCCAAAACATACTTCATTTCTTTGTACAACTATGGAGAATATCACTTTTAGCATTTTTTATACACATTTCAAAAATGTTTACAATATGAATAAAAATATATTATGAATGGTTGTAGAAAGGCAATTTTCAAAATGTTCACAATTTATCTATTTCACCAAATTTCTCTATTATGAATAGATATCTCATTAATTAAAATAAAATAGAACATTATATTTTTAAGTGCATTCGAAAGAGGGGTATTTCTGAAAAATAGCACGTGTCGCTCAAATAAAATTCTGCAGGTAAGGGGTGCTGTAATAGCGATTTTTGGTGCATTTTGAATATTTTACCATCGAAAAATGTATAAAGTTATGCATAGAATTGAATCAATTTTATTTTTAAGTTTTTGGATAAGGCAAGCAGGTCCTCCCTTAATTTGGAAATAATCCATCGGCAGAGGTGCGCTGTAATACCAATTTTCGTGACATTTTGAATCTTGTACCATCGAAAAGCGTATGATGTTACGCATAGAATTGAACTAAATTTGTTGTGTATGTTTTCGGCCTTTGCAAAAAGATCCTCTATGAATTTGGAAATATTCCTCAGAAAGGGGGCATTATAATAGTGATTTTGGAGAAATTTTCTTTATTTTTCGTAGTTCTATTGTACATCGGTGGCTTGTGAATCGACAGGAACTTCCCATCGTGATAAGCCGACAATCCGCGAACAGCTGATAACAACTAAATAATGGAAAACTATTGATTTTAATAAATAACCTGATCGAGATTAACTCGTTTTTACTCCTATTAAATGACTGAAGCAGAAATTTAAGATGAAAGTCAAAGTTGATATATTATTGAACTAATAAAAATGAAATATTGACATTTATAATAACATTTTGAAATATTAAAATATATGAGACAGAAGAAAGTTATGCGATTGGCACATCTAACTAGATTTTTTTAACTACACGACCATTGAAAGCTGCCATGAATTTTATTTTTATCTATATCATTCTCTAAAAACCTAAATTTGAATCTTGATGCAACTAACGATAAATAATATACATTTTTTTTTTATTACTTGAATTTTATTTTACATGTTTATAAATTTTTTAAATATTAAACCTGGATATCAAGGTAATTTCTTTTATAGCTCTTATACGAATATATTTCTTCCTTTCCGTTTTATTTTTTACGCAAATGAATGACAAACTTTTCATTCTCACACACTCATATATATTCTTGATAATTGTCACAAAATATAACGAAAATTGTTGATCAGCTCAATTTATTTATTTGATAATTACATAAAAAATATTTTAGATTAAATATTTTTAAATATAAAATCATTATTTTTTCAAAATAATATTGGGTGTTAAATGTTATTCAATTATAAAGCATTCATATAATAATAATAATAATAATAATAATAAAATTCTATAACTTCTCTTCCTAATAAAATATGTCATTACTGAAATGAATTATCAACAAAAATATTGCACATTTTGCCAGGTTAGGGTTCGAACCAGCGTCCTTTACAAAAATTCAGATATTTAAACTACTGCTTTAACCGCAACACTAGCATGAACTTGTTTTTCTTCCTTTTAAATTGAAGAGGTTCGAAAAACAGTTGACGCATACGCAACTGTCTCGAATTTGATTTCTGATCTTACAGAAATAGTTTTGCGTTTTAATATTTATGATACCTTACTTTTTCAAAGAAGCAGCTGCAACTTAACATGCTAGTTTCCCAATCTTCGTGTGTGACTATTGGCAATTCATAAAAAGGTTCACCAGCCATAACTTTTAACATCAAATCATTGTGTTTTTTCTTGAGTGTAATATTACCAAAACAATATGACACCCCCGAAATAAACCGTATCTAGCTCTTAAAATCCTCACACACACACACACAAAATAATAATTGTTAATAATGCTAAATGAGTGAAATAATATTAAATTTGAGAAAGAAAGAACAGCTTGTTTACAGTAAGATCGAATAGCAGACGAACATAAAACAATTCCTACCTGAGATATGGTAGAGCGAGCATCTTCGCACATGTGTAGAACGTCACTCAAATGGCAGACTTCTACTTATATATTGCGCATGCGCAACTCTAGAATTTTAATTTAAAATTGTGGCTAATTAATAAAATAATTTAACAAACGAATGTACGATAAAATATCTGTGGCAAAATACCTTTCATTTAAAAAAAAGATTCGTGTAATTTGATGCAGTAGTCTCTTCTCATAACCTGCCGAAAGAAAAAGCTTAGCGTTTTAAATATATAGATATCATATTTAATAATAAACATATCTAGGAAAGTAAGGGAGTTATTAACCTCGTTTTCCATCGTAAATGGTATGACGTTGTCAAGTTCATTCAACCTTTCAAAATGATTTTGGAAAACCAGTCTTCACTCATTCAAAACTACAAAAATACCACAAACATTATTTTGCTTATAATCTACGTTTATACTGAAATTTACTAAAAATAACTTCTTCTAACGGCCTAAGCTTCAATTCTGCGAGAATACTTTAAGTTGGTCACCCAATCAGTGCCCTTTTAATTTTTATAATATTTACTGTTGAAATAGAAAATATTACACTGATTAGTTAGATTTATACCTGCTTTTAGTGACTGTTTGATTTCTTGAATTTAATAACATAATTTATTAATGACTGATTGATGGTCAATGAACCAACTTCTGGGATAGCTGCGTGTGTACGGGGGGGGGAGTAAGACGATATCGAAGCGAGGCAAAAATGTATTTTCGTTGATCGTTAAATTTGGAACACGGTGGATAAATTCATCTTTGGAGAAAATGGAAAAGTCGAAGTTGGAATAATGTTTTGCAGAGTTTAAAAAAATTACATTCTAAAATATTGAAATACCCTTGCGTGATATAAAATTTCTGATAGCAGATTCGAATTCTACACAAACAAATACATAAAAACATATTTATTACAAATCAGGTACAAAATGGCTGTTGACTATTGTTATTCAACATTTCTAATACTTAACTCAGTTTCTGTTTTTTTTAATAAGTTACCTTAATTTACTGCAGCACTAATATCGCACTGCAATATAAATAAGTAACATCTAAATCTTCATCAATAAAATAATATACTATAACTACGAAATTTGTTGTACGAAAATATAACTTTTTAGATTAGACATGGCATTAGCCTTAAGAGCCATTATTTTGAAAATCAGACAAGTGCGATTGTTGTATTTTTTGTTTTGCTTGATATTTTTTTTATGTTGAAGTAGATCACATTTAATGAATAATGTGCAATTTTGAAGCCTTGAAAAAATTTTCCCTTCCCTGTAGAAAATGTCAAAGTTCAAGGTTGCGACCGTCATTTTTCATGAAAAGTGAAATGCGAGTATGTTTGCAGTGCTGAAGCTTGGGAAAGCAACGACATCCCAAAATTCTTTTGTGATGAAATATTAGTATAACACTACCTGCTTAGTAGACTGTATTCGTTTCCATGGGGCATTGTTATTTTACATTGTTATGTTGCCTCAAAATGCAAATGACGTTTTTGTCCGTTTTCCGCACGTATTTTCTTATTTAAGCAATAGTACCTCAAACTTTATCTTATAGAATATCAAAGTGTACTACTAGGACAAGCTAAATAATATTAAACTTTACCAGAATATTGCTGCTGTTAGCAGGAATAGTCTGTTAAATATTCAAAAATCTCAAAATATGCAGCATTTCAATTAGTCTTTTCTCAAAACAGCATCACGGATCAATAAAACAAAATATATCAAGTAGTAATTGGAAGTATGTACAAACACATGGAAAAGAAAAAAAAAGCGGGGCCTCGTCATATATTTTTAAAAAAAATAACAAAATTTACAAAAATTCACAGTCAAAATATCCCGTTTAAATTTCCATTTTTTTCCATTTAGAACAAGGAAGGGGAAAGAAAAAGGGATATTCCATTTTCTCATAGGGAAAAACATAGCTAGCCGAAAGAGAAACGGGGATGTTTCGTTTTCTGATAGGGAAAAAGTATGATAAATGACAGTCTTATTTGTGACTTTTGACATTTTTTTAAATAAAAATATGACGAGACCCCACTTTTTTTTTCTTTTCCATGTGTTTGTACATACTTCCAACTACCACGTGACATATTTTGTTTTATTGAACCGTGATGCTGTTTTGAGAAAAGACTAATTGAAATGCTGCCTATTTTGAAATTTTTGAATATTTAACAGACTATTCCTGCTAACAGCAGCAATATTCCGGTAAAGTTTTATATTATTTAGCTTGTCCTAGTAGTAGACTTTGATATTCTATAAAAAAAAGTTTTGGGTACTATTGCTTAAATAAGAAAATACGTGCGGAAAACGGACAAAAACGTCATTTTCATTGCATTTTGAGGCAACATAACAATGTAAAATAACAATGCCCCATGGAAACGAATACAGTCTACTAAGCAGGTAGTGTTATACTAATATTTCATCACAAAAGAATTTTGGGATGTCGTTGCTTTCCCAAGCTTTAGCACTGCAAACATACTCGCATTTCACTTTCCATGAAAAATGGCGGACACAACATTGAACTTTGACATTTTTTAGAGTGAAGGGAAAATTTTTTCAGGGCTTCAAATTTGCACATTATTCATTAAATGTGATCTACTTCCACATAAAAAAAATCAAGCAAAACAAAAAATACAACTATCGCACTTGTCTGATTTTCAAAATAATGGCACTTAATTCCTGGTATCTATCATATTAAGCTAGTGTGAAGGTTATGAATATAACCCCGTATAAATATCAAATCGCCAAATACCTCAGTATGATATGAAGCGTTTAAATTGCGGTTTCTCAATAAAATTAAACTGGTATTGTGATCTTTAAAGCCTTTAAAATTTGCTAATATATTACGTGATTTGTCTATATACACTGGCCTCCAAAAGTTAAGATACAGGGACTGGATGTTTTCGATTGCACAGGTTTTGTCGAATATCTACCAACATTATTGGCGAATTGTTCTTGAGCTTCTAGGATGTAAAGAACATGCTTGATATTATATCTCTCGGTGAAGATTTATCGGGGGTACAATTAGGGGCTAATAATAAATTTAATAATAAAATATTATTTGCGATCACCAATGTAACAGAAAAAGCTGGAAATGGTTTGTCACTGTGGTAAATGATTATTTGGGTCCTGTTCAACGTCTGCATGCATTTGTGTAAGCATAGCACTCATATTCCTGAAGATGTTAACGATTTTATGAAAAATTCAAAAGTTTTTTGTTTATAGCATACAGAGTTTTCAACCAAATTTAACACAACTTTCCGAAAACTTGGCAAAGAATAGTAGCAACAGTATACTGCAATTAAAACATGAATATATTGCATATTTGATGAGATATGGGCATTTTTATGAGATACTTTTTAACTGCGCATGCGCGGAAGATTTCAAAATTTTTATTTCATAATTTGGTAGTCAGTATTTTTGGCAACTTCTACAAAAAGTCCAGTGAAATGTTGTGAAAACTTAGGAAGATATAGTGAGCTGATTGAAAAGTTGTAGAAAATCCCTTATAATGAAGCTATTTTTCGGAAGCAACTCACTACATAGACCGTATCTTTGTAAATTTCGCGATATTTGACTGGACTTTTATATAAGTTGCCCTAAATAGCTGACTACCAAATTATATAATAAAAATTTTAGGATCTTCCACGCATGCGCAGTTAAAAAGTATTTCATACAAAGGCCCATATCTCATCAAATATTCAATATATTAATGCTTTAATTGCAGTATACTGTTGCTACTGTTCTTTGTCAGGTTTTGGGAATGTTGTGTTAAATTTGGTTGAAAACTCTGTATGCTATAAACAAAAAACTTTTGAATTTTTCACAAAAACGATAACATCTTCACGAATATGAGTGCTATGCTTACACAAATGCATACAGACGTTGAACAGGACCCAAATAGTCATTTACCACAGTGACAAACCATTTCCAGCCTTTTCTGTTACATAGGTAATCGCAAGTATTATTTTATTTTTAAATTTATTATTAGCCCCCTAATTGTACCCCCCGATAAATCTTCACCGAGAAATATAAAATCAAACATGTTCTTTACATCCTAGAAGTTCAAGAACAATTCGCCAATAATGTTGTTTCGACAAAACGTGGGAAATCGAAAGCATCCAGTCCCTGTACCTTAACTTTTGGAGGCCAGTGTATTCTAAAAAAAACGCTTTCTTCTTTAAAAATCTTATTAACGAAACGATCCTTCAATATAAAAATATATAGTAATATTCAGAAAAGGAGGTTCCTAAATGAACGTCCTACTGATGAAAAATGATTAAAAAATCAGAAAATATTAAATTTCAAATGCTTGTTTTACAATTTTTATTCACTTAATATTAAACATATCTTTTGAAAATAGAATAAATTGAAAAGATAGATAAATTTCTTTCAGTATATTTTGTGTGATAGAAATATTTAAGTAGAATCACGATTCATGAAACACCGAGGAAACAACTAAAATTCTAAAGATTTCAGTTACTTAAACTATGTTTCAAATATTTCAAAACAACAAGAATTTCAGGCTCGATACAGGAGAGAGCTATAAATTACAAATTCCATTTCTATTTGAAACGTTATATTTTCAAAAATAAAAATCCCATTTCATATGAAATTGAAAAGAGCTACTGAATTTAAAGCTATATATTTGTATTTTCCTGTTTTTATAGAAAGACTATTTAAACTTTAAATTCTTAGAAGAAACTTTTATGATGATTTTTCGTCTGAGTGCAAGTCATTTTATTCGTAAAAGAAGAAACAACCAAAAGTGTATATTCGTGTTTAGTATACAATTAATTGCATTACATAGAAAAATATAATTCTTAAATATTTTAAATTTAGATAGCAAAAGTTCTATTTAACTTTTTTAAATGGCTATTGAAAGTTGCTTTTTTTATTCTATAGCAATGGATATAGCAATTTTATGTGTTTCTTTAATAAAAATGTTACATTTTGTTTAAAATAATTCAATCTTTTTTCAATAATTCAATTAATTCAATTCAATTTTATCAAATTAAGAGGATGAAAAATAAGAAAAGGAACTTTGAGATTTTAACACCCTAAAGATTTAAATTTTTAATTGCTAAACAAATATTTTACTGAATTAAGAAATAATGTTATGTAATAGAGAACTATTATTTACATTTAATAGTGTGTTTTAAATAATTGCAAATGCATCATTTTTAATAAAATACAGTACTTTAGTTTTTAAATGTTTAGTAATTGTTCAACCTCTTTCCTTTGATTTATGATTTGTCTTTATAATTTGATAACTGAAACAAACAAACAAAAAAAAAATAAGAGCGTATATTTTTTATATAGAAAAGAGAGATATCACTAATAATAATTCACACGCTTTTGAATGCGGAACAGAAGAGAATAAAGAATCTTTGTTCAGTAAAATATAAAAAAAATTAATAAAAAAATATACAAATGTTTAAAAATTAAATTTTATTTTAAGCATCATGGGTGTAATTAAGATGCAGCTCTTTCTACATTTATTTCTATCTATCAGATATTATAACGTATTCGACCTTCATGTAGTAATGCACCTGACAACTCTTTAACTATGTTACTCTAAGTGATCGACTGAGTTTTGGATCCGATCCCAAATATTTGTAATTTTAACATTATGAATGAATGAGGAATCCATTATGTCTTCCTTTAACCTTTAAGTAGTGCATCTCCGGAATTCGTTGTCACACGTATTTAGCGCATTTATGATACCTAGAGTGCGTTCCAAAAGTTTATAGACAGCTTTTTTTATTATTATTTAAGATCTAACTAAACGAGTAAAATAGACGAAATAAATTAGGAAAATATATAATGATGAAATAAAAATAATAAAATACTGAAGTAACTTTTAGAAGTCATAGATTTAATATAAAAATATAAACAAAAAAGTAGTGTCTCAAAAATATATGTACAACCGGTGTTAAAAGTTGATTTAAGTTCTGATGTCCAAGATTTGCATATTCCAAGGTCATGTACTTGTGACCTAATAGTTTCTGAGATAAAATGAAATCTGTATTTCAGTTTCCAACGGGTTGCTAATATGCCTCGCAATGCGCAGTTTTCCAAAAAGGAAATTTTGGAACTCTAACGTTTACGAGCTCGTTCATGGAAAATTGTGGACATTTCAAGAAAAACTGGATGCACAGAGTTTGTATTTACCGAATTCTGTCAAAAGGTGACAATCTGAAGCAAAATCCCCTTCGACATGACCAAAGAAAACAACTAAATGATAAGACAGGGAAACTTTGACATTAATTTCAATCCAGAACCTCTGTATACAGGTAGTTTCTATGGAAGTAAACGATTCATTACCAATATCCACGGTCCAGGCTGCTAACAAATATATTTCTTGATTTTCACGAAATGCGTCATTCAACTTAGTTTATAAAACGAAATAAAGACCCCCGTGTTCAGTGAACTTGAAATCACAGGAATTGGTGAGATGAATGGTTGAGGGTTCTTGTTAGTGATGAAAAGTGACGAAACATTTTTAGTAGATAACAAGGAGGGGGTTCACTCATGGTCTGGGCAGCATTTTCTTATAATGGTACAACCCATATTTCTTTTTTGATAGGTCGTCAATGTTCCGAAGATTACCATAAAAAGCTTGAAGTACAGTTACTTCCATTTGTAAAGTTGCTAGGGGTAGAAAAATGACTATACCAGCAAGACCATTGCTCCATTCCGGTGTCCAACTCTACATTGCAGTGGTTTAGACAAAACCAAGTAACTGTTATAGACTCACCTGCCCTTAGTGTTATCATAAACTTTTGGGAAAGACTAGCTATAGACTTATATGTTAAAAGGTGCCAATTTGCAACGGTACAAGATATAAAGCTGCAATTTGAACGAAGTTGAATTTCTTTAAAGTCAGAACTTCTTCAAACTCTTGTTTTGAGTATGTCTGATCGAGATTTGAAAGTGATTAGAACAAACGGCTTAAACATTTGAACGTCAAAGGGAAAAAATGAGTTGTATATAAACTTTTGGGACAGTCAAATGTAAGTTTTAATTTTTTTCACAAAGTCTATGGTTCTGCAATATTATTTGTGTATAGTATTATTATTGTCTTGCAATTATTTATAATTATAAATTGTTTTGAATTTGTTACTATTCTTTTTCAATTGGAAAATTAAAAGAATAGTTGTCTGTAAACTTTTCGAATGCACTGTAGTTACTCTGGTCGTGTAATATACTCTATAAGATCTCGGCGCGTAACTTTGGATTCAGACAAATACCCCCCGTAGAATTTCCGCATAGACAAGTTAACGATCGACTTCATTTCCAGCGCGTGGCGTGTATTTTTAGGTTGACTGACTTCGGTTTTCCATATAACAGTCTATTGTGGCTCTCATCTATGTTGTACGGTGAATATCCCTGTACTTCAAAGCCCAGTCAGCTACTGAAAGTATCTGATATGAAAAGATTTAGACGGTAGGTGCTGTGTTCGGATTCATATTGCGTTCGTTGGAATACAGTAAGATCTGCTAAGGCGGAATCGATTGGGACCGAGAAAACTTTCGACCGTAGACAATATTCCTTATGCAAATCAATAAAAAAAAAAAAAAAAAAAAAAAAAAAAAAAAAAAGACTGTTGCATATTTTTACGTTTGCAATCTTCAGAACCGTTCTTAAAATGAAATATTATTCAGTATAAATATTTTTGGAGTTGAAATTCTAACAAAACTATTGCTTCCCAACAAACAAATGGTCTATTATTTTCACACCATAATAATGCATACATTTTTTTTTTGTTTTTTTGTTTTTTTGTGACAAATAAAAAAAAAAAAAACATGTTTTGCACATTTTTTATATATAGAGAGAGTTTTTTTTTTTTATATAGAGAGATAGTTTTATATATAGAAAGAGTTTTGTACATGAAATTTTGCATTTTATTAATTTAATGAAAAGTATAAAAGACAAAAATGTACAGATTTTTATTTGTTCAGTCGTTATTTTCTTTTTATTTAGAATTTTTTACAGTTTTTTTACACAAATAAACTCCTATTTTTTTCAGCGAAATGGTATATAAATACGGTACATAAAATTAAACTATACTATTCTAAATTTTTTTTCAACTATCCTAATAATTTGAAAAAAAAAATAAGATTTTTAAAAATTTGCTTTTTAAATTTTAAATGTATAACTTTTTTATTTCTCGTAGTCTGTATTTACAGTTAGAATATAGGTCTGTGTTTTTTTTAAATTCTTATTATGTGGGTAATAAAAAAAAAATAAAAACGCATATTTTAAATGTAACACTGTTAAAAAAAATAAAATAAAATGTGTTAAAAATTGTAAATAAAAAGAAAATGTTGTCGGCTAAACAAATGGAAACTAAGTATTTTCTTTTGCTTTTTATTGAATCTGCAAAAATGCAAAATTTCATTAAAATTCTTTCGCTGTAAACAAATGAATGAGCAAAAATATGTTTTTATTAATATTTGTATTTTATATGTATTTATTTATATGTATTTGATCTATAAATATGTTTTAAATTTTCGTTTACTGAATGTTTTTTATTTTTAAAAAATCCTTTGTTCCGTCTTATGGAAAAATTTGTTTTCGGCGGGACCTTAAAAGCCTTCCCGTTTCCGCGTTAGGCACATTCCGGCTTATGGATCATGTATTAATGTTATTTTCGACGAATTCGCCGGGACTTCAAAATATTTCCGGGGTAGACAGATTTTCGGCTTACACCGAGTCCACCTTAGACATATTTTATTGTAATCGTTCGTAGTTTACGTGGTTTTCTTCACTCCTTTGTAAAGCTGCTTATATAGATTTAGGTAGGTATCCAAGGAAAGACACCCACACTGGGAATCTCTCTTCGGAGTATACTTGATTTATAGGTTGGTGTTGGGGGTTTTTTTATGGTAGAGGAATGCAGATGTACCGGGATTCCGTTAGAATACAGACTTGTGTTATAAATGAATATTTACGTTCTAATTAAAATAATTTTTATTAAATTTCAATCAGAGTTAAGTAATACCTAATTTAACATGTTTAAAAACTGGTTTCATCCTCTTCGTTTTCTTTAATTGAATTTGGTTTGGAACTACCTGAATAGAGATATCTTCCACTGCTTAAACGTTTTGCATTTTGTTGAAAGAAAATTTTGTTCCGTTTGCTTAATTTGAGGTCATGTCTTTTTCCCCAACCAATATAAATAACTCAAGTAACTTTTAGCAGTCATAGATTTAATACAAAAATTAAAAACGGAAAATGCTGTCTCAAAAATATATAGACAACAGTTGAAATCATATTGCGATCATATAACATCATATAACCAATATCTCTGAATAATTCTTCTACAAGAAATACATTGTTCTAAAAATCATTTTCTAAAATAAAGTTGTAATGTAAATTAAGAGAAAGATAAATATTAAAACATGACTTTTTGTTAAATTTTTAACATTCTTTATCATTCTTTAAAAGTAAAAATATTAAAAGAAAATTTCCAAAAATGACTACAAACATTTATTTGAAACACATTGAAAAAGGTTTTTGAAAAATACCTTTGAAACGAAATATTTTGTAAATATTTCATTTTAAAAATTATGTTTAAAATTGAAATAATAAAATTATTTTAACCAGTTAAAGTTAGACAATATTTTACTTAACGTCATTTTATTTTAATTAGAAATAAATTAAGCATTTGAAGCGAAATACTTTTATCGAGATTAAGTCAGTTTCATTAACAGTTAATACATGTTAAAACAGAGCTTCAAGAAAATGTGTTTATAATTACAGTGTATGTTAAATTTAAAAGTCGATTAGCAATTACAATTTTTCCTATAGACAGTTAGCAAATTTTCTCTTTTGAAATTAAAAATAATCATTTTTTACACTTTCCAAAAAAGTTGAAAAGTGTTTATGCATTCGGTTCGTCTGTCCGTCTGTCCGTTTGTCCGTCTGTACACGCTCTGACTCCCGTAAATATACTCGGATTTTCATTAAATTTATAAAGGTTTTTTAAGGTCCCCAAAGCATGTTTGGTATTGTATATGAAGTATGTAGGATTAATCGTTCATTTACAGGGGCACTCAAAATTATTCCATTACATTATGGTATATGGGGGAAATCGTTTCCAGAGTATTTTAATGACATTATCCTAGTTTAAATGTATTGAAACTGATATAAATCACTGAATTTCACTACTATAACGTTATAACAGGGCTTTCATAGCATTTTTATTCATTTACAGGGACACACAAAAGAAATCGGGTACAGTGCAGTACTGTCTTTGAGTAATAATTGCTGGAGTGTACGGTTTAAAATTTGGTATGCCTCTTTAACACCTCTTACTCGTTATATAGAAATTCTATACCTCAAATACAGGGCTGCACAAAAGTATTCACATACCGTTCTCCTTATTAGAGAAAATTGCTGAAGGTAAATTTTATAACTGAAGTATATGTATCTCTAAAGTGAACTAAATTTTGGCATGCATATAGTCAATAGATTCAAATCTATATATCATATACAGAGCTGCTGAAAAAATTCGCATAATTTCCGATTGTGGATGGGAACAGCTGAAATTGGATAGCGAATTATTATGCCTTTCATTATGGTTGAATTGGACGTAATATTTTAATTTTTTACACGGTGCAGTTTTGTTACATTATTCTGAATGTGGTGGAAAGTGTTTCATAATCTATGCTTCACGCATGATTTTTTCTTACATGTTATTTCTTACTGAGTTATAAAATGTGATACAGAATATGTGTTGAAATTTTTTAAAATATACTTTTATTTTTTTTTCGTGTAAAATGGTTTTTTAGACTGTTTAGAATACGGAACAGTATTAAATTATTTGGGATATTTATACTCCTTATTCTTTAAAATTTACTGTACTCAAAATATACGTTTAAAGCGTTAGAAAAATGATTTTTGCAAAAGGATATTCGTAATTGGCTGTTTTTAAAAGATTAGCAGTATTTTCCTGAAATATTTGTACATATTTTTGTAACATGCTATGTACGAGTTATGTTAAAGAAAAACCAAATGCTCCCTATTTGTAATAACTTACATTTAAATTATTTTATATGAAAAGGATTCTTTCATATAAAATTTTAACAGTGGAAAAAAACGTACCTATTTCTGTTGTAAATGCTATAAAGAAAAAAAAGAACATTTTTTTCCTTTTTCAAATTCGCATTCAAATCTCATTTTTTTTTACAAACATACCACCTTTAGTTTACGTGCTAGAATGAAAAAACATAAAAAAAAAAAAAAAAAAAAAAAAAAAAAAAAAAAAAAAAAATCAAAACCGAAATCAAGAAGCCGTTTCGTGATTTATTGCACTTCAATTTGTTTGTTGCATGCATTTTCGTTTATTTTCGTGAGAGAAGGTTGGTAAAAAAGAATGTTTTGAAGTAATCTCTTGTAGTTATCTATATATAACATTGTTTATAAATTTCAAAGAGAAAGCACATTGATTTATTTTACGATAATTTTAGTTATACAAATCTATTAATTATACTCTTATTTTTACTATGTATTGTAGCTTTTAAGAAATGTTATTTGCTATTTTTCTGCCTGTTATTCTTTAGATATTAGTGGAGATTGAAATCTACCAGTATTCTACTGTATACTTTGACTCAACATTTTTCTCTATATATTTAATATTCAGTACTAACTTAATTGAAAGTTAAATTACTAAAACTGTTTTAATTACTAAAAGAGACTTTTTAAATATTTATAAAATATATTTTATTATTTGACATATTCATCTCAAATTATATTATTTTAAATGTTTTCAAAAGAATGAATTGTTAAATTAAACATTGTTTATCAATTGACATAAACGTAAAGCAACGAAATTTAATGTTTTGTGATATCATTACTTTCAATTCTACAGACATTTTGTACGTAAACGTTTAATTTGTGTACAAAAGCGTTGTTTATGTGGTAAGCGCTTCACCATTGCTTATCTAAATTAAAATGCTCTTTATCTTTTACCGTTGCATCATACCGTTAATATCTGCATTCTTAGATATACTGTAGTACTGTTTTGTGAAAAGTATATTAAGCAGTTATAATATAGCATAAACTAAAAGTTTCGCCATTAAATGAATCTTAAGTATATAGAATTTGGGTAAACTTTAACCATAAAATTGTAAAATTACTAAACGCATTTTTTAAATAAAAAATATTCGTTTAGTATTAACCTATAAAGAATCTACTATTATTATATTCATTATTTATTATTTTGTGCGAATTTCATTCACTAGTGCGTATTAACATTCAAAATTTCAAATTGCCGACGTTTCTAAGAATATGAAACATGTTCATTACTTTACATTTTACGTTATAAAAATAAATATCATAGATTCGTTCTTCATTAAATTCCGTACAGGATTTTTTTATTACATTTCATTATAACTATATTGCCAAAAAATGCATTCATTTGAATTTACGGAATCTCAAATCGCACATGTGTTTAATGTACGGAGTTGAATCAAAGTGTGTGGTCCACACGAAACATCAATAATTGAATTTTCGTTGAATGCGCACAGAAGAAATAAATTCTTCATATATTCTAAATATTTCAGATAATCTAAAACATAGATTTTGAGAATGTTTACTTAACATATACTTAAAAAAAAAAAAAACAGTTATTCATTTTTGAAGAGAAATCAAATTTTCTATATGCAGACTTATATATCTCTTGTGCATCAACAACGTTTTATCCTTTCAGACCGTACATAATTTAAAATTCTTCTTTTCCTTTGCTTATAAATTCAAAATTCCATTTACGTCAAGTGTGACTTATTCCCTTATAGCATGAGGAAGTCATATTTCAGTGATTCCTTTTTAACAAACATTGAACACGAAAGGTGTGCTGTTTTTTTATATATATATTTATTTATAAAAATTGTACGTGTTGTAAGCAATTCTGGTAATATATACAGCTGCATTTTTTTTTAAATTTTTATTTATAAAATTTAGGAATCGTATCATGCATGCAGTTTGTCAAAAAGTTTAAAGGGCTTGTGGGAATAATAAGTTATTTTTCATTATGCGTCTAATTCTAACAAGGATGCACTGTAAAAAAAAATAAAAATAAATAAATAATGCCAGTTTTCTGGTAGGAATCGGAAAAATAGTTGCCCTTATCGTACCCGAATAATTTCCAACCCAGCTCGGAATAAAATTCGTAAAATACCGTTTTACTGACTATTTCCTTATTTTTACCGATTTTATTCCGAGCTGGGTCGGAGATTATTCCGGTACAAAAAGGGCAACTATTTTTCCGATTCCTACCGGAAAACTGGCAGTATTTTTTTACAGTGTGTTTTCAAAGGAGTGTTCAGTACCATGAATAAAAAATATGTACATTTACTGAAAATTGAAAAGTTTCTATATCAGCTATTATTGTTTTTAAATATTTAAAGGAGTATATTAATGAGTTTTTAATATATCGGTGTACAATATTTTAATATATCTGTTTTAATAATCGGTACATGGTAAAAAAAAATAATGCCAGTTTTCCGGTAGGAATCGGAAAATAGTTGCACGTATCGTACCGGAATAATTTCCAACACAGCTCGGAATAAAATCCGTAAAATATGAATAAAATCCGTAAAATCTGAATAAAATCCGTAAAATATTGCTTTACTGACTATTTCCTTATTTTTACGGATTTTATTCCGAGCTGGGTCGAAAATTATTCCGGTACGATAAGGGCAACTATTTTTCCGATTCCTCCCGGAAAACTGGCAGCATTTGTTTACAGTGTAGAATGAATGATTTTATTATTCGAATGATCATTCGGGCATGTGCAAAAAGCACCTCTGCCAAACTTTGTTCTATTTTTTTTATTCAATTTCTACCAGAAAAATTTTTTTTATTGAAAAATATGTTTCATATTGTAATGAGAATTAATTAAACAACCACATAAACATATAAAAAAATCTTTTTACATTCAAAATTTCTGAGGATAATTAATTATGAAAAATTTACAAATGCTGTCAACCATGTTATTGATTCATTTCATTTTACGAAATTTCTGGTGGTAATTTATTAAAAATATATACAAAGATTGGAATGTTTTTAAGCATGCCCGAATAAATCATTCGATAGTAAAATCCTTCATTCTACCCATCAATAAATTTAAAATTCTTCGTGAGTTCAAAATTTTTAAAATAACTTCTCCTTTTTTTATTATTTCAAAGAACTTGTCGACAAAAACATTGAATGCATTTTTTAATCCCATTAATACAATAACGAGAAAGAAAAACCATGCATCAAGCATAGATTATGAAACACTTCTCAACACATTCAGAATAATGTAACAAAATTTCATAGTTTTAAGTTAAATGTTATGTCTAATTCAACCATTTGGAAACACATAACACATTTGAAAACCCAATTTCAGCTGTTCCCATCTACAACCGGAAAATTATTCTAATACTTTGAGCAGCGCTGTATATGATTAAAATAGTTAAATTTAAAAGCGTAAGCCGAAATTGAAAACGTAATTCAGCAATTATTACTCAAAGACAGTATTGTAACCGTTTTCTTTTATGTGTCCCTGTAAATGAACGACAAATGCTATGAATGCCCTATTCTGTCGTTGTTTAAAACCCCTCTTTTTCTGTTTGACTTGGCGAAAATTAGTCATCGCCAAGAATTATTGCAACCCTATTTTACTTTACTATTTTTCAGTATGTTTTTAGTGTAGATGTAAGTAAATTCTGAAGCGAGCGATCACCGCTATAAGTGATCTGAACCAAGGCTTTTCTTGGTTATAATAAATCTTATTCATATTCATTTAACAGAGTTTTTAATTATTAGAGTTCTGATTTACTTTGAATGAGTAAAAATCGTTTGGCATATTTTTTTTTTAATTGTGTGATCAACTTCTGATTTGAAGAATATTTTATTATCGACTGCTCTCTGAAAATCCTCAGTCGTAATCATCTTGTACTGATATTCAATGATTTATGTCAGTTTCAATAAATTTGAAACAGCGTAATGTCATTAAAATACTCTGCAAACGATTTTTCACCGTATACCATAATGTAATGGAATTCTTTTGGATAGCCCTGTAAATGAACTATCAATCCCACATACTTCATATGCAATACCAAACATGCATGAGTGACCTTAAATATGGATTATAAATTGCATGTAAACCCGAGTATATTTACGGGAGTTAGAGCGTGGACAGACGGCCATACGGATAGACTGGCAGACAAACATAAACTTTTCAACTTATTTGGAAGTTTTAATAAAACTGGAAATGAAATGAACTTTATTTAAGAATGACGTGTCAATAGATATTATTTTTAATTCGAGGACCTTAATATACCAACATTCTAAAACTTTTGTATATTAATGTATTGCAGTTACGTATAAAGAACATAACGTACGAAAAAGAAAATTCTAAACAAAAACTAAAACAGAAGGGGGTCATTCCATGCAAAATGAGCAAATCAGCTGTGGCACACATGTCACAGATTTTAATCAAAATCAGTCTAAAAGTAGATCATATCTATTTATGAGTAAATGTAAAATAATAGATTTCTGGATTGTTCATTTAAGTATTAAAAGTTACATTAAAATTGGATACAAAATCGAGGTATTGTCTACGTGCTTAAAATTTCAATTTCAATTATTAGCCTTAGTAATGGAAAGAATATATTAAAAATTATTTATAATTAGGAATGAATGATAATTAACAGACTGGCGTAAGTTAGTAATTGTATTTTTATTTCGTATCGAGAAAAAAATTATTTTTGAAAATTTTTAAGAGAAAAAAGCAATATTTCTATTAATCCTTTACACACGAAAGACAGCCTTGACAAGCGGCAAATTGCTACACCTTATAGCTAAAAGTATATATTTGAAATATCGGAAGTTTCATTCATGCCTTTTTTATTCCTTAATGAGAAAAGAAAATAAATAGTAAAAAATGTTGAGGGTGAAATGCCATATTTCTATCACTTTTTTTAAGTCAAAGAAAGCTTTATTAAACTTTTAAATTGCTTTATATTACAGATAAATATGTATACTTTAAATGCAGAAACTTTTATTCTTGCTTTCAGTTTATTTTTGCCTCAAGAGAATTTTAAATTAGAGTAGAAAGAACAGACTGAGCTAAACGAAAAACTATATATCAATTCTAAATTCAAATAAAAAAACTAGATGGCAGCACTAAATTTTTTTACCATGCAATCGTGCAATATTTTAAGATACGCGGGTGAATTCAAAGAGGTATAGCTAATGGAATGCAGAAAACATTACTATTTTGAACCCATTTTTCTTATGTTAGGAATCAAAAGGCAATCCTGAATTTTTTTTAACGTTTCATGGACTTATTAATCTTTATGTCTGTGCAATATTGTTAATGTCGGGCCTGTCCTTTATTTATGCTTTGCTTATACAGAAGAGGAAAAATCATGATTTTGTAATTTTTTTAAAAGTTTCTAAGTTTTTTTTGAAGATGAAGGAAATAAATGGCCACTTTAAAACTTGGGGAATTCGATCTACATATGACATACTACATCAGGCATTAATTTCACAGAGGTTTTTTAATTCCTTTGATTTTTATAACGTTTCTAATTTTCTCAAAATTCACAAATTTTCAATTTTTGCAACCAATTTATAAATAATCATGGTGTTATTAGATTAGTATAACTCAGTAAATAAGAAGATAATTTTTCAGAGTTTACAAAATTATAAAAAAAAATTCCTTTCTGTTAAACAGCTTTCAAGATACAGAACTTCAAACTTGCAACTTTGGACGATTGCGCACGTGTCATTCTATATCACAATTTTTTTAAATGTCCAAAACTGCTAAAAAAATTTATTTTTTGTCAAGATATTTTGCGGAGCATTACTTGAATATGAATTGAACCTGAGCATCGAATTTTATTAAAATTGGTTAGTATGTGGCCACGACTTTTTTTTAATTTTTGCTCATTTTACGTGGAATGACCCAAGGACCATTTAAAAAATGAATAGACTAAAAATATACTTTGAGGAAAATTCTTTTACAACATAATATTAATGTTATATTTATTTATTTTTCATATTTTACAACATAGTATTAATGTTATATTTATTTATTTTTCATATTTTACAACATAATATTAATGTTATATTTATTTATTTTTCATATTTACCTTTGAGAAGCATGAAAGCACACTTTATGTATGTAAAATATTAATATTTATAACTGTATGTAATTATCAATAAGACAAAAGGGAAAATTCGTATTAGTGGGCGATTTTTTCTGGATTGACTGTAAACCGTCTCTTTTATGCAACAGAAAATTTCATGAAGGGAATTAAGAATTAAACTGAAGTTAAAATCTAAAACATGCTTAATTTTTTTAAATAAATGTACATCAAGTTAAACAAACATTAATTCATTCAATGAACGTTAAATTAATAGAAATGATTATATTTTTTAATGGAAATAATTTCATGTATATATGGATATTAACTTTCGGCAGATAAGCTTTACACTTTTATAGCTTTCATGCATGCTCAGCAGGACAACAATATTTTGATATTAAATAGAATATTTTCCACGTTTTTTCTGAAAATGGACAGGCACTAGGAAACAAATATTTGTTTGCTTGCGGAAAAAATGTCCAATATTATGACTTTTTAATTGTTTAATAAAGGATTTTATCTCAATCTGTAACATAAAATAATTTTGTGTTGTAAAAGCTCCTTATGTTTGAACTGCTATGTTTTACTGAATTCATAAAATCTAAATAAGAGTAAAAAATAAATGACTAACAAAATTATGTTTCGTATACTGCCATAAAATTATTGCTTCACAAAATTAAGGTATTTACATAACAATTTAGTGAGTATCCATTGTCTTTCTCCCATGGAAACAGGTCTATCAGTTTTGTATTATTAAAATTGATAACAGTGCTTAAAAAAGTAGCTAGATAACAATGGATAATAGCAAAAGGAATTAAACTAAGTTTCAAGTCCCTATTTATGCCTAATTTTTGTAACTACAGTTAAATAAAATTTTACAATATTAAAACTGATCAAATACGTTCAGAAGACAAATTTATAGGAATAAAGCAGAGTAATCTCCTCATTTTCTCTATATTTGACATCTTATACAATCTGCTTTATCTTCATGTTTGCATTAATGCAGGTCATTAATGCTATTACTTTATTTTATCGTCCATGAATTGAATGCAATCATGGATGCTATTTTTAAATCAATCTTGATTTTATGAATATTTTATAGCAATTGGATTTCTTATTACACTTTCTTGACTCAAAGTTTTATGTTTTTTAACACTTTTGAAAATTTAACCCATTGTTTAATTATTAATTGGTTAAATATGAAACGCGTTGCATGTGATATTGTGACATATATTTATAAAGAAACTTTATAATACAGTTAAATGTTTCTGCACATAGTCTTACAATGTCGCTTTTAATCAGCACCGCGCATAAAGTGAAATAGTAGATAGTATGTGATCAAACTGAAGCATTTTATCAAACGTGACCTCTATATTTCTAGCAGAATCCAATGAGACTATAATATAATTTGTGTTTTCCTCTGTATTTTGTATATTACGAAATTATTTAGGACCCCATAAATTTCCTTCCATTATTTCACATTTTGTATCCATTCACTTCTTTAAAAAACAAAAACAAAGTGGGTTCAATTTCGTAGGTATTTTCGAAGGAGTCACAGGTACTGATTCAGAGAGTGAGGAGGCATACCGCACCCTGGTTTTCACAATTTAACTTTTTGCTTGTAAATAAAAAGAATTATAATAAAATGCTTTTTAACTAATTAAAATCTACGAAAGAAAGCATAACTAAGCGTATAAAAATGTTATTTATTATACAACAGCATCTGTTTATCAGGAAATTTTCCCACCCCCTCCTCTTCCCTCAAAAAACGTCTATACCTAGGATTTCGCTTTGTCGCATTCAGCAATAGGAGTAATTTGTGCCAATTAAATTGTTACAGTTATTTTTGCTAGTTATCAAGATTTCTTACAGAAAAAAAAATCTGTCTTTTTTTATATAAAATCAATTCTTCGATACACATTTTACTTGTCAAGATTTCTCGAATGTCGTCTCTTAAATTAAATTAATTTGCTCACAATTTGAAATAATTTCCACAAACTATTTTGATGGTGTGAACCTAAAAGCTACCGGGATAGGTTTGTCATTTTATTATATTTCCTGATGCTCTAAACATTATTTTACATACTTCTGTATATTCACTGCATTCACTAATACAGTTTAGACCCTCAAATGAATTAAAGCGGCCCTCTAAAAAATATTTTTGTATTTTTCAAATTATTTAAAAATAACAATATAATCACAGCGTGACTGCAAATTCTGGAAGTTTTGTTGTCACAGTTGTGATGTGATGTATATGATTTAAAATGACGTCAATGTGACGCCTTAAAAATTAAAAAAAAATGTATTATAAAAATAAGTTTACAATGCATATTATGTACTAAAGGGCTCTTGTTCATTCTTTAAAGCTATCGAAGAAGTTTCCAGTTTTGACGCAATATGACGTCACTGGATCCAGATATTTTGACTACACATCTAACATTAACGAATGATTCACACGCTGATGACAAACGTGGCACACATGCCAGTGAGTTCACTGCCATTACGCCTGCTGTAGTGATAGTAATTATTTCCAACATTTAGGAATGCGTGCCTACATTAGCCCTTATAATTGTGCATTATTACGTCTGCTTTTATCAAAAGAAAAAAGATATGCAATGAAATGGTGGCGTGCACAAATATTAGTTGATATCAGACTTCAACGGATCTTGTTTCAAATTAAACAAACTTATTTTTAAACATTTCAGTCAAGTATTAAAGACGTTTGGCTAGTACTTACTACCAGATCTTAATGCGTAGAGTGCAGTACTTGTAATGATTTGAACAGCTATCCCTCATGATAGGATGTGGTTTTTACTACATACACTTCCGAAAAGTGTCTAACACCCAGTGTGTTAAAATTCACTAAAAATCAAACCCAATTAGCTCAGTCCCTTGTGCAATTTTGCAATATCGCTTATTTCTTGTCTCTCAAACGCTTCAGGTAGTTTGCAAGTTCCGCATGTATCGCACATCAGAGTCAGTCTTGTAATGGGACATAAAAAAAATCGAAAAATATGTGACAAATGCTTTGAAAAATCTATTGGAATTGACATTAATAATCTTTAGCAATCCTTATTTAAAGTCATTTTGCGCATGGCAGATTTCGAAAACTAATAATACTAACATTTAAGACGACACTGTTGTTTAACTCTTACATTTAATTGTATTGGAACACGAAATTTAAGTTATGTAAATTTTTATATGCATATATATATATATATATATAATTAATGAAATGAAAATGAAGAAAGTATTATAATTAGACCAGATGGTAGGACTCGTAGTTTGCAATGCGCAAACTAAACATGTACTAGGCTGAGCAAAAAGTTCTGAGAAATTTGTGAAATTTGCGTTGTTATGCGCATAAATTAACAACAAAAACAACAAGGACTATTCTTTAAAGTAGAGACCATCATAGTCCACGACTTTCTACCACCATTCTGCCAGTTTCGGGATTTGCTGGCTAAGTTTGTCGTCGTTACCAGCACCTTCAACCTCATTAATCTCATCGACGGCTTTCAGAATCGTTAGGCCTTTCCTCTAATAATGCCGGGTCAACAGACGCAAATCATGCTGTTCAATAGGCATTTTGGAGCCAAAGTTCCTGAACTCCTATAAATATATCGCTAATACTCCTATATACGATGCAAATTCTGGTAACTATTTGATTAAAAATTTCCCAGAACTTTTTGGTCAACCTAATATTTATAAAAGACTGTACACGGAGTAAGTGAAAATAAGATCATGATCTGTGGCACATGATCTTGGTGACAGACCAGTGGCAGTTTTAAAGAAAAGCCCGTGGTGCGAGTCCAGACCCGGTAGGCTGTTCACTTACTTCATCTTCAATTAGTTATATACAGGGTGATTCATAAATATCGAAACAATATTGAAAAGATTCATAAAAAAAGGTGCAAAATTTAATGACATAAGTTGCAAATCCATGGGGGGGGGGGGGTATTTGAGAAAATACGAAAATTAAATTTTTATACGGCCGCCGTAGGGTAAAAATTCCAATTAGGCAAACTTTCCATATTCATTCCCGAATTAAACACAAAAACTGCATCCTGTTATCTGCAAAACTCGCAGAGTTATGACCGTTTAAATAATTCACAAGGTTATATGGGATTAGACACAAATTGAAATGCGTGCAATCCAAGAAACAACGTTACTGTAAGAGTTCTAGGCAACATGGAAAAAATATATTTGTTGAGTTAGAATTTTGATTATTTTCTTTTTTTTTGTAACGGTTAACCATATAATTTGCAAACCAAATCACATCCTAATTTTTAAATGTTTAAATGCTTTTTAAAAAATTGCACGTGTAAAAGTAACTTCTTCCTGCACCTTAAACTTCCGATTCAGTTTATCTTTTGCATTTTCCACCTCCTTTCTGTACTATTTATATGTCGATAAATAAATGTTAAATGCGTAATTTGAAATAATGCTTTTTCTAACATTAAGATTAAGAGTTTAATTAAGAGTTTGCCGATTAAGAGTTTTTCATAATTTTAGCCCTCAAAACTTCAGACTTTTTATCATTCCGGCGAGGCCGTTAAAAAAAGTCTGTATTCTGGGGCCGGGACGTGCCAGACCCAGAACTGCCTTCCTTATTCCTAGGTCTCTACGAGGTGAAATTTTTAGTCCCGGTCTCGAGACAGCCTGTATTAAATTCACTATCTCAGACTGACCTAATCCACGCAAAAATAAATAAAATTTCGCTCAGCACAAAAACTTTCAAGGGAACGAGGGACCTTAAAAATATTTTTTTTTATTTTGTAAATTTCACTTTAAATATTATTCAAGGGTACATTATATGCATTATGGCATGCATTTATCACAAAAAAAAAATATTAAAAGAATTATTTTTCAGAAAAAAATGGAATTTTATGCGTCGTCTTAGAAATCTTCGAAATGCCCCCTGCGCGTTCCATATCAATGAAAATCCCCAATATTTTTTTTTATAAAAGTTTGGTTTATATATATAAATAAAACTCTGCATCGAATTTTATATATTTGAATATAAAAGTATAAAAAAAAAATTCAAAATTTTTTGAAATTTTTCGAAAAAATTTCATTTTTTTTTAAACCTTTATATTCAAATATATAAAATTCAATGCACAGTTTTATTTATATATATAAACCAAACTTTTATAAAAAATATTGGAAATTTTCATTGATATGGAACGCGCAGGGGGCATTTAGAAGATTTCAAAGACGAAGCATAAATCTGTATTTATTTCGCAAAAATACTTTTTCGGTGATAAATGCATGCCATAATGCACATAATGCAACCCTTGAATAATATTTAAAAGTGAAATTTACAAAAAATAAAAAAAATTGATTTTTAAGGTTTTTAAGGTCTCTCGTCCCTTTAAAACAATTGCGTATATTTTTAAATGGCCATTATTTTACAATAAATCTTTAAAATTCATATTTTTAAAGGATAGTAGATTTTAAGGCAAAAAAAAAAATTAAAATACAGTAAAATAAGTGAAAAAAATCCGCCTATGACGGAATCCTTTCTTAAACAGAAAAATCTGTTGATCCATGGGAAATGAATATAATAACACCTGAGAAAAAAGAGACTACATTTACAACTCCTAAGAAGGGAACGTGTCTATAACGCTTTATTTTCCTTTCCTATGTGATTCCGTCTTAAAAGATTTTACTTTATAGCATTTTTCAATGTCTCCAAAACATGGAATAAGGATTAACGATACTAAAGAAGAAGTGAATCATTTACACACCAATAGAGATTCATTAATAAAACAAGTAATCACAGCTATTGACGCTTCTTTAAAAATAATAATTATAAACGTGAAAAAAGAAAGCTATAATAAGAATTTTTCGTCAGAACTCCTCCATACGAAACAACTATAAACCATATCGAGGTAAAAAACTATGTAGAAATTCAGTGAGGCCGGACCAGGCTACGATTTGAACTTTTTTGCAGGCAAGGCCGAGCTTTTTTCCCTATGGGTCGGTTCGGGACCGGACCTAGATATTTCGGCGCGAGTAGCCCTCTAGTGCAGACCAACAGCATATTTTGAAAGCAGGTTTAATGTAAAACCTATACGCTGCCTATTTTATGTCCAAAGGAAAGGCACTGTCTTAAATCGACTTTTAATAATGTATAATTTTTGGATGATCCTTATCTTGCATTCAAAATTAGTCAAAACCTCGTCGCTCAGAGGCATGGATAAATGGTGTATGTCACGAATTTTGGATTTTGATATCTTTGCAAATTTTGAAGATATCGAGATGATTTTTTTTTGTTTAATTCCGGAATGGATAAGGAAAAATTTCGTAATTGGGAATTTTACACTACGGGGCCGTATAATAATTTAGTTTTTGTATTTTCTCAAATAGACCCCTCATGAAGTTATGTCATTAAAATTTGCTCTTTCTTTAATGAAACTTTGCAATTGGAAGTATGGGTCTAGGGGCAATATTTAAGAAAATAGTCTTTTGTTTCGACATCTATGAATCCCCTGTATATATATATATATATATATATATATATATATATATATAGGAGGGCGAATCCAAAAATAACCGGGACCATTTTTCTGTTGGCAGGGCTTTCATACCAAGTATTTCCCTCATTAGGTGATCGTCGCAAACTCGTTCTGAGTACAGTTCCCTCTCTCCAGGGCAGGTTTTTGGTAAAAGGTTGTGCCAGTGCAGTTAGTCGTAATAGAATTTTCGTTTTATCTCCTTTTTTTGTAATACCAGAATTAAATAAAGAGCGTGGGGCTGTGAAATTTGGCTTCATGCTCAAGAAATTTTTATAGAAAGTGGTTTGATGTTGTAAACAGCTTACAAAAATGACGCTATGGGACAAAAGTGTTTAAAACAGAAGTGTAAAACTATTTTTTTTCATTTCAAAAGAGGTGAAATGTCGATTGATGTCAAACGTCGATCTGGATGTACTTATCAGAACGTACGAAAATGTCGTGCAAATCCATGCAATTGCACTTGAATACCAAAAACGGACCATTAGAGTAATTGCAAACGTACCTGAACCAATCTATGGCACAAGGAGGATTCATTTTTCCACCATGAACATGCAACTACCCACACGACCTTATCCGTTCCACAGTTCTTGTCTAATAAGACATATTCCATGGCTCCTTCATCGCTTGCCCCCTACTTATCGACCTTGCTCCCTCCGACCCTTTTTTATTTTCACAAATGAAGAGAAACATGAAAGGATATCGTTTTAATGACGTGGAAGAGATGAAGAAAAGAACGACGCAGGAGCTTGCAAACATACATATATATGTGGGATGAGACTCACTTTATAAATCATAACTCACTTCTAAGACGAACACTGACATTTATTAAGACGAAGAGAAAACAAAAATACAGTTAAAAGCACTTTTTCAATCTATATTTAGCTTAAAAGCAATAGCTTAGGCTTCATTTATTTAGCACCGTCGAATATTTCTAAGATTTTCATACGTCATTTAAATCTTCTATCTTATTTCGTTGAAAACATTCTGTTCCTTTTAGCAAAAAAAACTCCGCCGTCGAATTCTTTCTCGTTCTATTTACTCTTTCTGACTTTCCACTTCACGCAGCTTCGTTACCTTATTAATCTCGAAGCGGAATGCACAGTTCAGGACGTTCAGTCTGATGCAAGTGTTACTTGCGAAATTCCCCACATAGATGAGTTTGTACAATGTCTTAGCAATCGAATCATCGATCAGAAAAGTTTTGAAATTTAAATAGAGAGTATATTATAAGGATTATGGTTTTTCTGGAATAAAATAAAGAAATTCAGGCTTTTATAAAGAAATTTCCGTTATTTTTGGGTTCCCTATCGTATATATACAGGGTGTCCCAAACAGGAGGACCTATTTTTAAAAATGAATAATTAACAAACGAATAGAGTTATGTAAAAAATTCTTTCAGGAAACGGATGTGTGAGGTCTGGAATTTTGTTTAGAGTACTTTATTAGATTAGTTAGTTAAAATTCTTTCCGACAGATGGCGCTGGGGCTACAGCATCCGTCAGCAATAGTTGAAAATTAAATCAATATTTCAATATGTCCTCCATTCATCACAATGTCGGAGTCTTAGAATGAAATTATTTCCTGTTGATGTGAAACTTTCACCCAATCGGTGATATTCTAAAACAATGAAAATTATTTCTTCCAACGAATACAATATTTTGAAGAATTTACCCAACGACAACTACTGTTTCCCTTGAAATGGTTACTACTGAACATTCACTGACCACGCCTACTTCTGTCTGGTCTTCACGCATGGTCCGTTTTTTCATATAGCCACGAAAATGTACACCATCTGTCGGTCAGATTTTGAACTATCACAGTGGTGGAAAATTGGCGCAGAGGAGGAGCCTATTGACACCACTAATATTTTATAGTATTATTCCCTTTAATAAAAACTCAGAAATTCTGTCATTAGATAAGCCGAAAAATACTTCTAAAATTTAGTGATGTCAATAGGCTCCTCCTCTGTGCCAATTTTCCACCACTGCTATCATAATAAAGTGTTCTAAACAAAATTCCAAACTTTACACATCCGTTTCTTGCAAGAATTTTTTTAATAACTCTGTTAGTTTGTTAATTATTCATTTTTAAAAATAGGGCCTCCTTTTTGGGACACCCTGTATATAAAGATACATAAATAGGTAAATGTGTGTGGGGTTTAAATACATTTTATTTTATGTATTAAAAAATGCTAACTCCACAGTGCTACTAAAGACAAAATTAAGGTACAAAGGAAAATAAATTAAAATATATTCGTAATTTCTGCTTTCTCAATTCATCTTTGATTGATACGATCGTGTTATTATGAGACTTTCGATATTATCATGAATAAAGAAAATTTAATTATATTTCAGGAGAAATGCTCTTGAACGTAAGGAATTAAATGAAAGTGTCATTTTGAAACATAAAGAAACCTTCTCAATATTTCCCGAAACTTTATTTCGAAAATAACTAGACAGTTTGTTAATTACTGTCAGTTTCAATTCTGAACTACTGAGCTTCAATTACTGGAATTAATGAATGTGCCTCTTTCTTGTAAAAAAAAAAAAAAAAAAAAGTGTGAAACTTTACAGTAGTTTTAGTTAGTACGTTTGTTAACCTAGTTAAATTTTCCGTCTTCGACAGTAAATATTTCATTAGCAGTGGCAAACTGCCAAAAATAAAACCTATTTTAAGTTTAAATTATAGTTAAATTTTGTTACCTAGTGTACGTCATGTAGTATACTCGTATATATACTTATTTTAAATTGGATAAGGTAAATAATTTTCCAAAGAGAAGAAAAATGCTTTCATTTTAATTGATTTTAAATACCATTTGCCTTTACGCGTTAATTACTTGGATAATCTGAATTATATTTTATTAAACAAGATAGACAAAATTTGCATCACGTATATCCTATGAAACATTTTCAAATAATCGTAGAAATCAAATATATATATATATATATACCCCAAAAAGCCATTACATTATGACCAACCTCCATCTATAACAATGAGCGTGCCCAGAAACAAAAACCACGGCACGTGTTCGGCTGGTGTTGCAGTATACAATCCATCAAATAAAAAAAAAAAAAAAATAGCGCGATTAACGTCATATGGGAAAACCAGCAGATTTATCAGATTTTGATAAAGATCAAATCGTTATAGCTCGGCAATTGGGAACGTCGATATCAGAAACGGTGCGTATGGTTGGCTGTTTACTACTGTCGTTGTGAGCAAGTATCAAAAGTGGCGTATGGATAGCAAAACGACAAGTAGCCGTCCACAGGTGTGTCGAACACTCATTGTTGCAATTTTGCATGTAAACATTCGCATTGTTTAGTTGATGTTCTAATTTTAGTGCCGGCGAAATCCAGAAATTTACTTTTAGTCTCATTCGTAGTAAAATATTTAGTTTACCAAAGAAAATATTCATTTCACTTTTACTATGATATCATTTTCACCCGCTGAAACCCTCTGAGATTAACGTCTTGATCTCAGTATCAGCGGAACGAAAAAAAATATTGAAATGTAGCAGCTTTATGAGTAAAAATGTGTTATTACCCGACAGAAAAGAAGGGTTATGTGTTTCACGCGTATCTGGGTATGTGGATTTCTTTATACCCTCGAAACATCCCAACAGCTGGATGGATTTTAATGGATTAGGTGTCTATCGATTCATCTTAACGGCCAAATGGTTATAAGCTAGGTTTTGTTTTTATAAATTCAAAATGGCGGCCGTAAAATACAAAATGGCGGTACTGAAGAAAAAAATATTTACGCACCCTATTGAGTGGCATATCTTTGGATAGGTCTTTCAAAATAAAGATGATGTTTCATTGACTGTTTTACAGTCAGAAGCTCCGTTAAAATATTTTACAACCTGGAAGTTGTGTAGGTAGGATCTCTATCTTTACTCCAACTCTAACCATCATAGATGTCTATAGACCTCATCAAAACAGTGTTTTTAGATAGGAACTAACAATTAAACACAACTTAAAAGTCATCAATACAAGTAAAAAAAAAGAGACATAGGTAAGTAATAGTTTCGCACTGATGAAAACAATTAATTAGTTCGCTGAATTTTTTTATTTTTTTTAATTTAATTAAATTATTTTAAATTCTCATGTCATTTTCTGTTCAAAAGTTTAAAAAATTACTTTTTATTATAATACGAAAATTGCATCCGTAATGATATAGTAATTCCCATTGTTTTCTGCTCTCTTCAAAAATAGAAGCAACCCGATTGCCACGAATTTGAAAAAAAAAATCATAAAGGACTTTTAAAATAAAAAATTAAAATAATAAATAGGATTATTTAAAAAAAAAAAACAGCGACTGCGGGCACATCTAAAATAAAAAGCTTTCATTAAAAAAAAAAAAAAAATATCAAAATTAGTTCAGTAGAATGTTCAAGTCAGATGACTGAAAAAACAGTCTTGTCTCTTAAATATCTAGATGATATTTCGATCAGTTTAACATATGTGTAACAGCAGCGTAAACTTCCTAAAAAGAAATTTACTTACTTATTGCAAAGTATATTTTACACGGGGAAGTTAAAGAGACAGTACAAACGTCAAAATAGCAGGTGGGATTCTTTGGTTTTATTATTATTTGGTGGGATTCTTTGGTTATCTCTTATTCTTTGGTTGACATTAAAGATAACGAACGGAGATTTTTGTTTGTTATAGTTTTTGAACAGCAAATTATAAATAAAAAATATTATGAATTCTTTTAATAACCATCTACAAGCGATGTAGGTATGAGATTTATACGATCCGAAACTAAAACGTTGATATATAAGCATTGAACCTGGAACTTGGAACCAGCGACTGCTTTTTAAATTTTCCGAAGTTAAAAACAATCATAGTTCCGCTTTCAGAATCTGGATATAGCAATCTATTTACTCAGAAAAATGTCCATCTTTTATAGCTGAATACAATGTTAAAAAGGAATCCCGTGAATGGAATAAGAATGAAAGGAATTCACCAATAGAAAGAAAAATATAACAGTAAAATCAATTTTGCATAAATAGATAAAGTTAACTTTTAAATACAGCAGTTGCATTGAACAACACATGCAAAAAAAAAAAAAAAATTATAAGGAAAAGATTGAATGAGAACGCCAAAGATTCAATGCGTAAATTTTGTTTTCTAAAATATGTGAAGAAGCTCCACATATATGTTACATGCAGTAAAAATGATTTTCAGTAAATAATGTAAGTGCACTTGAATGTGTTTAGACTGCTGTGCATAAGAACAAAAAGTGCTACATGCAGTACCGAGTTTACAAAAATTTAAAGAAGCGTAAATTGAATTGAATTATGATTCCAAAGAGTATAATTTTCTTACTATTTTTACGACTTTCTATATAGGGGAGAAGGGGGATGAATGGGACATTTTCACACACAAAAAAATTAAATACTTTTTCTAAATTATTATCAATATTATATATTACATTTCATACATTAGGTATTTGAATACATCTACGCACAATATTTAGTCTTTGATTATTATTATATAGAAAAATATTAACAAATTAACAAAAAGTTCATCTCTGTCCCAATCATCCCCATAGTAGGGATGAATGGGACACAAATATTTTTCTCCATGTTTTCAATGTTACCTAATTAAAATTTATATTTCTAAACTTATATGTAATTATATTTCTAATATATGATCTTATAATATGGCTATTATATCTCATCATTGCTAAACACTTCTCTTACTGCATTTTGAACTTGTAAAGCAAACTTCATCTGTCTATCTGTTCACTTTTCCCACTTACAAGACATTTTAGATATGAAATAAAAGTGAAAAATGTCTTTGAAATACGACTAGCTAATATTTTTCATTCACAACTTATTGATTAATATTGATTAAGCTTATCTTAGATGTCATGCGGAGATGAAATTATGTTAGGGGAAGTGCGAGTAGGGATTTATTTAAGCGCAAGTTCAAAAGTCAATATAATTTCCCTCATTTGATCAATAAACATATATTATTTTTAACAATTTTATCTATTTCGATAAAGTTCCAATATTAATTTTTTAATAAACTATTTAACAATTATTACAATACAATAATTAAGATTCAATATAATTTTTAATAATAAACAACCTATATAATACGAGTACTGTTTAAAACTAACAATTAACACAAAGTATTAATTTATAGACCTATATAATATTGTTTTAGTTAATAAATAAATGTTTCAACATCTCTAGGTATGAATAAGACTGTCCCATTCATCGCCACTTGAAATTGTCCCAATCATCCCTCTGATCCATAGATTCAATTATCCGCCATTTTACCTCAAAAATAATTTTGACACAATGGTCACATTCATTCATTTTGATTACCAATATTGAACTTTCAAATAAAATACTACAACATATCTTATTTTTTTATATTCTGTAAGATATTTGAAAACTTCAAGTGTAAAAAAAAAGTTACTTTTTAAGCAGAGTCTCAGAAAATTCAACTTTGCAAAAATAATTAAAAAGCAATGAGGTTTTGCTTTTTATTCTAAAGCACACTGTGGTAGTGCCATATATGAGAATAGAAAGCAACTAAAAAAAACCGTTCATTGCCTGAAATATTGAGAATGTCCCATCCATCCCTTGCCCCATTCATCCCCCCAGCTTCCCTATGTACTAAATAGACCATTTTTAATAGGAATGTCTCGTGAAACTCAATACATGAACTCTGATATAGTTTCGTTCTTTATTTTCAAGTTTCGCTTTTTAAAAGATTTTATTATTTCACTCTCTAGCAGAATAAAAGAAAAAAAATAAATAAATGAGGTTATAATGTCGTGTACAACAGTTGCATAGACATGAATGAGTCGAATTTATACAGCGTTATTTCAACCAAATTCACATCAACTAATTGCTTCAAACAGAAAATGATATATGTTAAATATGTAACAGTTTTGCGTAGCACTCTAAAAACACACAATCATTTAAAACACTATTTATCTTTGAAAATGTACTGTTCAATAACATATGTTCCAATTAACCAGCAAGTTTTGCTTAATATAATTATAACAAATTTAATAGACATAAAGCCTATAAAACAGAATATATCCGAATTACTTTTCCATTTCTGAAAAAAACAT
Source organism: Maratus speciosus (assembly GCA_963932465.1). Classification (NCBI taxonomy): domain Eukaryota; kingdom Metazoa; phylum Arthropoda; class Arachnida; order Araneae; family Salticidae; genus Maratus; species Maratus speciosus. The sequence continues at coordinate 195,260,661 of OZ010789.1, forward strand.
AAAAACTATTAGAAGTATTTTCAACAGAGAACATACGGCAATAATTTAATATAGCATGTATCAGTTTTGTTCAGTTTAAAACACATATCAACACCATTGAAATTCTCAGTAATATATTGTTGCCTATATGCAATACATATACGAATAATTTTCTTTGTCCTACTTTTAAAAGTATATAAACAGAAACACTACACACACCATTTTCCCATTTTCAATAATAGAGATCCTATAGAGAGTCCTAATGTCATATTTATATTTTGTCGTAATCTTAGCAAATATATCATACTACATGCATTTATATGTGGGATAATAAATAATCTCAACAAAGCGACTTAACAAACTCAGGGTTTAATGAATCGATACACGATATCATACAGAAAGAAAAAGCATAACATGCGGAAAGTAGAGAAATCGCAAGATATGAGGTGATCATCTCGTGTATGGAGGATTTAAAGAAAAGTAGACAGAGAGTTTGAAGGAGTTCCATAGTTTTTAATTCAACATGAAGGTTGAATTTCCATTAAATACCAAAGAAATTATTTGATAGAATGGTCTATAATCATATTATTTATTTGAGAGAATAATAAATGTTGTATAAAATTTTAAAGCTAATAGGTATATTCATTTGTAGTTATAAGACCAATGAATCTTTAAATAGGTAAAACGCAAAATCCTTCTCATAGGTGAACCAAAGTAATAAACATTTTTAACTGTATGTTAGGAAGTGCCATTAACATATTTTTAGAAGAATTCAGGAAACAAACGAAAAAAAAAAACATAAAAATAAACCAAGCATCTTTGTTTAAAAAATATAAGAATTATGTCTTTTGAAAATAAAAGGAAGGAAAATCTTAAATTGAAGTCTGACTCATATATAATTCTTAAAATTATAAATTATACACAATTTGACCACGGTTAAAGAAATACCATGATTGATAAATTGAAATGCTTCATAACAGAGTTGGGGAAATTTGTAATTGGGATTACTTGCAATAAATGTACAATTTAATTGTATGTAATTAATTATAGTTACACGCATTGAAGCACAGAGATTTCGTTAAATAATAGGATGGGGGCAGTTCTGCGTACAGTGCTGTAAGAATTTTTCACGGCATGCGATTGTAACTATATATAATTACGTACAATTAAATTGTAATTACATTGTAGATAATTAGAATTACAAATTTTACAAACACTGCTTTATAATACATTCCTGTATTTTTTTTTAATATATTAATTTCTTAGAATGTTTGTAAACTTAGTACGTCAAGACTATAATTTATCAACAACAAGAAATACTTTTAACACTTTTATTAAATTTACGAGTTTTAATTCATTTGATCGTATAAATGTTAAAAAAAGATTTAAAAGAAACATTACCATTTATGAGTGTTGTATAAGTTGTATATTTATGTTTTCATTATAGTATTGATTTTTTGAGTAGCTGAACATCGCGTCTTTGCTCGGGCTCCTTGATAATAACATTAAATGAACATCAAATTTCTATGATTCTCTATGATTTTCTATGATTTTTAATCGATTTTGTTTAGATTTATATTTTGAAATGAAAAATATGGATTTTTAGTGGTAAAAGCGCTCGTAACAAGATTTTTTCTTGTTTTTAAGGTATCTCAGGATTCTTAAAGCTTTAAAAATTTAAAAAATTTATTTTTTTTTTAGATGTTAAACTCCTATTTTTTCTGAGCATTTTTATATAATTGTTTCCTGAAAATTCCCATTAGAACAATAATTGTAGATTTTAGAATTATACCCGCTCGATAGCTGAAGCGGCGTTTCCGAAACTTTGAAGTCATTTTTCTCCATATGACCTTTTCGGGAATAACGCGCAAGTATCTGAAAAACTTTTCAATATTTCTTAATGAAATTTTCAAACCATATGTATCATGTTAGTTTGTATAAAATGAACCCAAAATTTCCTTTTTATTGTTAAAAATTTTTTAGGTGATTATACTGTTGAAATCTTCTAAATTTTGCATTTGCTAAATACAACTTTATATTAAAAATATAAAAATGCTTTAAATACAAATACATTGAGGTTAAGGATAATTACAGTAGAACCTCGATTATCCGAAGTAAATGGAACCGACCCTCTTTCGGAAAATCGAAATTTTCGGATAATCGAGAATGCTTTAATTTTAAGATTAAGGAGGAATATATGCAATATTTCGTATTATGGTAACGAGTGCCGAATAAAAATAAAGCAATAGCAAAATAGAAACAAGAATAAATTATCTGAATTTTAATTTTGAAATTAAGTACCTTTTTCATATTGCACAAGGGTTTCAAAAAAATGTTTTGTTTATCGCAGTTTTTATTGCCTTTGCTTTGATGCTCTATCACGGAGTTTTTGAATATTGTTAGTTCACCAGTATCACAGGCTTTCTGCTGCTCCAGCCATGCCAAACATTTTGCAAAACATTCAAAAGCTTCAGAATTTCAAATTTGTTCGTATTCTTCGCTCCACTCTGCAGCTTATGGAAGCTCAAGTTAAATTCAAAGGACCTTTAAGAAAGGGGATCAAAAATATTTATATTTACTCGTAGTTCAGAAAGGACCGCTTACATACAAGGAATATAGTAGTTAAGAAAAATAAACTTTCAAAATAGGTGTGACAGTAAAAAAAATTGATTTCGGTTAATCGAGAGTTTCGGTTAAAATACTTCCGGATTAAAGAGATTATACTGTCTTACTAAAGTATCTGAAGTATAAGTAGTCACCATAATTTTCATTCTAGTGCGAAAATGTATTTTGAAAATACTGCGCGTAATCTGTTGAGCCGATTTTTTGCTCGTCATTTGTCGGACAGTTTGGAGCGCCCTGAAAATGCTAAGTCTGCAGCTTCCAATTTTTTAAATATTTGAACAAAGAACATTATTATATCTGTTATCCCATTTAAAATTGTGACTTAAAATAAAATACATTTTGAGATATTAAAAGCTGAAAATGGTCTTTTGTTTTCATTTTTTCCAATTATAAGAATACTGAGACCCCTTAACGGACTTAAATAAACAATTAAATTTGAAAAATCAAAAAACCCGACTGCGTAAAAAACGAACAAATTTATTATTTCTCATCAATGTGAAACTATTTTTTTTCAATTCCTAGTATTAGCTCAAACTTTCGTTATATATGTTTTGTTCAAATTTTCAATCGTTAATAAAATACTTATTATTCATCCAATCAAACTCAAATAATTTTTTTAAACTTGTAGTGGATGAAACTTGATGTTTTTTTTTCAAATATTAATTCATTAAATTTAAATTAATTAATTTTCAATAACCGAGAGAGCCCTGTTCTTAATCAAGGTATTTTAAACGCCACTCAAGTGAAAAGAAGAATGGGAGAAAAAAACTCTCTTATTGACCTAAGTAGACTTAAAATATATATTTTTTTATATTACTTACCTATTTTTTTTATTTACTTGTATTGATGACTTTTAAGCTGTGTCTAACTGTTAGTTCTTATCTAAAAACACTCTTTTGATAAGATCTATAGATGTCTATGATGGTTAGAGTTGCAGTAAAGCTAGAGATCAACAATACATACACAACTTCCAGTTTGTATAATATTTTAACGGAGCTTCTGACTGTAAAATAGTCAATGAAACATCGTCTTCATTTTGAAATACCTATCCAATGACATGGCACTCAATAGGGTGCGTAATTTTTTTTCGTCTGTACCGCCATTTTGTATTTTACGGCCGCCATTTTGAATTTATAAAAATAAAACCTAGCCTATAACCATCTGGCCGTTAAGTCAAATCGATAGAGACATCATTCATTAAAATCCATCCAGCCGTTAGGATGTTTCGAGGGTATAAAGAAATCCACATACACAGATACGCGTGAAACACATAACCCTTCTTTTCAGTCGGGTAAAAAGAAATAGAGTCAATATTTTCACCATTGTCTCGTACATCAGCTGCTTGCGAACTGCTGGGTTAGCTGGATGTGAAGGAACCGTCGCTGGAGGCGTAGCCGATGTACAATGGAACAACGAAAATTCGTCCACTGTAGGTAGATTTCGTATGACATACTACCTATTACAATCTCCCGTATGTTGGAATTTCTGTAAACGTTTTGCAGATCTACATCTATCATTGCCCCTAGAATCCAAAACCACCTTCAGTAAATAACTTTATCTGTCTATCTATCTAATTATCTATCTATCTATCTATCTATGTCTCTCTTTCTCTCTCTCTCTCTCTCTCTATATATATATATATATATATATATATATATCACTTTCTTCTGGACACGATAACGTCCATAATTCTGCACAAATATCTTCCAAACTAATACATAAAATCAAGGGGCATAAATCTGTATCACGTTCGTTAATAGATAAAATCAGACCTAGGGGGTGGAAATAGAGAGGGGTTTTGTGAAAACGGAAAAAATCCCATAACTTCTTAATTTTTACACAAATCAAATCAGTTTAAAGTTTTTATTAATTCTGAAAAAAGTGCAAAAAATTTATATATCAGAAATTTTTGATAAAATTAAAAATGTGCTCGAGGGGCGCAAAAATAGAGTTTTAAGGAGAAAAAAAATTCATAATTCGTGAATTCTCAAGATATCAAATCCAGTTAAATTTATTATAAATCATCTTAATATTATCTACAACTTTTATATTGAGAAGTGTTTGATAGGACCAACTCGTACCGCAAAAAAAAATAAAAAAATAAATAAATAAATAAAATAAAATAAAAATAAAAACGAAAACGAAAACAAAAACGGGAGGTTGAAGAAAAAAAAATCATAACTTCGTCAATTACAATATATAAAATTCGCATGAATTTATTATATATCTTCTTAATATTATTTTCAACTTTCATACTGACAAGTTTTTGATGGGACCAATTCTTACAGCTAAAGCAAATTAAAATTACATAGCTGTTGAAGAAAAAATCATCGTATTAAGGGTATATTCAAATCCAAACTGCTCATTTTCTGACTTATTTTTAAATTCATTTTTGCTCTCAAAAGCATCGAATTGGTAGATTCTCTTATTCCCCGTAAGGCATGGTGACGTCACGGCAACGTCGTTGTGAAGTCACACTGTGACTTTGTGATCGTCGATGTGACGTCATAATGACTAAAATGCGAAGTCGTTATGGCCGTTTAGAGCTCGTTTGTGACGTCACATTGTGACCACTTTGTGAAATCACCGTGTGATAAATTTGTGAAAAGTGTGTCATTTGTGATGAAATTGTTATTAACATGCGATGGTTCTGTGACGGCAGTGACAATGTTGTGAATCACATTGTGACAATTTTATGAAAATTGTGTGATGATTTTGTCATTAACTTTATAACGAATATGGGACTACAATGAAAATCTTGTGAAGTCACACTGTGACACACTTATACATATTGTAAAATCATTTACATCTATAACGTTATTAAACTTTGGGGATACATCGCAATTAAAACTTGTGGCCACTATAACAGGGTTATATAAAAAAAAAAATTACTGAATAAAAATGCAATGCCCCGCAGATTTCAATCTTTGTTGCACCCTTTTTTTCTATTATAATGACTGAGAATATTAAAAAAGATTACATATTCGATATATCAGAACTTTTTTCAAAATTATCTATTTATTCTACTGAAAGGCATTAAAATTACCAAAGAAACATTCTTAAGAAAAACTTGGACTTACGCTGTCAAAATTTAATAATTAAATATCTTACGATACTCATCAGCGTACATGTACGCTGATGAGTATCGTAAGATTTTTAATTGTGAAACATTCTTCTTTAAATATTTGAAGTTTTGTCAATTTAAAATGTAATATAAAAAATATAATATCTTATAATATATATAGTACATTTTATATTCTTTAAAGTACAGAAATACGGAATGAAATTAATTTATCACAATAATAGGCATTAACCCCTTAATTCTCGCTCCCGTGATATTCACGGGTTGTGTCTTTTATTCAGATTCTTTGATTCACACCAGTTTTTTATAATAGTGTAATTGGCTTTTCTATGGTATCATTTTACCCGTCATTAAATATGGTGAATATTTCTTTTTCAAAAAAGTGGTGCCAATAAGCAATTTGAATTTTTAAACCGCAATTTCATGGGACTGTTAAGAGGTTACGAGATCTAAGTCACTGGTGAACGTGATTTTTTTTCGTTTAATACAACGTCTATAAAAGAATTGAAAGATAAAAATGAATGCCGATATTAATTATATTTTATATGTCTTACGATATTGATTATTATGAAAAAAATCTATGTATGATTTTAATTCAAACGCATGTTAATTCAAACCAGTTGGGGCAGAAAAAGGGTACTTCTTTGTTATAGAGGCCCCTCTTAATTTGATTATGCCAAAGTTGCAGTTACGATCTCGCTAAGAGCATCGAGAAGACTATACATGTGCGTCATATATATGCATATTATAATATGTATTTTCCAAACACTTACCATGTTCCATATAGTCATTATATACATATTATTTATGTGTTTTATATATATATGCCATATATATATACTACAGACGTGTGATAATTATTAGAATAATTGTGAAATTTACATTAAAATCTTGTTATATTAAAGAAATAATACATTTAAAAATATTGATCTATTTAATATTTAGCGTACACCCTCTTGTTTTTTTTATTAAAGATTCAATACGCCTTGGCATATTTTGTATGAGTTTTTGGCATTTAATATGTATTTCGTTGTTATGATACAAAATTTGGATGAATTTTTCTATCAGAATTTTCTTGTTTGTGATGTTGCATTTCTTTAATTTAATTAAAGAAAACATTTTCATGGCCTAGAAACAGTCCAGATATGAAACCCATAAAGAACCTTTGGGCCATTATAAAGAAAAAATTTAAGAAATACAACATCACAAACAAGACTAGTCTGATAGAAACACTCATCCAAATTTGGCATCATGACAACGAAATACAAATTAATCGCCAAAATCCCATACAAAGTATGCCAAGACAACTATGCTATCATTTCTTTAATAAAAAACAAGAGGATGCACACTAAATATTAAATGTATCAATATTTCTTAAATATTTCTTTAATATAACAAGTTTTTATTTTAAATTTCCCAATTATTCTAACAATTTTCACACGTCTGTACATATATATATGTCATGTCCATGCACAAATATATATCTATATATATCATGTACATCATATACACATGTCATGCATATAAATGAGTATAACTGTACATTTTATCTCACGAAATGCTGCTTGTATTGTATCATATATTATTGTAAAGTCATATATGCTTTATAATTTGGTTATTCGTAATCAGGATCCACTATATCACAAAAGTACCTAAACAAGTTCAAACTATTTCGATTTAAAATTATACAATTATTTGTCATGCTAGCGCTTTATTCTGGAAATAAAGAAAGACAACAAACGTTGCTGCTTGTGTAATTGCATCGTAAACTTTTCACTACATAAAGAAAAAAATCGTATGTAAAAATATCAAAACTGGTGATTTTATAGCAACATATATGATAAATATGCTGAAACAGTTTTTAAATCGAATAATAATTTTAAGAGTTGTTTAATGTCGAAATTGCTAATATTTACGCTCAAAGTTAGAATATGTAATTTTCGGTATCTAAAAAATTATATAACACATAAAAATAATAAATTGTTGATTTTTTTAATTTGAAATAAGCAGAAAATTGCATACACAAAACTGACATACAAACACTGCTGCTTCTGTAATTGCATCGCAAACTTTTAACTACATAAAGAAAACTATCGTATGTAAAATTATCAAAACTGGTAGTTTTATAGCAACATATATGATAAATATGTTGAAACAGTTTTAAAATCGAATAATTATTTTAAAAGCTATTTAATGTCGAAATTGCTAATATTTACTCTCAATGTTAGAATATGTAATTTTACGTACGTAAAAAAATGATTTAAAACATAAAAATAATAAATTGTTGATACTTTTTTTATTTGAAATAAGCAGAAAATTGCATATTTCTCATTTACAAATGCAAAATCGAAAAATATATAAACTGACCTTTGTAAATATCTATTCCTGGCTATGTCCAGCAATTTTAATTTTACAAAATTTACGAAGTACATTTTAGCAACAACGATCCTGAACTACCCAAATGATAAATACAACTTTGGAATGAAATGTTAACTCAGTATTGTCAGTATCGGCATGTTTAGAATTCTAAAAACAAATTTAATAAAAATCGCTATGTTGGAAGATAGCAGCAATAAATAAAATCGTATTTTTAAGCTCACTGTAAAAGTAATTGCGACTTTTTAGTATGTTGCAGATATGTAGCACGGCAATAAAAGGGGTTAATCTATTTTACATCAGGGCTTGTTGCAGTAAAATATACTACTTAAAAACTACTTTTTGATTATTAAAAATAACTTTAATAATTGATTTCCAAAGTTACATTTTTATTCACAAAATTATATATTAAAAAAATACCAACTCTTACTATGATTTTTTTAACAATAATCGTTTATTGTTTACATAATAAAACCATTACATTATTATTATTTTTTAATATTACACGTCACGATTTTTAATAGTAAACCATGTCTTCCGCCCATTTCTTTTAATAGGGCTTGTCCGTTGTACCCTTGAAAAACCCTTTTCCTTATAAATTCCGCTTCTGTGCAGATGCAGATTTTGTAACAAAAATATGCAATGCAAAATCTTTCAGAACATTACTTATATACAAAAAAAAAATAAAATAAAATAAAATAAAAAAGTTAAGTTTGCAAATAATTGTATTCTATAAAAAGACTTTTTTAATAAATAATTTAATTATCACTAAAAGTTAATAATTATATTAACGATTGATTGTAATACTTGTCTATATACTTTCATATTTATGAAAACACGTGATTTTAACCAGATATTTCAAATAATAAAACAAATAAGATTAAAATGCAATTTAAATCATTAACCTGAACCAAATGGCTGATAAGCAAGTTATCCATTTCAACAAAATAAATAATAAATGTATGAAACTTATGTTTATAAGAAGCTGACTAAAATCAGATAATTTAAGAAAAAAAGCAAACAGGGAAAATAATATTTTTTCATACCGATTTTTCCTTGACGATATTCATTCTGTACTAATTTTTTGCAGCACAAATTAAGTCCGATAATAATTACAGTAACAAAGGCTGAATAATTTTCACGAAGCCAAAGTCACTGTTATTTTTTCGGACTCATATTTTGTTTCATGTATTAATTTGGAATTGCTTCAATTCTTAATTCGTGTCAATAATACGCATCCAATCAAGTCTATGCTGTCAGAAAAACTTCCCGTATCTGTCGCGGTATACAAGCTTCTCTGTTTACTCTTTTCTACGGTCGTGTTGTTCGCAGACGTTTTTATATACCTATGTAGGTGTGTTTCGTTTCTCTTTATTTGTTTTTGTATACAACAGATTCGAAACTTAAATGCGTAATAACTTTAGGAGAATGTTTCTAATTCAAATTTTGATGCATTTTACCTTTCATTTTTATCAGTTTCATGGATTGTGAAGTTTCTTTTTTGCAAATAATAATAATAAAAATATTTATAATTGGAGTTTATTAGATAGAACATTGTTTAAAATTTATAAATGCGTAAAAATAAATTTATTAGTGGTAATGATTTGGTTGATTTTTGTGACGGCCGATTATCTACACTAGGGATATAGGCCCGAGGGGGAGTGCCCTTCGTGGGGGATCTTTCTAAGGGAACCCAACCCGTATTAACGCATGGAAATCCATGGTTCGAAGAAAACCACGAAAACTCCGAACGATTAGGCCGACGGGCGCGATTGGGATCCAACCCAGCACTTCCCGTCTACCAGTTTCGAGAGCAGAACCTCTCAGCCACTGGTGGGGCCTAGTGGTAATGAAAAACCTTTTCTTAAAAAAAAAAAGGGTAAAGTTTGTATCACTCGTAATAAATACAAAATATATTCTTAAAAATAAAAAAAAAGTTCTCGAGGAGAAAAAGTATTTTCTTTGTCAATCTGTCATTCTATTCATATTAAATTTCTGCAGAATAAAACATCTTGTAAAATAACTATTTTTTAAGACATTTCTGGAAAATAAAGAAATGAAAATGCGAGTAATAAATTATGCCATGGGTTTGCTTAAATTTTTTTATACTTATTTTATATTCGGAAAACATTAATTTTATTTAAAAAATCTGAAGGAAGTAGAATTAAAAAAAAATAGTTACTTAAAATAGTTAAACACTAACAGGAATAAAAATATGGCATCAATGCAAATTATAAAGCAAACAATTCATATTTGACTAAACTTTGAAGTCGCTTTATAAGTACATTAAAAGCTGCAGACTTAACTGTAATGGAAAATTTTTAGTTTGAAACCGCAAAAGTTTCCCGATTACTTTTTGAGAAACTTCTAGTATAACAGATGATCATTTACAAAAATCATTATAAAAGGTAAATCCAGGTGTGTATAGCTAAAACATTTTTTAATTAGATGGAATTCGTATACTTAGAAAATAACTTTGTGTCGCTGATGAATTATTTACATTTTATGTTATACAAAATAATAAGTTTTGGTCAGAGGTACAGAACCAACTTGGGTCAAGGTCATAATTAATTAATAATTATGTATATTTATGTATGCATTAATTACTCTTTTTTTTACATTTTCGTTTTCAACCGAAAATAGGAGTATTACCGAAATTCGGTTTCGCTATGGTACAATATGGTGGGTTTTTTGTCACATATGTGACGTGTCGTCCGTTACATATCGTGACATTACAGTGACGTCACATTTTTTTTTAAATTGCCATAAAAATATTTTTTTTTACAGTAAATATTACGTTTTCAAGAATTTTTTTTACACAGTTCACATATCAGTCACAATGTGAAATCAATAAGTGGTGGCATGTTGGTCACAGATGTGAAGTGACCACAGTGACTTACAGTGACGTCACAACGACGTCACCGTGACCATGCATGCTATGAGGGTCAGGAACTATATAACGTAGCATAATGGTATATTTTCTGATACAGACAGAATATACTTCAAACTAGTATGTTGTGGCCATCACAAAACGTTCTTTTATATAAATCACGTCAATTATATCATTTAAATAGGAAAATAAATTACATCAATTTAGAACCAATTCATATCAAAGCATACCTGAATTTGAAGTTTGATGACAATTCGTGCATTAGTTATTGAGCTGTAGGGGAAATTCTGAAAAATGCAGCATAGCAGCGCACCTGTTAAGCGATTTGCACCAAAACATAAACAGCACTAATTCATATTAAGGTATACCGGAATCTGAAGTTTGATGAAAATCAGAGCATTAGTTCTGGAGCTAGAGCTATTGGGAAAATCACAAAAATGCAACACAGCAGCGCCACCTGTTGAGCGATTTACACGAAAGGTACAAAACATCAATTCATGTCAAGGACTGACTGAATCTGAAGTTTGATGAAAATCCGCGCATTAGTTCTGGACATTGAGCTATTGTGAAAATCGTGAAAAATGCTGCATAGCAGCGCCACCTGTTGAGCGATTTACACCAAAACACAAACAGCACTAATTCACATCCAGGTATACTGGATGTATACCTGGTTGTATACTGGTATATTACTGGTACTGGTACTGGGTGTATACTGGTTGTATACTGTATACCGGTATACCTGGATGTATACTGGATGTATACTGATACTTCTGAAGTTTGTTGAAAACCCAAGCATTAGTTCTTTAGATAGAGCTATTGCGGAAATCACAAAAAATGCAGCATAGCAGCGCCACCTTTTGAGCGATTTACACCAAAACACAAACAGCACTAATTCACATCCAGGTATACCTCAATCTGAAGTTTGTTGAAAACCAAAGCATTAGTTCTTTAAATAGAGCTATTTCGGAAATCACAAAAAATGCAGCATAGCAGCGCCACCCGTTGAGCGATTTACACCAAAAGATGAAAAACGTCAATTCATGTCAAGCACTAACAGAATCCAAAGTTTGATCAATATCAGTGCATTATTTCTTGAGATAGAGCTATTACGAAAATCGTGTAAATGCTGCAAAATGCAGCATAGCAGCGCCATCTGTTGGGCGATTTACACCAAAACGTTACCAGCTCCAATTCATATCAAGGACTGAATCTGAATCTGAAGTTTGATGAAAACCCGTGCATAGCTATTGCAGAAATCGCGAAAATGCGGCATAGTAGCGCCACCTGTTGGGCGATTTACACCAAAAAGTAATCAGCGCTAATATATATTAGGGACTACTTGAATATATTTTTTTATTAAATCCCGTGCATTAGTTCTTGAGATAGAGCGCCCTTAACTGAATCTGAGGTTTGATGAAAACCCGTGCATAGCTAGTGCAGAAATCGCGAAAAATGCAGCATAGTAGCGCCACCTGTTGGGCGAGTTACACCAAAAACTAATCAGCGCCAATATATATTAGGGACTACTTGAATATAAATTTTTATTAAATTCCGTGCATTAGTTCTTGAGATAGAGCGCCCACAAAATTTGTGTCACATACAGACAGACAGACTCGCAGACTCAAAGAGAGACATTTTGTAAAAACATGTTTTTTGGTATCTCTGACCTCTAAAATGTGTAAATCCGTCTAACAGCGCAAGTCGAAAAATTTACGAATCCAATACTTTCTTCTTGTAAAGATAGAAGAAAGTAAAAATGATGTCAAGGTGGGCATTTTGAACTGAATTTTCCGAAGCTGTTGTGTTGGAAATGAAAAATATGGTCCTACTGAGAAAATAATGGTTTATAAATAAAGTTTTAATTAATTGAACGAAAAGTAAAAACACAAGTCGCTTATAATTCTCTTCAAAAATCACGTCAGCAATTTTTATATATTTTCTTTTAAAAATGAATCTGAAAAGGTGCCAGAAAATTTCGAATTGTTCAGTATGGAAATGTATTTTCTTGAATACCGCCTTAACATGATTCTGAAAAAACCCGTACTTATATAAAAATGAAATAAAACTTGTCAAAAGCGGCGAGATAAAAATTTTAAAGTGGGTTTATCTCTAATCATGATTTGGTTTTAATTAGTAATAGTTGTAATTAGTACTTAACATCGAAATCTACCTGCGCCAAGCCGGCTGGGATTTTTTTATTATAATAAGTACGTTCACCGACTCTCCCAAGTTAAGCGAACTATTCATGTGATTTTTTTTTCTTTTTTACAATTGAAAAAGAATGATCTAGAAATTGTCCCAAATAATTTTCATCAAAATTGCCTCAATACATTTTTTACAAAATAAATAAATAAATAAATAAAATACCTTGAAATAAACATCTTTAAAATACTTCATTTTCATAGAATTTCATCAAGTGATGTAAATTTATCTGTTTGACGAGAAAGTCACTTCCCGGTGATTTTCTTCCTTCTTTCAGGGATGAGAGTGCTCCGACACAACTGACCTATTACTACCACTAATTTTTAATAGTATTTGTCATATTATTTCATGACAGAATTATTTCTGAGATGAAATAAACTAGAGTAGTAATCGGTCATTTGGGTCAGAGCACTCTCATTTCTGTTCTTTAGACGGTATTGTTGCTAGGTTTGTTGTAGGGAAAACCATAAGTAATTAAAGTAGTTTTTTTTTTTTTTTGGTTAAAAATGTTCGTAATTATTGTAACGTAGGGGGTTTCATACTTCAAAAATATTGTTCTTGTTGTCCAAACTCTTTGAAATATATATCGGTTATAACTAAAATCGTTTTGTAGTAAAATTTGTAGTGTGCAAACGTCTAGCAATTTCGTAAAAAGAAAAAAAAAATTGAACACCTTAGTAGAAGGAATTAAAAAAGTTATTATTAATAAATGCTTTGTTCGAATTTGAGTAACAGGATTTCACCTTTCAATACAAAATTTTATTTTTCACAAAAAATAATAAATTTCACAATCTAAAATTGTCCAAATATTTATTTATTTTTTATATTACATAAAACACGTGTCCTCAGACTGAGTGAAAAGTGGTAAAAAAATTCCGGATATTTAGAAATAAAGGGCTCTAAATAATGTGAAAAGGAGAGCTGGGTGGGTTCAATTCAGCGATAAGAAAAATATACAGGGTGCAATATGTTATCTATCGCCAACCATTATTTTCTTAACCGTTGGTCGTAGACATATAGTTCCAATTGGAAAAACGTTCGAAATGAGGAAAATATTCATGATGTGGCATTATTTAAAGTAAAAAATTAATTTCACAAAAAAATTACAAAATCTAACTTTTTATACGGTACCCCATTCCGTATAGTTATATTTAGTAAAATTTTACACATATCATAACAGATATAACACAAAAAGTTTGACATCTGTACTACAAAAATTGACAGAGTTAATACATTTCAAAGTTTGAGATTTTTTCGCATGATTTTGTGTTTCAATGAGGGATCAGTTAAAATATTAATTAAAGTAATTCGAGATCAAAATCCTGGTGCAATGTCCTTCTTGCGGCAAAACCACCTTTAACCGGTATCGCCAAATTGGAGTATCACCAAAGACAATTATTTCATCAAAAAATTTTAGCTGGCTTTTATGGGTCGTATACAAAGTGAAGAATGAAATATTAAAATTAAACTGAAAAATAAATATCAATTTATTATAATATCAGAAAACGGTCTACTATAAAAAATGAATATGTCAAATGACAGAATCTGCTAGAGATACTGCTCAAAGTGTTGTTTAACACTTTTATGGGTCGAACAACTTTCAAACTTCAAAGTAGGTAGAATCGACAACCGGAAAATAAAACATACTCACTAAGGACTAGATAATTGGCAGCGGAATGCAAACGACCAGCCGAGCTATAGCGAACATAAAAATTGGGATTATTCAAAGTACAATAGTACCGCAGCGCCACACGTTCGGGATAAAACACGAGCCATCTAGCAGTGGACATGCTAGCCAGCGCTGAGATCGTGATAGCAAGCTACGCATGCATGCAATATGCAGAAATGTCACTTTTTATGGTGAATGTCAAAGAAATGCCAGAGAGGCTGCGAATGTTTATTCAGAACCTTTCCCTAAGGATCTACATACAACGCATGAAACTATAACTAATCCATTGCATCATATTAGAGAGACCGGCTCTGTTTCACCACGACCCAGAACAAGTGAAAGGCAAGGTGAAATGTTCGAGTGACACCGTAAGAGGTGCTGGGATTCACCCTTTTAATTCCACAATTGAGTTCGGTGGAAATAAGCCCGGCATGTGGTCAGCTTGCCTGGCATTTGTTAAATACACTTGACGAGCATCCATACCATAGCCGATTTGGTGCAAGCATTGATGCTGGGTGACCACACCCGACGATTTTTTATTGTAATTTCATGCTCAACACCTTAGAGGAAAATCCGTCATTCATTTGTGACATTCTGTGTGGCAGATTAGTCAATATTTATACGGGGTGGCATTGTGAACATGCACAATGTAGATTATTGGTCTCTGGAAAATCTCCACATTGCCTGCGGAGTACGACACGTGTGGTGCGGCATATGGGGAAGCCAGATTGTTGGACCCATCTTCTACGATGGACCTTAATAGGTGATCGTCACCTGCATCTGTTACAAACACGGTACGTAATTGGTATGAAGATCTGCCTCTCCAACATGCATGCCGAGTGTGGTTTCAAGATTATGGAGACATCTCCACACAAAACATCAAACGTCCGGGCGTATCTGGCCACCGAATTCGGTCAACAGATCCTTGCATATGGTGGTCCGGTAGAGTGGTCACCACTTTCGCCGGTCTTAACACCCATGGACTTCTATCTCTAGGGTAACATCAAGACATGGGCCTATGTGACTGAGACCACTTCTCTGGTTTATCTGAAGCAGCGCATCATCCTTGATTTTCGCACAGTTTACGCATTTGCTGAGCTGTAACGTGTGCAGGACTCAGTACTCTAACGCATTCAATTATGCATTACCACCAATGTAGAACACTATGAGCAGTATCTCTAGTAGATTCCGTCGTTTTAACATATTCATTTTTTATAGTTTTTCTTTTTCTAATATTATAATAAATTGATATTTATTTTTCAGTTTAACTTCGATATTCCATTCTTCACTTTACATACGACCCCTAAAAGTCAGATAAAAATTTTTAATGAAATAACCCTCTTTGGTGATACCCTAAATTAGCGATACCGGCTAAAGGTGGTTTCGTCGTAAAAAGGACATTGTACCTTTTACTATGTGGATTTTTAAGGCCCATATATTATCTGATCTTTACTTCTAAGGCTAAATCAAAGACATACAATAGCTATTGATGTTTTAAATTGGGCGAACATCAGTCCTTCAATTTCAGGAGAGATGGCCACCTTTAATCAATATTTCAAAATTATACAGAGTGATGATTTTAACTAAATATAATAAAATTAAAAATAAATATGTAACATTTATGTTTATAAATATATTAATTGATATAATTGTTTAAATTTTAACCTTGGCTTTAAGGAGAGACTGCCATCTGCAAATTTAATTTCAGTTTTGTGTAACACATTTTGTTATTATTTTTTGCGTAAAATATTATGAGTATATGTATACGAATTTTAAATATAAATAAATATTTCTTGTACTTGCTTTCTAAGAATTTTTATTTCGATCTTTAAAAACTATGGCCATCTATCCTAAAGTTAACCTACATATACTATATAACGGGAAAATTTAATTTAGTAAGAAAACTCATAAGAGGTTGAAATTTCTCTTTCAGCAATTTATACTAATAGATGGGAACAACATGAATACTTTTGTACAACCCTGTAGTTATTACACGCCACTATTTAGCTGAAATTTAATAAAAACTAAAACACTCTTAAAACTACTCAAATCACATTTCCTGAAATTATCATCCATAGACAGCCTGTATTCAATTCTTTGCGTGGCCCTGTATATTATTTTATATATGTTCTACAAACGTTTCTTAACAAACGAAATGCAGTTCAGCGTAAAAATGCATAACTCATTTAAAAACCACTTTTAAGCAATTTGCGCTGATACATAGTAATCCTTACGAATTGTTTTCTGTAGCCCTGTATGTAAATTATAGCATTTATTCACTCCACATACACAAATATACACAGCATAAATATAGTGAAACATAAAAGGGCATATCATAAATGAAAATACATTTCCAGTAATCACCTCCAATGTACATTACTTCTGATACAATATTGCATCTGAAATCTTTTGTGTGTCCCTGTAAATTCTATGCATTTTGCATTATACACGAAATAACTTATAGTATAGTTCAGCGATGCATATTTTATTATATATGAAATAGTTTAATATAATTAAAATACGCCACAAACAATTTCCCACTTCCTGCATCATTATGTAACGGAATTCTTTTGTGTGGCCCTGTAAATGAATAATAACTATTCTTTGCACCGCATATTCTACAGAATGCATATTTTAGTGCACTTCATAAATGCATATAACTTTTGTTATGTTTGGATGCGTGTAACATCATTAAAAATCATTGGAAGCGATTTGCCATAATGTAACGGAATACTTTTGACTGTGTCTGTAGATGAACATGCTAAAAATTTCATTTGAAATAGGGATCGTGCTGTGGTTAACGTCAATAACATACAGAAATTTTAGTGCAATCCGAGTATATTTACGAGAGTTATAGCAAATACAGACGGCCAGACAGACAAACGGCGAGACGGCCAGACGGCCAGTTAAACCAAATTTATAAATACTTTTCAACTTTGTTGGAAACTGTTAAAAAGGTGCGCTATCTCCAAAATTAGAAACCAAGTTTTTGTTTATAATTTTAACAGGGATGCACGTATTTTAACGAAACCTAGAATGACTTATTTTCGGTAAAATATAATGAAACAACGAAAAATGCTAAAATAAATTCAATAATTTAATCAATAATTTAATAATCGTAATATTTTATTAAAAGATAGATATAGCTACCAATTGTGATAGAATAGTCTTATTATTGTTACCCCTTAAATACATAGTGTAACTTAAGAGTTTCTTGATCTTCTTTGACGTTTGCCGCTTTCTCTTGGTCTTTAAGTGGATTATTGTGTGTTACGTGTGATAACATGCATATTAGGTTATGATGTCCTTATTTGTTCTGAAATGTTAACACGGAGAGGTTATCATATCTTTTGTAGATACCACTTGCAATGGGTACGTCTGGCGTTATTTCTTTATCTTTATAAGGTAGTAATTATTAATTTTGCAAACAATTAAAAGCATTATAAAATTTGTTATATTGTTGAATAGTTATTATTGTACAGTGTAAATACTTTAAAATATATATATGTTAAAAGTATCACTTTTCAGCAATTTTTGTTATGTAACTCAGGAATAACATGATGAAATAAACTCAACAAAAACATAAATACATTTTTACATAATTTTTCTAGCAAATAATTAGCAGAAATGGACTCAATATAATGTTTTCCGAACAAAATAAAAAATCATTCTTTGGGTTAATGTAATAAACAAAAATTTTAATTGCTCTCTCAAGTCAGAAAAACGTATTTTTGACTGAATAAGCAGTTTGAGACACTTGCTTCTTATGCTATAATTATTTCTCGTACTATTGTCAACCCTAATTTTGTAATTTCCCTTTACTAACACCTGGTATTTGAATAAGGTCTGCAAAAATGGTTTAATCACAGAATTGTTATTTTCAGTTACATTTTATTTATTATTTATTTAGCCTAAAGTACAATTTTATCTATGAAACTTTGCATAGCACGCATTTTAATCATCATATTGCAATCATAATGCAATTTTCGCTATTTTGCAATTATATCTGTTCTTTATGGATGAATGCTTTATTCATAATTACACAACATAGATATGTATTATTTGCATTATAATAACTGCTGCTGAGAGATAACCGAATGTTAGTTTCAAACATGCATCGAATCTCGCATCACATGAGAAGCGTGTTAATATATAGAATGCCAATCCTGAAATAAATTCCGTTTCAAAATGGATTACATTATTCAAGCGTATAAGCGATTAGTTTTAGCTTCTGTTCAGCATTTTGAAGCCTTTGGTATTCTAACTTTTGAAACAGAAACACGTCTATATTTAATATACATCGTGTTGTTTAATGTGTTCAATTGATGAATTATATTAGAATAATAAATGCGCAGTGTAATGAGTATTTTATTTTAATACTTGAAATAACAGCAACGGTGATATTCCTCTGTTATAGTTCTATTATTTTCAAAATATACATATAAATATATCACGCATTTATCGAAAATTATCATATGTGCCAATTTTATTTCATCTGATATATTACGATGTGCTATATACTAAATAAATATTGCATAATATTTTCTAAATCACTATAACTGGTTCGCCTGCCTGTCGTTGTCTCGATCAGGAATAATACTTAAACTAGTTCTTCAAGAATTGTTGAAGAATAATAAACAGTAATATTTTTTAAACAATCAAGATACAAAGTACCTAGAGAGAGCCATTTGGTTTTAAAAATTTCGTCTGTAAAAAAAAAAAAAAAAAAAAAAAAAAAAATGGAATTTTAAATAAGAAGAAAAAAGAAAATGCTGAAAAGGAATATGAATCGTTCTCCGAGAAGTAACTTCTTTTAAATAGTAAATAGTTATATTTTTCAAAACAGGAAATACTCCTAAAACTTAAGGAATGCGCTAAATAAGTAGTTATTTTTTGTACATGCGGTACCCATAGCTTAATAAAATCACTGGTTAATAAAAACAGCCTCTTAATCTGATTAAATTATGAGTACCGGTATCAAATCAATATAAACTACTGTTAAAACTGCCATTTAATAAAACCAGCATCGTTGGTTAATACATTAAAAACAAAATCTTCAGCAGCAAAATATAGTAGACAGGTGTAAGCAAATCAATCAGTTTAATCTTCAACGAAAAAAATTATTTTTGCGTTCTTTTTCAGATTAATCGTAAGCAAAACAAAACAAAAAGTTTACAGCCCATTACCCAGAGAGTCGCACCTGCTCAGCAACAAACATTCCTATGACGTGTCCTAACAACCAATTTTTCCTTCGGATTTCGAGGAAGATTAGTGTAGAGAGAAAAGTGGGATTAAAGAGGAATGGAGTACGATGGAGATGTAGCGGGGAGAGGTAAATGAATGCATTCTTTCAAAGATTATTAGTACAGTGGTCAAATTAAAAAATTGTCGTAACAGTGAACAGGTGGCTTATTTTTTTTTCTTCTATAATTTAAAAAAGACATTTTATTTCAGTTTGATTCAATTTTGTTGCACTTGAAGCAAATAACAAGTAAGATGTATCAGCAAAAGGAATTAAGCTTGAAAGAAAAGAATGAAAATTTAGAGAATTATGATAATTTACCGAAATATAGCCAAAGTGAAGCGGCGGAAAAGCTTGGGATTTCCCAATATGCTTTATGCAATAAGCTTAAGAACAGAGACAATATAAAGCCAGAAATTGTAGCAAACGAAATGTTGAGCCGCAAACGAAAGCGAGAAGGAAAAGCAGAAGACGGTCGATGTGGCACTTTTAAAATGGTTTAAAAATGACACATTAAAAGAATTCCATTCCTCGCGGAATTTTGTGTAAGGAAGCCGAACATTTCGCGCAAATGATGAGTGTTGAAATCTTCAGACCCACTTATGACTGATTGTCACGATGGATAGAACGAAACAAT
This sequence comes from Maratus speciosus, assembly GCA_963932465.1. Classification (NCBI taxonomy): domain Eukaryota; kingdom Metazoa; phylum Arthropoda; class Arachnida; order Araneae; family Salticidae; genus Maratus; species Maratus speciosus. Next base: position 195,281,363 of record OZ010789.1, read on the forward strand.
AACGTTTAATCGCAAACTGTAGGGCAAAAACCAGGACGCAGATTTGTACGCAGCACATTACTGGAAAGCAAACATTTTATCCGATTTAACGAAAGACTATGATACTTCTCACATCTTTAATACTGATGAAACGGGACTATTTTATTGGTTTTTATGAGAGCACACTCTTATGTTCAAAGGATACAAGTGTGGGATACAAAAGAATTAAACAACGTGTAACTGATCTTCGGACGTGCAATATGACGGGAACCATCAAGAAAACAACTTTAGGGATCGAAGGAAGTAAGAAACCGCGCTGTTTTAATGGAGTGATAATTTTTCCTGTAGACTACCATAAAATAGTGGATGACATCTCCAATTTTCACTGATTTCCTGTACAATGGGACAAAAAAGTTACGGAAAATATTGTCCTAGTTATGTATAATTGCGCCGCACATCCTCTAGATTTAGCATTAAATCACATAAAAATTGTGTTTCTTTCACCCAACACCACCAGTGTTTTACAGACATTTGTTCAGGGAATTATCGATGCTTCTGAATGTTATTATATTTAGGAATTTGCTACAAAAGCAACAACAGAAATCGAAGTACGTGATTCATCTGCGTCTTCTTCTGTAAGCTCCATAGCAAAATTTGTCAGTCTGTTGGATACAACGCATTACATTAAAATATCTTGGTACAGTGTGGTAAAAGATTATAAAAATTGCTTCTTGGCTTGCGGATTTAAATCCGAAGACTCACAAAAAATTGCGGCCACTTGTGAAAGAAAGGAAGAATTTGACAAGGATTTCCTTCAGTATGTTGGAATTGACGAAAATCTCCCAACTTCCAGTGAAATATCCGACACAGAAATAGTGGAGCAGTTCTTGTATTCGTACGTTTCAAGCAGGCCAGGTAGTGAAAATGATGATTCCGACGTGGACGAAAAGACAGATTCTCCATCCACTGCTGCTGATGTATACAAATCTCTTCATAATTCAGAAGGGTACTGGGGATTCTGGGTACCGAACAGGATTTGTACAGCCAAAATTACTCATTTGCTAAAAATACTGAACGTTTGATTGTTCAGACCAATCAAATCCCCATTGGATAGTTTTTCATAATGCCATATAATTTTAGTAATAATGCGTAATTAAATTAATTTTATGTGTAGTAATTATATATTTATTTTATATGTATGGTAGGAATTGATTTACAATGAATAATTAACTAATTTTAAGCAAAAATAGTCCTGCTTGTTAATGTCATTAGATGTTACATTTGGCAATTTCCTTCCGAGTTTGCAGGGTACCACATTCATTTTTGTGTTCGAGAGTGTTCTCCGGATATAAAAATCAGCTGCTTGCTAAACTAAATCTCTCTTAGAACGAATATGATTTTATTAAGAGGCGGTTACAGTATATATATTTTTCTTCCGAGAAACCAATGCGACAGATTTAAAATGTTGCCAAAAAATCAGGAAAGAGAAATGATGCGTCAATCATAGATTATGAGAAACTTTCCGTCACTTCCAGAAAACTTTAACAAAACTTTACAATTCAATAAGGTAGAAAGGATGATTAAGTAAACATTATAGAAAACGCAAAACATATTTGAAATCCAAATTTCAACAATTACAATACAAAGCCGAAAAGGTACACATATTCTTTTGTACACCTCTGTGTATGATCTAGATTTTAGCATTTATATTCTACACATGATGCTAAAATTTAGTTTAATTAGAAAGCGCATTAAACAAAATTGAAAATTTAATTGAAAATTAATTGAAAATTTACCTTTAGATATTTCTACGAACGGACGCAAAATGTACATTAATTCTTTTTTACAGTCCTGTATATTTATCTATATACTTTTATGCACACCACATATTAAGCTGAAATTTTATTCAGGAAAAACACGCTGAAATCACACTTCCAGAACTTACTATCCATAAGAGGCCATGTATCCTGCATATTTTTGCATAACCTCTATATAATATTATTTGTATGCCGCAAAAATCTCTTAATACACTAAATACAGTTGAGCTTGAAAATGCATAACTCAAATTAAAAAAACATATTTAAGCAATTCACACTGTTTCTCAGTAATTTTAACAAATTCTTTTGTGTAGCCCTGTATAAGGTGTATAGAATTTATACACACAACTTAGTGCACAATACTTTAGTTATTCTTAAAATATATACCATAACTGGAAACGCAAACTTTCTTAATAGGCAATACTTCGCATACAGTATTGTGTCGGATATCTTTTATTTGTTCCTGTAAATTAACAATAAATGCGATATCCGTCATACGTGACAGCAAATATCACAACAGAAAATATCGGGTAATAAACCTTAGTAATGTATGTCAATTTCATCATGTTTGAAATAGTTTAACTTTATTAAAATATGTTAAGAAAAGTTTTTCCCCTTAGACAATTATATAAATGATAGTGTGACCCTTTAAATGATTGTTAAATGTTCATATTCTACACAGAATATGTTTAGGCACATCAGAAAATCATATCAATTTCATTATCTTTCTGACAGAGTAATATCCCTGAAATACACCGAAAACTATTTTTCTTCATGAACATAACGAATACTTTTGAGATCCACTACACCCCTACAGTAAGCGTTAAGCATAACATATTCCATTGTAACTGTCTTCTACACAACAACAACAAAGAAATGTTGATTTTACAGGATAATAATAGCAGTTGGAACGCCAATTTATGACTGTAAAATTTACAGTAATAAACAGTAAAATTAGCAAGTCTTATTCCATTAAGCAGTGATACAAGTTTTATTTTATTTATAAAATGGTATATTACTGCTTTTTTATACGGTTATAAACTGGTGCCTCAGCTGTTAGTATTATGCTGCAAAATTAGCAATTGTTTTGCAGTTTAATGCATCTCAATAATGTGCATAATTTTTATAATGTTTAAGATTGAGTAACACTGTTCAAATACACCCTAAGTGATTTCCTCCACAGATAATAATGTAACAGATTTCCTTTGAGTTCCTCTGTAAATGAAATCCGAATGCTACCTCATTTTCATTACCGAACGTGCAATGGCAAACGTGAATAACGCATATCAATTACATGTCAATCTGAGTATATTTACACGAGTTACAGCACGCCCCCCCTCCCCCCAGAAACAAGATGGCAGACCCAGACAAACCGAAGTCTTAAACACTTTTCAACTAGTTGGAATTTTAATTTGTAATATTATATTTATTCTGATGTTATATAACAAATCTATAGTCTGCATTTCTAAAAACTCTACAATTACATACTAACTACCATCCGGCGTTGCTCGTGATTCTTGAGGTAATATAGAGATAAATTTTTAAAAATGACTATTCATTTCCAAATGGTTCAGTCTGAGATTTCGAGTTTTTCTGTAGCGATCATCAATCTGTACTAAAAAGGAGATGAAAGAGGGTGAACAAAAAATGATTTTAACACTTAAATTACACATACCAGGGTATGCAACACAGACTTACCGGGTTACAGAACACTGCCCTGTGTTATAATGTTGTGTTAGCATATTTTTAATTGAAGAATTTTTTACTTTTTGTATATTTAACATATATATATATATATTTTTTAGATTTTCCGTGAAAAAGCAAAAGAGCATTTTTATATAAACAAGTTGGAAATTGCACGTCAAATGTGTCAAATGATTTGCGTTCGTACTATAACTAGTTTTATAAATATTTTGCACAACATTTTGTATTGATTGTATATTTTTGTGCACTTCATAAGTTCATGTCAATTTCATTTTGTTTGAAAGACTGTAATATCATTAAAATGCACTTGAAATATTTTTCCCATTGGCCGTAATATAACGGAAAAATTTTGACTGTCCCTGTAATTGAACTATACTTCCGATTTTCATAAAATTTTAAATGACTTGGCAAAATTTTGCAACAATTAGATATTTAAATTTTATACCATTCGGTTGAGTAGTTTTTGCTCTGTTATATGCGGACTACTCTGTACTCATAAAAAAATCGTGGCTTGTTTTAGCCATTCAAATGGAAAAAATCATGCGCGCAATGCATGCAAGAATAATTCTTTCGTCAAAATTGTATTATCTTTAAAAAAAAAATAAAAAAAAACTATATATGTGAATACCTTTTCTAACAACTTTGATTGATAAAATAAATCGTTCGTAACATGTGTTTTCAATTTTATAATTAAAAGTTAATTAATTAAAGAATGACTGCAATTCTTACAGATGTCACTTTTCCATGTACTTTATTGGTTCAAAGGTTACCTGACCCCTTAAATTGTGTTATTCATTTACTTATACACCAGTTTAAGCAAGGAAAGAGTAACAGAAGTTTAAGAATATATTATTATTTTCAGTTCAGAAATTAATGATCTTATGGATTCATTTTTTTTTATTTGTTTTAGTCAATTATTTATTTTCTATTATCTATTTGAATTGTATAGTTTTTACCTTGAGTAATATTTATAGTGATTATGTATTTGAAGATGCGTGAATGAATGCGGATTTCTAAATAAACATTGAAGTATTTACTCTACATGAAAAGTGAATGTGTGAAAAGTTCTTTTTTTTCATATTAATTTCCACTTCCAACCAATTATTATATTTCTTCGGACAGTATTTTCTTTTCTATGTTTATTCTTATATAGAATTGCACGACTGAAATATCCCAAAATATTCATAATACACTTGAACGTTTTGGCAAAAATAATAGTTATATTAATTCAGAAAAGAAGGTATCATTTTAATCAACTTTTCGGTAATAAATGATTATAACTTTACTCCCAAGGCATCTTTATGAATATTAATCATTATATCAGTATTATTAGACTAAGAATTTTCTTCAGAAATTATATGTTCTGTTGAGAAGAATTTATATTTTACGTCTTAGAAGAATTTATTTAACCCTTAGCGAACCAATGCGCCATATACGGGGTTTTGGCATCCTTAACCAAATTATTCGCTTGGCACAACTTTTTATTTTTTAACTTTTACATGTACATTGAAAAACGTGCAAGAGAAATTTACTAAAAAATTTACATTTGAAATATAGTGGTGAAATACAATATAAAAATAGAATCATGTATGTAAAACTACCGTCCGTTAAGAGATAATATATTTAATGATATAATGCTTATTTTATTTTGCTATATCCTAATATGAAATTCTGAAAAAAAACTATACTGTATAAATGTTTGTTTTTACACATAGGTGCAAATTATGAATCATATTTATTTTTATGATTTCATTGAGTAGAACTTCACTCGGACCATTACATTTCAGCCAGTTATGTGCTGTCTTAAGAATACTACTGCTGATTCTGATATGGATTATTTGACACTACTTGTTTACACGAATCTCGAAAATAGTAATTTTTACATTTTGCAGGCATCCTGTACGTGCAGTGATGAGTATACGTTGTTATGATGAGTATGCGATAAATAGAAATTTTTGTGCCGCTTTCCTTATTGTACACTCGAAAAGCGTATGAAGTTATGCATAGAATTGAACCAAAATTGTTGTGTATGTTTTTGGCTATGAGAAGCATTTTTTCCTTGAATTTGAAAATATTCCACCGGTAGGAGGCATCGTACTAGCGATTTTCGTATAGTTTTCTCGATTTCTCCAGTTCTGTTACATATTGGCGGCTCGTGTAGCGACGTTAACTTCATATCTTGCTAAACCGGCTATTCGCAAACACCTTTCGTACAACAGAATACCGAAAAACAATTGGTTTTTAAAAATATCATGATCTAGGTTAACTCATTTTTAATCCGATTAATTGACTGAAGCAGAAATTTAAGATGAAAATCAAATTTGGTATAGTATTGAACTAATAATGTTGAAGTATTAACATTTGTAAATACTTTTTGAAATATAAAGATGTATGAGACAGAAGAAACTTTTAGGATTGACATATCCAACTGGTATTATTGAAATATCGCCTATTATTACTTTAATGTATGTATGTACTATATTATAATATGTTTATGGTTTTTTATTATAATTTGTTTTTTTACGAAAAACAATTCTGGAAAATCGCACAAAAATAGCCATTACTTCAGCATCGTTTGTTGAAATATCTCTAACTTCAACTGGGATACTAATGGCCATAGCCGCCGAAAACATATATATGTTACCGGCCAAACCCGATTTTAGGCCAAACTAGATTGGCCTAGGCCAAACTAGTTTATCCTAACGCCCATAGGATAAACTAGTTTTTCCTAGGCCAAACTAGTTTATCCTAACGCCCATAGGATAAACTAGTTTTTCCTAGGCCAAACTAGTTTATCCTGACGCACGTAGGACAAACTAGTTTTTCCTAGGCCAAACTAGTTTGGCCTAATGCTCATACGATAAACTAGTTTAGCCTGCTATTCATTGGTCTGAACTAGTTTATCCTAGGCCGATCTAGTTTGTCCTAGGCCAATTCAATTTGGCGAGCTTTTATTGATCCCAAAGACTTCCTCGGCGCCAACCTTCTAGTTTGTCCTAGGCCATTCTAGTTTATCCTAAGCCAATGCAATTTGACGTCTTTTTATTGATCCCAACTACCACTCCGGCATCAACCTTGTGCAAAGTAGTATTGCTGTCACTGCTGTATAATATATTTTATTCGATGAAGAGTGGAATACAGTTCCCCTACCTTTCCCATTTCACTGCCAATGCAATTTGACGTCTTTTTATTGATCCCAACTACCACTCCGGCATCAACCTTGTGCAAAGTAGTATTGCTGTCACCGCTGTATAATATATTTTATTCGATGAAGAGTGGAATACAGTTCCCCTACCTTTCCCATTTCACTGCCATCGCTAGTTACAAAATATGTTCCATATGACAAATTATGTGCTGGAGGACCAAGAATGGGGTGCGATGCTATCATAAAATTTAGGAGAGGAATAATTTGGAGAATTGATTAATTATGTGCAGTTATACATCGAAAATCCGGCATCGTCAGGACCAGGACTTCGCCGGATTTTTGAAAATTCCAGATTTCTGAAAGAATATCAAATGTACTTCTGATATCTTAATGGCGCATTTATTCATAATTAATTCAAAACCAAGTGACATTTATGTGGGAAAAATAAATAAATAAATAAATAAAAACGTTGATTTTTTCTACGGTACATAAATTCTAATAAACAGTGAAATCAATTCTTGTGTCGAACGATAAAATTTTATTTGCTGTAGTTTCTGCCGTTCTTTAACAAGCTTTTCTTGGATTTTATAAGTGAACAATATCGATTTCGGAAATGTAGTATTGTTCCTCTAAACCATTTAGTAATTTTCCAGTGAAACATATACATTTTTCAAGTGACATCATTTCTTCTGCAAGTTTTTCGTTCTCCTTCCTATGAGCTGCTAATATAGCGTTATCGGCGGTTCTATTTAGCACAGTTTGAGCGATCTCAGTGTCTGCTAATCCATCTCTTTCGATCTCGAAATTTTTAATTCATAAACAATTGCTATTTTTCTTTGTCCCATAAGTTAAAAGGAAAAAAAAATGGGAGAGCTGGCCTTCGTTCCCGGATTTTTGACGTTGCCTTATTTCTGAATGCTAGATTTTCATGTGAAATACAGGTGTTAAAAGTTTACAATATGCATTTTATCTAAAATTTCTAGTACTTTCGATCTCAATCCCACACTCATCGTCAGGGAATATTTTTTTTAAATTGCCGTTACATTCATTCCCTGACGTTGGCTGTGCGATTGCAGGCCAAAAGTACGAGGAAATTTAAATAAAATATATATTTTAAACTTGTAACACCTCACATCTCAAGTAAAACGGAGAAATTTTTAAAGTTCATATTGTATAGTTTGGCATATAAAACGTATTTTGTAACTACCGATGACGGTGAAATGGAGTAAATAGGGGGAAGTATACCATTCCCCATCGAATAAAATATTTTATACGAGGCTGACGGCACTACTACTTTGTACAAGGTTGGTGCCGGGGTGTTCGTTGGCATCAGTTAGTATGTATGGGCATCAGTTGGCATCCAGATTTTCAGTATGAGCGAACTCATTGTGCGAAATCTCATGAGTTTAGCTCACTTTCTGTGACGTTAAGTTAAACTTGACTCACTTTTCATAAAAAGAGCTTGAGCTGAACGAAAGCTCAAAAAATCTGTGAGTTTAAGCAAAATTTACAACTTAAACTCAATTTTTTTCATAATTCATAAAAAAAATTCCCAGCTGTTACAACAAGTTTTTCCCATTCAAATTCCATTTAGAGGCCTACATGGACTCAGGACGGGATGAGTCCTATCATCAGTTTTCTAGGCCGTGCCCGGGTCATGCTTTTTCTGCGCCGGTCCGAACCGAACTTATTTCTGGACCTGTGCTGTATTCTTTCTAGAAGTGTCCCGAAATATTCTCGTCCGGTCACAACACTGCATGTATGAAAATTATTGACTCGTGCCTGCTTGACCCGTGCAAAAATCTGTTTAAGGAACAACATTCTTGGGTCAACAATTTTTACGAAAATATACATATATTTTTAAGCTACCATTATTCCGCAAATAAAATTCTCTTTACAGAATATTACATATACATTTGTACGGATGGGGATACAGTACTCTAAAACCTGTTAGTAGAAACTGCGTATGACGAAATCCTGTTTTAAACGGATTTTTTTTTTTTTTTACCGGTGCAAATTAGATATAATAATCCGTTTGAAAAAAACATAATACATTTGCTAAAGACGATGGGCCTTCTAAAAAAGCAACTTAACAAAATCGAAGTTTTTTTCCTCTCCTTTGTGATTCCGGCTCAGATGGTTTTTCTATATAAAATTTTTCAGATTTTCAAGTCTCCGTGTAAAAGTATTAATGGTATTAGTAGTAATTCGGATATTTACATACAAATAGAGATTCATTAAAAAATGAATATAGTTTACAAAAGAATCATTAATTTCGTCAATCTAAATTCTATGACTTGGAGATTTAAAAATTGTTAAAATTCTATACAATAAAATCTTCTAAGACGGAATTGCATAGGGAAGAAGAAAAATCCGTTATAGGCAGATTCCCTTATTAGCAGGTTCATCGTCTGTTGTAAATGCATTATATTCTTTTCACAAGTACTAATATTTTCATTTTACATAGATCAACATTTTTTTAATGAAACACGGGATTCCGTCATAGGCAGGATATTTTTCTCAGGTTTTAACGTACCTTATTTTATTACCAACTGAAAATTTCTGCTTGTTCAGACCTCAAGAAGAATGCAGTCAACTCCCGACTGCAGCCAGAAAAAAAATTGAGTCACGGTCCATCTCAGTCCGAACCTCTCGTAAAAAGTAACTCTCAAAACAAGACCGGACCGAGTGTCAGGAAGGGAAATCGGCTGCGCCCGTACAGACCCGTACATCGAATAACCAAAAGACTAGTTCACAAAATTTTGTAAATTAGGACGCTAAAGTTCTCTTATATTAAAAAAAAAGAAAAAGAAACAAAACGAGTATGAAGTGAACTTTGCTCACTTCCATAGATGAGTTTGAGTTGAGCGGACTTGTGAGAGAAATTTTGAATTTGAACCTGAACTCGACTCATTTTTGAAAAATTGAATTTGAGTTTGCATTAGTTCATTTTTTTTTGTGCGTCCAACACTGGTTGGCATCAATAAAAGCACGTCAAATTGAATTGGCCTAGGCTGAACTTGTTTGGACTAGGACAAACTAGAAGGTTGGCGCCGAGGAGGACTTTGGGATCAATAAAAACTCGCCAAATTGAATTGGCCTAGGACAAACTAGATCGGCCTAGGATAAACTAGTTCAGACCAATGAATAGCAGGCTAAACTAGTTTATCCTATGAGCATTAGGCCAAACTAGTTTGGCCTAGGAAAATCTAGTTTGTCCTACGTGCGTCAGGATAAACTAGTTTGGCCTAGGAAAAACTAGTTTACCCTATGGGCGTTAGGATAAACTAGTTTGGCCTAGGAAAAACTAGTTTATCCTATGGGCTTTAGGATAAACTAGTTTGGCCTAAAATCGGGTTTGGGCGGTAACATATATAAAATTTGGTTTAGTTCAATGCATAACTTCATACGCTTTTCTATGATACAGAAACACACACACGACATACAGGATTTTTGTACAACACGATTTTTGAAATCTTTGATCGCCAAAATGTGTAACTACGTTGAAAACCGGAAGTAAATAATTTAATTATTTTTTTTTATTCAATTATAGTTAGAAGAAAGTAAAAAGTTACCATCCCAAAAGTTTAATAAAGTACCACTAAAAACATTTAAACTTGGCGCTTAAAAAATATAACTAACGTTAAAAATCTACTTTCTATGTTTTCATAGAGTTAATTTTTTTTCAGTCCTCCAGATAGATTTTTTTTTCTGCAGAAAGTATAAAAGTTCTGTGTTTGTGCTATTGCGGGACATTACATACTTTCATGTGCAAAATTTAGTTTTATCTTTAGTGCTATGAAAAACTTGTGAAAAAAGTTTCATTTAGTCTTTTTTTTTAGACAAAAATATCTCAGTTTTATTAAATTAAAATTATTTCTCTTCATCTTTATTATGTGTTAGAATTCTGACATTTTTTTTTTATTTACAGGTATATGTTTTTATTTATGTATATATACACACATAAGCAGGATGTTCTATTATTGTGACTACAGTCTTAGAGGGTTTTTAATAGATATCAAGAGGAACAAATGTTGCAATGGAACACGGTATCGCAAACCAGATACACTGGTCACAAAAATGGAACTTTTGCTCTGCCATAAAACCGAAATTAGTTGTTTCTTATTCCGTTTGTTGTGCAGAGTCCGAATCTAGTTTTAGATTTTATCCAGCACTTCTTCTCTTTAAGATATTTGAATATTTCCATTTATGCAAATTTTGGAATGTTTGTAAAATTACATGCATTTGTCATAAAGGATTATAAGACTGGATTTTGTTGCTTTTAGATATGATTACTGTCCAGTTTACATTATAAAATGTTGTGTCAGAGATTATAGTGACATTACCTTTAAATATTGTGCATAATTTGCATATTTAGATTTTTTTCTAATAAAGGTTTTTTGAATTCCAAATATTTCTCTAATATGATTAGGTTATTTTGTTTCTAAACCAGCTTTTTATACGGATTTTAAATATAGTATCCGTTTTCTTTTCGCGTGTAGCTTTTGAAAAAGGTGAAATTTTATCTTTTGGTGTAAAAAGCCAGAAAAATCCCTTTACGTTACTTTGTGATGTACTTCAGCTAGTTAGGATAGATTCTATGATTTTTACAATTGTTTTCGGAATATACCCATTCGAGATTATGTCTCTGATAGGAATCTGATATGTTTCACATTGTGGACAATGAGGTACACACCCCTAAAAAGCTTTTTATATCAAACTTGTGCAAAAACAGGGCTGTAACTAGCGACTATTTTAAATTCTATCCGTACCCTATTTAAAAAAAAATAAACTTTTTAGTGCATTTCACTTGCACATGTTGTCAAAACATATGTCAATAAATTTTGATTTGAGAAAGTGGTGTAATTGTTTTGAAAATAGTAGCCAATGATTCCCTGCAACACCATTCAAAATTAGAAATTCATTTTACTCAAACACTAGACGTGACATATAAGGATATGGAAATACAGATTTGAAATCAGTATACAAATCTAGTCTAGAAAACACCAACTTAATGTTGTGGCAACTACTGTAAAGTTGAAAGTTATGTAAATCATTGAAAAATATGCAAGTTAGGTTTAATAACTGACAGCCAAATGATAATAATACGCAGGTTGCGAGATTCTTCTGAAACAAATAGACCAGTAACAATTATCTAGAAAAGATAATTCAATCTGACATTTATTGTACCTAAAATGCGCATAACATAGCACAAATACGGTTGCTAAAAATTTTAACCACGGTTACTACTTACTTAGTTTACTTAGTAACCACTGTACACTCCGGGTACACAAAACACTACTCCGGGTACACAAAAAGCTTAAATTTGCATAAACATAAATATGTAAATTTCTTCAAAACTCAACCACACAGAGAAAAACGGAAAGCATATTTAGAAACGCATGAAATTGATGTAGAATCCACAAATTTCATTCATGTGGCTGAACTTTTGTCGTGGAGGGTTATTTAGACCATAATATATCGTGTTCTACGTTAACACAACTTAGGTGACGTTTAAAAACTCAATATAAAATAGAGGTAGTACTATTGAAAACATGATGATACTGTTTAGATCTGCCTTGTTGTAGGTGCAACCGGTCAGTAGACTTTATTTTAGGGTAATTTGGACCCCATTCATTTTTTGAATTATAACCCCCAATTCTATAAAATAGCTTGTTTTCCGTAAAAGGACATGATACCTTCTGAAGCACCAACCTTCGGAGACTTTCGGAGACTTTCTTTTTGTAGACACACCATACTTACTTTTACTTGTTTTATATATTAAAATATAAGGATTACTGCAAAAAATACAGAGTAATGCAAATAATGCTATGGTGTGTAATGGTAAGCGCGGTCAAAAATGAGAAACATCGAGTTCATACTAAAGGTGCGTATAAAGGCAATTTGTAGTACTTTCCTTGATGAGGATATCTAGTAAAAGTTTCATTACAATATACTTAACACTTCTGGAAAGTTATTAACGGATCAGTTCTACACGTTTTTTTTTTCTTATATGTAAAAAAGGTAAACTAAATAATTAGAAAAGTGGGGACAAACTTTATATTGCACCCCTCCTCCCCAACACAAATCGCTGCTACTGAATACAGCTAATGAACTTCATTCCTTTCCGTTTTCGAAAGACCCTCTCTTTTTCCGGCATGGCGGGAAAGACCAGGGACTAATATTCAAAAATCTGGCCTCCCTCGAATTTTGCGGCATGCCGGCTAATGCGGAGGGATACGGTATATAAATGCGTATGTTAACATAATCTCGTACTACTTGTAAATAATAAAATGTTTTATATTTCTAACACTTTAAAGATGGTGCTTGAATTTTTTTTTTTTTTTTTTTTGACAATATTATGTTTTTGTTTTTATTTTTTTTTATAAAAATATGAATAAATTTAATGATCTAGGAGCACAAAGTGTTTCGTTATACACTATTTTCCCCTGTATATTTCATATTTTATGAATACAGAAAAGAAAAATAATGATAGCACTTAATTTTGCTAGAAATTCAATAAGTCTAATATTGCATGGCAAAACATATAATTTCGGTCTGGCATATGGGACGGATGATAAATGCTATAAAATATATTTTTCATTAGAGCTGTTGTTAGATACTTTATAGTGCTGATATTTAATACATAATTTGAAAAATAGAGGAAAGTCGAATAAAACCGTATAGTCGAGTGAAACCCGATATCTTCCGACTCAAATTCTTCCGACTCTAATCTCTGTAGCAGGTAACGAGTGAACTATTTAGCGTTATGCATGAAGCCGAGGCGGTCATTATGTTACCTGCACATATGTATCTGTGTAATTTCTGATTTATGCGTAATATACTTACTATGAATTTATTTCCCACAATGAAACAATTTCTAGCGTTAAAAATGTCATTTTTCTGACTTTCTTTCATATTCGTGAAATCAATTGATAAAATTATATAACATATTTCGCGGGATATACAACGAATATTCATTAACATTTTTTGTTAAGGAGGAAAATACATATTTTTGTAATGTAATACCAATTTAATCATTTTCTAAATTCATTATTAAATAGAAGATAACTTTAACTTTCCACAGATCTGTGCTATTTTTTATTAATATATTCTCACATAATTGATCTTTCCTTTAAAAAAAAAGTCTGTTTTTATTTAATGTATAACAGAGTTTTGAAAATAAAAACAATAAAATATTTTCGGAATGGTTATCATTTCTTCGATTTCAATCTTTACGAATGCATAAACATTATTTAATAAACTGAATTCTTTGTACACAACTAATTAGGCGACAGGTCTAAATAAAATGCGTACATTTATATTTAGCTTATTTACATGCATATCTATTTACAGAAGAATTATTTTGCTGGGGTAAATGGACCCACGAGGTAACTGGGATATAGGTTGTTTTATTAAAAGATCGTTGATGTATTTTAAGTTTTAACTTTTGTCAATCCCCCATCTCTACTGCTTAAAACAACGTGTGTCAACTCAATTATAACTCTATCTTTGCTGTGATAGGTTGCCTAAATTTTAGGTTTCTTAAAAAAAAAAAAAATACAACGTCGATTTGGTTAAAATTAATCGGCCTTTCATTAAAATACGGTAAGTACTTTTATCAAACAATCATTTTTTAAAAAGATTAGACAACTAAATACATTAATACCATTATATATTTATGCATTTTAATTTCATGTTTTAAATGTAAGGCCGGTGTTCCAGTTATCCCTTAAATTTTTCATGAATGGTGTAACTGGGACATGTATTAGGGGTAACTGGAACATATGGGATCCAGCTACCCCAGCAGTTATAAATATGTTTTTGATTATCTCTTGCCACAAATCTTAATTTATCCTTTTTTTTTTGCTTGTAGTAAAAAAAATTACATAATAACTTATTAAATCTACTTAATGAAATTTTTTAAAAGCATGTTGGGGGTATCAAACCAAATTTTTTAAGTATGAGAGCATAGCTCGAAACTTTAGCATACAGATGTAGAGGCGTGCACAAGGCAAAGTGAGATTATCAGAAAACTATCGAAACGAATTAAAAATAGCTCTGTTCGATATAGCAATATGGTTACATTCTCCGCAGGTTTATAGGACATATCAATGGTTCACTGTGGTAAATAAAAAGAGAACGAGATACATAAGTTCTTAAGTAGCCGTTTGTTCATAGATTTAAATTAGTTATTTTTTCCCTTAAAATACTCATGTAACTTTTATACTTATTACCTATCTTAAAGTACATAAGAACTTACGTAAGTTTTATGTTTTTGTACATATAAATCTAATATTTTCACGTTTAGTGCCTTTTTAGACACATTGACAGCAAAGCCTTCCCTTACAACGCTCTTTAGTTGATATATAATTTATATGATCTGCCTGGTTTAAAACTTTTTAAGTTGCTTACACTTTTTGAAACAGGATATGATACGCCATGTAAAAAAATAATAAACACGTATGAAACATAGACCCTCCTTGTCCAGTTGCCTGACTTAATGGGGCAACTGAACTCATGAGAAAAGAAAGATGAATTATATATATATTATTTATTTTTAGTTATTAAAATAAGTTTTTGAACATTTCTGTCTGATAGAAGGAACCTAACTGAACACATTTACAAAATTTCAGACTTTAATTCAAATGAATATTAGCATTTGGAAGATGAATTGCGGGAATCGCCAGAGACGCATTATAAAATCATGGCCCAGTTGCCCCACGTACCCCTACAACTAATAGTGTATCATCTTAAATGCTTCAGCTTTTTCGAATCTCTTTCCATTTTAACCAGATATTCTGGACCGTCTCATAACACGTCTAACTTCCAACGTCTTTCTACCACTTCTCCCGCGAAAAATATCATCGTCTGTCTCTACGACGGGCAGCTGTGACGTCATCAAGACAAGGCAATATCGCAATGATGCGTAACAGTTGATCTGCGCAGTAGGAAAAAAATCAAACGGATGAAGTCGCTTTCATAGAGAAGAGATAGGGGTGGAGAGTGCTTTGGTAATCCTAAAGTGGACAAACATAATAGTCACGTGTTTATAATAGTCACGTGAATTTTACCTCCAAGGGCTAGCATATGTTTGCGAAAGGAAAATAAACAAATTGCCGTATCGTTAAATTAAAGTGAGAATCTTCTTTTACTAATTTAAAACAGATTTTAAGTAGCTTTGTTTTACTTCGTTTATATTTTTGCACTACTTCACATGCATAATGTGAAGTAGTGCTGAGTATTTTTATATGTTTTTTTTTTTTTTTTTTTTTTTTTTTTTTTTTTTTTTTTTTTTTTTTTTTCACGACCGACAACTATTTTTAAATTGCCAAGCATGCGATAACGAGCGAAATCTGGAAAACTTTACATGAGTACAGCCGGTCATGTTGATGCCGCTTTTCAACAGAATTCACTACGGAAAGCACACTCCACCCCTAATTCTACTCTATGGTCACATTAATAGGTGGGCACTGAAAAGGAAAGCATGTAAGAAGTTGATGGCGTTGCAATCCGGAGACACTTACTACATCGGAAGGAACGCAAGCAGCCTTTTGGAAGCTATTAAAGGCATTTGGCATGCTAAAAATTCATTCTTACGTTATTAAAAATATATACATCTTGTCAGAGCGTAATACAATATTTCATGTTATTTTACCTTAGAGTAAAATATGTTCGGCTCAAATTGTATTAAATTCTAAGATTTTAGAGTTCATAAAAACAAGCAATAAAAGTATTTTAAGTCACCGACAATATATATATATATATATATATATATTTATTTACTACACATGTCATTCTTTTGTTATTTACAAATTGGAAAACATAAATGGAACTATAGTTTAATTTCACTATTACGAAATGCATACATTGCATTTTAGTTTCATTTTGTTAATATATGTTTGTTTTTTCAGTGTACATATTGAATGCACTTACGAAAAAAAACTAGAAAAAAAAAGAATCTAGAGGGTCGTAGACATATAGTTCCAATTACAAAAAAGATTCAAATGAGGTAAATATTCATGCTGACGAATTATTTAAAGTAACAAAATCAATTTTATACAAATTGCGAAATCTAACTTTTCATACAGTCCCCAAAGTTCCTATAGTTATATTTAGTAAAAGTTTACACATATCATAAGACATATAACACAAAAAGTTTGACATCTGTACTGCAAAAATTGAGACAGTTATTAAATTTCAAAGTTTGAGATTTTTGCACATGATTTTGTCTTTCATTGAGGGATCAGTTAAAAGATGAATTAAAGTAATTCGAGATCAAAATCAGTGTGCTATGTCCTTTTTACGGCGAAACCACCTTTAGTCGGTATAGCCAAATCGGAGTACCGCCAAAAAGGGTTATTTCACTGAAACTTTGAGATGACTTTTAGGGGTCGTATAGAAAGCGAAGATATGAAATATTGAAAATAAACTGAAAAATAAATATTGATTTATTATAACATCAGAAAACGGTCTGGTATAAAAAATGAATACAAAAATCGCCGGAATCTACTAGAGATACTGCTCAAAGGGTTCTCCACTGGCGGCAATGCACAATTGAATGCCTGACAGTACTGAGTCCTGGACACGTTAGAGAATAGCAGGTGTGCAAACTGTGAGAGAATCAAAAGCATGATGCGACCTGGAAAGCTTCACATCACCCGGACAGTACGACACGTGTGGTGTGGTATATGGAGAACCTAGACTGTTGCAACCATCTTCTATGATGGGACTTTAACGGGCGATCGTTACCTGCGTCTGCTACAAAACACGGTTCGTGTCTGGTATGAAGAACTGCCTCTCCGACATGCATGCCGGATGTGCTTTTAACATGACGGAGCCTCTTCGCATAAAACTTTAAATGTCCGGGCGTACTGGCTACCGAATTCGGTCAACAAATTCTTGGAAATGGTGATCCACGAGAGTGGCCACCGCGTTCACCGGGCTTGACTCCCATGGACTTCTACCTCTGGGATTACATCAAGGCATAAGTCTTTGTGACTGAGACTACTTTTATAGTTTATCTGAAGCAGCGCATCATCCTTGATTGTCGCACAGTTTGATTGTCACACAGTACCGTCACACATTCCATTGTGCATTGCCACCAATGGAGAACACTTTGAGCAGTATCTCTAGTAGTTTCCGGTATTTTATGTACTCATTTTTGAAGTGAAAACTTCTTTAGGCGCGTTGAGCTTTTTTTGAGATGGAGAAAAACCACTGATTTGGAGACACTGTTACGTAACCGACATGCTAGCATTTTGGCACATAGATACTAGCGCGTCAATCGGTGAATGACAAGAACGTTTCTCCCTTCAACTCAATCCGCAAAAGAAGAACGAAGCTAAAACTCACTTTTTCTCCCGGCGTTCACACAGGAACACACACAAAATTTACATTTTCGTTGCAGTACGCTGTTGTGCTTATTGTTAAATACAAATACTTGACACTTTCATTATTGAAGTGAAAGCTTCTTTGGGTGCGTTTGGCATTTTTTTGAGATGGGAAAAACCATTGAACTCTTGATACTGTTATTGTAACCGACACCTCTGTATATAAGTATGTACATGTATTGTGCATAGTTCGGTATGAGGAGGGCGGGCAATTAATTGTTATTGATTGCTTAATCAATAACAACAATTTACAGACAAGCGCGCCGCATGCTTGCCTGTGCGCTATTGGTTCCCGAAATACACGTACAAGAGTTAGAAAAAGGAAATCTCATCAAAAACATCTCATGTAAAAATTAGCCAAGTCTCGTGACTCTTGCTAAAATAAAACTACCTTGCTCTAGCAAAATAAAATTATCTTTATTCAACAGTTGTTATTTATGTCAATAGTTGGCGGCAAAAGTGATCAAATATCGGGTAAGTTTAGCAGAAAAACTCTCTTGTTTTTAAAATTCGTGTTATGTTTGCGTTATGGTGTATGTCTATGGTGTATGTTATTGTATAATAAGGAATAAAAAAACACTACATTTAAAAGTATTTCTTGCACAATAAAACATTTCCTGACGATTAAAAAACACACACGTAATTGTTGTAGTTTTCACTTCTATTGGCTCTCCCGGAGTGCCACTGTTTTTTTTTTTTTATAGTAGACAGTTTTCTGATATTATAATAAACTGATATTTATTTTTCTGTTCAATTTCAATATTTCATTCTTCACTTTGTTTACGACCCCTAAAAGTTAGCTAACATTTTTAGATTAAATAAACCTCTTTGGTGATACTGCGATTCGGCGATACCGACTAAAGGTGGTTTTGCCCTAAAAAGGACATAGCACCCTGATTTTGATCTCGAATTACTTTAATTTGTCTTTTAACTGATCCCTCAATGAAAGACAAAATCATGTGCAAAAAAACGAAAAGTTTGAAATTTAATAACTGTGACAATTTTTGTAGTACAGATGTGAAACATTTTGTTATGATATGAGTAAACTTTTACAAAATATAACTATAGGGACTGGGGGACCGTATAAAAAGTTAGATTTCGTAATTTTTGTAAAATTGATTTTTTACTTAAAATAATGTCACAGGATGAATATTTACATCATTTGAAACGTTTTTGTAATTGGAATTATATGCATACGACCAACGGTTGAGAAATTAAAGGTCGGCGATAGATATCATATTGCACCCTTTATATTATCACTATAGACAAATTTTCTTCTGATACTTTACCATTCTCCTAATAGTCTCTTACATACGTTAAATACAAATAATATAAATAAATTGCTATTAATAAGCCTTATAAGGAAAGAAATCCGAAATATGTTTCTTAATACCGTGTCTAAGAACAAATATCGCAAACATGTAAAGTTCAATAACAATTGTAGTAACAATATGTAAAAACATATATGTTTTTTTCCATTAAACAAATATTTACAAAAGCTTTCTTCAAAACTGGTACGTAAAAGAAATTCAAAACGGACAGCGATGTATTTGCATAAGTAAATTCAATCGTAGATTCTGACATAGAAAACCTTTTAAAATGGGAGTTCAATCGACTAAAGTATATAGTCTGCAAATAAAGATCCTCCTTCGGCATAAGCAAATCCACATTTATTTATATTTTAAACGAATTGGTCTTACAAAAATTCCCCTTTTCATGAAAAAATTCGTACTATTTGTACGATAAATGGTTTTTTCAATATTTTGCATAATTTATGTATTTAGTCTTATTTATTTTTCGTGAGTTAATATTTTTATGCTTGGATTTCTATGTAATTTTCGTATTTCTACCGATAAAAAACATTGTTGGTCTATCAATAATTTTCTCATTTCATATATGTTGCTATTATTTTTTAAGTACTCAAGGTAGAATACAGTAATCCCTTAACATTCGTGAGGGTTAGGTTCACAGAAACCTCCGCGAATGTCCAAATCGCGAATTGAGACTATCTTCCCCGTGCATAAAAGGGGGGTTAGGTTTTATAAATTTTTAAATGGAAAAGATCAATTGAAACTTAAAAATTTAATTAATAAGAATTAAAAAGTACATGCTGTAAATAAATTTGAATAATTATAAACATACTGTGCAAAGTTTAGTTGCTAGTTGATGGCTGAAAAAAATTATTGATATACGATTGTTTGGAAGAACAGATCTTTTGTTAATGAATTCTAATGTAAGGAAAAGTCGCGGTCTGGATTTCTCTTTTAAATTTAAGACTCCTCACCAACTAAGAATCGCGTTGTATTGCTGTCTTAACAAGTTGTTCTTGAAACTTTAAAATTATCCATAGAATATTTGCATGAAAAAATTCTTTTACAATAAAAATTTTGAATATTAGAAAATGTAGGATTTTTTTTTTTTCTTTAGCATTGTCATGTTTGGGTATCTCGGGATTGTTCAAGTATATTTTGCCTGAATACAAGAGTTGAAATTCTCGGTAATAAAATTAGAAAGGTGTAAATATATTTTATGAAGTATAACAGATTACAAAGGACACCATTTCTGGATCCGTTCAGTTCCAACTTAAAAATATCCTGTATTTAGTTAACTATTTCCATTTTATTGATAAAGATATTTAATAAACTAAAAACATTTTATTGCACAGAAGGAACATGACTGATATTATCTATGTTCA
The DNA here is from genome assembly GCA_963932465.1 of Maratus speciosus. Classification (NCBI taxonomy): domain Eukaryota; kingdom Metazoa; phylum Arthropoda; class Arachnida; order Araneae; family Salticidae; genus Maratus; species Maratus speciosus. The sequence goes on from OZ010789.1 coordinate 195,302,096, forward strand.
AAATTATATTTTTATAAAATTCTTAAGTAATCTTATATTAAAAACATAAATGCAAAAGTTAAATACACATAAAAAACTCATATTAAATAACCATGCTTGGGGACGATGGAACTTGAAAATCAATTTTTTTTTTATATTTTGTAAATTTCACATTAAATATTATTGAAGGGTACACCATATGCATTAAGGCATACATTTATCACAAAAAAAAAAAAAAAAAAAAAAAAAAAATGAAAAAAAAAAAAGAAGGAATTTTTCATATTACTATTTTAGAACTATTTAAAATGCCGAATGTGTATTCCATACCTATGAAAATACCCAATATGTTTTATACAAGTTTGGTTTATATATAAATAAAACTATGCGGCGAATATTATATATTTGAATATAAAGGTAAGAAAAAAATATATTTTCTAATTTTTTTTTTATTTTTGAGGCTCACAATTTAAAATATTTTACAAAATATTTTTTGCTCTTACCTTTATATTCAAATATATAAATTTCGATGCACAATTTTATTTATATAGATAAATCAAACTTGTATAAAAAATATTGGGGATTTTCATTGATATGGAATGCCCATGGGGCATTTTGAAAAAGTTCTAAAATATTACGGAAAAAATCCTTTTTTTAGAAAAAAAAATTCTTTTTGTGATAAATGTATGCTATAAAACATATAATGTACCTTTGAGTAATATGTAAAGTGAATTTTACAAAAAAAAATATTTTAATGGTCTCTCATCCTTTTAAATCCATATCGTAAAAACATAATTCATAAGTAACACATTTTTTTCTTGATATAATTTACTACATTTAAAATACGTGATATAATCCATCTTTCAGATATCAGGCAAAATAGAATATTCCCTTAAGCAAAATATTTCAGAACATGTGAGAAGAAAATTTATCATTTTCATCATTTATTGTCAGCTGTATCACCAATACTCAGTCCAGGCTTTATTGGTAAAATTCTTAAAAAAGCAATTTTTACCTAAAAAGTAATGAAGTTTCTTTAAAAAAAAATTGAGTTGTTAAATTTTAATCCACTAGGGAGAGATCCGGAATGTTCTTGGAATGAAAAAATTCTACTTAATGGTTCCGGATATACAATACGTGATTTATCTTTAGACAAGCAAACATATTTCTTTAAGCACGTTCTCTAAGCTAATATACAAGATTGAAAATGTTATATAACAGCTTATATATTTAGTTTTATTACTAATCTGCACTATATACTTTCACAAATTGAACTTAGTAAGCATTTAATCTGAGTTTTATCATTATATATATACATTAATGTAAATTAATATACAGGGTGTCCTGGCTAAATGTATTAAAAAATTATGGCTTATTTTTACGGAACTACCCTTTAGAATGAAAAAAAAGTATATTTAGATAGAAAGAGCATCTCGCTAAGTATTAATATCAATAGATTTCAATGTGTGGATATGTTAGATTGGGATGTTTGCCAGCCGTGCATGGGTATAGTATTCGACAATTGGCACAAAGGCGAAAAACCTATTCCATGGGTTTCATTAGTAATGATGTGGGTGCCACAGCAAAAGGAGCAGTGCGTGCTTTAGTTAACGGAATTTAAATATGTGACGCATGTTCAACGACGGGTGCATACACAATGAAATTTTTAAAATCCATCTACCTATGGAATAGGCAGAGAAGTGGGGGAGACGGAACTTTGGTATCTGAAACTGGCAAACATCCAAATTTAAAATCTCAACACATTAACATTTACTGATATTAAAACGTGCGTGCTTTGGTTAACGGAATTTAAATTTGTGACGCGTGTTCAGCAACGGGTGCATACACAATGAAATGTTCAAAATCCATCTACCAATCGAATAGGCAAAGAAGTTGGGGAGACGGAGCTTTGGTATCTGAAACTAGCAAACATCCACATTTAAGATCTGAACACATTACTGATCTTAAAACTTGGTGAGATTGTCTTTCTTTATAAATAATTCTTTGTTTGATTCTAACGAGTTGTTCTGCAAAAATAAGCCATCACTTTTGGATAATTTTAGCCCGGACACCCCGTATATGTAATGATTAAAAAATATTGTAAAGGTAATTAACTTTATTTGATGGACTTCACATTTTAATGAAGCTATTTATTCTTTGTTATTCTTATCTGTGTAGTGGCTTTTTTATGTGATATTCGTATATTTCAGTTATCATGTAAGTATTTTTGTATTTCTTGATTCGATATTTTTTAACCAAGTATCAAAATAAAATTTTGTAATGAAAAGTTAAAAATTGTTTAATATAAAACTAAACCTATAATGATAAAGGAAGAAAATTGTATGTGTATGTTTGTGAGAACGTGTCTGTCTGTAGAAGATGTTCTAAAGAGACCGCTGCAATGAAAGCTACAAAATTTGGTAGGAAGGTAACTACATGTATGTCGTTTCGCGCCTCGAAACCCGATTTTTAATTTTGTATTAGATTGTTTTTTATTTAAATTGTAATTAATTGTATTATTTATTAATACATACTATTTTACTACACTTTTAATTAAATTTATATATATATATATATATATATATATATATTTACATTTTGAGGCAATTATTTCATATTAGAAAAAGGATGACGGTTTCATTCTTCCAACCGAATACAATAAACATTTTAACCTTTTCAATAGTTTGATCGGAATTCTTTCAGCGACTTTTTGAATGTTTGGCGAAATGCTTTATGCAGTTTAAATTTTTTTTCGCATTTTGCAGCAATTTTTTGACATTGATAAAAGAAATTTGGTTTCCAACTTTTAGTCTAATGTGGTAAATTTCGACCTCTGTGATTTTTTTTTATTTCAGAGATTTTCAATGCTATAATCCATCCAATTTTAAGCGATTTTTGGAGATTTTTTGCTTTTCACGTCGATTTGTTTTGTCATTTCTGAAAGAATGCAGATTACAATGTTTCACCCTATAGTATAGGGTAATTCTGGGATAGACGGCCATAGAGGAGAGTTGGTCAGTCTAAATATTTCAAAAATGATATCATATAATGCAGCGTAGACTTTATTTTTTATAAATAGTTCAACGCGTTCATTCAGTGCGACGTGCAGCCGTGTTTTTCAATTATAAAAATTAAGTCTAAGTTTAATGTTTATTTCACTTAGTTGTTGGATATTTTTTGGAGTTAGGTATTTGAACGTTTTGCAGTACGTTCCACTACATTTCTAGCATACAATTTCAGTACAATACATTTCTTTTTACTATAAGGACTTTTAACGCACGTATATAATCCAATATTTGCTTTTAAGTCTAAAACAAAGACTTACAATGGCGGAATGGTGCTTTAAATTGGATGACAATCTGTCCAGCAATTTTAGGATAGATGACCACATCAAATCGAGAAGAGATGGCCATTTACAATCAATATTTCAAAATTATACAGAGTGACATTTTTAACTAAATATATTTATTTTTGAAATAATTATATAATTTTTATTTTTATAATTATATTAATTGACATAATTATTTAAATTTTAACTAATATAAATATTTCAATAACAATAATGTAATAGAATCTAACGATGCATTATTGTTTCTTCAAATATATTAAAAAACTTCGAAAACATTCATCCCAGAAACAGACAAAGTTTATAAATAAACTTAAAACTGCGAAAAAGGCTAAAATAAACGCGAGAAAAAACAAAGACACGACATTTCCAGCAGTGAAGAAGATGAATTCATTTGAAATTATTAAATTCTACAGAGTCCGAGAGAATAGAATTGCACGAGGATCACTGTGTTGGTTGTGGAGAATAATATAATACCACAACCAAAGAAGACGACTGTATACAATGCATAAAGTGCCAGAAGTGGTTCCATGAATCGTGTACAAACTATCAAGATATTTGCCGAATATGTGGAAAAATTTTACGAAACGTGAAGGATTGAAGTTATATTTCAAAAATTTTATTCAAATTTTGTTCACTAATTTTTATGATATAATTGCATCTTTAAAAATTTCTATGTGTTTTTCAAGATTAACTACATGAAATGTGCTATTTTTTGCTATTTTAACTTCATTTTTTCTCTCTTGTATTGAATGGCCATCTCTCCAGAGCTTGAAAGAGAGATGGTCATCTGCCATTTTAATTTCAATTGTTTCCCACTTTTTGTTCTCGATGTTTAATTATATTTTTGTCCAAAATATGATGAGGATATCTATAAGAATTTCAATTATGCATAAATATTTATTGTATTTACATTCTAAGAATTCCTATTCTTATCTTTAAAAGCTATAATCATCTATCTAGAGTTACCCTAGTAATTTTAGTCCTCTGTGAATTTTCAATATTAAGCGATCACTGGGGAACAGACATTTTGTTGACTTAGATCTGGCACTTGTTTTTGGTTAATTATTGGCATCTAAATCCGAAAATGACAATCAGTTTTTTTTCGATCACTCCAACATTTTAAGCTACAGGATACCCCCAAAATCATACTTAATGTGGATACAAAGGAAAACAAATTACCATGTATTATTCATACAACGGCTGTATATACTTACTATACACTACATTGTGTTCATACAAGCTGTAAAATCCTTTTACAAAACGAAAAAAGTATATATTAATGTAAAATCTTTTCACTTGTTTCCTGGAGTGTTCTATTTGTGAACAAAATTGCTTGCTGCTCCAACAATAGCAATCATTAATTTAAGCTGTAGAGAAAAGAAATTAGCGTAGAGTGGTCACATTAATGTAAGCTGTAGAGAAAAGACTTGATGTGATAGAAGAAAACTAGTTGCAGTTTTGAAATCAGCACGCTTTTCTGACTTAAAAACAGCTGAAAAAATAGAAGTCAACAGAAATTGAGTTAAAAATTGTTTCCCAGTGTTATTAATGTGATTTTCCATGCGATTTTTAGTGTTTTTTGCGTCCCACGTCTATGTCTTGAAATTAGGAAAGGAAATTTTATCTTAATATAGTAAATTTTGACATCCGCAATTTTTGAATTTTTGCGATTTTCACTATGAAATTTCGCATTTTTTCTCAGTTCTATTGCAATTTCTCGACATTGGTAAAAGGTATATGGTTTAAAAATTTAGCTTAATGTAGTGAATTTTGACCATTTCAATTTTCGAACTTTAGGGATTTTTAATGCGAAATTCAATGTAATTTTTAGTGACTTTTAAAACATTTTTCTTTCCACATCGGCTTTATGAAAGAATTCCGATTACATTTTTTTACGAATTTTTGTAAATTTTTAACACCATCAATTTTTGAATATTGAGCGATTTTAATAATATTTTTAATGCGACTTTAAATGAGATTTTTAGCGTGTTTAAGAGTCCAGTGGCTATTTTTTGACATTCGTAAAATATTTTTTTTTCAAACATTTAGCCTAATATAGAAATTTATTTTCTCTAATACTATTTAATTTTAGCAATTTTTTATGTGAATTTCAATGCAATTATTAACGAATCTTCGAGTTCTGAGGCAATTTTTGGATATTTTAAAAAATAATTCAGTTTCAAATAAAGCCTAATATGGTAAATTTTGTCCTCTACAATTTTGAATTTTAGCATTTTTTTATGGAATTGTCAATGTGTTTTTTAGTAGTTTATAGAGATTTTTGGTGCTGCGCGTGCACTTTTTGTTTTTCATGAAACCTTTCTAATTACAATCTGTTACATCATTATAACAACTTTCTATAAAAACAATCATTCCATATTTAGCAATTGTTTGAGTTCCCTGGCGATTGTTAGACATTCGGAAACGGAATTTGGTTTTAAACTTTTAGCCTAATACAGTAAATTTTAATACAAAATTTCGAATTTGCGGCGATATTTGACATTTGTAAGAGGATTTATCTTTCAAACTTTTAGTTCTAATATGAATTTTGTTTCAAACGTTTGCTCTATTATTGTAAACTTTCTCTTCCGCGATTTTTAATGCGATTCTCAAAAAATTTTCTTTCAAGTTCAAAAGTGATTTTTTGGAATTTCGGAGCTTTCAAACTTTCAGTCTACTATAATAAATTCTCCTCGATGCGATTTTTGATTTTTCACGTCTTTTTATTGCGATTTTTACTGATTTTCCGCGTTTCACTGTAATTCTGTAAAATTTGTAATCTGAATTAAATTTTAAACTTTTAAACTAATAGAGTAAACCTTTTCCTTCGTGATTTTTTATGTTTTTGTAATTTTTACTTTTTTAAAGACCCGCGGGGATTTTTTGAATATCAATTTTTTCATCTAATGTACCGTAAACGTGGACAACTTTGCAACCTTTTATTTCTACGTATCCTTAATTTACTCACTATGTTCATTAATGCTTCAACATCGTCTTAAATCATTTGTCTTGATCCTAGTTTAAGAATATGTGGTAAATTGGTATCTTCAGTAAATATTTATATTTTTTGCGCATAAAACCGTGTTGACAAAGTTACTTGGAAAACAGGGGAATTTTGCCAACTGTCTAAAAACCAGTGAAAAACACAAGGAAATCTAATATTATAATTCAAATAATGTATTTAGGTCATGACATATACATTTCAATAAAAAGGAAAATAAATAGAACAGCAGTTAGGAGAAAATTTAAACATTCTTGCTAGAAAACGAAATGTATTCTGTATTTTCTATGTAAGGAGGTTCAACAACGTACACAACATCGACCACATTCACAGAAGCTTTATCGGAAACACTAGCAAAATGGAAAGTTCACCCATTGCCTTTTGTTTAAGGTATGATACCTCAAATTCCCCAAGTCCGTAATAACGGGTGAATTTTGAAACACAATGTTTCACACTATTTTTCGCCAAGAAATGAACAATCACAAACATCGCTAACCTTAAATGGTATGATGTACTTACCATGTTGTTCTAACTTGATGTCTTCCATCATTGATAATTGATCATCGACATGATATGAATTCCATCAAAAATATCTGTTTGGGATCATTTATTTATTCTAAAAGTGGTATCGCGTGTTCTATTTATAGGGAAGGTTTTTATCGCTCCTTTTTTGTTCGCACTTGAAATATAGCTCTACACGTATTCGGGCTGTCAATCGGTAATCAATCTATGTGCAGTGCAGTGAAAAACACTCCGTTTACAGATATAAAATACAAAAACATGGCTCAGAAGATCAGATTTTCGTGTCACCAGTTGATTTCAAAACTCATGCCTGTCGTCTGGAAGTCATTCTTTTAAGTACATAATTTTACACATAGATAACGATGATTTAACTACTAAAGTTTAAGTAATAAAAATGTCGGAATAATTTATGGAGCTGTGGCGAATGTGTTAATTTTGTATTCTATTCAACTGTCTAATAAACATGCTTTCGATACGAATAAATCTGCTCCCTTACTATTGGGAAAACACAATAATTTTATATCCTGTGTTAAACGGTTAACATCGATTGTAGATGTATAGCTCTAGTATATATAATAGAGTTGTTATTTTTTATATAATTGGTATAATATATATACATATATAAGCTCAAAAAAGGTCAAAAATATATTCTAAAATTTAAGCATAAAGATAGTAATATGTATTGGATTATTTTGAACAATTATGAGACCAGAAATGAATTAATTAAAAAGATATACAGAGTATCCAGACATATGATTTTGAGAATCTTTTGACAAATATTCCTATTCCAGGTTTGAATGATGTCCTTCTAAAAATTGTCAATTTAATTATAACTGATACTGATTTAGATTTTAATTTATTTAAATAATTATCCAAATTTTTTTATATAACAACTATGTTTATACAGGTTCAAATCTTTATTTACATAATAATGGAATAGGAATGGAAACAAGTTATTCTTCAACGGCAGCTAACTTTTTTTTTTATGAATTGCAATTTTGTAGCGTCAATAACGATGTTAATTATCTGGCTTTCAGATATATCGACGAATTAATAATTTTGCACTGTGGTCGCGATTTTTTGGGGATATCATGTAACATTTATCCCGGTATGCATGTCTTAAAAAAAAAAGCAAATGAAAATAATTGTGCTGCTGATTATCTTGATTTGAAAATAAACATTTCAAATGGTATACACATTTCAATCCAAAATAAATGGGATAACATTCATTTTGAAATTAACCAATTAGTTAATTGGAGTTCAAGTATCCATAAACGCGTTTACGTCAACATTATAATCGGTCAGATTTTTTGCTACTATAGACTCTGTTCGAATAAAAATTTATTTCGTAAAGAACTTTTTAATTTAATCAGCATTTTGTATTATAAAAATAACATACCTTTGAATTTCATTAATAGATATACTAGTTTTACAGACAGCCTTCATTTTTAAGTAGTTTCTATGCGATTGACACTTAAAGCCTTTTTTGGACGGTTTTACAAGGATGTCTGTAATTGTGTGGCAACAGACATGAAATGAGCATGGACTGATTATCAATCACTGGAAGTTGGTTATTGTTTTTTGTGGCTGTGTGGCTCGGATTTGGGTAAATTAATTTTATTGCTGTTTCTGTGTACATTACACATACGTTTTGAACAATTTGTATCTTCGAAATGTACTGTTTATTGTGGCGTCGGGTCTTGTGGGGGAGTGTTCGCAATATGCTTTCAATTGTTTTTATGCAGTTGATTTATGTTTTGCGACACTCTGGCCGAAACCCACCACCAGTACTCAATAATAGTTGCTGTGAATTGTAATTAGTGTGAAACACTGTTGTGCTTTTTAAAATGCCAGCTGCTGATGAGGTCACAGCTTTTTCGTTGTTTTTTCTTGGTTTTTTTTCTTGTCCAGGTTATATCTGATGAAATTTCTTATATGTTTGTTTGGTTATTCTTATTTTAATTATGGTGCAAGATTCTGGGTCTAACGAGTGCTTTTAATACATAATATGCTATACACACACACACACGTGTATATATATAAATTTGAAACTATGCGGTAACTCTTTCAAATGTAGGCACTAAACCCAGTTCTTAAAAAATGTAATACAGTATAATTAAATTTCGGAGCAAGATGTATTCTGCTGCATCTGTATTATTTGAAAATGATTTTGATAATGATGATAAATATTTTACAACTTTGAATTTAATTAAATTTAGGAGCATGCGTACATAATTCATGTATTGTTTGATTATATATCAGTGTTGCTAGATTGGGGACTTTTTTGTCCCCAGATTGTTGATTGTCACCGCTTTTTTTTAATAGCAATACTCGCCCTATTTAAAAATAGACTAAAAATTCTGAAAAATAAGCGAATAATTCTATTTTAAAAAAGTGGTGACAGTCAAATAATGTGAATTAAAAAAAAATCCCCAGTCTGGCAACACTGTTATATATATGTGTGTGTGTGTGTGTGTTTGTGTGTTTGTTTCTTTCATATACAGAAATTTGGAATATTTTACTTTGCAAAAATCTTTTCATGTTTGTAAAAGCAATCATACATATCAGAAACATGTTATCTAATATTCTCATTTCTCCTATATCAATACGTTAAAAAAGTAACTTCTATGTATATTTACAAAACAACACTTTGATTTGTCTCAATATAATCCAGTTTATTTTTTGAATCTACGATTCGATTAATGTTAAATTTAGAGTTCGATTTTTCGATTAATGGATGAAATTTTTTGTATGAACGTTCAAGAGCTACGTCTAAATCTTCGTATTTATTTAAAATAATCTTTAAGATCTAATCTTAAATTTTGCATGATTTTTATTTGCTTCGTTAATTTTTCTTTTCTACCATATCCCGAGATTTAACTTTATGTTTGAACTTTTGAAACGCAATTATTTACATAAGGCACGTTTAATATACGCCATTAAAAAAAAAACTAGACGCATCTTTTACATTATTAATTATTATTGGAAAATGCAAAAATCCTTGTTTTCCATAAGAGAAACGCTAATTTGGTAATAAGTGATAATTACTGAATTTAAACGAATACATTTTTTTTCGAAACACTCATATGCTATGCAATATGTAGCTTCATTATATGCGTTTTTTTTAATTCTTTACAAAATTCTTAAGCAGTAATTAAATTTTTGCAGCTAACTTATTAAAGTTAATTTAACGTAATTTGAATGTTATTTACATTTGACTGAATATTAAGAAAAATAACGGTATAAAATAAACTAAGGATTAAAATTATTGTAATAGAATCTATTGTAAATGATAAAAATATATTAATTCTAAAATTAACAAAAAACTGATCCATTAATCTTGATAAAACTATATCATACGCTGTTAGATAATTTTTGACTTTTATCTCTGATATTTAGTTCATGCTTTTGAAATTTATTAATAATATTTATTCCTTTTGTTGTGAATTACAATTATGTAGTTGTAGCAGTTGTTTCAGAATTACGAGTATCGTAAACTTCTAATTATAACTAGGAAATAATAGAGATATCCGGGAAAAAACATCGTCTGCATATTAATTTATTCTAATTGTTATAAATTACAGCTATCGAAGTTGATTTGTTTTCTTTTCAGGGAAATGAAGATTGAAGTAACCCACAGTACGGAGAAAATAGAGGCTGTCCACACCACCTCGTACAGTGCCCGGCAAATACACAAAGAAATGTTTGCGGCTTATGGAAGCGATAATTCATCACATGACACTGCTGTTAGATATAAACAAATTTTTTAACTGGCCTCATGTACCAGAGTATCCACGGAGTGGAAGAAAAAATTGAAGAAATTGAGGAAAAGACGGTAGGATAACTATTCAAATGATCATCTTAATTACGGCAGTGTTTGGTAGAAGCCCTGCACTTTTCAAAGGTCTGAGTACGCTGATTTCACAGATTGCTCGTCCCCCCCCCCTTCCCGCCTCATCTTTGTTTTGGTTGAGGAACCTAAGGGATATGACTTCAACCGCCCAATCTTGATCCAAGACACTTTTTCTTATTCCCAGAACTAACAAATAATTGCATTTTCGGTTTCACACCACAAACAACGTGACACAATGGTTTTCCACCCATTTTAAAATACTACAATGACGGCCTTCGAAAAGTTAAAAAAAACGCTGTGAAAAATATATAACTCCGGTTAACTGTATAAAGAATCCTTAGAAATAAAAAAAAATTGGTTTCTATCTCAATTATTCTCCAGTGATAATTAGAAGTTTATTATAAGTATTGTCATATATAAGAACTACACATAAAATTTTCTAATGACGTGGGAAGATTAAATTTGCTTAAAAAAAGTCAACTAATAGTATAAGTAACATAGCTCTAAAGTTAATGCATTTATTACTGAAAACTTCATTATCTTAATAAAACAGCCGTTATAAGTCATTTTCAGTACTGGAATAATGAATATTAAAGACCATAAAAATTCATTTGGGTGAGTAAATTTAAGGCGCAGGGATAATGCAAAATCCCTATTTATGTAACCTAGTCAGGTGCAATTTCATTTTCATGACATTGGCATGCTGAAATCAAGGTAACTAATCACATTGTATTACACTGAAATTACATTCAATAAGAATATGGGCATGTAGGTCAAACGGTGATAATTGTGAAAAAATCTTTTATTTTCAACCTGAAATTTGGTGTATCATTTTGCATATCTTTGAATTTTGAAACCAAGTAATCCAACAACAGATGATATAAATTAACTTTAATAAGAAAACAGATAAATTAGGGTCTCCGATAGCCTAGAATAATGGGTAATTCAGGCTTATACAACGCAGTCATGTTGGATATTCTTTTTCATAGCCTTTGAAGATTGAAATCAAGAAAATTAATTATAGTTAACATGTAATAAGAAAAGAGTAAAATTATGTTATCATGCAGCGGGAATAGTGAAAAAAAGAATCAAGTTTTGAATCTAGTCATTTTTGGAATAATGTTTCATGTGTTAAAATGTTTTACACAAGAAAAGTAGTTAGAGTTGATAGAAATTACATTTAATAAATAAAACAGCGGGTGTAGGATTGCCACTCGGTGGGAATAGTGCGTGTGTGTTGTTGTGTGTTGTTTATGATGGTCAGTTTTCTACACTACGGATATGGGCCCAAAGGGGAGGGGGGGCTCCGTTAAAGTGTTTTTAAGGGAACGTAACCCATATTTACGCAAGAAAATCCAAGGTTCGAAGAAAAATACGGAAAACTTCGAACGATAAGGACAACGGGCGCGATGGCGTTGGTACCCAGAAACCTCCCGTCTACCAGCTTTTGAGAACAGAATCTCTCGGCCACTGGTAGGGTGAGAATGGTGAAATGTTTGTTTGGGCTTATGTAAGCTAGTCATATACGATATTTGTGGCTTTAAAAAGCTGAAAGCAATGAAACTAATAAAAGGCGATAGAAGTTAACTTTAAAAAGAAAAATGTTAAAATTTATAATAAAAAAATAAGGTATTTTTTATCTCAAACACCGCAAATAATAAATCTAATAAATCTAATAAATAATATAAGAAATTCAATAAATATAAAAAAAGATTTTTTTTTTCAAATATGAAATTCCTACCTACCCATTAACGTAATTAATTTAAACTGGTATTCTGAAGAATGAAAAATCAGCTCTTTATAATGAATTCGAGAGTTCTGAATAAAGTATTTTAAGTAATGTGCACAGATTCATTTTTGATTAAAACCACTCAACTTTTCAATGAACCACTAAAAGAAACAGACATACCTGGATATAAACAAAATGTATGTTTCTTACACCATCAAATGTATCTTAGCTTTAAGTTTTCTATTTGACTGATACAATGGTCACGATAGTATAAATAAAAGTCAAAAAACATGCCAGTACAAGCATTGCACGCAAACATTTAACATTGCTGCTAGTACTCTTTATCTATTGAAATCAAACCTGTCTTCTAGCAAAAGTTGAAAAAAAGAACAATTAATAAAACTTTTAGTGGAAGCCACCAAGTTTGAAGTTTAATGGTTTTATCTGTCGCTCTTATTATGGAAACTGCTTTTAAAATGTCTTATATTTTATTTTTAAGCTATAGTCTCACAAGACAAATGAAGAGCTGAGTGGATGAATATGTTATGCTACATTTTCTAGATTTTATTTTTATCTTTTGTATGAAAGCGTTATGAGGTATCCTATCACATGGTGAAGCTAAAATACTAAGATTCTATATAGTCATGAAGATTTAAGGCATTATTCATTAATATTTAATATTTTAATATTTAATAATGTCAATAATATTAATAATTCTTAATATTTGAAAATTAAATATAAATAAGTTTTTTCTGAGAGAGTATAGTACCATTCCTGTTAATATTTTAAACACATGGTATCAAACAGAAAATAAATCATTACAATTTACAGCAAAAACTTTCACTTCAAATGTAATTTTTGTTACTTAACATGTTCTTCTACTTAGCTCTTCACATATATCCTAATAATACTGGTTATCTCAGACTCCATCAAACCGAAAATTTTCTCTGCAGTAACTTAAGGGGGTAGGATACCTTTGAACAAGTCTAAAAAGTAAAAAATATCACTTTGTTCCAAGCTTCAAAACTCGTGTAATAAGTGAAAAATAAAAAAACAAACTTCATCTAAATATAAAGCTCATATTTAAATTTATATTTAAACATATATATATGCTTGTAAATTCATAAATAAATATTGAAATAAGTTAAAAAAAATGTATGGTAATAAGAGAAAAAAAATCTTGCGCGCATGATAAAATCTGAAAATATGCATATAAAGAGGAAATTTTGGGGAAAATAAATACATAATAACCTTTATACTAAAACCAGAATATTTGTAAAAAATATTGACTAAATTAAAAATTAACAAAAAATTAAAAATTTTCACTTTTTGAAAAAAATTTTCAAAGTATAAAAACAGAAAAAAAAAATAAAATTTTACATTTTTCTGGTTTTAAGTTGTAGATAATACAGAAATGAATATGTGCTAAAAATTTCTTTTGATTGCCATGCGTAGTTTTTTAGTGACACTGCGCGCAGTATCAAGATTCATCGTTTTGAATAAACGCAACGCAAAGTTTAATTATCGTATGTAGTCTTAATATGTAGTCTTAACAAAACTGCCATAATTAGTAAACTAATGGGAATTTTTTAATGCGGTTTTTTGCATATTGTTCAGAAATGGTTACGGAATCAAAATATCTATTTAATAAAATTAGAAAATTTTGATGGTTTAAAGATATCCTACCCCCTTAAGTCGGATGAATAAAGATGAAAACATTCTCTGCCGTCAATTTTCTAAACCAGCATATCGAAATCACAAAATATATTTAATTCCTTCTGTCGTCCACGGGCTGGGGTACTGAACGCTTGTTACTCCAAATGCAATCTGTGTAAAGGAAAAAAAAAAAAAAAAGATTATCAAATTACTTGAAACTGAAACAGGCTCCATGAAAATTTTCAAGTTTCATAAAATTAATGCTGTTCACGCTGAAATACTAAAAACAGCTGAAGATACTGTTTTTAAATTTGTGTATAGTCTAAAAAAAGATAATATTTTTGTCTATGGATTAAGATATATCACGTTCCAGAAGTATATACAATAAAGATACCGGACTAGAGTCACATGCACAAACTTCTGGCAGTGCAGCGCGAAATTCGCTTAGGACATACCGTCAGGTACAGAAATGGCTGGGTTGAAATTCTGGTTGGTTGTAAAGGTTATTACCTAAACTGTTAAGAAAGTGAAGTTCACCTTATTTTCTCTGCCTTTGTGGATTTTATATTCGCTGATTTTTTTTTTTTTTTTTTTTTTTTTTGTTTTTTTTTTTTTTTTTTTTTTACTTGTTGGTAGTTGTTTGTTAGAGTTTGATTCATTTAAATGAGATTTTACTAAATATATAATTTTTCTTCGACAGAAGGGATGCTACTATGGGTTGAAGAAGAAAGGTAGAGATAGTGACAAATGCTTCTCATGTAAAACGAAGGATTTCCACAAAACTTCTTTATGATATGAGCGCCTCTTGTGGCCTGAGACTGTAAATTTGGATTTTTCTCTTGTTGATATTTAACATTTAAAATATTTTTAAAGTCAGTTGTTGAAATAAAATGTAAACTCCTCAGTTAAAGTGAAATTTTAATTTTAATAAGCTATTTGAATGAAAGTTTGTAAATGTCTTATATAATATATATATGTGTGTGTGTATGGAATATATGTCAGTATGTATATTTATTTCCTTTCCGAAATTAGTATATTATTGCAAAAAATTAAAACAATGTCAATGCAAACAAAATTAAACAACTACTACTCGAGAAAATTTTATAAGAACATTTTATCTGTGTAAAAATTTATTTTTATATGACGATTTGAAATTCGTGTGATCCATGAATCTAAGGATGCTATAAGCAAAAGGTTCAGTATTTCAACTTAGAATGTCTGTTTTAAAAAGTAGAAACATATATGTTGCTTTTTATTATATTCTTGAAGTAAAAGCTGATGAATATTGCACAATACTTGCATTTATTCAAAAGTTTTATACATTTGGCAACGGGATACAATTTTAACTGAAACAATAATATTTAAATATCTTTCTTATGTAGTAAATTTGGTATGTTTTGAAAGAGTTATCTCTTACATTACTCGTTATTTGCTTCGTTTTTATTAATATTACTAGAACTCTGCAAACAATGATAAGAAGTATATTAATGCCCATAGCACAATCCCTAGAACAATTCCTATGCCCCTAGCAATGATCCTATAACACAAATATAACTTTATATTCCTTTTATATAAATAATCCTTTAAAGAGATTAAGTTTTTTAATTAGTACTTCATACGTTGTATTTTTCATACAGCATCTTATTCTATGATATTAAAGACTTCAGTTTTCAAAACCTTAGTGAAAAATAAGCATTTTTTTCTGTAAAGTCCATTTTCAGTCTTCTTATTTAAAAAAAAGTAATTTAGTAAATGCTACAAAGATCATTTGACATTTATAAGATAAGTGAAGCGAAAATTATATGTAAAAATTATCACACAAAACAGATTTATGCAAGAATCAATGTCTATGAACCTTTGACATTTCAAAATAGATTTAGGAATACATTTGTTTGGAGAATTCACCTATTGTAGAGAATTAGTGATTTTTTAATGTAACAAAGTAGAACTTAAAAATTAACTGATTATGATATATTCATATTCTGTGTGCATGAGCGAGTCCTAAAATCATTAATAAAGCGCACGATACATTTTAAACTCGCTTACGTAAGAACTAGTTGTTTTGTAAGACATATCTTATGTATTTAATGTATTACTATTTATTTTTGAACTATTTACCATTTTCTTTTTATTATGGATGAATCATTCCTAATCAAATACATTTTTTCAAGCTGGAAAACAGACATTTCGGCAGCTTAATTTAGAAGTAATAAGTACTTTAAAACATCTCACAAATAAATACATTTAATTCATATGAGAAGAAAGGTATCATCGGAGCCTAAAGTGTTAAAATATGAAGTAACATATGAAAAGCAAGCATCATTGAAAGATTAGGGCGTATACACTACTATTATTTCAGTAACTATTTTAATATAGGATTTACTTATGTATTCATTTACTTTGAACTTTAAAAATTTAGGGGCCTTTTATAAAGCTTTTATTAACTTTTAAATGTAGGTGTCAAATAGTAACGAAATAAGTATGAATATACCGTATGCATATTCATAACCTCTTCCTACCACTAAACTTTAAAGTGTTTTCATTGAAACTAATCAAGACATGCTAAAATATACATTTTAGTTTCACTAGTATAAAGATTACACCTTGGTAATATTCGGAGTTATTTAAAAATGGAATCTAAATCTCTAAAAACACATTCGAAAAAATGAACAGCTTATGATACATTTCACTTACATAAGTTTCCAAAAAAGATGTCAGGCCGCAGAGTGCAGTATTTGACCCAAAAACCTGGCCAAAAATGCAAAAATTAAAATTTTGTCAACAATTGTAAAAATCATATTTTTTAATCTTTAACTAATTGGTGCGTCGATGTATGGCTATTTTAGTAACCTGAATTATATCCGGTGGCTCCTGGCCTCAGTTGAAAAGTAACTTTCTTTGTGAGAAGACGTGGGTTTTGGCATTGTTGTTATGTTTAAATATAATTTTTTGTGGCTCAATGAATTGTTGAATTAAAAGTGAACAGGGCTTACGTGTTTAACAAAGGTCAGAGCTTAGTGTTAAATTATGTGTTAATTTAAATAGTTTAGTTTTTAATGTAATAAAAAAACATTAAATGTGTAAAAGAGTTATTTTTAAAGCGTTTTTGGCTCTAATTTAATCATATCGAAAGCATTTCAAATATGTGCCGCGCTTTGCCCAACCATGTTTGAATTATAATCGTATTAGTTACAATCTTGAGTGCCAATTCTGCAAAAAAATCTTCCGCATATTGTTGCCATTTTTTATATAACTTTTTTCAGGGGGACTACTTAAATCCCATTTTTTGCGGCAACCGAATTGAAGGGCTAAAAACTATATTTTTACTACAGTATTGCAGGTTTTTAGCTTACAGGATATTACCTGAGAGCTTTTGCCCCTACAGAGTCTGTATGTATGTGTGTACGTACGTATGTAGGTACGTACATACGTACACTCGATATTTCTTGATAGAATTATCAGATCGGCTTCAAATTATAAATACTTATTTACTGAAAACAGTTTTCCTAATTAGTTTCAGGGGCTCATAGGTGGAAAATATGGGAAGAAAGGAAGGAATTAAAGATGTCTGGAATAAACGTAGAAATGATTAAAAGTTTGCAATTAATATTGGAAATCATATCAAGTGGACATCGCATTGACGAAGTTCAAAACATGTGCTGATAAAACAGCAAGACTGTATGTGAACCTTTACAGTTGGCAACCTATGATTCCAACGCACAAGGTTTTGATTCATGATGCACCTGTAAGCAATTGTACCCACTGGCAAACGCAGCGATCAGAATAAGCTGCCGATGGCAGAAACAAGCACTTTAAACAGTACCGTACAAAGTATTCAAGAAAGTGCAATAGAGAAGTTTGGAACAGATATGTCCCAAATTGGCTTCTTTTAAGCAGTGATCCTTTTATAATCTGCTTCAGACAAAGACCAGGCGAAAAGTGCAAGCCATACAGTAGCAAGACCCTACAACTTCTTCTTCCAGCTAGGTCTGATGGTAGTCCTGATAAAGGGCAAGAACAGAGTGACGAAAAAGATGAAAAACTGAGTTCTGAAGAATTAGATTGAAACTGGTAATCTATTAAATACACTGTAAAACCAGCATTTCTATACTGCGCTTTACATAATGTATATTATTAAATGTAACTATATCAAATGTGAATATAAATGTAATAATTATTATTACAGTAAATTAAATCTAAATACTAAATTTTTTATATAGCAAAATTAAATACATTTAATTAAATATTACTAGTAATTAAAACAATCTATAAACAATTACTTTTCTCTTATAAAAAGTAAACATTTAAGATTGCTAGTCACTCAACTTCCAAACTCCCTTCGGTAATGTTAAGTCTATGCGCACGTGATGTATTCATACTTTTAAAATATCTACTTAGTAAATTAATATTTTAACTTCTTTTTTCTAAATGCTCTTCTTAAATGATGTCTCTTTTTTATGTGAAGTATTAAAATCTTACTTACACTTCGTCATCTATTAAGATATAAAATATTAAACTAAACTATGGATTTGTATGTATGCTATATAGTATGCTAAAAGTTAGTTCAGTGAAACGCATAGCACAGTTAAAAATTTCCATTCAGCCATTTCCGTAAATAAACGGAAATGTACTCGAGAACTTTTGTGCAGCCCTGATCTATAGAATGCATCCACACCAAGTAATATTTTAAGAAAAAAGTTCAATTTAAAAACACATATCACAGCCGCAAACTCACTTCCAGCAATTATTGGTCATAGACTTCAATAGTTAGATTTATTCTTCAGCCAAATTCTTTTGTGTGTCCTTGTAAAAGTACGATACATTCTAGGCACACCATATTCTACAATAAGTGCCTTAGTACAACTCAGTGATGCATATAAATATCAGTGCGTTTAAAATAGTGTGATATCATAGATACGATTTTTTCCCATAGACCATAATGAAAGGGAATTCTTTTCAGTGTCTCTGTAAATGAAACCGTAAATGCTATAGTCTTCATTTACAATACCAACCATGCCATAGTGATACCCAATAAAATCTAAGAATTTTAAGGCAATCGGACTATATTTACATAGAAAAATAATTTTGCCCAGGATTTCGGGTCAAATACTCCACTGTGGGCCGGCTTGTCGACGTTCTTTGTTTGGAAATAAAGTAATAAACCGGAAGTGGTATTTCAAAGCAAAAAACTAACTAAAACTACAATTTCAATGTTATTTGGAGATATCTTTATATTCATATCTCCACTGCAAATTTAAGAAAACATAAAATAAATTCAAAAGATAAAAAATTTTAAATGCAGAAAAACCTGAAAAATGAATAATAATTTAATAATTAAAATTTCGATCAGTGTGAAAATACCTTAACGTAAAATTCCATAAATAAGAACTTAATTCAAAATTGCCATAGATATTAAAACATACAGTTTATTTCATGTAGTCTTTATTTACGAAGCGTTTTATGTACGAAATAGAGATCTATAGTTAGATGAGAAATTTACTAAATATCGTTCAATATCATATTCACCGAATCACTACAAATCTGGTGCAGGGAAATTACAGTATGCCTTAAATAAACTGATTAAGAAATCTCTTTCTTTGTTTATAATGTGTATTTAATAATACGCAACTGCATTTATTTTTGTGAATTTCTAGGCGTAGCCTATTTCTGCAAATTTAGAACACTGTTTATAATATGCTATTTATAACATGCACCTATTTCATTTTAATGTATGATAGTACGTTGAGAATATCTGTTTATTTTGATTTTTTGTAATACATTTAAATTGGTAAGTATTACCATTGTGCATAATTGCATACGTTAGTTTCTCCTTCTGATAATACATTAATCAAATGTAATAGTGTATAATATTTTATTTTTCACACGGAATAGTAAGATACACTTCAAAAGAAAAAAACCCAAGATTTGTTAAATCGATCTGACGTAGTCCTACATAAAACACATCAAATTAAAAAATTAGGGTATTAAAAGGGGAAACAAAATTAATAAAATAACTTTTAAACTTACAACATTTAAAAACTTAATCTAACATATAACGTAAAAAATCACACGAAGAAATATTTAGTAAAAGGATACAAAATAAGAGTAATAGCAAATCAATTTTCGAATTTTTTTGGCGATTATCGTGCCTCATTGAGGTCAAAGTTTGAAAAAAAAAACCAAGATGTTTTGAGGAAAAAGTTTTCCATCCCAGTGAATAACATTTCCCTCTAAATCGGAATTTTGAAATCTGTTTTTTAAGAGCTCAGTTCTCTGTTTTCGAAATAGTTGTTTCCGATGTCACTTCTACTCAAATTTAAAGTCTGCGGTAAATCGGTTCAGTTTCATTTACCGAACATTATAGAATAAAATACGTAAAACTTGATAATTAATTGGCAATATATTGTCGATGATTTTATGAGACATGTGGCCAATTTAAAATAATGTTGCATATCTGCCATTATACCGAAATGATGTGGGGGTTTTCCTCAATGCTTTGTCAATTCTAAAAATAAATAACGTTAGCTGAGAACAAAAATATTCTTCTACAATGTAAAAAAAAATCTGTTGTTCTACAGATGTAAAGTTACATGCTTACTAAACTTTCATCTGTAACTGTACAAAAAAAGCTGCAAATCTACAAAACTAGTTTTTGTAAAGCTACAGAAATCTGTAACTTTACAAATGAATCTGCTAAAATTACAGTAATCTTACTAACATTTTATCTGTAACCCTGGTTGCAGTTACATGAAAAGTTCTAGGCATCCCAGTTTCCTAAAAAATTCATAGTAACCTTACAGATTTTTTAATTTTGGGTGCAAAAGTGTGTCTGTTACATGAATTTTTGTTGTTGTCGTTACGTAAAATGTTCTAGGAATCTCAGTTTCCTAGAAAAACTTTAGTAACGTTACAGATTTTTTTTTTTTACAGTGTAATAATAAGAGAAATTCAGAGGTTTATTTTAGATGCGCTTGAACTTAAATACAAATCTAGAAACTATTTCTTTCCAGGCACAGAACTAGATAACTAATACTTAACAATACCTGATGAAATATTTTTAAAGTTACAAAAATTGTTCGATTTCTTTTGCCTTTTAATGCAAATAATACAAAATAAAATCCAAAGTAATAATATATATATATATGTATATATATATATATATATTCGCTTTTGGTAAAATAGAAATTTTTTAATGTGAAGCAAATTTAACTGAATTTATAAGAATAATACGCCGAATTAAAACAATGCTTCGAAATGCTTAATACAATAAGAACGTTTTCCTTGTTAAAATATCATTTTTAACAATTGAAAATTCCTCCAAAATTGCTAGTTCCTAAAAATAATTTTTCTTCGTTTTTAATGCTTCCCAATATAGTTGAAAAATATTTTAAATTTCAGTTTCACTGTCTGTTCTGTTCACGTGTTTCCATTGTGACGAAATTCATATTTGTTTTTGAGTATTGCTATATACAGATGTTCGGGATTTTTTTCGGAGAAAGTGCCTGGCAATTTGAATTCTGACAACACCGATCTTAAAAAAATTACCATGTACGTATGCTGTAGAAAAGCGTTAATAACGTTTAAAAATTGTTCTAAATATTATTTTTCTAATTTAAATATTTCATTTTACATAGAAATAAGTATTAATTCTGAAAACTTCCAATGACAATATTTCGTTTCCCTGAAAATCTCTCTAAAACAGCAAATTTGTTATTTATATTTAACCATTGCAAGAAATCTTCAAAAGTAACAATTTTTATTACTTTAAAATATAATTATACAAATGTGGCAGAAAGTCATGAGTTCTGTTTCACAGTAATTCTGAAAATAGTTTCGAACAGAAAGAAACGAAATACAAGGGGTATTCCAGGGTGTCTCTTTGGCAACAAATAACAATTCAATTCCCTTACAAACACATTTTTAAAGGATTGTAAGACTACATTATTGTTTCTTAAGTAGCGAGTTCTTATTTTTTTAATAATTTATCCATTTGGACTCAGACTCGGATTCGACCCGTCTCAATTGCTATAGCATATTTCTCACTGGAAAAGAGATGTACTTACTTCATCAACAAATTTTTTAGAGGAATACTTATTTGGTTATATGTTTATAAGTAATCTGGATGCATGATTATCTATGGGCAATAAATATTTGAAGTAAATTTTAACAATTTCATACTGTTTCTAACATAATGACATAGACAGACATGTGCAGTCGTGGAAAAAAAAAAGTAAACACCCCTACCAACTCCTCAACAAACCATCGTAGAAGAAAGTGACTGGTACCAAATGATTGCAAATAAAGTCTACTTTTAAATGATGTATATAAATTTTCTTTAAATTTTCTTCTACATATTAATACGAATCCAAAATTCATTTTTTCAATAGCAATACCCAAGTTTAACACGATATTTCAAATCATCGGTTCAAACTATGCCTAGACACCAAATTTTAAGTCATTTGAATAATAAGTTTTTGAATCATAAACATTCAAGATTTAGTGCTTCTAATGTTAAATTACATTTTCATATTTTTATTTATATCTCCTGAAATTATGCTCCTAATGTGCTATTTTTTTTGTAGCAATAATACTAATATACCCAAGCATAAATACGCCGAATTTGCAATTTTTATAATTTTATGATATGAATTGTGAATTATGAAATTAATATTAGAAAAAAATATGAATTACAACCTACATTTTTTGATGGATTTAGATTTATTAAGTCCTGCTTTATAGAAATCCAAAATATCACATTTTTCTTCCAAGTAGTTTTAAAATTATGCTTAAAAAACGGCAAAATGATGGCTTAAGGAGCCATCTATGATAGAAGTGAGTAGATATTTTGAAATTTATTCTGTTGTCCTGTAATCTAACAGGCTGCTTGATTGACTTCATGAGTGGCGCTCCAGGTGCCTTGATCAAGAGAGGGGCTCTCTCGATTAACAATCGAGTACGAAACAGCAATTTGGATACAGCCTTTAAAATGCGCTCGTTTTTAATTAATTAATATCTCGGAAACTTATGGTACGAATTGCATAAAAATTTGTTTTTAGGCTAATTGGCAGATGTAGAGTTCATTTATGTTGTCAGAATTGTGTACTTCTATTGAAAAAAAATAGTTATGTTTCGTTTTAATAAGTATATGCTTCCCTAAGTAAATTTTATATACATCATTTAAAAGTTGATTTTATTTCCAGTCGTTCGGTACCAGTAACTTTCTTCTACGATAATTTTGTTGAGGAGTTAGTAGGGGGTGTTTACTTTTTTTCCCACGACTGTACGTTGCCGGAATGCACAATAATATCTTGATTATAGAAAATGCATGGAAGATACAATTTTCCCTTAAAGAAAAGCAGAAAATAATTCAAATGGATCATCGTTTTCAACCCATAAATTCTGGAATTATGTATTCCGCTATGTTATCTAATTTCAAATTCTATGTACTATGTCACATGTATTATTTGCTTGTTAAACATTTCACTTCCTTTAATTACTAAAATATTGGTTCTTTTAATTATTCTTTTCAAAAGACTGTTTCAAAGCAAAATTATAATAAAAGAAAAATACAAATTAATAGCTATTTTTTCTTTCACAGGTAAAATCACATCTTTCAGAAAACAAAAAACTTCTTTGAAACGTATAAATTTTAAAGATTTACCTATCTTATCACCTGTTTCATATTCTTTTCAATAAATAACAACAAATTTTCACAAAAGTCAAGAAGAGAATTTCGAAACAGTTTAAAATGATACATTATTCTTTCTGACAAATAATTTTTACACATACAAAAGAAATTCGTATTTTCCTCCAAAGTACCTGTGTAATTGAAGAAAAGTTCTTTTTGTTCATATCATTTTGTAGGGAATTTTTGTAGTGCTATATATGGCAATACAGATTTCTATCTTATATCCGAAAGTTAGTTCACTTTATTACTTTAAGAAAGCCTTGAACAGTCAGCTTGAACAGAAGCCTGAGCTTTCGAACAGCTGTTACAACGAAAAAAAATATGTAGACAATATTTTTCTGTTTATGTATTTGATGAATCAAGTTTATGTTTTCTAGAAATAAATGTATTCCTTTGTGAAAATTCCATTGGAGAAAGGTTTTCAAAGAAAATATAAAAATAGTCATTATTTACGTAATTCCGAAATCAAAAATACAATACAATAACATTGAAAACGAAATTTATAATGTCCATATTTTTACATTTATTTAGTAATGTTCCCTTTGGGTGTATTCTAAATTTTATTTTCATGATATTTCCTATATCCTTTATAGATTTTATGCAAATTATTTGTTACAGCATCTAAAAAGTTACATTGAAACTCTAAATGTCTAATTCTTTTAAAATAATTAATTTAATTAAATACATATACATCCGAATAGCCACAAAAATAGATTAACGTTTTACAGCATTCATAAGAGATATATATATTTTTTCCTACATTATGATTTATTCCACTGTAATAAATCAAATCGGATTTTTCTAGTGCAATATCTAAATTCATTTTTAGTCGAAAATGTTTTAGTCTTTTAATTTCTATAACTGTTATTATTATTATTATTATTAATTTCAATCAAAACTAGATTAAAATATATTGATATTATTTCAGACTTCACTGAGTTATTTACTTTTTATTTAAGAACTATTTTTACTAGTCTTTTGAAATGTTACCAATAAATTCATTTTTTAAGTATAACCATAATATAAGACTTCCTGTATTAAATAACATTGATTTTCAAACATTATTTACTTCTACATACTAGTTACTTGTTTAATTAGTAAAATGCCAATTTTCAAAATATATTATAAAGTTAGAAACAATAACTATATATATCCTTTAACTTAATATATATCTAATTTATTTTTATAATATTTTATTTACTTCATGCTTTTTTATGACACAGTTGATTTTATTATTTTAATATGTTACGTCATTAAACGTTTTATATATTAGCAGAACATGACACTGAAGAGAATGTGTCACATGTAATCATTAAACATAGTATGTATAATATTCATGGAAGACAAAATTCTCCTTTAATTATACATACTGAATGTTAACTAGTATTTTATACATATAAGAAATGTTCAAACGAACGCTGAAAAGCTGAAATATATTCACAACAATATCGCACATTGCAAACACTATTTATATTTTAAATGAGATAAACAATATTACCTGAGTTACTTTTTTACGTATGAGAGTACAAAAAAATTGTTTTGTTCTACTGAAATCGACTGCAGTTGGTCGTTTTTTCTTTATAAAAACAATTTTCGCAACAAATCTTTATGCAAGAATGCCGTATGTTTTCGAAAATTTGATTCTATATTCTTATTTTTCGCTGTAGCTATGGTTCGAAAATTTTATGTTCTAACTTTTCATAATAGAGTCAGTTTTTCCAGAATCTCTTAAGCGGATTTTGAAATAATTTTCAATTTTCTGGAAAAGAGTATTCATAAAGTTTATTTTAATAAACACCTAGAGAGTGATAAATGCAAACTTGTAATGCCACAGGATGGAAAACTAATTGTTTAAGTGTATGTGACAAAAAAACATTTTTAGTGTAAGAAATTTAATATAAAATGCAGTTTCCAAAATAATTCCGATTCCAGCTCGATTTTTGTAAGAAGAGAAAATTATGGTACAAAAATGTATCAAAAGCTAAATCAATTCACACTAATATCAATAAAAGAGTTTTGAGTAACTTACTTTCGAGAAGAAATACCAGATTTATAGGACAAAATTAATAATGTTAAGCTTCATATGAACAATGCCACAAGTCACATTTGCGTGACAATTACACATATTTATAAATATATATATATATTACAAACCAAAATGTCTTCAGTTTGGAGATATAACTGTAAAATAACATGAGGGTTCTGCCTCACACTTTTGCGCTTTGACTTAATGTAGCGAATGTTAGAAACATTCCATCTACGAACATTCAAAGAACTTTAGAAATATGGACATGTTAATTGGGAGAAAATTAGCATGCCTGTATTAAGCAAACTTGTACGGAGACAATCTTACCCACATTTGGCATTATGTTTTTGTCTAAAGTGTAAAACTAGGATTAAGATAAATTTGCTACTAGTTTAAGTTGTTACTTTTGCCATAGCATAATTTAGCCGAAAAATGTAGATTTTAAGTGCACATGGTTGAACATTAATTTTAAAACACTAATAATTGAAGAAATTCCGACACAGTTTTCAAATAAATTGGGATACAGTTTTCAGACAAATTCCATTTGAAAGTACATATTTTCCCCTATCCCACAGTGTAAATTCGGAAAATGTGCGGCATTTAAAAATTTAAATACTTGCAATAAAAGTTCATAAACGCAATAATCGCAACAAAAGGTAAATTTAATCGTATGTTGTTACCACCATCAAAATTACGTCAGCATTACGCACGGGCACGTTTCTCCTTTATAACAAAGATAGATAGCGCGATAGTATGCTATACATATGGATAATGCATTATACTAGAAAGAAGAATATTTATTGTGATATAAAAAATTCCAAAGTTCAAATAGACGAAAGAAGTAAAATAATAAAATTTAAATTGCGCTTTTCTTATACCTTTATTCTATTTTTTCTTAAATATCAGCATTATATCACGTTTCATTTGATTAACAGAAACATTTCTTTGGAACTTATAAGTATTTTTGAATGAATATTAATGATTTATTATTTACACAACACCGCACATAAATGAAGAGTAAAAATGTTACTATACTATATAACATTACATTCTACTGTTTTTGTAATGTATTTTTATTTTATTTTATGGCGAGTGCAAACAGACAGTACAACAAGTATAAATTTTATAATGTGATTTTTTTTCAATTGTAAAATTAACTAATGTAAATTTCATCATTATTTTTTTTAATGTAGGCAACACTGTGCATATAAACACATCACATAATTTAGAAACACATATATTTTTTCACTTCGATGTGTCTTTAGTATCACTTGAAAACTTAAATGAAATTTGTATTTGTTAAAGAAATCTTTCATTTTTTTTCTGCTGCTAAACGCCTGTTGTTTTTGCTGTACCATTATCAAAATGAAACTTATTTAATACATTTCGCTTAAAACTTTCTATCTCACATCTTTATAAAAACTAGAAAAACTATATGCGAGGATAAAATTTTGTTTAATGTATTAGAAACAATAGTAGTTATAACAATAACTTTTAAGTGTGTACAATATTACTATTTTTCTTTAAGTTGTTTCAGAAACGTGATATTGTAAAGCTAATCTCTTAAAGCGGTACTCTCCGAAATAAGTGACACGTTTAAAACTAATATTTTTGTTTCCGTGACCTTAACAGTAATATCATGTTTACTGATTATATATATATATATATATATATATATATATATTAGGGTGGCCCTTATTTTTTAACTTTCTAAAACTTTAGCTCCCACACCCCAATTTTGTTCCAATTAACAAAAAAACAATGTATGCAAATTTTTAGCTCAATTAGACAACTGAAGGCGACCCACATCGACCATGAAAGTTTGAAATGTTTGCCCAAAAAGTCATTATTTCAGGTAAAATACTTTTAACTCATATATAATTTTCTCTTAAATAAAAAAAAAACTGTCCAGACTTATTCATAGTAATTAAAATATTAAGTTACCATAAAAATAAAGGAGAAAGCAATTTGCAAAGTTTGGAGCAGAACGCAGGTGTAGGGAAACACCTACACTCAACATCGGTGGTCGTTGTCCTCCGTGGTTGTAAATAAAAATAATTTTCTTTGTAATAACTTTATATGCTTGTTTATTTTGTTGTGGCATTATGATATAAATGTTTCCGTGCTGTCTTTGTAACTAAAGCAATGTTAGAAAATCATGCTTATAACCTCTCCATTTTTATAATGTTATGTCCTTTGCGTACTTATTTTGTGGTCAAATATCCTGCCGTTGATGACTGATTTGACATTTTCTTTTCTTTCAGAACTGTTTGTATGGATGTAACGTGTGTTTTCTAGAAGCGTGAAATGGCATCATTGTCTTCAGCTAGTTCATCACACAATTTAAAAAAAAGATTTTTTAGTCACTCTTGTTGGCTACATTTCCAATAAATCGTGGGAGCCAAACTACCCTCGAATCGTCAAGTGTAATGTTTTTTTTTCTACAATGTAAGAGTTGTAAATCTTACAGAAGAAAGCGCAACAGAAAGCTCTTTTTTGGCAGAAAGCTCGAATTCCTACTAGAAGATCTGACCATTGTATTGATAAGTTACTCAAACTCTATGATGAACAGAGATATTTTGCAGAAAAAATTAACTAATGCTGAGGGCAAGGAAAAAGAAAAAAGAGAACTTTTGTGGAAACGATGGACGATCTCTTTGACATGGCGCCTCCAGATGATTTGGTAAAGATGAAATTTGAAGAGGATAAAAAATTCTTAATACTTCAGCGCCGAAAAGGAAGGTCGTGTTCTATGGTTGGTGTAGATCAAAAACTAAAACACAAGGAAGAACGAGCACTGAAACGCACTGCAATGAAAACTGGCAGGAAAAAAAGTAACTTATGAAGAAATATAAACAAATTTTTATAATTATAAGTTTGCTTCATCAGTAACTGACGATTCAGATTCAAGCAGCGAAAGCAGTGGTGGCGACGATGACAGTAAAAATTATTCTGTCATTGATCAGAAAATATCAAAAACAGCAACGACCGCAGCATCAACAGCAGCTTCAGCCACTTGAGTTATATTGCAGTTCTTTACTCCCTGTCTTTCTGAAGTTTTTGATAGATTTAAAATCACTGATCGAAATGCGGTTTACATATTAATGGCTGCTGCAGAAGCTTTCGGGCGTGATACTGAAAACCTGGTAATAAATCGCACTTCTTTTCAACGCCTAAGAATACAATTTAGAGAGGCGAGACACACAAAAATACAGAAAATTTTTATCATAAATGACTGTCAAGAATTGATGTTGCATTAAGATGTAAAGCTGCTCCCAGCACTAACAGGAATTGAAAAGGTAGACAGGCTGGCAGTAATAGCAACCTTTCAAGGCAGGATTTTGGGAGTCCCTGAAATCCCAACATCTTTGGGAGAAGAGCAAGCCATGGCTGTTTTCTAAATAGTAGAGAAATGGAGAATAGCTGACAAAATTCAAGCACTTTGCTGTGATACGACAGCAAGCAACACAGGTCGAATAAGTGGTGCCTACACAAATCTAAAAAAATGTTTAATCGCGGCCTGTTGTACTTCCCTTGCCCTCACCACATATATGAGCTGTTTTGACTAACTGATGTGTGCAACTTCTGGTTCAGACATGCCATTTTTCAAAAGATTTAGAGAAATTTGGACGAACCTGAATAAGACTGTTTACATGACTCGTAGCAGTGAAGTGCCTGGTGATGTCCTCTCTAACCTTCTTAGTTTTCTTGAATACCACCATTCTACGCAGAAACAACAGCGAGATGATTACTGAGAATTGTTGGAGTTAACAATGATCTTTCTTGGTGGCATTCCAAAGAATGGGATATAGTTACGTATGCCAGGAGCTGTAAGTCATGCTAGGTGGATGTCAAAAGCAATTTATGCATTTAAAATATACATGTTTCAAGATCAATTTCAATTAACCCATAGGGAGAAGTGTTCTATAAGAAGAATATGTATTTTTCTTGCTCGAGTGTATGTTCGGGCCTGACTTATGTCATTCGAAGCAATAAAAGCACCTTACCATGATTTCCTATTCATGCGTCAACTAACAACTACCAGAATATTGATCCAGAAATCAGTCAAGTTGCATCTAAAAAATTTTCCAACCATCTGTGGTACTTAGCTCCCGAAACTGTGGCTCTATCGATGTTTGATGACAATGTTTCGATAGAGATTAAGTCAAATACGGTTCAAGTTATTCTGAAACCAGAAAAAGTGAAAGACCGGAAGAAGGAAATAAACCGAAAAGGTATATTATGAACCAAAATGATTTTTCTTCCTTTTCAAACGTCGAGTTTTCATCTTTTGTAACTCCTGATACAAACAATTTCTTCACTAGATTTTCTATCAGCACCGAATTCCGCAACAAAGATCCTTCAACATGGAAGGACGATCCTAAATAAAAAAAATGGACTTGAAAAACTTGAGAAGACGGCTGTTGTGAATGATGTGGCAGAAAGAGATGTCAAACTTATTCAGGATTACAATAACAATCTCACAAAAAATGAAAATGAGAAACAATTTGTTTTACAGATCGTTAGCGAAAACCGTAAGAAACACCCAACTGCCACTAAATCCTCTCTTCGGAAAAAATAATGTTCAATCTCTAGTTTTCACAGAACGCTAAAAAGTGTTCACATTGTTCAGTGTAAACGCTGTTCATATTATGTTTTTCATGCTATAGCAATTATTGTTGAAAAACAAATTGTGTTTCTGTTATAGCGGTTGTGAACTTTATTAAAAATCCTAATATTTTCTAACCTTTTGACGATATTTTTAGAATTTTTCAAATTAAATTTTGGTAATTATGATTTAGAACGTTTATAGACAACAACTGGGGTGGGTTGCTTCGATGTGTCTACATGAACGTCTGTTAGAAGAAAAAAATTGTCAAGATAGGGAGGAATATACACTTTTTGAACAGAATTGCACGTTGAATATGCAATGTTACAGCTTCAAGGCAGTTGAGGGTCGCCTTAACGCTTTCCGATTGAGCTAAAATTTTGCACAGCACTTTTTTTGTTGTTGTTGTTAATTGGAACAGGATTACTTGGTGGGAGCAGGAAAATTTTTTAATTTCAGAAAATTGCCAATTGCTAAGGGCCACCCTAATCTATATATATACCCTATATATATATAATCCTAATGAAATGAATTTATGAAACGGATATATGAATCGACTGCTTAAACAACTGGTTATGTTTCACGGGATTTCTCCTAAAATATGGAATATTTTGAGATGAAATTAACACCAAAAATCAGCATTGATCCGCAGATCTCAAAACTGGTATTAGAACTTTAAAATTCGGATTAGTTTTCGAAATATTATTTTTTTTCTAATTTTATATACATTTTGCTAATGATGGCAACTCAAATTTTAATCAAACAGATATTTTTTTTCATATTTCATAAAAGGTCGACATGGTAACCCGGCTATTTTTGTTTATTTGATAATAAATGTTTATTTACTTTTATTTATTTTTATAAATTATATAAATTATTTTGTTCTATAATTATTAATTATTTTTTTATATTTCCTTTAGAAAATAATAGAAAATAATTAAAAAAATGCGGTACTACGTAGTTATTCCGTCGACTAATTTCGCCAAAACACTCGCCAAATTATACAAATTGACAAATTTTTTATGTTAAATAATGAAAGAACAAATAAATTAGTATAACATTAATAAATATACAAATAAAAAGTCGAAATAAAAATCACTTGATGACGTAAACACGTGTAACTTGCTTAAAGTCAAATGAATGTGACATTTACTATCAACCATTATTGGCATTTAATCTTATAATTTGGCAATAGATTTTTGGTCGACGGGAAAACTAAGTAATACCAAAAATTCATATGTAACTGGTATTTGAAAATGAGGTTTTCACCATATTTTCGTTAAAAAAAGAAAAACTCACGCCAAACCTGCTGTGCGTATATGACATCTGGCCAAATATTACCACTCGAAAAAGAAAATGCTAACTGGCGAGTTGAAAAAAAGCTATTGGCGAGTTTTGCATCCGGCTAGTGTAAAAGTACCAAGAATTCTTTGCAGCCATGGAAATTTTATGTAGTTTTATTCGAAAAAATAAAAATGATTTTTTAATCAAAATGGAAAACATACGGCCCCATATTGGCGCGATTTTAATCTAACGCCACTGTCATATACGGGACGGGCACTTAACTGGCGCCAAAGTATCCTTATTTTGCTTGATATGGTAAGCCGGATTTTGTTGTTTATGCTGTTGATGCGTTCCCCAAATTGGCGTCGTTAAAATATCGCGCCAATATGGGACGTATATGACTTCTGTGCCAAACTTTCATATGAACGGCGAAAGGATCAGACCGTATTTGCTTATGGCAGTTGGTGACTTGAACTATTATATTATAGATGAAATGATGGAATAATATTTGGCGTCTTATGACCTGTGCCTGGCTAACATTAAAGTACCAAAATGACACCTAGAGTATAAAAAGCGAAGTGGTCCGCCTGGAACTGCTGATGATAGTCACATGACTCAGGCTATTGTTATGGAGATTGTTTTAAAATACCGGGAAACAAAGACTCTGTATACTTAATTTATTTTATTTTAGCTTCTTTTCAAATGTTTCACTGATCCTCTTTAATCAAAAACGTAAACAAACATTGGATGTCTTAACAGCAACTGATTCGCTCTTAAATTGTTGCAATCAAAGGGAATTGAAAGGAAACAAGTTTACAGGGAGATCTGCAGAGCTTTTTTCAGTATAATTCAATCTTCTGTAATATTTTTAAAACCCATCATATTAGCGAGTTTCTAGATTCTGCGGACGGGGGTTGGCGCAGCTTGCAGAAGGCGAAGCCCCCTAGTATATATATATATATATATATATATATATATATATAATGCTAAACAAAATATTACTTTTTTAGAGAAAAAAAGAAAAGCAACATCAAATTTTACTTTTTTTATATCGAAAACAGGTTTTGCTTTCATCAAATAGAACACTACAATTGCTGACATTAGTTGTAAGGATTATTAAGACAGAACAAGTATCGTCATCGATTGAGCAAAAGTTGAAAATTTGTACATTGTATTTTCTTCTTAAAAGTTTGAGTGTCCCTTTCATCCCTTGACCTTTTCATCCCCAGTCTCCCCTACTTTCGGCGAAGTCACCAATTTCCTGAAATTATGCAAAGAAGCACCCGCGAAGGTTTTAATTTGTGACATTAAACTTAAGTTAGTGTCACCTATGAAATATAATTATTACTAACAGACACAACTTGTGTGAGTTTTATTTACAGAAATTATGAGCAAGGCTGCCAGTTTGGCCTCCAAAATTAATCCGAAATTTCAAATTCATATCGAAAATGTTGAAAGAAGAATTTTTACTTTAAGTGATTGCTAAATGTCTCGTATTAAATAAAGTATAAAATACTATACTTATTTCAGGTATGAACTCTAAACTTTTAAATAAAAATGGTGACTTAACTGCCAACCCTGATAATGAGGATCATGGAAGTGAACAAAGTAAATTTGATTATCATCAACTGAACATTTAAAAAGAAGTAACATCACAAAAGGAATCCCACAAAAGTTATTAGAGTGTATGCATAAGCGTTTCGCTTGCTCTGTCAGTGATTTTCCGAATTCACTCATCTAAACTATGTTATAGATCGATGATACGTTTCGAGTCATCTTATAGCACATATATAACAGATGGAAATAAACCTTCAAAGCATTCACCAAAATTTATATATCGTGAAATCATAGAGGGGCATCTTGTAAAATTAAATTGCATGTTAAATACCAGCAACTGTCGTTATCTTTTTGTATCAAAAAGTCTTATTTTAAACTGATAAACTCATATTTAAGAAAAAATAAACAAGTAAAGTTAAGACAATAATATTATAAAAAAAAAACATGTTACCCTTGCGTACGTATACATATATATATATATGTTCCTCAATTACTGTATGGATTTATTTATCTTTTATTTTGAACATAATTATGCAGTTAAGACAAAATAGAAGATTGCATATTTATAGATACATTGATGATCTTTGATTTATGATTTATGATTTAAATTTTATAATAAATTGAACAAAATTATCTAGAGTGTTTAACATTAAATAAGACTAATATTTATTAAGAAAATACAAAATTTTGTATGTTTCTCTTCTTATTTCAAGGAATATTATTAATTCAGATCTTTCTAACGGAATAAATTGTTTTACATATTTATATTGAAATGACCGCATTGCAATTAAATTAATTTAAATAAAAAGAATTGACAATGATTCTTATTGCAGATATGTTTCAATAATGAAGATGATTTCTAAATTTTACTTTATGAAATGATTGCTTTAACTCTTTCTGGGGGCAAGGTACTTCTATTTGTAAAATGCTGAATGATACTAGAAATTACAAGCAAATGTGTTTCAAAATAAGCGAAAGCGTTTGTTCACGTACTTGATCACCCAACCGGAGCACCAACCAAAAAATAGCATATGCTATAACGCTCAGGCAGAAAATCCCCACAACAATCACCGATGCCTCCGACATCGGAACAAAAAAAAAAAAAAAAAAAATAATTTACAAATGTTAAGAATAATAAGAAAATATATTGATGAACTTACATATATTGATGAACTTACATCGGTAAATTATAATAATGTTACAAAACAAATGATGTTGCTTTCATCATGATAATAAAAATATAAATATATATAACGATACTGAGGTGTCTTGAATGTACAGCAAAAGTCAAATCTATAGGTCTTCGTTCAAGATAATGGCGTGGTAATTTTCATTAAAGTTCACTGTTCACCAATGTTCAGATAAGTTCAATGTTCGAAGAAATGTTCATAAAAGTTTATTAAAGGAAAAAATAACTTTAAAAATTTTGTTTACGTACTTTATTACCCACCAGAGGCACCCACCAGAATATGGCATAGGTAATATTCCACTCGGAGGAAAAAAAAACGTGAACAACAACAACAACAAAAAAAAAACATGTTAGCATCAGCCAAACTAAAACCAAGACAACAGGTCCGGAATCAGCGGGTCCAAACTAACAACAAATAAAAATAATACTAAACAAGTGCCCTAGGACGCATGATAAATTATATGTAACTTAGAAAATATTGTATGCTTTTCTTTTTTTTTCATACAAAAATGTCAGTACACTAGAGGAACGTGTGTACAGTGATTTAAAGACAATTTACAGATTACAATTGTCTGATAACTTAATTATATGAACAAACTATGATATAAACAATGCGAAACTAAAGGTGAAATTCCGTATGCAAGCAATAAGCAACTATGAGTAGATATACATATAAATTTGAAAATAACTATAATGTCACAATTCTATTACTGAAAACCATATACATCGTTGAAAGAAAGTCTGAAAAAGTAAAATAACTGTCCAAGTTGATAAGAGCCAGGAGATCGTGTAGTTCAGTGTAGTTCTATCCTATGCTATATATGAAAATGACTTCAGTTCAAAAGCAAATTCCGTCCATAAAATTACCACTGAAAAAGAGTATTTAATAAAAGGAAAGTTCCGGTTATGTTCCTTCCAAATATCACACAATTTTCTGTAGTTCGAACGAGACGTTACAACGTTTCTAATGTTCCATTTGTTCACGTACTTGATCACCCAAACCGTTTAGGATCTAGTTAAAATTCCTTTAAACTAGTCACATCGGCTTCTTTCTGGTTTCGGAGGTAATATATATACATATTTGAAAGATATATAATTAACACATGTTAAACCTATACTTCCTCCTTTAAATGTAATCTAATC
Organism: Maratus speciosus; assembly: GCA_963932465.1. NCBI lineage: Eukaryota > Metazoa > Arthropoda > Arachnida > Araneae > Salticidae > Maratus > Maratus speciosus. Next base: position 195,337,678 of record OZ010789.1, read on the forward strand.
AAATCTAATCTTTTCTAAGTTCAAATCTGAAGAAAACATCGCTTTTTTTACACAGCCTAGTGTTGAATAAATCTTAATTTAAAATAATTAAAATATTTTTTTCATAATTGCATCTTCATGCTAATGTAATTATACTATTAATTAAGAAATTCAATGAAAAAATTATTTTAATTGAATTCCATTTTTCATTACATAAAGTTCAAAATATATTTCTTAAATTAAAATGGTTAAAATAAATTAATTGCAGAAGAAATAATTGCATCGCAGTGTTCCTTTTAAATAAATTTTATTTAAATTATTTTTATAATTAAATTCCTATCCCCTAATGAATCTTTTAATTTCCTTAATATTTTTCTTTCATTTTAAATAATAATTGTTGCATTTAATTTGTTTTCTGCCTTACAAGTTTTTATTTCATTGTGAAGGACTATGAAAAAAGTTATTTTGCCTTTGAAATATACTTTAATGCTATCCAACTTTTATTTTATGTTCCTTTCTCTCCTTACAAAGGTTCTTGGTCTTCGAGGAATTACTTTACAACATATAAGTGTAACATTTAATTTAAAAATCATTTCAAAGTTTACTTTTTTATTGAGCTGCAACAAAATAACTTCTTAAATTTAATTGTTGATAATAAACTTAATCAATATATATAGTTTTTAATCTGGGACTTAAATGCAAAAAGAGGATATATTTATTTGTGGCTATCATGAAAGCTTAAACGCAAGAGAAATATCAGAATGTATCGTCAGAACAGTGTAATGGAAAATTATAATATAAAAATAAAGTCACTTAATAAAAAAAAAAAATTCTACTTCCTACAAGTTGGGATGATACTTTTGTTTTGTTTTTCTAACGTTTTTTGCAAATAATTCATGTTCATTTTGTTTATTTATCACACATATCATTCCATCAATATATGTATGTGTTCCTTTTTAACTTTATAAAATCTGCAGATAGAGGCAGTACATTAAGTCATATCGAAAAAAAATCGAAATTTCGTGAATCTTTTTGAGGTAGTGCGGAAATTTTGGGAACCCCTTTCATTAAAAAGTGTGCGGAATTTTAAAACCATAGGTTGATACCTTTTGTCGCCTCAGTGGGCCGAAAATTCCAAAAATTGGAATAAAAATGATTAAAATACTAAAATTAATAATTAATCACATTTCACATTGGTCGCTTTGGTGTATTACTTAAAAGTCACTATTTTTCTTTTTAACAACAATAACCGTAAAAAGTTTTAGATTTATAGGTTAATATCATCCACACCAAATCCACACCAAATTTTGAAAAATGAAGGCAATATATTAAATAAAAACGCGTCCACTTATCTCATTTTAATATGAACAGAAATTTTATTTTGCCTTTCGAACACATAAATAAGAAAAGTATTACTGGTTGCAACATTTTTGGTCTCAAATTGTGTGTGTCAAAACCAGTATCATCTTAACCTAGAACAATAAGTTTGCGAAAATCATCAAATAAAACACTTAATAATAAAACACCTTTTTCGCATCCGTAAATGCTATTAGGTATATCAAGACTAGATCCACTTTCAGGTGTAACCTGCCCCATGTACTTAAACCAGGTTCGGGTAAAATACAATATTGCACATTAGTCCAGGCAATATAGAGACCATATAGGGGCTCTACCTAGCAAAATTCATGGTAGTTCTAGAAAAAGGCTTACTATATGCTTTTTGGGTCGAATTTTTAACTTCCCACCAAAATTTCCCCGGCAACTTCCCCTCCCCCCCCCAAATTTTGGTAAAATGCCCCCCAAAAATGTTTTTATTAAATAAATCATTTATTTTTTATTGTTTTAGGGGAAAAGTATCTAGAAATTCAAAAAGTAGACAAAATTTGCAACAAATTAGATAGATGACATTATGACTTAGAATGAAGAGGAAGGGGGTTATCTACCTCGGAACATGCGCCGTGGTGCTGCGTGGACTAAGTTGCGCAATTCCACTTAACCACTCACACGTTAACAATCGCCCTCCCATCTCCCCTCCGAACTTCCTCTATATTTTTTGGGTCGCTGAATCCGAATTTTTAACTTACCCCCCCAAATCCCCCCCCCCGAAACCACCCCAAAATAGTTATTTTTAAATTAAATTTCTGATTGTTTTAGGGAAAAAGCATTACGGAATTCAGAAACTAAACAAAATTTGAAACAAATAGGATACATGACATTATGACGTAGGATGAGCGGGAAGGGGGAGAGTTGCATCTGAACATGCACTGGGGCTCTACGCGCACTAAGTTATGAAGTCCAGGCAATAGGGTATTTTACCTGGCAAAATTAATACTAGTTCTTAATTTCGACTCACTTTATGTTTTTCGGGTCACTGAATCCGAATTTGTAACTTCCCACCAAAATTTCATCCGGCAACCACCCCAAAAAATTGATTTTTTGAAAAAATTTGGTTTTTGAGAAAAGCGCGCAGGGAATGTTCCGAGGCAGCCCCCTCTCTCCCATTTATCCTACGTCATAATGTCATATATCATATTTGTTGCAAATTTGGTCTAGTTTCTGAATTTTGTAATACTTTTCCCCTAAAACAATAAGAAATTTAAGTTAAAAACAACTATTTGGGGGGGGGGTGTTCGTGGGGGGGGGATGACAAAATTAGAGTCAAAGAGTCCTGAGTCAAAATTAAAATTATTATTAAATTAAAATTATGTCCCTCCCCTCCCCTGGGGGGAGGGACATAATTTTAATTTTGACTCAGCTACCATTATCAAGAAATGCATTACTCCTCTGGATTTAGACTTTTTTGAGGCTATTCATATCCATAAATTTAAAGACTCCTTGGTTAATGATTTATCTAGTACACCATACATCTCAACTTTCTGGATGGATTTGTTGTGTCACGACACTTCACTTCCACATAAATTTCATTGGCTTTTAGAACTTGATGGTCTTTTGGTATTATGTTTTGACATTTGTGTTTTTTTTTCACCGTACATGCAGTTGGGAGGATATTGTTTTAAAGTTTTTAAAGTTTTTACACTGAGGATGTGAGTCCTAGTACTCACGAAACGTATACGTATGGTCAAATCTGCTTGTTTTATTGTGTGTTTAAACGTTGTTTTCAAATAATTTATATTTTCACACAAGTTCTGTACTTATTATATTTGGTTGCAACGGACCTATTTGGGGGGTTTTTATCATGTCTGATCTTAATCGTTTTTACAAACTTAGATTAAGGCGACCGTGGACGTTCAAAATCGCAAAAAACATTAAAAAAAATCAATTTTTTGTTTTTTGGAAAAAAATGTTCTGGCAATCTTCTACTTTCAAATATTATAAAAATTATTCAAATCCGATAATTTTTTGCAGAGATACAGCTGTTTTTCTAACGTAAACAATCGTTAATCTACACTTAAAATAAAACTTTAAATCCAGTTTTCTCAAAATGAGAATTTTCGCCGACTGAGTAAGTTCAAAATGCTCCATGCGTCTTAATTTTATACCAATTTTCATAATACTTGGTAATATTGTTGTTGATATACTTTATTACAAAACTTGCTATTAAAATGTGTACATTATTTCATATAAAGATCAAAAAGTAATATTTTATTATTGAATTTTATCCAAAATGATCAATATTACAGATTTTTAATTTTTTTCTGCCAAGGAATTTAGTATAATTTTAAAATGTATAGCAACTTTTGATATAATATCATAAAGCTATACTAAAAAAAAATTACAAGTTTCTGAAACAAAATTTAATGCGCATGGAGCATTTTTAATTTGTATCACTAATTACCATATTATTAATTAATTACTCATTTGCATATTAATTTTTTTTAATGAAATTAAGAAATTTTCTTAATTATTGCACAAATTATACGTGTATTAAATTTCAAAACAATTGAGCAAAAATTGTAGAAAATGTTTTTGAACGTCCACTGTCGCCTTAAGACGTGAAAAAGTTTTAAATCATTTGAACTTTTTATGTAGTTGTAAACGTCGTGGTGTTGTTCCTGGTTTTATTCGCTTAGGTTTTAAACTTCAATTAACTAAACGTCTTTCGAAATCTTTACACACTTGCTGGGGGGAGGGACATAATTTTAATTTTGACTCAGCTACCATTATCAAGAAATGCATTACTCCTCTGGATTTAGACTTTTTGAGGCTATTCATATCCATAAATTTAAAGACTCCTTGGTTAATGATTTATCTAGTACACCATACATCTCAACTTTCTGGATGGATTTGTTATGTCACGACACTTCACTTCCGCATTAATTTCATTGGCTGTTAGAACTTGATGGTCTTTTGGTATTATGTTTTGACATTTGGGTTTTTTTCACCGTACATGCAGTTGGGGGGATATTGTTTTTAAAGTTTTTACACTGAGGATGTGAGTCCTAGTACTCACGAAACGTATACGTATGGTAAAATCTGCTTGTTTTATTGTGTGTTTAAACGTTGTTTTCAAATAATTTAAAGCAAATATTACTTTTCTTTTTTACTGGTGCCAGAAACAAATGTTTTAAGCGCTTTATGAAGGTGCTTATATGCACCTATGGTCCCGAATGTGTTAAGAGACCTGTTTTTTCGACTACAATACAGAAAAAGTGTGAAAAAAGAACAGTCTTTATGTAACTACATTTAAACACATGTTGCAACGAAGCCAATTACACTTCCTCTGTTTTGGAGTAGTTTGCAAAGAAAGTCTGCGTTACGCGTAATCCAATTTTTCATTATTATCATCTTGACTTGCAGCTTTCTTGCCCTTCTTACTTTTCATTTCAATTCTTTCGTTGCCATTTTACAAGAAAATATCATAATTTAATTCTTTTAAAATGCGTAAGTATCGTCTGTGTAAATGATTTCACATGATAAGTATAAATTGTGTGTTTGAATTCTTAACACTGTAAAATACTTTTATAATTGAATATAAATAATTGAATTTTCAGAAATTTTAATTCATGAACAATATGCTATAATTTTCATAAAAAGGTTATTTTAAAAATTTCATTAAAGAAATCGTGAAATTATTTAACTAATCATAATTCTATCTATAATGACTAACTCCATGATTTTTTTTTCTTCTGAAAATATACGTGTTTTATTTTTTTTATTTGCAAAAATGCGTCCGTAATTGAAAAACATATAAAATAAATTATATAAAATGTAATTTTTTAAGGTATTCTGCAAAAAAAAAGAAAAAAAATTATTGTGCAAATCTATAGATCATAATTTATTTTTATGTTTAATTTCAAGTCAAAATAATGAATAGTTATCTTGTAAAGTGAACGAAAAAATGTAATTTGCGTAGCCTAATAGAGGATTCGCTTCGCTCATTCTAATAAATATAACACATAACATTTCGAACTTTTCAATCTTCGATTCTCTAACAACACATTATATACGCTATGGCAGAAGAATAGTACTTCCGAACATTGTGATATTCCGTATTTTGGATTAAAATGATTTTGTAATTACTTAATGGTTTATTAATAACTTGTTATTTTCATAAAAATAGATAACATGCAAAATAAAACGTTAGCGGTCTATTTTAATGTAAAAAAAAACATGTTGCAAAAACTGAAAAACTTTGGTTGGACCAAAAATGATTAAGATATCAAAAGACAATCCTACATCATTTAGATATTATGATATCAAGTGCCAGACCGCCAGCGCCCTAAAGTGATGACATTATATATGTACAGTACAGCCCCATACAGAATTTGTTTCATAATTAAGACTACGAGGAATACGATATACACTATATGGCTATTAGCCCCTTAATTACCGGACACTTTCAGTTTTAGACAGATTGTAGAATATTTAAAGATACATTTGTCGGATTTTTTCTGGGACTTCAGGATTATGAAGAATATACTTCATATTCATCAACGGCGATTTGATCAAAAAGACAATTAGGGGTCCAAAACAAAATGAAAGAAAAATAATAATTTTAGGATCACCTTGTAAAATAAAATGCACAAAATGATACATCGCTATAACTTACAAATATATAGAACTGTACAGTATATCTATTCATTTGTGGAAGAATAGAAAATTTTTGTATATTCAAAACCACATTTCATGGGGTATTCGGAATCAAAGAGTTATTTAAAAAAACACTCGTACCTGGTAGTACGGTACTTTGAAAATAATTCTTTCCACATTTCAAGAGACAACAACCTTCTCAGTAAAAATATACGTAACATTAGTAAGTAGTCTACTTCATTCTCTGGCAATTATTTGCCTAATTTTAAATTGCCAAAACGTGATCCTAAATACCCTTACCTCACCTATATATATATTATTTTTCATTTACAAAGTCACGAGAACGAATCTGCTGCATTACAATCTATAGACGGTACTTATTTGGCGTGTTATATAAAGAATAAATTAAAAAGACTTTAATTTTTGATTTCAATAAAAGTATGTATGTAAGAACAATCAATTCCGTGCATTTTAAAGATAATTGAACAAAACAATTTTTATAACCACGCCAGTTATGAATGAATAGGTGCCTGACGTTTATTGTGTATGGAATAACACAAGCCTTTCGATTTTTTTTCATAATTGATTCATATATATATATTAGTGCTGAATCTAAAAACGACTTCAAATTTGAAAATTGTTGAAATGTCAAAAAATATCAAAATTGAGACTGGGAAATAGATGCAAAACTTTTCTTTTGTAATAATGTATTCACTTTTAGGTAGCTTTCTTTACAAAAAGCTACCTATTGCAGCCATTCGGAGGAAAGCGATTTCAAAAAAATTTGGTATATTTTCATCGATCATGACCCCCAGACCCCGAAACCACCCTCCGTTCAAAATTGATATATATATATATATATATATATATCAATATATATATATATATATATATGACATATGTCACACTGTAACTCTCGTATTTATGAACCGATTTGGATGTAATTCGGTGTGTACATAGTACATACCAATGTCTCGACCGAGTTCGTTGGCCAGCTTCATCCGCCATTTTGTTTCAAAATGGCAGCCATTTAAAAAATTTTAAAAATTTTAAAATTTGAAATGTGGTACCAAAAAAATGAAAATGGAAAAATATTTTTGTCTTATGTATTTGACCTTTATACAAAGACTCCGTAGCAGTTTTTGTTTCGTCTATATCTTAAAAAATGGCTGAGTTATAGCATTTTGAATTTCTAGCGAAGCTGACATTTTCAAACGTCCTGAATTTTATCACGCGATAAACGGCGTACTTATGAACCGATTTGGATGTAACTATGTTTATAAATAGTACATACCAATGTCTCGACCGGGTTCGTTGGCCAGCTTCATCCGCCATATTGTTTAAAAATGGCGGCCATTTAAATTTTTAAGAAAAATTTAAATTTGAAATGTGGTACCAAAAAATTGAAAATTGAAAAAATATTTTCATCTTATGTGTTTAACCTTGATAAAAAGATTCGGGAGCAGTTTTTGTTTCGTCTGTATCTTAAGAAATGGCTGAGTTATAGCAATTAGAATTTCTAGCGTGGCTGACATTTTGAAACGTCCTGATTTTGTCACGTAATAACAGGCGTATTTTTGAACCGATTTGGATGTACCTTGGTGTGTACATAGTACATACAAATAACTCAACCGAGTTCGTTGGCCAGCTTCATCCGCCATCTTGTTTCAAAATGGCGGCCATTTAAAAAATTAAAAAAAAATTTAAATTTAAAATGTGATACCAAAAAATTGGAAAATGAAAAAGATTTTTTTCGTATGTGTTTGACCTTAATACAAAGATTCCGGAACAGGTTTTGTTTCGTCTATATCTAAAAAAATGGCTGAGTTATAACATTTTGAATTTCAATTGTGGCTGACATTTTAAAACGACCTGATTTTTGTCACGCGATAACAGGCGTATTTATGAACCGATTTGAATGTAACTTGGTCTGTACATAGTACATACCAATGTCTCGACCGAGTTCGTTGGCCAGCTTCATTCGCCATCTTGTTTTAAAAGGGTTGCCATTTTTTAAAAAAAATGTAATTTAAAATTTAAAATGAGGTATTAAAAAATTGGAAAATGAAAAAGATTTTTTTTATGTGTTTGGCCTTAAAACAAAGATTCTGAAGCAGTTTTTGTTTCTGAAAGTTTGTTCTTTTGTTTATATCTTGAAAAGTGGTTGAATTATAGCACTTTGAATTTCTAACATGGCTAACACTTTGAAACGATCTTGTATTTGTCACGCGATACCACACGTATTCGCCTATTTCGATGGAAGAAGGCATGTGGATAGTATACATCAATACCTCGACCATGTTTGCTGGCCAGCTTCATCAACCATCTTGTTTCAAAATGGCGGCCATTAAATTAAAAAAAAATTATATTTAAAGTGAGGTGCAAAAAAATTAGAAATTGAAAAAGGTTTCTTTCTTAAGTATTTGACCTTGATATAAGGATTCAGGAGCATTTTTTGTTTGTCTTTATCTTAAAAAATGGCTCAGATATAGCAGTTTCAATTTCTAACGTGGGTGACATTTTGAAAAATCTGATTTTTTGCCTGCGACAGCACTCGTATATATCAACCGATTCCGATGTGAGTGAGCATGCGCACAGCAATTACTAAGGTGTCGACCAAGTTCACTGGTTAGCCTCATCCACCATGTTGTCTTTAAATGGCAGGCACTTTAAGAAATCGCCGAATTTGGCAGCCAAATATAAGTTACTTTAAATAAAAGCAGCTTGGATAAAGCTGACTAATTTCGCGAAATTCTCATTCATAATGATTTAATATTGATAAAAATTAGTACTGAATCTCCTACATTCGGTTTCCACTTAATTGAGCTTCGTGTGTTTGAATAATATAAGTTGGCTTTTTTAAAATAAGCAATATGAAAGCTACCTCTTCCTCCTGGCACTGGCCGGAAGGACTTTTTCGACTTCTACTGGGGATTCTAATAGCTGAACAACTTATGGGTTTTTTGGAGGGGGGGGGGGGAGGTGGTCATTGACTCTTTGAAGAATTGTAGAATTCTATCTTTGTCGAGACGACTGAGGAACCACCTTGCACATAACTGGCATTTGCGAGATAGTAATATAAGAATGATTACATCACTATAAAAAAAAGTTTTACGTCTATTTTATAGTATTAATTAAAAAAAAATATTTTCACATTTTCAAAATTTTTAAATTTGCGATTTGCGAAAAATCCTGACGTAAGGTTAAAGTGGAGTTCATTTTCGGATTCATCAATAAAAAATATATAAGAATCATTTATGAAAACCTAAAAAACAAATTCTGTATGTGTAGTTAAAATAATACTATAAAGTGTTTTGTATTTTCAAAATGCAAAAAAACTTCTTTCTTAAAATTGCGCGTAAGATAATTCTTGAACTTCGTGTATTTTTACATAAAATCTCCTGGGATTTTTGGATTATATTTCAATCTTAAGACAGAACCATAATTTGTTTATCGTTCCTGCCACAAAAAATAATCCATGGGTAAATCTCAAAAAAGAAAGCAAGAGATTCATCTTTATTTTAAAAATAGAAATTTTGCTCGATCCGCCTAAGACAAAGAGGAATATTTGGTTTATAACATGCAGATGTAAGTCCGAAAACACTTCTGATACTTTAATGCTTTATTATTTACAAAATTTTGTAAAGTGCGAGAAAAACAAAAACTATATGTCTTCCCAAGCTGATCATGAAAGCAACAACTATATTGTACCGATCATATTCTTACATTATGGTTAGCACCAGAGTTAGTAAGTGGGTATTTTTTTTTTCGACGCATATAGAAAAGTGTAAATCAAGCATTTTAATACAAAGTTACAAATTATACACTAAATCCCGTTAACATACTACTTTTTATCATCATAAACTGCAAACATCACTCACTCCAAATGTAATATTTTTGACAAAAGTGCAATTTTCCATTGAGAAAAAATATTTTTTAGATATATATTTCTAAAAGCTTTCCCAATCACTTTTTCTTTTTCTTTGAGATATTGGCTCCATAATATCATAATCTGTCAACATGTAGATAATTGACCAACTCTATTTAAAAGATTTTATGTCAGTTGATGATTCCAGACACTTAGCTTACGTCATCACACAGTTTTTTTTTTCATTTTTTCTTAACATTTTCAGTCTTGATGAAGTAGAATTATCAATGAAAGATATATGAGGAAAGTTATATTTCTAAAATTCCTCCTTTTGAGCAGTTATATATTTTATATTGAATAATGAATATAATGCTACATTTGATAACAATTCAATTTTTTTATTTAACACTCATATTCAAAATTAAGAGCATTTTCAGATTTTGTCGATTATCTACAGACCTGCCGGACAGATTTTAATGAAATTAAGTATGTACATAGGTGTATATAATGCAACAAAAATAAACATTCATTAGTAATAATGATCGCGCATTAAGTCGATTGTGCGTAACGATCCTGCACGATCGTGCGTAAGAGTCATCAGCGTCTGAATGTATAATACAGAGCTTAAAATACTGAACACAAAATGAGTTAATAGGCGGTATGATCTCCTCTTACAGTTTTACATCTCTGAGAACTTACTTATACTGGAAATAAGGCAGTTTACATCTCATTATGTTTGGTTTTCAAATATAAGGGAAATAATATTAAAAATTCGAATAATTTTAATTTGTGATTCGAATATTAGTATGTATTTTGAATTTTATCCATATTGTTTTCCACGTATTTTATCGTATGTACGATGTAATTTTAGACAAAAAGAGATTGTTTCATCTTCCGATATTGTAATTAGGAAAGGGTTACTATAGAAGTTCATTTAGGTTTTTGAATTAGATGCAAATAGGGCGAAGAGTAAAAATACCATCGGTTCACGCTTGAATGTTTATATTGTTTGACACCTAAAAAAATATACTACTTTACTAACTTTAATTGCTAAAAGGCCTAAATTAAAACTTTTAAAGCAGTGAAAATAAGTTTATTACACTGTATACATGTTTCGACTCTACCTGAGTCATTTCAAACCAAGTAAATAAAAACGTTCTAAATTCATACGCTCTATAATACGCCATCGCTCAAATTTCCACGTACTCTTTAATATTATACACGTCATTTTTCCATTTTACTTAGATGTTTATTTTTATTTTCGAAACCACTGGGTAACTCAAGCCATAGTTTTGTTAAGTTAAATGATGCTGCATCGTTATATATTTAGCTAAAATAATAAACGGTCAAGTGCGAGTATCACTCGCACTCATAGTTTTTCGTACAATAAATATATGAATCATTTACTGTATTATTAAAAAAAAAAAGTCGTTGCAAAAAGAATAATAAAACTTTGTAAAAAACTAAACAACGTAAGGTTTGATATAGCTGTATATACGAGAAAAGTATGAATCGCTATGCTACAAAAGTTCAAAGAAATATGAAGCCTAAATAATATAAAATAATGCTATTCTGTTTAACACTTTTAAACACTTTCCAACAAATTTGAAAAGTGTTTATAATTTCGGTTTGTCTTTACGTCAGTTCGCGCTCTAAATCTCGTAAATATACTCCGATTGCCCTGAACATTTTAGCTGTTATTAAAGTTCACCACTGCGCGACCTATTTCAAATAAAGTTTATAAAATGTTTAGTTCATTTACAAGGACAGTCAGAAATATTCCAATACATTACGGCCAACGGAAAAAAAAAATCATTTCAAATGATTTTTAATGATATTACACGTTTTCAAGCATAAAATAATTGATATGCATTTATGAAGTGCACTAAAATAAGCATTCTGAAGACTATGCAATGCAAAGAATACTTATTCTTCATTTACAGGTCCTCACAAAATAATTATGTTACATAATGATATGGGGGTGTGGAAATGTTTGTGGCGTATTTTAATTATGTTAAACTATTTCATATACAATGAAATCGATATATTTGCTGAGGTTTGCTATAAATTATTTTATGTATAATAGGAAGTGCATAGCATTTACAGGGACACACAAAATTTTTTAAATACTATATTGTGTCCGTAGATAAGCGATGATTGCTTGAAATGCATTTTTAATTATGATATGCGCTTTTATGTTTCACTATATTTATGCATACTTTACGGTGTGTATAAATGCTATAGTTCATATACTGAGCTACACAAAAGCATTCATAAGGGTTACTGAGTATGAGCGTAAATTGCTTAAATATAGTTTTTAACGGAGTTACGAATTTTTACGCTGAACTGCATTTAGTTTACTAAGAAATGTTTGTAGAATATAGATAAAATGATATACAGGGTCACGCAAAGAATTGCGTACATAACCGTCTATGGATGCTAATATCTGGAAATGTGATTTCAGCAGTTTTAAGAGTTTTTTAGTTTAAATTAAATTTTAATTAAATAGTGACGTGCAATAAAGATACTATTGTCTGCTGAAATCATTTTTTTAAATATTTTATGCGTTTTCTAAAATGTTTATTTAGTAATCACATTTACCTTATTTCCCTAAATAACGAAGTTTTGTTAAAGCATTCAAGAAGATTTGGAAAGTACTCCATAATCTATGCTTAACGCATGATTTTTCTTTCTTGTTTAATCTTATCGGAATCTATTTATGATGAAAATAATTTGATACTGACAATAAAAGTAGTGCATATTTAAACTTCATTTGGTATTTCATAAAACTAAATTCAGTGTAGTAATAATCTTTTCTTTTTTCAGAATAGCTAAAACAAAACACTTGTTTTGAGGTACGTTTTGAGGTAATGAAATCCCTAAAAATATCACCAATGTGTGAATAAAGTGAATTCAGTCGACATACATATGTAATAAATGTTATTTATTATATGATCTTTGTATATCATTTTATATCCAAAAGATGAATTTTTACATATATTTCTCACATTTGGACGCATCAACATCAATAAGTATTACCTGCACTTCTATATCATGGAGAACATTTCATTCCGATATATAAATTTTTATATACCTTTTTCACCTTTAAGTGCATCGATATCAATAAATATTACTGTCAAAAAATTCTGTACTATCATTGATTTTTTTGCCATTTCTTTTCTGGCAACATATCATTTCATTTTCGGTTGTCAAGAAAATATTGTATATAATTTTCTAAATGTCAGAATCCCCTTAACCTTTCAATATTCTAACATTTTGTTTTAAAATGTACGATAATATATGCTTTTGTATGAAATGTTCCAGATCTCGAAAATAGTATTTATTGGTTCACAAGTTTCAATTATGATAAGCTTGCCTTAAAAATAACTATAAACTTTCAAAACATACAGGTTTTATATTCATATTGCTTATACGGCTAAATGTAAATATTTAAACAGTCTCTTTTTTAAAGAAAATATCTGAGATGCATAAGATTATTAAGAGATCACTTTCAGAAACGTATTTGAAAGTATTTTATACTGTAAGTCAGCAACAAATAAATTTTCTTATAAAATCAAAAAGTAACTTGTTTAATATTATATAATTTCTATGTTTTATTACATTTAAAATATTTATTTCCCGGGGATGTATGGATGAAAGGAAAAATGCTTTGGAAAGTGCATTTGAGTTAAGATTAATTTACCCACATATTTTTAATACTATTCATTCATTACATATGTAAAAATAAATAAATATGAAATAAAGGAAACTGAAAAAGTTTTAACCATATTTACGAAATTTATAAATTTTAACATCGAATAAAATATTAACTTTACTTCTGTCTTGTCAGTATTTGTTATTTATATCGTATGTAACTCTATTAGAAGCAGTGTCAAACACCTACATATGATACTAATATTATGAAAAGGCTTTGTTATTCCTGTATGTCTTTTTGTTAAGGGGACCGGGAAAGCCCTATATCGACCATGTTAAATTCACCAACTTTATGTACCCTTTTCTCAGAAATGGTGAAAGATAGAGTTCTAGGTTTTTTAGAGTAGTTAGAATAATATGCTTTACGTATTTTAACAGACCATTTTCTTCCTAAAATCTGGAAATTAATTATTAATTATTTATTGAAAGACATTTTTAAATTATAATTTTTGGTAAGATTTCACTGCATAAAATAAATACATTTTAACAAACCATTAAATTCCTGTGTTATATATACACTATAACATAAGTATAAAAAAAAATCTGAGTTCTAAAATTTAATAGATATTGTAAAAAAGGAACACAAATGTGAAGAATCCAAGTCTTGAGAAAAAGTCAGTTAAAGATTTTAATGGCCATTAAGCTGTGAAATAATGTTAGAGAGAATGAATATTTCCATCACTTCTTTATTTACATATTAACATGTGTGACACATCTTTGCAAAGATAAGAATTTAAACTATAAAATGATATAAAAAAGTGAAAATCAGTTTTTTGCCGAAATTCCGCTTACCTGGTCCCCTTAACCCTCTATATTCTGAATTTTAAATAAAGAGTTTGCTTTACATAAATAATCATTTACGTTAATGTCTGAGATATCCAAAACAACATGCTTAGTAATAATTTGATTTTTGGATATTTTTAAATTAAAACTGATTTAATAAATCGGCAGTCAGAGCTATGTTTACCCGACTAAAAAGAAGGGTTATGTGTTTCACGCGTATCTATGTGGATTTCTTTATACCCTTGAAACATCCCAACTGCTGGATGGATTTTAATGAACGAGGTCTCTATCAATTCTTTTTAACGACCCAATGATTATAGGCTAGGTTTTTTTTTATAAATTAAAAATGGCGGCCGTAAAATACAAAATGGAGACGAAAAAAAATTACGCACCCTATTGAGTGGCATATCATTGGATAGGTCTTTCAAAATGAAGACGATGTTTCATTGACTATTTTACAGACAGAAGCTCTGCTAAAATATTATACAACTTGAAAGTTGTGTATGTAGGATCTCCAGCTTTACTACAACTCTAACCATCATAGACATCGATAGACCTAATCAAAACAGTGTTTATAGATAGGAACTAACAATTAAACACAACTTAAAAGTCATCAATACAAGTAAATAAAAAAAATAGATAATTAATATAAATAAGTAATATAAAAAATATTTAATACTTAGGTCAATAAGAGAATTTTTTTTCTCCCATTCTTCTTTCCTCTTTAGTGGCGTTTAAAATGCCTTTATCAAGAAGAGGGCTCTCTCGATTATTGAAAATTAATTAATTTAATTTAATTAATCAATTAATATTTTAAAAAAAACTGGATTATCATCAAGTGTCATCCACTACAAGTTAAAAAAACCCTTTCAGCTTGATTGGATGAATAATAAGTATTTTTTAACGAATGTAAATTTGAACGAGATATATATAGCGAGAGTGTGAGCTAATAGTGGGAATTGGAAAAAAATAGTTTCACATTGATGAGAAATAATTAATTCACTTTTTACGCAGTCTGGTTGTTTTATTTTTTTTATTTATTTTTTTATTGAGAAATATTTACAAGAATAGTTAGATTAATTTACAAAAAAATACTGTTATGGAAATATCACAGTACTTATAAGAACTGTGTAACTAAATGTATTTTGGTCCTATCTGCAGCAGAGAAGTGTTTTGTAGTAGTTTTTGTAGAAAACTTTTCGTATAATATTTTTTGATATGATAAAAGTTACACCTAGGTAAATGGTTGAGAAAATAACCAGATTAAAGTATATTTAGCTTCGACTGTTTTACTGTACTTTCTACATATGATTGAGCAAATTAATTTGTATGAAAAGTGCAATCTATTTTTATTAGTAGAAGAATTAAATAAATTTTACACTGAATCTTCTTTAATTGTGCATAAGCACCTTCAGGATATAAATGGTTAAGTCTGGAATTACGTTTATTGATTGCCATTAAATATTATTTACATAAATTAAAACAATCTTCCATGAAGGTATACATACATAAAGTCGTGAGCAGATGAATTAAGTCAACAAAAGATATCGTAAGAGACCTAACGTACTGATAAATTCCGATAGCTAAAGTTTTTTGGATTATTTATATCAGCCTAAATTCATTACGAGTTTTTATGACTAGAGTATGCACTATACTAACGGTATTTCCTATATCTTTAAATTAACAAATTTAATAGAGCTCGAAATGAACGACTTTACTAAGTCTGCTTGTGAGAAAATAATCACTACAGTAAATCACTTAAATAAGAGATGGAATAAAGAAAAATATCATCATTCTTTGTGAACCAAAATAAAATGTACACAATTGGAACTTTTCAAGCAAATGGTTTCATCTGGTTGTGTCATCCAAAATCTTGCTGCGTATTTGAAATGATATAATTCGTCTCAAATGTTTAAGCGCTCTGCAAATCTTGTTTAACCTTTTTAAAGAAGAAAGTAGATAAAGCCACTGTACTAGAAATATTCGATGTTTAAACACAATCGAATAAAATAAGCAATTTTTGTTGGTTAAAATAAAAATTTCATTGATTTTTATTTAATTTACTTTTGTCCTTGTAGAAAAAATTGTCTCAAAAGTTTAAGCTCTTTATGCAATTTTTTTTACAAACACGGGATTGGACGGGTGTAATGACGTTGCATGGTATCGTATTCCGGTTTTAAAAGAATGTGAAAAAATCATTTCACTTCTTTTAAAAATTCCGAAGGCTGAAGATGTCACAAAAGGCAAGACTTTAAAAGTTTTTAAACTGAAATCACAAAATAAAATTGCAAAATTTTTAAATCGATCAAAGTGGAATATATATATATTAAAAATAATGTCGATGTACAAGTGTCCAAAGACACTGTACATAGATGTATTAATAAATGTGATTATACCATACTAAAGATACTGGTTCGCAAACCGTTTATCAAACTACACCACAAACAAGCAAAAATAAATTGGGTTAAAAAAAACATGTCCTACGGGTGCAAGTGTCTTACTATTGTATTCAGTGATGTGGTAAAATGGAACTTACATGCCCCTGATTGGTGAATCATGCATTGGTATGTTTACCGAAAGCAAACAAGGGCTTTTTTCTGTAGGCATCAAGGTAGGAAGTCTGCTGTAGTTTGGCGTACATTCAGCTTCAACGGCCAGACCACTGTGGCTTTTCCAAAAGGATGATAAAATTACCAAAAATATCAATGGACACTGAACAAACATTTTTTCCATTCTATGGCATCTTGGTTGGTCCTGAACACATCTTTCAACAATATAATTCTTCAATCCACATATAAAATTCTACAAAAGTGTGGCATTCATGGAAAAATGTTAAAACTCTTGACTGGTGATCTATAAGTCTAGACATAAACTCGATTAAGGATGTCCGGGGCATTTTAACCCGTTAGGAGTACAACAATCGAAAGCAGTATGACTCTCATGCAGAACACCAATAGGCCATTGACAAAGCATGGGACTATTTGCCACCAGAATACCTATAAAAAGTCATAACTTTGATGGACGCACGTTTATATGAACAAACCTGAAATCACGAAAGAATAATATGTATGTAACAGTTTTGTAAAAATGATAAATGTAATTTTTTTTTGCCATTGTGCATAAACTTTTGTTTAAATCTATTTTAAAATCTATTTTTAACAATTATGAACATTTTTGTCTAATTTTGTTATCATTTATTTAAATGAAGTTGCGAAATTCGAAAAAAAATAAGTGTTAGTTATTCTAACTTTTTATTATTCTTAAAAAATCGACATTTTATGCTTGTGCCTAAACTTTTGGACGGACCTAATTACAAATTACCTACTTTAGAAAATGAAGCACCTTCAAAAATCAAATAACTTTGTCATTAAAAAGGCTAAAGCATCACGTACATTGTGGAGTATATATAATATTATTAGTTCCTATTGATGTTAAATTAATATTTCTTTCATGTTTCAAATTATTTAAAAAAAATTGCTCTAAAAATTCATTTTCCAATAACATCATGATTTTTTATATTGATTGTTTTAATATCTTTGAAATATCACGCTACTGCAATGAGAAATTTAGTGATAATGTTTTTAACGTATAAAAAATGAATTACATATAAAGTAAAATAGAATTTAATCAAAATATTTATTTGAACGAAGTTTTCTTTTTAATTTAAAAATTTTAAATCTTTTGTGCAACTTGGTTAAACACAAAAAATATCAAAACTTTTGAAATAGAGGAAAAGTTTTCAAGAACTATTTTTTTCCATTAAGGTGTTTCTGAAGAACATTTCAAATATTATTCTTTAATATTTGTTGTGTATTTATCTTTCATCAATCACTTTATCAAACTGACATTGATCGATCTATGTATATTTATGTAGAACTGTTTTTAAAAATAACGTAATGTTTGCCACAGATAGCATTTTATGCGCTCTGTTTATATTAAAGTATAATTTAATGAAAATGAAGAATTGGAATTTTGTATTATATTGATAGAAATGAATTTGTTTTTTCGCGAATATTTAAATAAAAATCAATAAAAATTCATTTCTCGCGAAGTTGAAAAAAGTTATTTTTTTCCTTTTCGAAATGCATTATGTAAATTTTGAAAAAAATCTTGTGGGTGTTTGTTACAATAATATGTATTTGAACGTCTTATAAAAAACAGTACAAAAAATAATAAAAACATATTAAAAAATATGCTTGCGAAAACTTTTGAGGAAAAAAAATCAATTGAGATTTTTTTAAAGACAAGTAATATTTGCTTTAATGTAATATCACTTAAATAATTTGAATTTTCCTATTTAGTAATCTGAAGAAAAGAATTCTTCCTTTTGATAATGACAAAAAAAATTTAATTATAAATTTAATATATAAAACTACTTACATGACATACAATTTTAAAATAATCCTTTTTGTATTTAAAAGGATTTTTAAAATTGAAGAAGATTATTAGTCTTGAAATAGTTTGCCTCCCCCCCTCCCCCCCACACACACACACGTACTGAAAAAAAATATATATAAATACTTTCTTCTATCTTTACAAGAATATAACTATTGGATTCGTGAAAACTTTCGTGAAAAAAAAAAATCTGCTCGTGATAACATTTGTTGCAAAAGTAATCCATTAAGATGTTGTTTTTTTTTCTAAACAGACAAGTAATATTTTCTTTGATATAATATCATTTAAATAATTTGGATTTACCTTTTTACAAATTAGATAAAACTTTTATTCCTTTTGATAAAAATGAAAAAAGAAGGGATTTAATTATAAATTTAATGAAAGAAAGTACATATAAAACATAAAATTTTAAAATAATCATTTACCGTATTTAAAAGGATTTCCATAATTAAAGAAGCGTAGTAGATAAGACTTGAATAGTGTGCATCCTCCCCCCATAATAGAAAGAATATTAATTTTCATTTATAGCATGTTTTGATTGTTTTATTAATAATACAGAATATGCAATTTCCGCCTCCCTGATTTATTTTATTTGTAAAATTTTTTAAGTAGGTTATGTAAAATCGCACACAATGATTTATTTATAAAAAAATAAATTTAATTGAAATCAGCTTAATGTTTTTCGATGTGACGCAATAAAATTATCTCCATTGTCACGGTTTCGCACTTAAAAAGTGAAAAAAGAATCATTATAACACCACTCCTGTCTGTCTGTCCTCGTAAAGTATGAACGCGGAAAGTTCAAATTGTCTGAAGTAATAAATGCTATTGACAAACATATTTATAGATTATTAAATATTCACAAATATATTTAGGAAAAATGTAGGGTTACTTAAGTTACTTGAAACAAAATCATTTTCTATATATATCGTATGGGTTGTTGGTGAAAGAAACTCAAAAATATATTTCTTTTAATTTTAAGTATTACAGTTTCAGAGATATCGTCGAAAATGTAATGCAAAAATATGTCTCCCCCTCTATTTCCGAATATAATGAAACTAAAATTAGGAAAAAAAGTAGGATTAGTAGAAGTTAATTTAAACCTTGCGTGAAAACTATAGCGAATACCTAGGTCGCATAGTATTTTTTTTAATCGCATTTTTCCAGCACACACAGATTTAGATTTTTAGCAAAGTCGTTGAGGAGCGCTGGACGTACCTATCGTCGCAGCAGTACAAAATAATTATTGATAATGATTTTCGAAAAAAATATCGGTCATTAGCCGAAATATTAACTCTTACAGACACGGGGTTTGGACAAAGATAAAGACACGGACGGTGCATTCAATGCGCCATTGCCTTTTAGTCTAGGTAACAACTTTTAATGATGTATTTGTGTAATGGAATGTCCAGTTACTAATTTATATATTTATAGGAATACTCTGTGTACGAGTATTACTCGCACACAACCGGTATATTGTCAGGTTTATCTACTTCAATAAACACACAAGGGGATCCAAACCGGACTTCACGGGTGCAATGCATAAACTGTAAAAAGAAGGGAGTATGACTACTAGGGTGGTCACAAGAAATCAATTTTCAAATTTTTTTGGGGGGACCCCCCAAAAAGTTGCCAATTGACTAGAAAATGAGATTGGCAAAGTTTCAGCTAATTTGGATAATGTTAACCCGTGCCTCACTGAGGTTAAAATTTGAAAAAAACGTGATTTTTCGCAAAAAAATGCTGTTTTTCCTTTGTGAAATTAATACAATTGAACCTAGAAACATATTTCAGGTCTCATTTTATAAAATATGTTTTGCTTTGTACATGTGCGCATTTTTTGGGACTAGACTTCACCCAAATCCTAAAAATTGACTTTTTATGAAAATGCGAAAAAACATTGTAACATTTCATTTCATCTGCTTTCTAACTTTTTTTCTTTTGTTTTTTTTTTTGTACATGATAAAAGGTTTAATTAAAAAAAAAATTCCAAAGAAAATGAAAAAAATCGAATTTTAAACTGAAAGAATTAAAAAAAAAAGGGGGGGGGCGGGTGAAAGAAAGTATAAAAATTAGAACAAATAATGCTAAAATGCATTTTATTATTAAAGTTGTGTTACAAGAAAGGAAGCATAATGAAGAAAACAAATTATTATCCCTTACAATTGTCACGTTAACCCTTTCCGGCACAGAAAAAATCTGTTCTTAACATGATGAAATGATTGACTAACACCGGAATTTACAAACGACTTTTTTAAAAATTGGGAAGCACATTGCGTTAAACTTTCATTGTAAAAGCAAAATTTTATTAAAATATTCTTGGTGCCGTTTGGAAATTTGGAATTAAAATTAGGTCGTCTTGACATGGGAGCACTGCGCTGGAAAGGATTAAGGGGTAACGGCTTAGATAAAGTGGCTTTTGAAATTTTGTTTGAAAATTTTTCTACATTCAGATACAACTTTTAGCATATACTATTTTTGCTTTTCATCTATGTTAAACAGGAATTAAAATCTCGGATTAATTTTATTATCCTTTCAGATATATCATTGGCAACTTTAAAACCATTCATTATGTATTTGCTTTCAAAAAGGTTTATTTTTACACCATAGATTGGGATGAGTATTTAAAAATCGTTTATTAATATAAAATCTTTAAAATATATATATAGTTTGAAATGAAACAAAAACATCGACTTCTTTGTTCAATAAAAAATCCACTTCGTTGAAACCTCTTGTTGCTCTTACATTCCTGTCATTATCATCATTTTCTTCTTCAAATGACATTAATTTTACAGCCATGCTTATATTGACTTTTTTTTTCCAAAGTATCATCTAAAAATGAAAATGCAACTTGATCCCAGTTAAGATACCAAATGCGGTTTATCATTTTAGAGAGTGCGTTGCCTGCAACCTATTTATAAATATTTCTGTAGTCAACAAGTGATTTTATTAATTGAAAGTCTTGGATTGGGGGTCAAAGTGGCAGTGGGAGTATTGAAGCACGCTTTTGCATAAATATTGATTAGAAATAAGCAAAGGTCTCTAATACCTTCTTTTACTAAATTTGTTATTGAGAGATGATCCCTGAAACGATATATTTTGAGATAATAAATATATTTTGAGTGAATAGCCATCCATCACCTGTGCTATCCATCTGACATGATTAAAAGCACCATGTGCTCTAAAAATGTCTTTTGGAGGAGAACGACCTATAAAAATCAAATAAAGTTGAATAAATTCTTTATAATCATCCCTGGGTTATTAATTTTTTAAAGATTCTGTAAGAAAACTTGAAATTTCTTCTGAATTAACTATTTATATCTTGTATTTAATCTTGAACAGCATTTTTACACTTAGTTTGGTTTAATTTAGGCCATCCAGTCAGAATTTGTTTTTGTTTTTAATATCTGGCTGAGGGGCAGTGATTGTGCCCATTTTATAATCAAAAATAGCTTTTAGGATAATTTCTTAATTATGGTGGCGACATGGTAAATACAGAGGTTTTTTCCTTTAACAATTGCTATGGGAAAATGTTGGTTCCTATGAAGCGATCGGTGTTTACTGCAGTGATATCAAAACACGTTCCCTGGATTTTATCAACTTCCTTCCACTCTTCAACTGCTGAAAATACAGCTTTCGCCTGATTTATTCCAATACTATTTTCAAATGGAGGAACTCGTAGTAACTGTTCTCCATCTCCACAACTAATTAAAACTGCTATCCACTCTAAATTTCTTTTATTCAAAAAATGAGGAGGGAGTTTTCCATCTCAGTGAACAACAGCTCTCTCTAAATCGGAATTTTTAAATCTGGTTTTTATGAGCTCAGTTCTTTGCTTACGAAAAAGTTATTTGCGGAGTCGTATTGCACTTATACTTAAAGTGTGTGGTTAATTGGTGGATGTACTCTAAGTCTAGCAGCATCTCTGGCGTTCAGTTTCACTTAGCGAATATTATAAAATGAAATACGTAAAACTTGACAATTACTTTGTAACTTACTGTCGAAGATTTGATGAGACGTGTGGCCAATTAAAAAAATCTTACATTTCTCCCATCATACCGAAAGGGGGAGGTAGTTTTCCGGAATATTTGCTCAATTCTGAAAATAAATGACGATAGCAGGTAACAAAAACAGCCTTGTAACAAAAAGAGAAATCCAGAGGTTCGTTTGAAATGCGCTTCAACTGCAATCCACAAATCGAGAAGCTCTTTCTTTCTAGACAAAGAGCTAAATAACTAATAATTAATTATAATTCGTGAAATATTTTTAAAGTTACAAAAATTGTTCCGTTATTTTTGCCTATTAATGCAAATAATATAAAAAATTATCAAAAGTAATAAAATTATTAATTTGCCATTTTTCACTTATTTTTCAAAAATGCAAAGTTTGAGGGTATGGTTCACGAGCTGACCTGAAAAATACTAAATGTTTATTAAATATAAGTTTTGATGAGAGTATAAGTTCAAGGTAACAACAGTTTCTATGAAATAAAACAGGAATCAGGTTTCAAAGACAAATAGTTTGCACTTAAAGAAAGAAAAACTACAATTTTTCGGCAAAATTTGCAAATTTTCAAGAATTCAACCTAGATGAGTCACGGGTTAATGTTATTCAATTGAGCTGAAATTTTGCCAATCTCATTTTCTATCTAATTGGCAACTTTTAGGGGGGTCCCCCCCAAGAAAATGTAAAAAAAAAAAAATTCCCCATGCTGCTTGTGAACACCCTAATGACTACTCTCAATTTGGGTTTATGAAATGCCAAATTCAGTTTGCATATGCACTATGTTTGGTGATAGCAACGAATAAAGTTATCATACCCTAGGAATGTTGTAATTTGACTCTTTAATAACAATTATGGTAGACAAAGATCATTATTGCTGTACCAGTTTACTCGAAATTATTTTCGTGTTTTTATTACGAATAGGTATACATCAGTAGACGACGACATTTTATTCTCGCATTTGATCTTCCTTTTAAGCTTTCGAATTGCTGTTAAAGAAACAATCATATGGTAAAGACATAAACATAAGGTGAGCAAACAGATTATTCTTTATGGATTTGTGTGATAAGACTAAATAATGTTTGTATGCGCTTTTAAAAATTATATAATGCTTTTAAACAATATACTGCTGATTAAGGACAATGACAACATGGTTGAATTTAACGTGAGGAAATGCCTTATTATACTGTTGCAATAAAGATTTTTTGTGCAGCTTTCATTATTAGTTAACTGCTATAGTTTAAGAAATTTATGCTATGCATTAAATTTATTTTATAGATCCAACTTTGATAACTTTCCTTAAAATCACTACAATTTATATTGCCTTAAGAATTTTTATAAATTAAAACTATACTAATTTACTCGGATGTATATTATTTTTAGTTAATTAATTTTCATTGTGTTAAACCCTTCGCTATTGGTGTCCTGTATCAAGGACATACTTTTCGAAAAACATTTTAAGAGATTTAATTTAATTTTAAATAACTTTACGAATTTTGTCTGCATTTTTAAACATAAACTTATCAAAAGCACAAATATTTAGAAATCAAACCAATATATGAGATGATATTTTTAAACCGAAACTTCGTAAAAAAAATTTTTTAATCAAAATGGATGTTCTCGCCCAAACAATAGTTATATTAATAATGTATCAATAATAACATATCAATAATGTATAAGTACAATTTTGAAATTTATTAAGAGCAAACTTTCAATAATCCACATCTCAAGAGTTAATAGCTGAAGAAATCAAGAAAGATTTTACTTCTTACAGTGACCATTTTGATTTTGATAAAATCAGAGGTATAAACGCGTAGTTAGACTACACATGGGTCAAACGTGCGTTTCATATATATTTTTATTTAGTTATGAAGTTATAATTTCATTACTGACTGGAAACAAAAGCTGAAATATTTATGTTTCTTTAAGTACAAACGTGTTAATCATCTGTAGTAAGACTGCAAGCGTTAGAAATGTTTTTTTTCTTTTCGAAACAATGTGCTTAAAGGGAATTTTTAAAAGCATAGAAAACAAAACAATTCGATACATTATTGAAACAAATTGCATTTGAAAAAGAAAAAAAAAATCCTACTCGATTGTGTAAAATTCATCACGGATCGACCTATCACATTTGATTTTAAAGATAATACAACAAATAGGGAAAAAAAATTCTCTTAATAACTCACCTGAACCAAATAAGCCATGTTAATATTTGAGATCATAATAAACTCTGTTAATTCATAAATACCATTTTAAATGTTGTTGTGTTTAATATGTATGCATATTTCTACAATAATTAATCATAGGTACTCCTGTAGCTGTTTAAATGTGGCAAAGAAATTAAACACTAAAACAATTTGGAGTTTTTTTATTAGGAGCAAGTGTTCCGATTAAGGCCATAATTTTTTAATGCATGATTTAACTTTAATTAACATATATTTTCTCGGTCTTTCATTAAAATAAAAAAAAATAAACATTTCTGCCAATAGGTGAATAATCTGTGTCTTTTCTATTGAAGCTGATACTGTTTCGAACAGCCACAACTGCTGATTCCATTTACTCTTCACTCTATTGGACTTTCTATTCACCTCTTTGATAGATTTATTATTTTTTACAAATATCGATATAGAATGAGTTTAATTAGATTTGGTAATGATAATATATGATGAAATGAAGTGCCATTTTAAAATGAATAGCCTTATTCTGCCATACCTTATTAGGCAATTTCTGTTTTTCACATATTTTACATTCAAACACAAACAGAAAAATTCAAAATACATTCTAAATGATCGTTATATTATGTCAATCAAAATGCAAAATTAAAAAAATCAATAATCAATTTACGATTATGTCATATGGAAGTTTACTTTCTGTTTTAAACACGCAAAAAGTTTCATTGGTCCAAAAGACGGCGAAGATGGTGTCGGTTTAAGCCGAAACTATCCACACATACCAAGGACACAATCTGTCACACATATTCTGCCATTTTTTAGCCTTGCAAGATATAGGGTGATGTCCTTATTTCATAAAAATAACTTAACAATACCTAAATAATATGTTTCGTTAATACCAAAAGAAATAAAATCTATTTTCAACAAAGGGTACTTTCTCAAAATGAAAATAAATCACCCTATAGAGACCAAAAATCAATGCTTATCTACCCATCTCATTTCCTTTAAATCCATATAAACTAAATCTTCTTTACAACACATTTCAACATAAAAAGTAACAAAAACTTTAAAGTGGAATAAAAGTTTACTTGCATACGCATTTCTACAGTATATTTCTAACATTATTGTTTAACATTTGTTGTGTATTTATATTTCATCTATCACTTTAAAAAACTGGTTTGATAGATCTGGGAATTTTTGTGAAGAACAAAACTTTTACTTGGAAAACAATATATTGGCTTCTGTAGAGAGAATGTTTATCGTTCCATGTATATAAAGGAATAAAATAATTTAAAAGGTAGTATTATTTGAAAAGAATTTAATTTGACATACATATTTAAATAACAATATTTAAAAGTACATTTCACCGGTATGTTGATATTTTTTTTAATTTATAATATATTTACAAAAAATATTATAGTATAATATATTTACAAAGTATGTCCTATTTATTTGTTACAAAGATTCGTATTTGAAACATAACATAATGTATAACAAAACATAACTGTAAATTAAATAAACTTAGAAATCTATAACAAAAATAACAAATATATTTAAAAGAGCTGCAGTACAATATAAGAACATAACTTTTTTTAAAATCAAAATTGAATAACTAAAGCAAAATGATTAAAAACTCTATACGCATGGATATATATATAAAGAGAAATATATATATATATATATAACAAACACTCGTCTTTCGTCGCTATCGAACATCAATCAACATTTCTTTCACGATAGTTATGGGTCATTTTCATAATCTTTTGACTTTTAAGTCTCTGAATAATATTTTTTTTTTATTTTAGTACATATTCTTGTTTTTTTTCATATATTGAGGAACATATCATTGCATGATTGCATAACAATATTAATGACATAAATAAGTTTTGGACGGTGTTAGGGGTCAAAATACCAGGAAAACTCCTATACCGTCCCGTGTCCCTGATGCGGATTTTAAGTTTGGAACTGTAGGTATAAACTTTTTTTCAATAAAAGTAATTCGATACATATTTTCCGAAACTGGGACAATTGTTTTATATAAATATGTAGCAAAAAAAATATCCTGCACACTTTTTTTATGGTTGATATTATTTTTTGAACTCTCTGTCCTTGGGTTTTAGATTCCTTACCATCTCTCTTTCTAAACTTATACAGATAAGCACTTCAGATGCAGCCATAGAATTTTTTTCAAGTTTAGTTTTCATGCAGAAGTGTGCTAGAGAAAGAATATCTAAAATTATTTGACATGAAATTTACTGCAGAGTTTAAATCAGTATTTAAATATCAATTTCCAGCATGGTGGATTTATTGGTAGTCCTACCGCCCCCAAGGTTTTTTCCTGTACTTTTCGATGTATTTTTTTTTTTTTTTGCTTTAATTCAATGCAAATAACTGTTTCTAAAAATCAATGAACATTGTGGATATCACTTAGTCTTAACTTGATTTGTCTAAAAATAGTGCTAATTTCCTTTACCGTCCCACCTTTTCCCTCCCTTTTGTTCCCATTACCGTCCCACCTTTTCCATCCCTTTTGTTCCCATTACCGTCCCTTTTCCCCATACAATCCCCCTTTTTTTATCTTCCGTCCCTTCTTTAATACACCTTTAAGACAATGTTATACCAAAATTTGTACTAAAAATACTACATTGTTATTATTTCTTATTTGAATGTCCTGTGTGTACTATGCAAATTCATTATAAGTAAAAATTTAGAAGAAATTAGGAAGTTATAGTGGTAAAATGGGAAGAAAAATTAAACACGCAAGATTACATTAAATCTCACTTAAATAAAATGTTTTCGCTGCTGACCATTTTTTCTTTATTTTGAATCATTAAGGCATTCGTCTATCAGATTAAAATGTTATTTTCGCAAGTTTAATTTCACCAGATTTTTATTCCCGAAAGTCAAAAGATTATGAGAATGCCCCTTATACCAAATTCCAGTATTTAAAATCTCTTCATACTTAATAAAAAAAATTTTCAATAAAAATATTTAATAATAAATATTAATTATTTTAATACCAACTATTTTGAATTAATCGGGTTTTTCGTTTAAAAAGATTGTTAACAAAAAAAAGTTCAAACTAAAATATCGAATCCATGAAAGCAGAAGAAAACTTTTTATAACATTTTTATCCAGTTCAAAAGTATATTTCGTTCATTAGTCTTTTAAATTATGATTTATTTTCGTTTCATCCATCACTTCTGAAATCCGACATTTGTCGATCGATGAATCTTTATAAAAGAAACTAAAAGAATTTAATCATCACACTATATATAAATTTATTCGTCAGTAATGTAAAAGTAAATATTTAAAATATAATTTGCTTTTCCAACAATTTGTAAATAAACAGGAATTTAGTTTTAAATTAATTTCGATAGTGAGTCTAAATCTGTACTCAATAGCGACATTATTCTGCGATATATCACTTTACATGCCTGTAAGTTCTATCTTCAAATGTATGAAGAATTATTTTTATGTGTGGTTTTCCTTAGGATTACCATTTTTTTTCTCGGCGATCCAAGGTTAATAAATGATAATAAGTCTTTCTTAGGTATGGGGTGATTGCTCAGTATTTCAATAAATTTATTATCCGACTCATATTTATTTCACTACTCCTTTTTCAATCTGCACATTCGAACAACAAACTTATTTCTAATCCACCTGTACACTGGAGGGTTGCCACATTGGAGGGGTTGCCATACCACTAACAGACTGGCGCGTTCATCGCCCGTTGGGCGATAGCATTTAAAAGATCACCACCACAGGTAACTCTCTCACCTCAAATCTAACAAATATGGACTATAATCATTTTCGCCCTCGACCCTTTCTGTAGTTCTCTAGAATAAGCTGAGAAAAAATTATTCCACAGACACGTACTTAATATATATCTTTAATAAAAATGTACATAGAAGTATAGTAATAAAAAATACTAGTCTATAAAGACTTCCCAAACATCAAAAACAATTTTCGAATAACAGTTTAAAAAATTGATATTTTTAATATAATTTTTAGTTATTTGGATCGTTTGTTTTGAGAAAACATTGGTGTGTCATTGGTTGTTCATTTTGTATTACTTATAAAAATATGTATAATGTTCAAAGTAACCATGGTGTAAAACAAATTCTTAGAATCCACAAAATTATGAGGAAACCATTAAGCCTATGTCCCTATTCAACTTCTGTAGAGTTAGTTAAGTAGGCACTATAACCCTAGTTTCAGTGACTTCTTTACCTGACCAGTCATCTCTTTAAGATGGATAATAAAAATTAATAGCAACAACATAGATCATCCAATGGCTGAAAATAATCAGATTATCTTCTTCAAGTATCTATTTTTTCGTCGCTTTTTATGAGATTCGTTGAATTGTAAAATTAAGAAAACTGAAAGGAAATGTTTACGCAAAACAAAATTTAATTAGTATTTTTAATGAAAGTATTGACTAGCTTAAATGCAACATCTCCCTGTTTTTGATTATTCAATAAATAGTGGACCTTGACACATTAAACTTCAAGCAATGTTCTTCAAGGGCATTGCCACTATCAAAATCCTAATTATCTTCAATTTTGTAGTAGCTGACTTTAACTCAAAAGACGTCAGCTCTTTATTAGGTATTTTGATCGATTTATTTATTAACTGAAGCTGCATTAATAACGTTTTACATAACTTACACGTGACTGTCAGAGATAAGTCCGCTAATTTTCTTTTGTTGTCGAGCTGGAAATTGCTAGTTTCTATCAATACGGAAGGTGAGAACTGTTGCCGCACTTTTTACTTTCACTACTTTGTAAAATATTTCCCTTTTCTTCTCTCACAAGTTTTTCAGCGTTTGTAAGCAGCATAAATGTATTAGTTTGCTATCGGTTACAGAGGTTATTTATTTAGCCGTCTTCACTTTGTAGAGGTAAATCTCTTTTAATACAGAGAAAAAAAATCTGAATTAACAAGATCTGATGACCTCATAATAAAAGAGGTTCACATATGTAAAAATGCAGGGACAGAAGTAGTAGTGTCAGTAGCTGAGAGTTTTACTTATCCAGGTCTCCCTTATGACTATTCAAGTTAATTCTTTCAATTATATTATATTCACAAAACACGATTAAATTAATGTAAATCATGCTGTACATTGTAGTTTAAATTGTCATTTAAGGATAATTTAATATTTTTTAGAGATTTTTGCGTTTCACATATATAACGCAATTATAAATTACTTAAATAAATTAAATAAATTGCATATATAAATATGAGTGTGTACTAGCTGACCCATCCAGCGTTGCACGGGCGCGTGATAATATTCTTAAATAAATCTTTAATTTGCATGACTTTATATGTTTAACACGATTTTGTCTGGCATGCGTACACGCTGACTATGTGCAAAATCTGTTTAATAAAAATGAAAACCTGATATTTACCTGTAAAAAGACTCGAGATAACTGTCACGTGAAACGAAGGTTGGGGGGGGGGGGGGGCAGGACTATATATTTCCGACCAATGCATAATTTCCTTGCTAAATTTTGATAATTAACTGTAACAATCTCTCACTTATGCGTAGCCATTTCTTTTCTTTCAGATCGAAATCCTAAGTGATTTTTTTCCAAATTAATTATTGCCCCCGTGACATGCCGGCGGGTCATCCAGATAAAAATAAATAAATATACGTGAATATAATCATGTACGAATGAGAAACTTAAATTTTTCGGCAGATTTTCTTTCACAACTTCATCGAAATCGCCTTCTCCATATCTTGCAACCTCTTTCGTGTACAAAACTTAATTTTCATATTTTTTTAAACGTTTTGCAGTGTCTCAAACATAATCGAAAGCATATGCTACTTGATATTTTCCTTTCTGCATAATGTGATTTTTGGAATCTACGTGTGATTTTGAATAATGCCGGAAAAGGGAGAGAAGGGCAGTGTTATTCGTATATTTTAAATGCCTAACAAATTGTCTTCCAAACTCTTTGAATTATTTTGGGGTTGAAAACATAATGTTTTCGTAGTCTGGGAGAATAAATATTGATATTTAATTGAAAAGGTTTTTTAAGAAGATATATATATATATATATATATATATATTTTAACCGCAGCGAAACAATCAAGTTTTTACTGATTTCGTCTAAATTTTCGCAAATTTTATTTTGTAAAAAAATATTTTAATTCGTCCGAATGTTTCGAAATTTTTGTAGGTGATGTAAATCTGGTCTACCGAGATGCTCTAAAAAGACTGCGTTAAAATTCGGACGTTTAATTACTTTTAGTGTAGAAAATTTATCGTATCCGCGAGGCGCGAAGTGACCTGTGTTCGCCGGTGCATTCGTAAAGTTTAAAATTCCTATCTTTACAAACCAATTACACCATCAATTAGAAGAACGTTTTAGAGTTAAGAG
This sequence comes from Maratus speciosus, assembly GCA_963932465.1. NCBI lineage: Eukaryota > Metazoa > Arthropoda > Arachnida > Araneae > Salticidae > Maratus > Maratus speciosus. The sequence goes on from OZ010789.1 coordinate 195,368,968, forward strand.
AATATATTTTGTTTGTCGTTATGTCGTTTGTCGTCCTAGAGGGGCGTTGCCATAAGGGGGAAAACTTTTCAGGCAAAACGACCCTTCTCATTTTTTTCAAAGGGTTAACTGCGACAATTTTTTTTTTTTTTTATTCATTACACCATTCGAGACATAAGAGTACGATCTTCTGGAACATGGCTTTCAATTTCAAGTGCACTAACGGGTTTGGTCGAATTATATTAAAACAAAACTATAAAAAAACACAAATGAAATCGAAAAACGGTCCTTCGCTAGCTTTCGATGCGTAAATGGGTTTGTGCGCGTCTGCAAGCTCTTTCTTTGACTGCGAATGAAATCAACGACTTTTTCCGGAGAGTTAGATGTGATTTAAAAAAAATAAATCAACTAATTATTAGAAATTTTAAATTCTGATTCTCAGGTGCATCAAGAGATACTCTGGGCTGAACCCACACATATTTTCAGCCACGTATGGGCCGTAGATTTTGCTAGCATTCGCGAACACACACGCACACAGAAAGAGGAAAACTTTATTCTATTCGTACAGATTCACATGAAAATTTGTAAACATTTTGCGTTTGTCGTGGTTTTTAACACGTTGAATGCCAAGTCTATTTTGTCTGTCTTTCCGTTTGGGCCACGAAGTAAGATTCCCTTTTCACAATCTATAAATGTCAGTCAACTATGACTGACGCGGCCTAAACTGAAAGTTCAGTGTTAGTCACCGGTGACTGACGTAGCACTCAACGTGTTAATATTTTATATCGTTAGTTTCACAAAACTCTCTTTGTTGTTTTTATTTTCATTTTTTCCTTAGAAATATATTTAAGATATTTACGTACAATTCTTTCGTTAAAGTTTCTAGATTTTTTCGTGGATTTTCCATGATTTTATATTTTTGCAGCATTTTTAGTCACTTAAGTGACTTTAACACATTTTCAACTGAAAAGTGTCTAACATTTCAAAGTAAATAGTTCATTTCTTGGCATGATACTAGAATTGGCATATGGGATACGATTAAAAATGTATGTTAAATCGTGCAATAAATTTAGCCTATTGTTCTTTCTTTTAATTGTTGTACATGTGTACTTCTGTATTTGAAACGCTATACCAATATTTAGAAAAGTTACATTTGATATATATATATACATATATATTATAAAAATAAAGTTATAAATAAGACATTTAGCTTTTCAATACAATCAATGTGATGCTTCTCAATAAGTGACATAAAATGATTCACTACTAGAAATATTTTTACTACGATCCGACTCAGTATAATCTGCTTCTTCTGAGAGTTGAAGAAATGTACTGAAGAGAAAATTTCATTTCTGGACTATAACAAAAGAAGAAACAAAAGTCGGTTTAAATGGTAAACGTTCAACCATTTTTTGCGCTAATGTGCTATTCTTCTTAGTATATGTAATATCATTTATTCTCGGTTTTGCTTGTGTCATAAACATGAGAGCAATGAAAGTTTAACAAGTAAAATTGCAATTATTTTGCAAAAGTTCCTTTTGTGCATCTTACATTTTTTAGCTTTACTTTAATTAATTCTTGTATATTTTCTACCTCTGCATTGCATCGGACCTAGAATAATTTGCTAAAAATAACACATAATATAAATTAGTTAATAGAAACAGCAAACTCATAGATTTTTAAAATAGACACGTTCAAGTCATACGATAAAATACACCTTGTTTCATTTATTTACACAATTTAATATGTAGCATTTTTCAACATGTGATAACTTCTTGGTTGTATGGATTTGAAATTAATCTTGATAAAAGTATTAAGAATTTATACTGAAGTTTTACTATATTTGTGTATTTCTAATCACATAATTTGATCGTTGCAAAGTATTTTGTGTCATTTTCTCAGAAAACCTCTCTTTCAGGAAGAACATATTGTTAAAACAACTTAAGTGTTTTCTTCTGACGAATACTATCTACTAAATATTTTATTATGTTTTTAAGAATGAGCTTGAAATTTAGAAATCGCAGTATATTATTTTTTTTTTTCGAAAAACAAAATAAGGGTAACGGCGTGTAAACCTTTAAAAAACGGTCCCTGTAGGATTAAAATGTTGCTTTATTACGGGAAGTTTAATGTTTCTGCATCCCACTTTTCAGCATAGGAGAAAAAGGAAGGTGGTCTATGGAGGTAGATGATTAGCGCATTTGGTTGCAGTTATCAAGTCTAGTTTTGCATCTTGGGGAATTTTTCCAGAATGCTATCAGAAGGAATCATATTATGCTGTAAAATGATAAACGTTTGTTATTTTCAAGAGTAGTTGAAAAGTACATGAAGACTTTCTGGTTGTATTTTCTCACGTTGAATATGTAAATAAATTGAAGTACTGGAAAAGAGTCTTGGAGTAGTGTAGGGGAAATGCATAAATACTTTCATCAAAGAATCGAATTATTTTTAATTTATATTAAATAAAAAAAAATAACTGTAAATTTTAATGACACAAAATGTGTGTAAAAAATTCCTTTTTTTGTTTGCCTTTTATTTTATTTTTAGGAATTTAATTTAAATGATTTGGAATTTTAAAAAAGTTTAAAAACTGTATATTATGAGGATTTCATTTCATTATCATCTACTTTAAGTATTTATGTATTTATTATTTTTGGTACTTTTATTCGTATAATCTCTAAATATAAAATATCAAGTATTTTTTTTTAAATACATTTATACTCTTTGAGAAATTCACGTTCTTATGCAGCACGAAATAAGTTAAAATATATGGGGTAAGCTGGAGTAACTGGACCCACGAGGTAACTGGGCCATAGGTTATTTTATAAAAAACCGTTGATGTCTTTTAAGTTTTAGCTGTTGTCAACATTGCACCCCCATCTCTACATTTCACAACAACGTGTGTGACCCCAATCTTAAATCTGTGTTTCCCATTTGGTGTTTTTTTAGAATTTTTGACAGATAAAGTTTCCCTTACAGCGCTCTTTATTTGTTATATAATTTACATATCTGTCTGGTTTAAAAATGTTTAAGTTATTTAATTTTTTTCAAACAGAACCTGATACCCCATATTAAAATTAAAAAAAAAAAAACGCGTGTAGAACACAGACCTAACTGGCCCAGTTGTTACATTTTAATGGGGCAACTAGATCCATGACGAAAGAAAGATGAAATAAGTATATATTTTTATTATTTTTAGAATTAAAATGTAATTTTGGAAATGTGTAACTGATAGACAACCTAATTGAGCAGATTTACAAAGGTTCAGACTTTAATTCAAATGGAGCTTTTGGAAGCTAAATACCATTGTAAAATCATGTTCCAGTTTCCACAAGAAACCTTAAATGTTGTGATTATAAAGTTATAACAATCGTGTTAAATTTCAATATGTACATTATTTAAAAACTAAATTTACTTTAGCTAAAGTTCCAATTATTTGTTTTTCCTTTTATGTTATTAGTCGAGATATCTAGTGTGTTAGTGTGAAATAAAAAATAATAATGCTACATTTACCATTCTAATAACAGAAACTTAACGAAACTTAGCAATAATAAACTACTAAAATAATTTACTGAAAAAAATCTATTCACTATCACGTCAAAAGTGTTACTATCATGTCCCACAAACAGGAACTATATTCGAATAATTTGGAGCAAGTGGGATAGAAAGAACTTGAAGTCGCGTGTGTAAAAAATGTTTAATTTCTGTACTGCAATAATTTTTTCCTGATTTTCCCAAGGATAATTAATATATTACGTAAGGAATTTCACTTAACTAATACGCAATTGGGATCCTATTGAGCGAAACGTTCTTAATGATTTCCTGCACAGCATCATTGAGGGGTGGAAATCTAACACTAATCCCAACCCTGTTTTTTTTTTTTTTCAATATCCTTTTTCTTGGACTACGGTAATACCCCCGTAAGCTAAAGGTTAAATGCCAGGCCATTGTCAAACCGTCTGTTCCATATCTTAAACCTATCTCACTTATTCCAGCGGGATCTTCCGGCTTCAGATTTATTACAGTTTTGCTCAGTCAATGAAGGAATTGACCTCTGGTTCTGCAGCCCGCCGACTTTTTCGCAAAGGCGCGCATTAATATTTTACAGAAAAAAACTTCTTTAAAACTGTTTTACTGATTCTTATAAAAAAAATAGCCAGATAATACTTTTTAAATATAACTGTCAATTTTAAATTCAATTTCGAAAAGAATCTTCAATATAATCTATAGAAATATTGTTACTTTTAAAATATAAACATCTTAAGTGTTTTTAAAACTCTTTCAAAAGCATTTAAATAAAACAAACAAAACGCAAATGCATTTTAAATCTTCCATTCTATATAAAAACTGAATTATTTATCAGAAATGTTTAGAAGATTTTGTTGTGTATAGAATAAAAATTTACAAAATCTACCAATGCACCCAAATGCATTTCACAGTCATTATCCTTTAAATAATTGAAATGTGAAATCAAATTCATTTACATTTATTATTTATGCAAGTTTTTCAGAAGCAAAATATATATCTTTGAATATTGTAAGTAATATGAATACTTTGAATATAAAAAAAGATTCTTTCAATAAATATTTATTCGCGCTTCTCTTATTTAATAACCGTATATGAATAAGAACTGTATCGAAGATGGTGGTAATTAAGCAATTTGTATATTTTGATTTGTATTAATCGTTATTCATTACGTTAATAGTTTTAATTTAATATTTGCAAATACTTGAAATTTTCTAAACTCATTATATATAATGTATATGGGACGTCCAGTATTGAAGTTCTGTTTGCAATTTATCATGCAGCCTTTCTGTAATCGAAACAGTAAATATACAAGACGCTTAGTTGGAACCTTCGAAAAATTGATGAATGCCAGTATCACAGATACATCTGTGCTGATGCTTGTTAGCGTATTGTCGTAATTTTAATTAAAATCAAAACGGCCGACCTGTGCCTGTAAAGAAATCTTTGCCATACGGTTAAGGTTAAATTCAAAGGTGAATTGGTTAAGTACACAGAAAAATCATGACTGATTTAATGGTATGAAGATTGGTGTGACAGTTTATTAAAGGATACAAATTAGTGGATGATAATTTCACACCTGTGGTGAAAATCGATACATGGTGTGGCAGATATGATTACATTTTGCACATTTGAATTTTTCTTGATGGCTAGAGATTTCAGATTGCCTATACTGCAAGAGAAATACTATCGCTTGGATATCATCAAAAGAGGCATCCTTTTTCGACAAGAGTTTATAAACTAGAATATCTTTTTTCGATGAATGTCTCAACAGATGTAACAATTACGTGGAAAAAAGTGGAACAATTACGTGGAACAATTACGTGGAACTTCATGGTTTATAATGAAGCGTACAATAAAGAGTTTTGTTGCATTAGATTCCACAATTTTTAGTTGCCAATGGAATTGACCTTCGGAATGCTTTATGTATTAAAATAAGAGAATTTGATGTTGTATAGTCTTGTTTTGAAACATTAATATTTTGAAAAGCCAATGATCCTGAGATTAGTCCTGAACTAATTTTCAATTCAATATTTAGCTGATATACATAGGGTGTTTTTTCACACATTTAGCGACAATTTTGGAAAAAGAAATATACAAAGAAAGATAATAATTTATTTTCTAATATTATAAGTCTCATATTACATCTTGATTTCCACGATAGAAGATCATTTCTTAAAATATCAAAGTTGACTTTGTTCTACTTGTCGACCACAATCTTCCAGAATCCAATAGATGTTTTCATATGCCGACTATAGCGTATTTGTAACACACAGTAATCTATAGAAGACACGTTGGGGGACTTGGGTGGGATGTTTTTAAATGGAACGGTATCAATTTTTGTTTCATTTATCTTTTTTTTATATAGCAAAATCTGATCCACTTTTACATAAAATTTTTCATCACCTCATTTCTGATTCTAAAATTCCTAAACATTTACTTTTTGGCGGTAAACAGGAAGAATTTACTCTTCAACTTAGTTGCATTTTAATAGGATGTAGACTATCACAGAAATTCATAGAAAGCAAATATAAAAAGAATTAATTTTGGTATAGTAAAAATGATGTCTTTATCCCGTAGTTTTGTATGGTGGCCAGGAATAGACCAAGATATTGAAGATATTGCACGAAATTGTACTGTTTGCTTAAATTTGAAAAATAATCCTCCCAAAGTAGATACGCATCATTGGGATTGGCCTACAGCTCCATGGCAAAAATTCGTATTGATTATATTGTACCTGTTATGGAAAAATGCTTCTCTTAGTGGTTGATGTCCATGGCAAAAGGTCAGAAGTTTTTATTTTTCCTAGTATGCAACTAAAGAAAATACAATTACTTGTCCTTCTTCACATTTTGCAGGATACGGATTTCCTATTTCTTTAGGATTAGATAATGCTAAACAGTTTACATCTGTAGAATTTGAGATATTTTTTTAAAAAATCATGGTATAAGACGTAAGTTCAGTACTCCATACCATCCAGCTACAAATGGACAGGCTGAGAGATATGTGCAAATTCTCAAACGTGTATTAAAAGCCTTAGCTTCAGAATATGATAAGTTGAAAATGAAATTGAATAACTTTCTTTTGCAATATAGAAAGATTCCTCATGTTACAATGGGAGAAAATCCTGCATCTTTATTTTTAAAACGTCATAGCGGAAAAAAAGAAGGGATTTTATAGTGCCAAGTGTTACAAATTTTGTTCATGATAAACAAGATGCGAAAAAATCCAAAGTTAAAATAAAATAATTTGAAATTAACGGAAAGTACGTGTAAGAAATTATACAAAAGAAGCCAAGTGGAAAATTGGTTGAATAATAGCAAGAGAAGGAAAATTACATTATAGAGCACAAGTTAATTCGAATATTTGGAAAAGGCATGTTGATCAAAAAACTAATGTAGGTTCAGACATTTCTTTAGTTAATGATCCAAATTCTGCAGAATGTGATACAGTAAATTTCAGAAGTGAAAAGGCAACGGGGAAACAAATTTATCCTCCTCCAATTCAGCCTAGTATCTCAGATTTGCAACCAGTTGACTCTCATGATCCAAATACTCCAAGTCCTACACCAACTGACTTTCATGATCGTTATTCTTCAAGTTTTAAATCAAATGATTCTGATTCAATACTTTCGAAACCTTCTTTTCCCACTAGTCCTATAGTTGATGCTGCAGAATTGTTAAAAAGTAATACTTTTTCTTATCTAGTAGGTACAGAAGAGCTCCTGATCGACTTAGATATTAAGCGGGTGAGAAATGTATTGTTTATAGTTTAAATTTGTAATACCAGATGGCAGAACCCCGCAATTTTCACCCCGAAGTCATGATAAATAAGCATCAGAGTTAATATTCTAGTGTGTTGTGTGATGTCATATGTAAAGCGATATGAATTGTTTTGTTAAGTGTTAATTAAATATTTATTATATTTATGTGCTACCTCTTCATTTAGAATTGTGCTGATTATTAATTAATAAGTTATAAAAACACATTTATTTATCTCGTTAAAAAATATATATAGCAGTAGATTTAGAGGTCTGCCTGTTAGCTTTAGCTAATGGAACTTACCAGAATAAAAAAAAAAAATTGAGTAAATTGATAGAATATCTTCTTTAAAATCAGTTGTCGTAAAACATTTCTCACAGTAACCAAAATTAAATTATATATTTTTTCTTATTACTTATTTCATATTTTCATTTATCATTATTTCATAAGATAATACAACAATAACCATAGAACATTTAGCAATACTTTCCTTATTTTCTCTGAACCTATATTTTAAGCAAGATGAAACAGCGCAGAAAAACTGGCGGTAAAACGCAATTAAATAATAAAGCTTTGTATAAATTACCACAAAAATATAATTAAACATAATATCCGTTTTAAGTTGGGAATTTTAACAGCTTGTCATCAGCCGAAGTAAACACGTGTCCGTAAGGGGACAAGGTCACAAATGAACTGAAAGGTAGAAAGTAAAGCTCACAAAGAATGCAACAGGTGGCGCTAGATTAAAGGTAAAAACAAACACAGAGATCAACATACAGAAGAGAAAAGTGTTGCCAAAATGATAGCAAGAAATAAACAAAACAGAATAAAATAAATAAATGAAAAAAAAAAGAATTTGAGACAGAAAAGATTTTTTTTTACATGATACAATGAAAATAGAACCAGTGGGGCGTTTGTTTTATTCCTTTCTCTTACAATTTAGGCTATATTCGTCACACTAAGTGAGCTATAAAGTTCAGATTAAGCAGACATGAGAGGTATATTTCAAATCAAGATCATCCATTCACTCTTTCAATTTCTCTATGGCCTAAATTATTTCTTCTCCTTTCTCTCCTGCAACTTAAAGTTTCATAAAACATATTTTATTTATAAAAATTCTGATAAACTTGACAATGACTCATCATCTCCTATTATCTCATCAGCTTGGAAGTTGCTCTTGTAATTATTTTCCCTCTTCTCTTACCTCATTTCGTTCTATTATGTAAAAAAATCTTTTCTTTCTTACTTTTTTTATTGTTTTATTTTTTTATGTGCTTCTTTTCCTTTCTTTTGTTTATTTCTTTGATTTCCTACTTTTCTATCATTTTGGAAACTCTTTCCTCTTCTGAATGCACCCCTCTGTCTATAGCGTTTGACTTTCACCTTCTATCTTTACAAGAAGAAAGTATTGGATTCATGAAAATTTTCGACTGCCAGTTTTTGACAGATTTACACGTTTTAGGGGTCACAGATTCCAAAAAACATGTTTCTACAAAATGTCTGGTTGTGAGTCTGTCTGTATGTGACACAAAGGGTCTAGCCGGATAAGCATAGCGAAATGGCCCCCACGGCCGATGTTTGAAATAACATGTGTGGTAATAAGGCTCACCATGAGAATACAATATAAAGTGTTTTTAGCCCCTGACCTTGAACAGTCCTTGAGATAATCGGCGAAGTATGCGCCGACGCTACTATTTTCCAATTACGTTTTTCTCAAAAAATATAAAGGTTAAAAAAAATGAAACCAACGCCAATTATTAAAGAATATATTAGTTGACATTATATATTTTTTTCACATTTTTTACATCAAAAAATAAACAAAAATATTGTATAAAAAATTATTAATGCAGTGATTTTATATTTACACGAACCAAAAAATTACAGAATAATGCTCAAAGTATGTACTTTTAAGAAAAAAAAATCGTTAAAATCGAATATGCGGTTTTTGAGTTATAACACAAATAATGCTAGCAACTTGCTAAAATATTCGTAACTTTCCCTGTTTGCATTTGAAGAAAAACGCTACTGTCAATGAATTGGTCGATTCATGACATTTTCACTTGGTCAGGATGCGCAGTATGCCAAAATAAGATAATGTTTCCATTTACACTACTTTCCTATAGGATTGTTTCGTGTTTGTAAATATTCTGTTATTTTGACGTACACTGCATCTTTCTCGCGTAATAATATCAAGAATTGAATAATAAAATGATGACATTTGCCTACTATGATTTTCAATTGAAGAAGGCTATGGGCTGTACACGTACAGTGTACATATATAACGTATCATTTTAGGGGGAGATTGTGTGAGGGTGGGGTCCTCGCGCTAGACATCAGAAGAAACCTGTAGGGAGAAGGAGGTTGTCATTCGATTGTCACTTCTTTAACTTTTACACTGTTTGAGAAAAATGTTTTTGAAAAATAGTAGCGTCGGCACATAATTCGCCGATTATCTCAAGGACAGTTCAAGGTTAGGCGCTAAAACACTCTATATTGTATTCTCATGATGAGCCTTATTACCACACATATTCTTTCAAACATCGGCCGTGGCGGCCATTTCACTATGCTTATCCGGCTAGACCCTTTTGTGGGCGCTCTATCTCAAGAACTAATGAACGAAATTTAATAAAAATTTATATTCAGGTAGTCCCTGAAATTGGTTGGCGATGATTAGTTTTTGGTGTAAATCACCCAGTAGGTGGCGCTGCTATGCTGCATTTTGCAGGATTTCCCCAATAGTTCTATCTCAAGACCTACTACACGGATTTTTATAAAACTTCAGATTCAGTTACTCCATGATATGAGTTGGTGCTGTTTACGGTTTAGTGTAAATTTCCCAACAGCTGGCGCTGCTATGCTGAATTTTACAGGATTTACACAATTTTCGCAGTAGCTTTATGTCAAGAACTAACACGCTCATTTTTTATCAAACTTCGCACTTAGTTAGTACTTGACATGAAATTATGCTGACTACGTGTTGGTGTAAATAGCCCAATAGGTGGCGCTGATGTGCTGCATTTAGAACGATTTCCTCAATAGCTCTATCTCAAGAACTAATGCACGAATGTTCATCAAACTTCAGATTCAAGTATACCTTGATTAATATTGCTGCTGATTATCTGTTGGTGCAAATCGCTCAACTGGTAGCGCTGCTATGCTGCATTTGTCACGATTTGTGCAACTAAGGACTAATGCACGAATTGCAAGAACTAATGCACGAATTTTCCCCCAAATTTCGTATTCAGTTAGACGTTGATATAAGTTGATGATGATTAGGTTCTGGTGTAAATCACCCTATAAGTGGCGCTACTATGCTGCATTTTGCTGGATTTAAACGATTTCAGCGATAGTCATATCTCAAGAACTAACGCACGGAATTTCATTTTTTAGAATCCTTATGATGAGTATAGATTGTCATTTAATTTTGTCAAAGTGATAACGAATTTTGAAGTATTGACATGTATGATATAAAATAAAGTTTTGGGATTGGTACATCCGACTTCTTATGCATTCTCATAAATGTACCCAACAAGTTTCATATGCAAGGGCATAATTCCATTTTTAATCTGCAAAATTATTTTAAAACAACAATCGTCACAAAGCACTTAAACACAGATACATGTTTTCGTATTAGCCGAAGAACATCCTGTTTTTTGTTTTAATTAGCTCTAAAAGAGATTCTATAATTTTGTTTACAGTTTCAATAGAAATGTTTAAAGTTACTGTGATGGTTTTTTGTGAGTTTGGGGTACAATTTAACGTTAGATGTGAAAAACGGTGAACGTACCTTTGTTGGATATGCATTTTTTACCTTTTTATTAATCATGTCATTTATTTTACGAGTAGAAACATTAAAACCATTGTTTACACAATTTATTTCAATAACAAAATAAGGGTGTTTTTCTTCATACACAGCGAATTGATAGTTTTCGGTTTATTGTTTATTTTCCAGCGACATTTTAAAGCAAAAAATATTTTGAATGATTCAGACGGTAATTGAACATCCTTGCGAATTACTTTTTTACCACATTACTTTTTTTTTTTAATTTCTTCTATCTTTACAAGAAGAAAGAATTGGATTCGTAAAATTTTTCGACTTTCGGTGTTCGACGGATTTACATGTTTTATGGGTCGGAGATTTCGAAAAACATGTTTCTATAAAATGTCTGTCTGTGAGTCTGTGAGTCTGTCTGTCTGTATGTATGTGACACAAATATTTTGGGCGCTCTATCTCAAAAACTAGTGCAGAGAATTTAATAAAAAAATATATTCCGTTAGTACCTGATATAAATTGGTCCTGATTAGATTTTGGTGTAAATCGCTCAACAAGTGGCGCTACTATGCAGCATTTTTCACGATTTCCACAATAGCTCAATATCCAGAACTAACGAACGGATTTTCATCAAACTTCACATGCAATTAGTCCCTTACATGAATTGACGTTTTATACATTTTGGTGTAAGTCATCAATAGGTGGCGCTGCTAGCTGCATTTTTCCGAATTTCCACTATAGCTCTATCCTAATAACTAATGCACGTATTTTCATCAAACTTCAAATTCAGATATACTTTGATATGAATTGGTACTAAATTGATGTAATTTCTTGTACTATTTAAATGATTCAATTGTTGTGATTTATATAGAAAAAAGTTTTGTGATGGTCACAACATACTAGTTTTTAATTTATATTTAAATTACAGAGAAAGTTTAAATAGTTACAAAATGTGAGAACACCTTTTGTATTTTTGTAAAATATTTTATTTGCCTTCATTATCTCTTGGTAGAAGAAAGCGAAATATAACCAGCAAAATATATAGTGGATTTCTATCCCAAGCAATGTTTAAACGCATAAACTGAATTTATAAACTAGCAAGGAAGATATTGAAACTTATTATGTGGGATAACGGATGAATGAATATAATGAAAGCGTGGACAAAAAATAACCGATGAAAATATTATAGTCATCTTTACAAAAAACATTAATTTTAGACTGATATCCCACGATGATGTATATCCATCTACAATTGACTTTTTAAACATTTTTTTTTTTTTGCAAACTGCACTTCTTTATCATAATTTCTTCCTTTTAAAGCTTTAACGAACATTTGGCTCACCCTTTGTATATATATATATATATATATATATATACATCGAAAATCATATTTTCCAGGGTTTCCGCTCTGTTGCACACAAGCGTGTTGGTCGGTTGATTAAGAAAGAGGAACATAGATGGAATAAATAATGGAGAAACAGTCAATTGAGCTAAATTCCAATTTTATTTATCATTTTGTAGAACAATTTTGTAGGGAAATGCTCCATTTATTCGATGCGAAACATGTCATTTACTGCCCGTGGTAAGTGAAAATTATGAAGAAACATGGAGCCACATGCTCACTTTCGAAGTCGAATGAAGTCTTTCATCTCAACGCTGGTCTCCCACATATAAACTTTCGGTAATCTACATCTTTTTACATACGTAGATACTCTCTGTTCTACACATTTCTACACTCTTCTACTACATTTCTTCACCTTCTACCACATTTCTCTACCTATATGACTGCAGCAATCAGTACTTATACTACATCGCTCAACGATACAAAATAAGTCCTCGGATTCCTTTCTTCAATCATATTCACTGCTTAGACAGACTATTCGCACTCCCGGTTGTATTAATCTCGAGGTACACGAGTTTCCTATCGCCAAAGATTGTTCCAGAATATTCCACAGTACTGCACCTAGACGCGCAAGGTGTAAACAAACTTTAGTCTCCTGGGTCAATATGACTTCTAAAAATAGTTTTTCACCCCCGACAGACGATTTTTAATAAAAAGAAAAATAAATTTATATCTGCATAATTTATAAATCATGTAAATAATCTAGTTAGCACCTGGATATTTTAAAATAAAAGAATGAATTTAGAAGAAATAGGTTTTTTAGACGTTTAGCAATTAAATAAAGAATTGATGGGAATATGATATACCGGGATTTAATAGCGGATTTTAATAGGAATTTTAAAAAAATGTTTTATTTAAGAAATAAAAATAGTTATTTTTAGATAGACGCAAGTTGCAATAAATATTATTATATGGATTAAGATCTTATGTTGATTAATAACCTAGGGTTTTGTCTTAATAAACTGGTATAATCTACGGAATATTGCTAAAAATGAAAATTTATATAAAACACTTTTAAACTTGGCAAAATTTAAAATTTTGTAATCTATATATATATACTCGTATATGTGTGCGTGTACGTTCCATTACTATACAATGCATAAATGTATAGTATACATTTATGCATTTTGTAAAAAGTAAATTATACGAAATACAAAATATTATCGAAATACAGTTATTTTCAAAGTGTGTCTTATTGCAAACGTAAATCACTAAAAGTTATATAATTGTAAAAATTTAAAAATTCTAAAAATAAACAAATCGAGATTAAAAGAATTATAAAACTGCTTTATTGATTGTTTATGGTTTTGTTCTTATGTTTTTCGACATGCAAAATATAGAGTAATGATGTTCTTGAAACATTCTCCTTCATATAGGCAGGTTTGTAGGTAGAAAAAAGTACATCATAATATTTATGTTAAAAGTAAATTTTTCGAGAAAAATCGTTTCCTACTTATTTGTAATATAAATAAATATTTCATTGTTTAAAATAATTAAAGTGAAATTTTAATAGAAAGTAAACAATTAATTGTTAATGGCTTTCGTAGGATTTTTAAAGAAACAAAATACAGATTTTTCACTCTTATTTTTAATATACATATTTTTAAACCTTCGACCAACGTAAATATCATGTTAAAAACAACTCTTTTTTTCAGACAAGGAAAGTTAAGTTTGCTAAAAAAAGTAAGATTTCAGCCTTAAATTTTAAAAGCAAAATGTTTTGGGTTACTTACGAGTATAAAATGAATATATTAAAAGTAAATATACTAATAGCAAAAAATGAGAATTTATTTTAAAGGGAAGTTTAGTTTCTCTGATTTTGTTATTTTTACTCTAAGTTTCCTTTACATACAGAAAAATGTTTTAGATATAATAGTGCATTGGTTATAAATTGAGTTTTTGTACTATCTTGACTCTTAGTAGAAACTTTTAATTACTGATACTCTTTTATAAACTCAACTTTTTTTTTTTTTAAATGGTATAAATTTATATGGTCATTTTGTGTAATTAAATTGACAAATTATATGCGTGTGCTTTTGAAGGTAAGGCTTTATGCGAACATTGATTCCTCATTGAACATTAATTTTTTTCAGATATTTAATTTTGTATTTAAAATTGTATTCTGGTGGAATGAGTGTTGATTTTCGAGTGCGATCATGAATATAAGGTGCCCTAAATGCTAATATTTGTGGCGGGGATGAGCCAACTATTCTATCTGTTCTCATTACATTTCGAAAAGTGTGCTAGAATCTACGAAAATCTCATTTTCAAGGTTATTTATGGAATGATATAGTAGTCAGGTATCTGTGACCGCCTAAATGGTATAAATTGGACAGTATAGGATTGAGATTGTCGCATTCTGCTATGAGTGCTAACTTAGACTAGATTGTATCCTTGTCGATCATTTCAAAATCTGTGTAACATTGTAGTTTACCGTTAAATATTTTTTGAAAGGGAAGCTTTGACTATCAGTTCCCTCAATGTATTAATGAGTTTGGAATTTAATATTAAAAAAAATGCATTGCAATCCACAGGATTTTCAGTGAAATGGCAGTATTTTTGATTTCCTTTCATAGTGACATTTATAGTGTGTCTTGTGGCATTATTTATACTGGGATGAGGCGACTATTTCTTAGGTTCCAGAAAACGATCAAAGTAGCCACCTAGTTTTAAGCAAATGCTTGGGTTTGGAACCCGCCGCCATTCTGAATCTTTTAGTTTTCCAAGCTTATTTTTGAATATGAATGAGTCTAAAATTACCGCTGAACTGACATCCATCATTTTTCTAAATTGTTTTGATAAATCGTTGTTATTGTTAAATCTTGTGTTATGGCTACTTTTCCATCTAACGGTCCTGAAATGGCCACCATAGGATTTATATCAGAAAATGGTCTTGGTTTTACATCAGGTAAAATTTTATACCCCCTATAGGATATTTGTACTATAGGATCTATTTTTATGAACATTTTAGTCATATATTAATTCAAAACTAACATATACTTTCGTTTCAGATTTAACTTCATCCAAAGTCTTACATTAAAATATAACAAATTTATTGTTCCATAAGTAATATTTTAGTAAACACATTTGCAATTTAAAAAAAATGTTCATTTAATTAGTGCATTTAAAATTTTTAAAGATTAAATTTTGCATATAAAAATGTATTATACTATAAAGCAATTGCAAGCAAGAAAATAAAAGGCTTTCAGTCGGATTAAACTTTTCACAGCTTTGAGTTTGGATAAAGTTTTAAGTAAAAAATATATCGGCAATATCACGTTTCAAATAGAACTTTGTGCAATGTAGCTTAAAGCATATATACTCAAACGCTAGTGGAAAAATTGCCATTTTTAAAGTACATAACAGGAGACATTATCTACAGTTTAGCTTAGTTTATTTAAACACTTACGAGAAAAGTTTGAAACAAAGCATATTAAATAAATTTTATCCCGACCAATGCTATAAGAAGAAATATCTTGATTTTATTAAAATAAAAATCAACTCAAAACATTTTATTTATTACATTTTATTATATTATATATTATTATATACATATTTTATTTTAAGTTGTCGATGCTATATGTTTTAAGATTACATATAAAAAAAAGCTAACTTATCTGTTAAAATGTATATTTGAATTGTTTGAGAATTGATGACTGTATTTTATAACAAAAATAAAATATTAAATGGCATTTAATCTGATTACTCTCTATAACAGTTGTAAGTTACTAAATGGGTGAAAATATTTTTGGAACTGGATTAATTAGTGCGGTGGAAACCACTATGAATGATTTAGCGGCGGAATAGCAATCGTAGCAGTACTCGCAAAACTGAAAACATATTGGATGTCCCTCAGTCATCAATTCGACGTATCCGCCGCAAGATATTGCATCTCTATCCAGAAAATTGCAATCACTGCAGGAGTTATACTATGAGGAGACATAACTTTGAGAGAATCATTTGCCCATTGAGCTATGACAAGAATTTAAAGCTACTCTCAGTTGTTGTTCAACGATTTCCGGACGGAGGAGACACACTTCATACTATACGGGGATATACGGGGATGTCAACACCCAGTTTATGGACGAGGTCTAATCCTCGTGAATACGCAACGAAGTCATTGCATCCGGCCAAGTTGGCAGTCTTCACCTCATCATCCATTCTCCTTTCAAGAACCGTGTTCCATATTGGGCTGGGAAACGTGCACAGTAATAGCTGATCCTTATCTGACTCTTTTGCATGACAAAGTCGTACCCGCATTAAATCAAAGAGGTATGTTGTCTGTAATAAGTTTTATGCAGAATGGCGTGCCGCCACTCTATGTCAATCGAGTAAAACGATTCCTATAGAGTACCTTTAATGAAAACAGACTGATTATTTAAGGTTGAAAAATCGCATGGCTTCCACGAGCACCCGACGACGCCCCTCTGGATGACTTCTGGTTGCGGGGCTATCTGCAATCACTTGTGTACTGTTCATCCCCTTCAACATTGGACGAACTCAAAGATTCCATCTGTGATATAGTTTCTGCAATTCATTCCGATATGTTGCATTCAGCTATAACGGCCGTTGTGAGTCGCCTTACTTGTGTCGTAGAATGTTCTGGAGGTCATGTCGAACATTTGTTATTGCAAGAATAAAATGTTGGAGCGCACTGTTGTCCTGTGCATTGTGTTTCGGGTAGTCAGCGTCCTCTACAGGTGACATTTTTAGCTAAGTTTTTTTTTTTGCTGCTAAAAACATTCGAGTACCTTGAGAGCCCTTTCTTGCAAACCGCACTTCTTTATCAAAATTCTTCTTTTTTCATGCATTTTGAAATTTTAACGAATTTTTGGCTTACCCAGCATATATATATATATATAAATATGCGTATTTAAATCATCTCTAAACGAAGTTAACTATTATTTTCCTGTAAACTGTCTGTTTCTCTGCAATTGCTATCATTATATAAAAAAAAAATGCTTTCAACGGAACGATATTTAATAATAAAACAAATATATAGCACTTTTCATTTCGTTATAAAATTACTTGGATGTAATTACACATTATTCCTTATATAGACAACCTATTAAGAACCTTATTAAGATAGTTTCTTTTCAAATGATAATGTACTCTAAAATAATATTTTAAACCTACGGAAGTGTTATGTTTTTCTCTATCTTCATTAAGTGATTTATGTAGAAACTTCAATGTTGTAGGAAACGAATCTGTTTAAAGAATGTGTTTTAATAAAATTCGCCAACACTTTCCATCGATAAAAAATAAATATTGTAGAATATTTATTAATTTAGAATAACATAAAATGTCTTATTTTTTACATTTTTAAGTTCTCAAAATTCTGACGAAGGTTGTATTTAGAAAAATGTATAATTTATTCAGTTAAATCAAACTCATAGTATTTATTATAAAAGTGTGTAAAATAAAACATTCTAATGGATCAACGATTTCTTTCATAATTTAAAAACATATTTGTAAACATTTTTAGCACTTTCCAACATACTTAAAAAGTGTGTATTATTACGATTTTTTCTGTCCATTTGTCTCTGAGTCCTTCTGTCCGAGCTCTAATTCTCTTAAATGTATTTCCCTGTTTTTTTTTTATGTAATTGATGTTTACTATAGCGCGATCGGAATGAAGTGCATTGAAAAGGAAGTGTGTATCGATTTTAGTTCATTTACAGGGACGGTCAAAAGTTTACCGTTACATTACGGTCTATAGAAAAAAATCGTCTCCAGTTCAATTTAATAATGTTAGATAATTTCAAACATAACGAAATTCATAAGCGTCTATGTAGTGCACTGAATGATGCATTCTGAAGAATATGGGTGGTGAATCATTTACAGGGCCACACAAAAGAATTCCATTATATAATGATCTACCGGGAAGTATTTGCAGCGTATTTTAGTTCTGTTACACTATATCAAATATGATAAAAATCATATACATACCTGAAGTTCACGACAAGTTGTGTAATATGATGTGCATAGCACATAACGTTTATTTACAGGGCAAGCAGAAGTTTTTGATAGAGATCTGTGTCTGAAGTACACAGTCTTTTAGCTTGTAGTGCTGGAAATGCCATTTCATTTACGGCATGGGCAGCGCATGTAACTGAATTTTGGCTTAGTATGTGGTGTGTAACATGCAATAGATCATTATACAGGGCTTCAAAAAAGAATTCGCAAGCATTGCGGATTATTAGCGTCAACGGCTTAATCGCAGCTTTTACCTGCGTTATGCACTTTCAAGTTGAAATATATTTAGTATGCTAAGAAATGTTTGTATAATATAAATAAAATCATATCAGCGCTACACAAAGAGCTTCATACATGGCATCCTGAGTGTGATAACATCTGGAAGTGTGATTTGAGCAGTTTTAATTATGTATTAACCTGAATTAAATTTTAGCTTAATATGTAACGCGTATAAATATCAGTTGGTAATATACAGGGCTGTTCAAAATAATTCAAGTATGTTTCCTTATATTGATAGAAACTGCTAAAGATGAATTTTCAACCTATTAAGCATTTTCTTACTAAACTAAAATTTTGCATAATATGTAGAATATGTAGAAATTGTTGATAAAATGTGGATTTTCAAAATGTCATTTTCTTACCAAACTAAGTTTTAGCATATTTTGTAGAATATATAAAAATTGTAGATTAAATACAGGGAGGTATAAAATAATTGGACAACTTAACCATTATGGACGGTAATTGCTGATATGTGGTTTTGAAATGTGTTATGAGTTTTCTAAAATATTTACTTAGACTATTTTTTTTTTTACCTTATTAAACAGCGAAGTGTTAGAAAGTGTTTTATAATCTATACCTGAGGCATGATAATTCTTTTTAAAATGTTAAATAATTTGTCTTAGTTTAAAATGCAGTAGTATTCTGTATTAGAGGTATGTATTATTATTTTTTTTTTTGACTAAGATATATTTAATATAACTCAGTAATGTGAAAATGTTAGAAAGCAAATCCTTTATTTTTAGGAAGCTATATCCTTCTCGTATTAACAGGAAGAAATTCGGTGAAGTAGTTTCAGATAAATGTCC
Organism: Maratus speciosus; assembly: GCA_963932465.1. NCBI lineage: Eukaryota > Metazoa > Arthropoda > Arachnida > Araneae > Salticidae > Maratus > Maratus speciosus. The sequence continues at coordinate 195,388,468 of OZ010789.1, forward strand.
ATTTAACCTTTAAAACTTTTTATTTATTCAATTCATTTATAGAATTTATAAAACTAATTCATTATTTCGTTGAAAAAATGTAGATAATATTTTAACCTTTATATTTATGACCGTGTACCTTTTTCAACTTTTCATCCCAATTTCAGGGTGTTAATATGAAAAGAAACTAAAATGAATTTGGATTCCCATTATTTGTAGTATTCACAGACTATTAGTATAATTACTTTAAAATTTTGATTATTTTTGCGGGCATTAAATACTTTTATACATTTCATCAATTACCAGGATATCCGGGTACCCATGCAATTTTGTTTTGTGGAAAAAACAGAAATTGATAGATTATTTAGATTTAGATCAATCACACATAAAATTAATTTGAAAATAAGAGTTTCACATACATTTTTAAGGTACAAATATTCCAATTATCTGATATTTTCCATGTTCGGACAAGCTTTACAATATCAAAACGTGTACGAAACGTGTAACAAAACATGTACGAATGTACGCCATTGACGGATTTCTACATTGTTTACTTGATTTTCTGGTTTTTCTGCATCGTTTCTGAGGCTCTAACAAGAACATCTGACAAACACCAACTACTTTTATCTTCATGTTTCATCCTGTTATAAGCTCTTTGGACCAGGTTCTGAACGTGAGACAGCTTTAAATAGGGAAAAAAAAATCAGTATACATTCAATTCCCTATTTGGTCAAAAAATATATCTCACAGCCTGTATATTTTGCAATCAATCTAGAATTGCTGGAAGTCTCAAGTCTCAAGGTACAATCTAATTCTCGCAAAAACAGGCGGCGATTGTCTGTTTTATGGCATATCATTATTTTCAGTAGCTATAATGTAAGAAACAAGTGCTGCCTTATCCTCAATATTGAAAAATAATGCGAGTGGCCACCTACTAGTACGCTTATGTGTTGCATATCACCGCAATAATTTATCCAGAATACCCACTAGATAATTCGTTTTATTTTAAAACTGATTCATTTCGGGTTTCTCTTTCGATTCCGTGAAAATTTCATCATGATGCATCGCAGATATTAGAATGACAGATTTGTTTATTTTTGGAACATACAAACAAATACTTACGTCATCATGAAATCAAAATTATGAGGCTAAAACTTGACGTTAGTTACATAGCCGAATTTAGCCCACGATGATGTTTCGTGCAGAATGGAGCGGCCAAGTCTTTCACAGCTGTTTAACATTGGTTTATTTCTCGTTCTGTACCTGTTTTTTTTTTTGGTGTATAGTTGAGTGTTGAGATGATAATAATTTTTTGCATCACATACCCAACATATTTTGAACCTATCTCATTAAGCTCTAGCCCGCACAATTGTGCGGGTGATACTAAAGTAAAAGGGAATGACTATTTCCTGTTTTTGTGAGACTTAAAACCAAATCTGCACATTTATATGAGTTAATTGGCTTCTGATGTTTTGATGACACAATTAGGGGGCACCATCTACAATACAGGGTTAGATTTTCTGCTTTTAAAAAGATTATATCAACTGACAGCAATAGACAAAAAGTATGTACTGTCGTAATTTCTTTTAAATATGATTTTTAGTGTTTCCTTAGATTTGATTTTTCTTTTCATATACTTTATTCATGATTTTAATTGATTTTGTCTTTGATAAATTTAATTAGGCTTTGCAAATGTTGAAAAACTAATGAACCGTACAATTGTACGTGTCCGGGGTTTACCACTTCCGAAATGGGCACAATTCCTAATATATAAATTTTTATTTTTAAGTGATGTTTTGTAAACTCATGTTTTTAGCAATTTATTTTTTAATAATTACATTTTTAAATCGGATTAATTTTAAATTAATAGATTTATAATATTGATGATTTCTTTTTAAATTTTATAGTATTAGATATATAATATGCACGTGTAACGAACTATATGTTTCTGCTCTGAGTTATAGACGTCATAAATGATTTATAAGTTTTATATGAGTTCTATGCATATCACGTGATAGATTTTTAAATTTGATAAATTCATTCCATTTTGTTTGTATAGCAAGTAAGCCACCAGGAATAAATAATACACTGCTCAAAACAATTAAAGGATATTGCAGTTTTAGGTGGATTTTGTATCTGGTAAACTGTTTAGCTGATTGATACATGGTCGACAGACATAGTAGAGGTTATATGAGAATAAATTACACATGTTTGGCAGAAAAAATGCATTTTATTGCGCATTTGTGTACTACAGGAAAAAACACAATTTGTGCATATGAGAAAAAAAGAATAAGAAAAGGTGTTTTCTTCAAAGAAAATCATTTTCAGTAGGGGGTATGGTTTCCACGGGCGGCCAGCAACGTTGAACACCTTTGAGGCATGGACTCAATGAGGCTATTAATGACGAGTTGGGGTATTCTGCCCCACTCTTCCAGAAGAGCTCTTTCCAGTTCTTGGAGAGTTTGTGGGGGTTGTTGGCGGCCAGAAACTCGTCTTCCTAGAGCGTACCAAACGTGCTCGATTGGATTCATGTCTGGAGAACACGTTGGCCATTCCATTCGAACGATTCCTTCCTCGAAAAGGAAATCCTCCACCAGGTTTGCACGATGTGGCCTGCAGTTATCGTCCATTAAAATGAAGTTATCTCCGATTACTGCAGCGTAAGGGACTACAATGTGTCTGAGGATCTCATCCCTATATCGGCGACCAGTCAGAGCTCCATCTCGAATGATGTAGAGGTCCGTGCGCCTGTCAATGGGGATGCCACCATACACCAACACTCCTCCACCGCCAAATCTGACACTTTCGTGCACGAACGCGGGATTATTCCTACTGCCACGGTCCCTCCAGATGAAAATACGCCTATTATCCGGATGCACAGAAAAACGGGACTCGTCAGAAAACAGAATATTGCTCCATTCATTTCTCCTCCAGTTGACTTGCTCGGTTGCCCACTCCCTGCGGTCGCGACGATGCCTTCATGGTAATCTAACACATACCATCGGCCGGCGAGCATACAGACCTACAGCATGGAGCCGTTTTCGGACAGTCTGAGTTGAAATCGTGGTGCCTGTAGCCGAGCGAAGGTGTTGTTGGAGAAGAGTAGCGTTCATGGTTCGGTGTCTCCGAGCTGTTAACGCTAAATACCGATCTTCATTGGGCGTTGTTACCCGTCTACGACCTTGCCCTGGTCTTCGGCCTGCACATCCACTCTCCGAAAAACGGTTCCAGATCCTGGAAATGACACTTTGTGACACTCCAATGGCTTGCGCTACTTCGGCTTGAGTTTGGCCCCCTTCTAACCTACCAACAATTCTCAAAGCTTCTGAATCTGTCAAATGACTTCGCTGAGACATCGTACTCATCGAAACAAAGCAATCACTGAATGCCGATCATCCTTGTCTTCATTCTCTTTTATCCAGTTGAAAGTCAAATTTCATTCGCTGCCGCTGAAGCGACGTTTTTGACGTCGAACTCAAAATTTGCATACTCGACAGTTTGAAAACCAGAAAAATTTGCATTTGTGATTCTCTTCTTCTATTTTCGGCAAAAAAATTTCGTTTATATCTTTATTTTATATAAAACTTCAAATATCCTTTAATTGTTTTGAGCAGTGTAAATTATGGAAAGTTCAGCAAATGCTCGACAGATTCCGTAGTGTCTGCTTGAATTTACCAGGAGATCAGGGAAAATTTTCCATAGATGAGCAGACGATTCCTTTTTTAGGACGTACTTCAGTAAAGCGGTATATAAAAAACAAACCACACTCTGCTCTAACAGTATCACCTGGGATAGTTTAAAATTTTGGATTATACCAGTGGGAAAGTACAGACCTGGTCCACAAGGATCTGGGCTTATGATCTGCTGTAGTCTTACTCTGGTTCAGATCTAGGTTTATGCACTTCAACAAAATACCGCGTCTGGAAAAAAAAAAGAAATTTGATGAATCAGGCACAATCTAAACGGAGTGAAGGGCATACCATTTGTAAACGGCTTTTAAGAGGGGTGCGAGCATTGAGCACGTCTCAGAAAATGAAATTGTAGTGGTCTGTCCAAAAACAAAACTTGTTTCAAACATTTTCATTGTGGCTGATGAAAATTATCTCAATAAACAACAACTTTTTTGCTTAAACTTTTATCTTTAGATATTTGCACACGTAATCCCAAATTACACAAATGTGTAGATTTAGCCCAAAAACGGCTGCCTCCCTTGGCATAACCTGATATCGTTTATATATATATATATAAATCAAATACATATATGCATATCAATCGATAAGGGAAAACCACCCAAACTTTCATTTTCTACAAAACAAACTCCCGATCTTAAAAGGCTATATTTAGCCGGTTTAGACGGAATATGTTGGGTGAATCTTCTCTTCCTCGATACGGAAATAAATGCAAGACAACCGGTAAGTTCCCCATCGGTTTGTATTTTTTCAATACGTGAGGATTTAGCTTATTCCATGAGTCACAAATTGCTGCAGGTTTATAATTTGGATGACGTTTCATGACACGTGTGTTCTGGTTGTAAAACCGTATAATTTTAAGATTAATTAGTAATATTCTAGAACAGGGTTGCAAAAAAGCCGGCTAAAATTAAAAAAAGCCACGCCGGTGGCTTTTATTGGTTTTAACCGGCTTTTTTTGGCCAAAATTGGCCTTTTTTGGCCAAAATTGGCTTTTATACAATGAAGCATTTTAATTATAAATGACACATTTTTATGTGTTTTTTAATTTGTTTTAAAGACATTTAGTTGAGGTAGAAATCAATATAACCCAATATTTATCAATAATGAAGACATTAATATTGGAATAAAAGGTCATACCAATTGCTTTGTCTGGTTTACACTGACCTTAACAATCTTTTTTTAAAATTTTTATTGCTTTATATAATTAAAAGAAACAATGGTTGCTTAGTTATATATTTTATTAACTAATTTTAAGGGACCATATTAATAATGCAAGTATTATTTTATTTCTTATAAACACTTATTTAAAATTGCACATAAAGTCATTTAATAGAAACATCATTTCTCTCTATTAAAGCAGTATTATGAATAACATATGCATTAATTTTTATGTACTATTTTAAATAGTAAGTAGCTTTTCAAAATTCTAATTCAACAAGTTTAATTTAAAGGATTTTTTTTTAATTGTTCTTTTTATTTTATGCACTTACATGTACTAAAATTTCCTCAAATGTTATATCCTTTCTAATTTCTCTTTCAACATTGTTCATTCTACGAATTTAATCTGTCCACATGGATATATCTGGAATAAGTTACATAACAGCTTAGTAGCAGAAAGACTTTTTATATATATCATTTTTACAAGTATTTTTTATATAATGATTGCTTATTTACTTATTATTGCTCAAGTATTATATAAGATAATTTCAGTTATTAAATACATATAAGCTATTTAGTTTTAATCAATTTTAAAAGTAAATATCGGATGTAAGAATGTTTCTATTTTAATGTGTGACAGACATTTTCTTATTATTTCATATAAACTTTAAAATGTGTGGTATGTGTAGAGCGATGATAAAGAATTCCAAACTAATACTTTAGAGTCTAATTTAATGTATTCTTCTGAATATTCATAATTTTTTTTCAGACATAACAGCGTTCGAAATCCTTGGTGGTTCGCTGGTCCAAGACCACCAAAAATTCAATCGGACCACTAATTTGAAAAATTTAATGGTCCGCAGGACCTGTAACTTTCCCCCTCTCTGACAGGTAAACGTAAACTTTCCCGTCCTTGAGAAAACTGCAACCAAACACAAATCGAATTATTTTATTTTATTTAAAAAAAATTGAATTAAACCTTAGTCAGATGAAATAGATTATCTGAAATGAAATGTTTAATTAATAATTTTATAGTTTTTCTTTATGTACTGTTTAATTTTTAGCAAATTATAATTTTACATTTTATTATGATGAAAATTTTGGATAACTGTAAAGGAAGTTTGATTTATATTCTAGGAAGGGGGGGGGGCACTCAAAGGGTTAAAGGTACTTAATAGAATTTTATATAACAGGCCAGTGATGATTACTGCGGACCAGTAAATTCTTATGTTTACATGTCCTTGGGACCAACGCCTTTTTTATATCAATTCTACCACTGCATAATGCTTTCACAGTTGCATTCTAGCAGTTGTAAGGTTTTATTTATTTGACAAAATTTAATAGAAGTTAATATTTTTTTCATAGAAAATATTTATAAGTGTATTAAAAATAAATTAATCCAAAGTTTATATGAATTATCTATAAACCACCTTTTTGAAAAATAAAAGCCGGCTTTTTTCAATTAAAGCCGGCTTTTTTTAAGTGGCTAAAACCAAAAAAAGCCGGCCGGCTTTTTTTGGCCTGGCTAAAAGCCGGAAACCTTGTTCTAGAATCGGTTTACACCCATACTTGCTCTATATAACGGATATGATTTTGTTCTCCTCATTTCTAAAGTGTGACATTTGTTTGAATTGTTGACAGTTCAAGTAATTAATAGCCTTAAAAATGAGTCAAATTCATTTGCTGTTAACTTTGTCATAACATTTTTTTTTTTGCTTCAGTTAACAGAGTACATTTTTCATAAATGCTGGTGGCTTTCTAATTTGTACATGAAATTTTATATCAAGCATTTTATCTGTAAATATTGATCTGAATGTGTCCCGAATAAGAGAAAAAATATGAATATTTAAATTGTATAACTTAAAAAAAATATATTGATAATTAAATATGGACATGATAACGTAAATACCTGCGTACTGCCAAGCTAATAATATTTCAAATGCTTTAAGTGCTTCGTAAAACTATTAAAGAAATAGCGAAATATTATAGAACATTCATGTATATAAGAGCGATAACGAAATGAAGCTTTTGTTCTAAAAGATAAACGTAGTTTCCATTTATAAATACATCCGGAAATGAAATCTAAAGTGCAGTAAATCACTTACTTTCCCGACTTGCTCTTCTCCAAAGGCGGGGAATATGTTCTATAAAAGGGAGGTGTTTTCTGGCACGCGTATATTAAAATCACAACAGGTGCCGGGTACCCAGATCATTGGATAGATTGATTGTGTTTATGATTGTGTTTATGACGGCCAATTATCAACACGAGGTATATAGGCCCTAGGGGGGGGGGACTGCCCTTCGTGGGGGTCTTTCTAAGGGCGATCATTGGATAGAAAGACAGATTTTGGTCATTGACATAAGGGTTAAGCTTAGTTAAAAAACTACTTGCTGGAGTGAGCTGCGTTTTTAGAGTAACGTTTTAGAAATGACAAGGAATTAAAAATTACACACATATATAATTATTGTATGTATTTTTACTACACATATTTATTTTTAATATACATTTTAAATATATAAATTATGAAATTAGTAATCGGAAGGTTAAAAATGGATAGATATTATAACATACACAAAGTTTAACAGAAATCAATTTATAGAAACTTCAAAATATACAAATCAAAGAATAGACCACATTCCGTCCAGTAGTTATATGTTATGCTTAAAAAAATTATCCTTATTGCATTTTGTTTTGTAACCATTAAAAATAAATTTCACATTGAAGATTCAAAATAATTTTAAATAGACGTAACTCCTAAACTAATTTTACAAATGATTCCGTTTGATACAATCCAAGGCATAATTTCTCGAAAAAAAAAAAGCATGATGCTAAAATTAAATATTGGTATTGTAAACTGATATTTGTTACAATTTCAAGATGAAGAAGACCATCTAAAGCATATTTATTAACATAAGTTTAAAGAAGAAATAATTCTCAATTGAACAGCTATTTTGTCTTCCCTATATGGCAATTTGGAGTTTAAAATATTTGGGTACTCCCTCTTCTTTTGTTTGGCCGTCTGTACATTCTGACTTCATATGTGTTGCTATTTATTGCTATTGTCGGCATTTCTTTTAAATTAATATCCTTAAATACAATTATGGAACAGTACAATATATAAGTTCGATTTATAATAAAATTTCTAACAATTTTAACCCTCATTTCAAAATATTGCCGTAAAAATTACTGAAGATTACAATACTTTTGCCATAAAAAATCTATATGTCAATATTTGATAGCTCATTACTTTTTAGCTTTATCTTTTGAATAAAATATATTAAAATCAATGACCTCTATCTGACATAGAATTTTTTATTATTATTGATTATTTCAACACTTCCTCCTTTGCTTTCAACAACAACCAAAAATACTAGTATTATCCAGGGAAGTGAGGATAATAACTATTCACTTTGATAAAGTTAGACTTATAATCATTTATCATTCGCATTATTTTCTTTCATATTTTCTTACTTTTGGTAGTTTATTATGGTCCTATATATATTTTACTTTAACTATATTTATCTTATATATTTTATCTTTATCCAAATATATTGCGATAATCTTCTGTATTCAGAAGTACTAAAATGATGTTAAAGTATTTTTTAAACAGGAAGCATCGTGTAATGATTTTCTTATGATTTTATTATCTATTTTTTGGCGTTGGGTGGTTGGTGGGGGGAGTTATAGAATATCAGACAATTTCTGAAAGAATTGTGCACATAAAAAATCAATCACACTTGATGTATATAAATTATACTAACATTTATATTTCAAATAGGTAAACATGTCTGTCTATATCACCATTACATTATCACTGCGTCACTGTTCTAACCCTTTCACAATTTTAAAAACTAAATAAAAATTATGAAGTTATGACACATTGTTAATAAATAAGCTAAAAACCATCTAATAAAAATTCGTACCGATATGTTTTAACTATTTCCAACAAAGTTGAAATGTGTTTATGACTTCCGTTTTTCTGTCCGTCCGTCCGTCCGTCTGGCCGTCTGGCCGCCTGGCTACGCTCTAACTCCCTAAAATATACTCGGATTGCCTTGAAATTTTTGGATGTTATTGACGTTTACTATACCTTGTTCTCTATTTCAGATGAAGTTTGTTGCATGTTTAGTTCATTTACAGGGACAGTCAAAAAAGTTTTCCGGTACATTAAGGCGTATGGGAAAAATCGTTTAAAATTATTTTTAATGATGTTACACGATTCCAAACATAATAAAATTTCTATGCGTTAAAGAACTGTTCTAAAATATGCATTCTGTCGAATATGTTATGAAAATAATAGTTATTATTCATTTACAGGGCCGTAGAAAATAATTCCGTTACATAATGATATAGGGCTGGAGGAACTGTTTGCTGTGAATTTTAAGTATGTTAAATTATTTCATGTATAATGAAATTGATGTACTTCGCTGAGGTTTACTTTATCTGATTTCATGTAAAATACGAAGTGCATAGCATTTACAGGGGCACACAAAAGATTTCAGATACTATATTGTATCCGACGTACTGCACAGTAGCGATGATTGTCGGAAATGCATTCTTAATTATGTTATGCCCTTTTATGTTTCACTATATTTAAGGATAGTATATGGTGTGTATGAAGCTATAAATCATATGCAGCGCTATACAAAAGAATTCGTAATGGCTACTGGGTATGAGTGCAAATTCCTTAAAGGTGGTTTTTAAATGAGTTATGCATTTTTACGCTGAACTGCATTTAATTCACTAAGAAATGTTTGTAGAATATAGATAAAATGATATACAGCATCACGCAAAGTATTGGATACAGAGCCATCTATAAATGATAATTTCTGGAAATGTGATTTCAGAAGTTTTTGGGGTGTTTTAGATTGAATTAAATTTCAGCTAATTAGTGGCGTGTAATAAAGGTGCTAAGGATGTATTTAAGTATGTTTCCATCTATTAGTATAGACTGCTGAAAGAGAAATTTCAAACTGTTATGCGTTTTCTTGCTAAACTAAATTTCCCCATTATATAGTATATGTATCAACCTACTGGTCAAATACAGGGCTGTTCAAAAAAATTGGAATAGAAATTTGCTACGGATGGTAACTACTGAAATCAATTTTTAAATGTTATATGTGTTTTCTAAAATGATTACTTTTTTATCTTATATACGTTATTTTCCTAAAAAAGAAGTTTTGTTAAATAATCCTGGAAGTTGGAAAGTGTTTCATAATCTATGCTTAACGAATGATTTTTCTTTCTTGTTTAATTTATTAATGTCCTTGATCAAGGGCATTTGTGTTCAATAGTTATGCCGTAACGTATAATGAAAATACACAGTTGGTGGAAAAAATTATATGGTTACCAAGTTTTGTATTCGAATGTTTGCAATCAATATAGTGTTATACACCGTACCTTTCAAACGGAAACATTTGCTACTTCTTCAGGTGAATTTCGTTGGCTAACGCACAAAAAACAACTTTACCTCAGTTTTGCATTGACGTCCACACTGTCCTGTGTTTTTATTACAATTTTTGGAGTTCCTGATCTTTCTAAGAAATATTGTACATTTTTTAAACCTCTCAGTGTCTTTCAATAGACTAGTACTATATGAAACGGAATAGAAGTCGCCAGAAATACTTCCATTAGTGAAAACCTAAAATAGATTTTTCCTATTTTTTTCTAAATTTTAAGATTTTTTATTATTTTCTAAGAATATGTCTAAATATTTTGTTTTAATAGTAGCGTTTTTAATTTACGATTCAATTGTAGCATGAAAATTTCCTGTATTTTTATTCAATATATCAATTCCTATTCATGTACATCATGAAAAAATCGATGTAAAATATTCAAGTCAAAGTTGTGTTAGTTTGAATTTAAATGATTTTCCTTAGACTACTGTGCAAAACTTTTATAGATGCTTAACCTAAATCATTAATTGCGTTAAAAAGGCTGTCTGTTTATAGATATTCGATATAGAAAGGCTTGTAATACATAAAAGGATACATACATTCACCAAGTGTCTGGTACATACTATATATGTGCAATGTGTGTGCCCTTAGTCACTTGGCAAACGCCCCAACGATAATACAGCTCCGTCCACATGTTTAATAGCATGCTTCTGTCATTGTACATCACATCAGCAGTGATGCGTTCCTGCACTCGAGCTACAAACCTGATTTTTAAACTTGGTAATTGTATTTGTCTTGTCATGTATCATCCGTCTTTGTAGGTCGTATACCCCTCTCTCTACCCGATGAATCATTTAGGCTAAACCTGTCGTATTATATCTTGGAAATGTATATGAATATTTTTATATTTATTTTTCTCACTTTTAAACCAGAAGGCTTATATTAATACTCTGTTTTTATCATTAAAATACCTATATGCATTTTTCTAATGCACTTAATTTTTCCATTTTATTTTTGTGCAAGTTGTTTATTTACTTTATTTTTGAAAGAGTAAGTTATACATAAACATTAAAATATTCTTATTATCAACCATCTCAACAGACATTTATGTATTATGATTGTCATATAAAATTTTAAATTTTGAGAGTTTTTAGTTGCAATATTTATTTAAAGAAAATTGAATATACAAATGCCTATATGCAGGATATCAAATTTGTTCTGAAATGGTGAATTTATAAACTATGTATATCACGTTGCCTGGCATGTATTGAATCAAATATTTTATGATATTGCAAATGAAACCAATAATATAAGCGTTTGTCTATTTAATTTGGATTTAGATGCAGAAGAATCGCCATAGCTGAAAAAAATATTGTGAGCGAGAAGTAAAAAAATAAGAAACCTATGTACTAATACAGTTTTTCTGTTGAATTAATAATACTGTTGGACTACATTTTTCTAATAATATATTTAAAGTGGAAAGCACAGTAGCTTCACATTGAATCTACAGAGTAATAAAGTTTAGTTCATCGATGAGAACTTGACAAAAGGAATAGATTCCTATATTCACTCGCCCAGTTTGTCATTATGATTGTGGTTTTAAAAGAAAATATCAATCAAACATTGACTGTTTTTTTTTTGTATTATCTGCATGGAATATTTTAACCCGGGAAAACTCGCACAGAGGATGTCATACCCGGAACTACATTCATCCTTTCTTATTCCACACCCCTCTTTCCATAAATGGAACAAACCCGGTGTACATGAGTTAGACGTCAACCTCTTGAAGGGAAATAATTTACAGAGAAATTCCAGTTATAGATTTTTGTCGCAAATATGTTCAGTTGGTGTGAGATAGATACACGTGCGACGTCTTGAGTCAGTGTATTTTCGCATGTTGATATCAGTGTTAAGTATTTTTTCAAATTAAGATGGCAGAATATCTAAGCTACGATGGAGAACAATGGAAGAAAAACCATATGTTCATACCTAAAATTTGACATGTACATATATATGGATTATATCATTCCATTTTGTGAGGAATCTGCCACAAAAATGTAAATGCATTTTTATTGTGATAAAAAGGTGTTTACTTGTCAACGCCCGTCGAGTATGTCATACCCTGTGCGCCTGCTGTGTGCATTTTTTCATCACGCATTCTCGCGGTTAAATATTCTACAGCATCTCGTATTCGTTTATCAAATCTTGCGAAGCTTAAATATAATACATTTTTGTTTTCCGAACAATTGACAGATAATTGCCAAACGGTACTTCCGATTAAGACTTTCAGACGGCTGTCTCAAGAGTTTGTTACATTTTTGTAAAATTAGGTCTTCGGATTAGATAATTAGTTAATTTTTAAACCACTTTCAAACCATTTTGGAAAGATCCTATAGCGAAACTATAAACAAAGTGAGAGAGTATATGTGATAACTATTCTGGCAATGTAGTCAAGCATGAGTGGCTTTGTAATTCCGTCTCCAGTTTAAAAAATGGGCGATCAACGTTCGACTAAGTCCGTTTCCATTGTAACATGTGTACGTCACTTTTTACTTTATTCAATCTATAATACAAGAAAGTATTGAATTTAAAATTTCTCTACTTGTGGTTTGAGATCCCTAAAATCCTGTTTTTATAAAATGTCTGTCTGTCCGTGTGTACTTTGAATGTCACCTTTGCATCAACAAGAAAGTGTATAAAGTGATGCAAAAAATTGAAACAAACTTCATATATATTCTCTTAAATTTTCTGTTTGGCCAGCAGCTCTCAATAGAAATTGGAGGGTATTTTGACAAAAAGAACACTGTGATAGCTTTTTGTGCAAATGTTCTTATTGTATCATCAGAAAGTGTACTAACTTGTAAATAGAATCGAACTAAACTTCATATATATTTTTAGTTTATTATGGTCGTGAGCTCACAGTTGAAACTGTGGACGTTCCCCCGGAAAGAGGCACTATCGTATCAATTTTTGTTCGATTTCTCTTTAGCAAAAATAAAGTGCATGAAGTTATGTATAGAATTGAAGCAAATTTCATATATGTATTTTTGTCTTGGGATGTCAAGTCCCAGTTTCAAATGGGGATATTATCCCAGTATAGGGCAATGTGATAGGGATTTTTGTGCGATTTTCTCCCTTTCTTGCAATTTAAATGAAGAATTTACGAATAATTTTTGACGAAATTTAATATAAAAGTTTTTGGCCAATACTTATATAAAAGTTCTTAGAAAATCGGCCTGAAGGTGATACTGTAATAATGAATTTAGGTACGATTTTCTTTTTGCATCATCGAAAGTGTATCACGTTTTTTAATAAAATTGAGCGAAACTTCATATATATGTTTTTGACTTTGAACATCAGGTGCCAATAGAAAGTATGGGGTTAAAATTGGGGTATACCCCTAGATGAGACTCTGAGTTAGCAATTTTCTTAATTTTTTGTAATTTAAGTAAACAAATTTTCAATATTTTTTGACGGAATTTACGTTTAGATGCAATGTAACAGGCCGAGGTTTGTATAAAATTTTACAGAAAATCAAACTGAAGGTACAATATGATAGCAAATTTTGTTCAATTTTCGTGGCGAGCATGGTTGTTGTTAAAAAAATTGTATTAAATCGCAGAATTTCACAATCTGGGTTTAATTTACATATATGTAATGAGCAAAAAATTTCTTGCTTTTTTATATATTACTCCTTGTTTAGACTTCATTATTGAATCCCCCTCCCCACTCACAAGCTTTAAAAATATTGATAAAAAATTGAAGTGGAATAAAAGATAATTAATAACAGATATATTATGAACATCTTTTTTTGTTTCTAAAATACATAATTAAAAAAAATTGTGCTTTGAAGTATTAACATGTGTGAGATCGAAGAATGTTTTGGGCTTGTTATATCCGACAAGTTTTTTATGAATTCTGTTTGCCTGTACATGCTCTATTTTGCATAAATACAGTTGGGTAGCCATGAAATTGATATATGTTGTTGATATTCACCACGACATGTTCGATATTGAAAATGAAGCGTATAGCTGTATAGCCTTTACAAAGACATTCAAAAGAAGCCCGTTATATTACGGCCTATAGGGGAAAATCGTTTGCAGTACTTTTTAACCCGAGAGTAGTCGCGACATTTTTTAGAACGTTAGTAGCCGCATTCGGTCCATTTGCCGCCGTTACCAGCAGGCCGAAAACGAAGGGGAAACTTGCCGGTGTTATCAGATGATCGAAAACGGATAACGTAGGGGGAAAATATTGACTGAACTTTAAAAGATTACAGCAATTATTCATTTTACAACGTTTTACAGCAAATTATTTATTTCGCTTAAGTATATATTCAGTTGGCATCTAGATAAATGTTTTTAATAACTCTTTCTTCGTTTTGCATAAATACTTAAAAGTAAATAGTAAAAGATTTGATTGAATTTCTGATGTTACTATGAATCTATAATTAGTACCGTATTTTATGGAAGAAACGCCGCACCCGTCGTAAACGCCGTATTCCTCAAATTTGCCCGAATAAGCTTAAAAATGTCGTAATCGCCGCACCCGTTGTAAACGCCGCATCCTTCGGAATGCTACGTTTGTCGACAGCGTCACATTGACCTAACTTTAATGAAAGTTTTCTGAGTAATGTAGGATGCCTCGTTCTTAATATCTTAAGATGTCTGAAGTTTTATTTAAAATTTTTAAATCCGGTTTTAAATATTTTTATGAATTTTTAAATTAAGGAAACTTAGTTGGTATTTAAAAAAAATCGTAAATGCCGCACTTGGAAAAAAATTAACTTTTAAACTCGTAAACGCCGCGGCGTTTCTTCCATAAAATACGGTAGGAAAACATTTAGGAATATGAATGTAAATTCGTGATAGGGGTATTTATATATATATTTTTTTTTGGAAGGACAGAATCAGAGGTAGATTTTTATGATACTCCGGCACACTATATCCATTTCATAAAATAAAATTAATAAATTTAGAATCAATATATTACACTGACATTAAATTAAACAGTTAAACTGAAAATAAAAATGGAACCTATGACATGCAACAGCAAATCAAATACAATACCACTAATTCACCAGCATATTATACATATATATATATATATATATATATAATAAAGAAAAAGGTAAAAAATACTTAATTTCGAAATTACAAATGTAAATGTTGTAACTACGTTTTATTTATTTATTTTGTGGGGTGTCTATGTGTGTATGAGGGGGGAGAAGAGGGGGGGAGGCTCTCGAGATTTTATGATTAAATCCATTTTTCAAATGAAAATACGCGATTTGTAGTTTTTCTACTTATTTCAGGGTGGGAGCAGCGCCCCTGAATAAAAACTCTGGATACGAACTTCGCTTATATAAAGTAAATAATAAGTTATTGAAATTATGTATTTAATTTAAATACATTTGCAATTGTAGATTTAAATCCTAAGTTGGATAAATTATTTTAATTAATAGAATCACTGAAAGGTTCATTTTAATAGAGATGTATTTTACAGCAACTATTTAATTAAAATAAATATTCAATTGTACAGTCGTGGAAAAAAAAAAGTAAACACCCCCTACTAACTCCTCAACAAGTCATCATAGAAGAAAGTTACTGGTACCGAACGATTGAAAATAAAGTCTACTTTTAAATGATGTATATACAATTTTCTTAGGGGTCATCTACATATTAAAACGAATCCTAACTTCATTTTTTTCAAACGCAACACCCAATTTTAACGAGATATTTCAAATCTTCGGTTCAAACTATGCCTAGACACCAAATTTCAAGTCATTTGAATGATAAGTTTTTGGATTATAAACATTCAAAATTTAGTGTTTCTAATGTTAAATTATATTTTTATATTTTTATTTATATCTCCCGAAATTATGCTCCTAATGTGCTAATTTTTTTGTGGTAATAATACTAATATACCCAAACATAATTAAGCTGAATTTATAATTTTTATAATTTTATGATATGAATTATGAATTATGAAATTAATATTCGAAAAAATTATGAATTGCAACCTACAATTTTTTTGATGGATTTAGATTTATTAAGTCCTGCTTTATGGAAATTCAAAAATTTCACATTTTTCTTCCAAGAAGTTTTCAAATTATGCTTAAAAAACGGCAAAATGATGGTTTAAGGGGCCGTCTATGATGGAAGTGAGTAGACATTTTGAAATTTATTCTGCCGTACTGTAATCTAACACGCTTCATTGGCTCCTTGAGTGGCGCTTAAGGTGCCTTGATCAAGGAAGCGGCTCTCTCGGTTAACAATCCAGTACGGAACTTCAATTTGGGTACAGCCCTTAAAATACGCTCGTTTTAAAATAATTAATTTCTCGGAACTTATGGTACGAATTGCATAAAAATTCGTTTTTAGGCTAACTGAAGGGTGTGGAGTTCATTTATGCTGTCAGAATTGGGTACTGCTATTGAAAAAAACAAAGTTATGGTTCGTTTTAATATGTAGGTGGCCCCCTAAGCAAATTTTATATACATCATTTAAAAGTAGGCGTTATTTCCAATCGTTCGGTACCAGTAACTTTCTTCTACGATAATTTGTTGAGGAGTTAGTAGGGGGTGTTTACTTTTTTTTTCCACGACTGTACATTTCATAATAATGTATTATTGTTATAATTTATTGTTTTATAATAACATTCATTAAAATAATAAAAACAATAAGAAATGTTTCTCCGAAATTATACATATGCAGCAATAACTTTATTTAAATGAATTTTCTCTCGTATTCTGAAAAACATTATTCTAAAAAATAGTTTGAACAATTGATGAAGGACAACAAATTTAAATTTGTTAGATACCGTCCCCAAGCCTCTATTGTATTTCAATAATAATAAAAAAAATATTTTCTGTGGCATTGTTAAAAAAAAAATGTGTTTTTTTTACAGTATGAAAATTAAAAAATAGATAAATTTTAGAAAAATACTTAAAATATATATATATTTTTAAATCATTGTATAAATATTCATTGAATTATCCATAAGAGATTTTTATTTGCGTAATATCTAACCTACATTATAAAATTCTCATTATTGTGCAAATAAATTATATGTATGTTCTTCGCAGATATACATACTACATTTCTGAGAAAACTGTTTTATCTTTCGAGTTTGTTTTATTGTACGAAAACGATACTTTTCAGATTTTGGAGATACGGCAATTTTTTACTGATTCCCACAGAATTCTCTTCTCTTTTTTTTAATGGTTTGGCTGTGTTATTGTCTGTTTTCTTTTTCATTTATATGTTCCGGTAATAAATGGAAAGCAACTTCTTTCAAATAATGATGATGAATTTCCTTTTTTTTCCATATTAAAGGATTATCAATTTGAGAATTTATTCCCGCAATGTTTAACAATGAAAAAAAAAAATTGACCATCAATCAGTTTTTTATGCGAACTGACTTCACAACTAATATAATAAAACAATTTTAAGTAACATTCTGATAGTAAAAAAAGTACTCTATGAACGGGTAAAATAGCAGAAAGAAGAAAGACGAAATAACAGACAGAGAGTCCGTACTTCGAAGAAACTTTCCCCCGCAGATTTCGCGGAAATGGGAAAGGATGAACACGAGGGGGAAAATATCAACTAACGCAAGTGGTCGTAACGCGGTCATTTAGACCGATTGAAACTTAAGAATGCGATAAAATGCTAAGAAATAGCAGGAATGACTTGCAATTTCACTACAAAAGAGTGTGAACACTCAAGGTCAGCTACACGGAATTTGGCTATCGTAACTTTAACAGGAAATGAGTTACAGGAAGATAACGAATTTCGGGCGGGGAAAAGACCAACGCGCGACTATTAACGGGTTTTAATGATACTTCCCAATTTCAAACAGATTGAAATTGATATATGCCTCTGAGGTGCACTGCCAAGTACATAGTACAGAATATGGTGTGCATAGCATTCATTTTTAATATACAGTGATACACAAAATAATTCGGTTACAGTACTCTCTATCAACGCTAATAGATTGAAGTGGGTTTTCCGTTCTGGAAGGAGTTGTTAACCTATTCGCTTTCGCCTGCATATTACTTAAAATGTACAAATTCTATAGATCACATACGGGACTGCATAAAACATCTGAAGTACATTTTAGTTTATTAATGGAAGTTGCTGATAGGGAAGTTTCAAAAGATATACGCGTTTCCTAACTGAACTAAATTTAGAATGCTAAGCTAATCATTGTAATATAAATCAGCAGCTCATATATAGGGCTGCGCAAAAAAATCAGATTTTTTTCGATTTTGATGTCAATTGCTGAAATTGTGTTTTAATATGCGTTTTACACATCGTTTATTTAGACACCCTTTTCACCTTCTTAAACTGTGAAATTTTATTACAGTATTCTGAATGGGTTTAAAAATGTTTCATAATCTTTACTTGATGCATGCTTTCACGGTCTTTTTATTTTATAAACACGCGCGCGGAGAATCATTTTATTTTTTTTTCTAGTTTTAGTATTTTCTTATATATCTCAGAAAAAGCTACTGACAATTATTTGCTGTGAAATATTTTGGCATTTCTACAGGTTCATTTTCTTATTCTACTGCAGATTTTTCACTTCAGAAAATTCAATTCACTTAATCTTATATTGCAGATTTCTTGTGATCGTTTGTTTTTGTGGTTCTGAGTTGCGGTTTGATTGAAATTTTGCGTTGTAGGTCAATAATGATATAAAAATCCATGTTTCGTTATAAACTTTCATCCGCTTGATACAGCTGAAAGAATAACAAACTTAGATAATACAGTCCAATACATTTTTTTCTTTTTTTTTACTAAAGAAAGACATTTAAAATCAGTGTTAGAGAGGGACCTTATAACAGGTATTTTTGTTAGTCCAGTATCAGATAGTAAGTGATAAGTAATCAAATAATATTGCCAGTGCATCGAGACAAAATGTTGGAACACTGCATTATTATTACCCTCACAGAATACATCGCTTTGTTCAAATTTTGAATTAAAACCTGACATGTTTTATAGTACATACTAAAACTGTTATCGTAACTAGTAAATGGAAACGACAAAAATTTCTATATAGACCATATTAACAAACTCTCTGGCCTACGCTTAATAAATAACATTTATTTCAACATTCTTAAATAAACAACAGCCATTAATGAAATATATCGAAAACAAATTAACCTTTTCGCCTTAAAATCTCCAACAAAGATATTGTATACTGTTCGTCCGTTAACGAACGAATAAAATTATATTTTAACCATATGCTCTTTTGCAGAACTTATTATTAATGCTTAGACTGATAGTAAAGGCAAATGATTATTTCGATCTCAAAGACCTACTCCGTGTATGTTGCAAAAGACGTTAAGTATTAATTAATGTCTGTGTACTTGCTCTGCACATCAAATTCCCATTCATCAGGATTGGCATCGTATAAATACGTTAAAAATCTGATATGTCAATTAAGGGTTAATTAACTTTAAAAAAGACACGAGTTTGACAAGTTATTCGAATACAGCCATTCCATTCTTATATTAATTATAAAATCATATATGATGATCAAATTTCTATTTATTTTCAAGGTATGACTGAGTTTTTAATTATTATTAATTGTTTATGTAATCTAGTTATCTTATTCTTTTTTTTTATTTAATTAATGTATAATAATTCTAACTCGCTAAAACAGTTTTAATAAAGATGAAATCAAAAACAAATGTTTCATTTTTTTAACGTTTATACAAACATTTTATACTATAATTTTATAATGCTTTTCCAATAGAGCGTCATAACCCACCGCCTATAGAAAACTCACTCTGTTAAGCATTTAATAAGAAATGAAATTTAATATTCTTCTTCTTTTGTAGCATGCTTTTATCAAATATAATAGTACTCACATTTTTAAGGATTAGATTTTATCTCTTTTCCTCGAATATATATTTACTTATAAAAAAAGAGAACTTTCGATTCCAATAAATAAATGCACTCCGTTGACACCATTTTATCATAAGTGATCACAGTTATATAAGATATTTCAATTTCTATCTGTACGAATTGGCATTGGATTCCTTGATTTTTATGTGATCAGTATCAATAAGTTTTATTTTTCCCATTTCAAAAGATATTACTTTTGAAAAATAAACATTTTTGTGTCCATTTCTATATTTGAGTAAGTCAATATCAATAAATATTATTGCTTTGGAAACGTACTTTCATTGTTCTTTTCATCATTTTTTTGCCTGGAGATGTATCTTTTGCATTAAAGTTTAAATGTAAACATTAAATTTTATTTACGAATGTCAAAACATTTCCTTTATTTCAATGTTTTATAGTGTATATACTGAAGTATTTGATATTGAAGGCTAAAAATTTAAGTCTTACAATTCTTTTTGTTGTTCAAAAAATAACATTGGATAACTTACATTTATTTAAGAATTTTTTGTTATAGTTCATTATACTTACTCAAACAGTTAAAAAGGAGTAACGCCAGAAAAAACAGAAGTGCTTCACTCGCTCTGCTCATCTATTTTCAATTCACTCTTTTAAACTTATTTACAGATCAAGGTTGGAATCATCTTATAGTGCATATATGACAGATAGAAACTAAACCTTTAAAACTTTCAACAAAATTTATAGATCATCCAATCATATAAAGTTAAGTGGCATGTTGAATACCACAAACTACCTTTTTCATCTTTTTGTGTGAAAAAGACATGCTTTCAAACTAATAAATCAATATTTCGAAAAAAATTAAATAGATAATTTCAACACAATATTCGTTTTAAATATTACGCATTACACACTTACATAGATATATTCATATGCATTCGTCAATTAATTTGTGAACTTATTTCTCTTTTACTTCGAATATAAATGATTTGAAATTTTGAAAGTACACAGGGCGAAGCATTCTAGTGTTGCACATGTACAGTGATGGCACTGTGCCGGAGAGCGCTTTCTAATGATTAAATTGTGAAAATAGAAAGTCAACATTCTGGAAAAGATTTTTCGATGAAAAAGTCTCTGATGATGATGAAAATTTTAATATAAATGACGAAAGAAATTCTGAAAAAAAAATGCACATAAAATCACAACGTCCGAATCCACTTTAAGTGCAATGAGTTAAATGAAAATATCCTAATTAAATACAGTGGACGAAGTCACGAAACTCCGATAAATCGTAAAAGTGTCGTGAAGCAAATACAAAATAAAAGCGGAAAAAAACAAAAAATGGTTACAAAACAAACTACCTTTGAAAGTTATTTGTAAGTTGTGAAGGACTAAACTACATTGAAAAATTAGTCTTTTTATTCATTTCCTTCTGGTCTTTCATAAAGGCGTTGGCCAATGAATTTTTTTCAAGCTTTTATATCTAGTGGTAATAAATTCATGTGTCATTTTTAAAGACCCAACACGTATGATGCAGAATAAAGGAGCCTGAATAATGAGTAATGCGCAGAATATAGGGTAGACCGGGGCACGTTTACGCAGGGCATTTTTTCCGAAACGAGTTATAACTGGAGCGCCACCAGAAATGACAGATTGAGGCTGCTCCCTAGTGGGTATTCTCACACGTTTTTGAACATCAGTCGGGCATCGGTCTAGCATGAGGAAAAGATAAACAGTTTTCTGTCAAGGTGAGTAAATTTTATGTTGAACTAATTGAAACTTATTGTGAACTAATAATACTTAGTTAAGAATAAACACATATATGAACATCAGCATAATTTTATCCTTTTCGAGAACAGTATTTGTATGAACAGAAATGCTATTAATTTTCATTGCACGTTAAAAAGAAATCCAAACATGGCGACGGGTCACGTTTACGCATTGACATCGGGGCACATTTACGCAAGTTCAAAAAAAGAAATTACGTAACAATTTACTACTTTCTATAAAATCAGAACAAGAAGACCAAAAAGGAAAAAGTATGACACCAAAAACTGCAAAAGAGAAAAAGTTTGTACACTCTGGAATAAAGAAAATAGTGAATGAATCTTATGACGAAGATGAAAACTGTGTATGTATTTATTGTTTGAAATCATACAACCAATCCAAAAAGGGTCAAGACTGTGTTCAATGTCTTAGTGGAAAAAGGTGGTCCCATAACAAGTATGCAAAAGGATATACTTTATTTTTTGTTTGTAAAAACTGTAACAGTGATGATGAAGATGACTAAATAGTTTCTGTTTTAATTAGCAATAAGCACTATTCTTTATTTTAGCCTATAAAATGCTCTTTAATTAACTCTCTTTATTTTTTTTTGAAAAAACAAACAGTGTTTTATGTTATAAATAAAACATTTCAATTTGATTAAATATTTATTTCATTTACTCCTTTGTATCACTTATAATATGCGTAAACATGCCCCACTTAATGCATAAACTTGCCCCGTTCCCGGAGCAAGGTTACGCTATTGATTTGCAACTAATTTTTTATTTATTTATTTTTTTTTAATGGTTAAAAATACAAATAAGGCAGCAACTGAATACACAAATTTTGACTTTTTTAACTCCTTTATAAAACCGCAATGTCTAAAATTTTCCATGTTTAAATATAAAAATTAGAAAATTCATTGAAAAAAATCAGCGTAAATGTGCCCCGGTCTACCCTACTATATTAAAAAATTAGCTGGAACCTGATGTTTTTAGGACTAACAAAAAAGTTTCAAACAAACGGAAGCATTGCCCCATTAAGCAGTGCATAAAGAGAAATATTAAAGTGTGTGAAAAATGTTTAAGATTTGTGTGTGAATTATGCACATAAAAAAGTCCTTCCAGCCAGTGCCGGGAGGAAGAGGTAGCTCTCATATTCCTTATTTTAAAAAAGCCAACTTATATCATACAAACACACGAAGCTTAATTTAGTGGAAACCGAATATAGGAGATTCAATACCAATTTTTATCAATATAATTAATGAGAATTTCGCGAAATTAGTCAGCTTTATCCAAGTTGCTTTTCTTTAAAGTAACATATATTTGGCAGCCAAATTCGGCGATTTCTTAAAGTGCCTGCCATTTTAAGACAACATGGTGGATGAGGCTAACCAGTGAACTTGGTCGAGACCTTAGTAATTGCTGTGCACATGCTCACTCACATCGGAATCGGTTGATATATACGAGTGCTGTCGCATGCAAAAAATCAGATTTTTCAAAATGTCACCCACAATTGAAATTGAAACTGCTATATCTGAGACATTTTTAAGGTAAAGACAAACAAAAAATGCTCCTGGATCCTTATATCAAGGTCAACTACTTAAGAAAGAAACCTTTTTCAATTTCTAATTTTTTTGCACCTCACTTTAAATATATATATTTTTTTTAATTTAATGGCCGCCATTTTGAAACAGGATGGCTGATGAAGCTGGCCAACGAACTTGGTCGCGATATTGATGTATACTATCCACATGCCTTCTTACATCGAAATAGGCGAATACGTGTGTTATCGCGTGTCAAATACAAGATCGTTTCAGAATGTTAGCCATTCTAGAAATTCAAAGTGCTATAATTCGACCATTTTTTAAGATATAAACAAAAGAACAAATTTTCAGAAACAAAAACTGCTCCGGAATTTTGTATCAAGGCCAAACACATAAAAAAAATCTTTTTCATTTTCCAATTTTTTAATACCTCATTTTAAATTTTAAATTTAATTTTTTTTAATGGCAACCCTTTTGAAACAAGATGGCGAATGAAGCTGGCCAACGAACTCGGTCGAGACATTGGTATGTACTATGTACAGACCAAGTTACATCCAAATCGGTTCATAAATACACCTGTTATCGCGTGACAAAAATCAGGTCGTTTTAAAATGTCAGCCACAATGGAAATTCAAAATGCTATTACTCAGCCATTTTTTTTAGATATAGACGAAACAAAAACTGTTCCGGAATCTTCGTATTAAGGTCAAACACATACGAAAATTTTTTTTTTCATTTTCCAATTTTTTGGTATCTCATTTTAATTTTTTTATTTAAAAAATTTTTTTAAATGGCCGCCATTTTGAAAAAATATGGCGGATGAAGCTGACCAACGAACTCGGTCGAGATATTTGTATGTACTATGTACACACCAAGGTAAATCCAAATCGGTTCATAAATACGCCTGTTATTACGTGACAAAAATCAGGACGTTTCAAAATGTCAGCCACGCTAGAAATTCAAAATGCTATAACTCAGCCATTTCTTAAGATATAGACGAAACAAAAACTGCTCCCGAATCTTTTTATCAAGGTCAAACACATAAGAAGAAAATATTTTTTCAATTTTCAATTTTTTTGGTAGCACATTTCAAATTAAAATTTTTCTTAAAATTTAAATAGCCGTCATTTTTAAACAAGATGGCGGATGAAGCTGGCCAACGAACCCGGTGGAGACATTGGTATGTACTATGTATAAACGAAGTTACATCCAAATCGGTTCATAAATACGCCTTTTATCGCGTGACAAAATTCAGGAAGTTTCAAAATGTCAGCCACGCTAGAAATTCAAAATGCTGCAACTCAGCCATTTTTTAAGATATAGACGAAACAGAAACTGCTCCGAAATCTTTGTATAAAGGTGAAATACATAAGAAAAAAATATTTTTCCATTTTAAATTTTTTGGTACCACATTTCAAATTTTAAATATTTTAAAAAATGTTAAATGGCCGCCATTTTGAAACAAAATGGCGGATAAAGCTGGCCAACGAACTCGGTCGAGACATTAGTATGTAGTATGTACACACCGAATTACATCGAAATCGTTCATAAATACGCCTTTTATCGCGTGACAAAATTCAGTACGTTTCAAAATGTCAGCCACGCTAGAAATTCAAAATGCTATAACTCAGCCATTTTTTAAGATATAGACGAAACAAAAACTGCTTCGGAATATTTGTATACAGGTCAAATACATAAGAAAAAATATTTTTCCATTTTTAATATTTTGATGCCACATTTCAAATTTTATTATTTTTTTAAATTTTAAATGGCCGCCATTTTGAAACAAAACGGCGGATGAAGCTGGCCAACGAACTCGGTCGAGACATTGGTATGTACTATGTACACACCGAATTACATCGAAATCGGTTCATAATTACGAGAGTTACAGTGTGACATAGATCAGATATATATATTTATATCAATTTTGAACGGAGGGTGGTTTCGGGGTCTGGGGGTCTTGATCGATGAAAATATACCAAAATTTTTTGAAATCGCTTTCCTCCGAACGGCTACAATAGGTAGCTTTTTGTAATGAAAGTTACCTAAAAGAAACCATAGAACCAAAGAACCATAGAATTTTGTGTGAATTGTTTTGATTGAAAAAAATATGTAAATAAAAAGTCATGTAGCAATGCATATAAAATTTTTATTCGGTTTTAATATTTTATTAATCTGTTTCAATATTTCAATTAGATTTAAATTGATAAATAAATATATATTATTTGAAAGATATTTCCTTTTTTTCAGTTCATACAGACTGCCAAAATATCAATATGTCTATTGTGAAAACAGAAATTTAAATTTTCTTTGAAGGTATAAATTCATTGCAATTAATATTATGTAATATTCTAGAAACTAAATTGTATTAATCATTAATTAGATATGATTGTTTTAATCATCAAACCTTATTTTGTGTCTGTTTATTCCATACAAAACAAGAATAAGTCATCGAAGTACAACGTTCAGTCATGACCCACCCCGGTAGTTCTAGGTGTACTAGAAATGTGTTAATTCTGGTTTTAATGTATATTTTATAGAACATCTAATGGTGGATGTATCATAACAAATACAGTAAACTGGAGGAAGTAGTTGAGATGGAATTTCTTTTGACTTGATTTGGAATATTGGAAGAAGAATTAGTCAATAATTTTCAAGTTACCTATTGATGGACAAATGCTTATAGTAATATATATATATATATATATATATATACTGATTTAGTTACAGGTATGGATGGATACGAGTCTTCTTGAAATTTACAAATTTAAAAATATACAAGTTGTTTAATTATATGTTTATATTGTGGTATAAATGTAAACGTTTCGACTCAGTTAGAGAGAAATGTTTTTTTTTTTTTTTTTCATTGAAACCGATTTTGATGTCATCAATAGTTATTAATGGATTTATATTAGTGAATGTTATTTTGTGTTGACTATACGAATGGTTCAATTTACAAAACCCGCAGGAGGTACTGTCTTTCTTTTTGGAAATCAAAAGCAGGAATTTACATTGCTTTTCTACTCACTGAAGTCTATAGACAGGTCTATCGGTTTGTGCTTTATATTTTTTATTTCTCTGTTTGTAAGACACTTTATGTATTTCTTATTACTTTTATATTATGTTATTGTTCAATTGTTCCATAATTTAGTTAGTGCATTTTCAAGAGCTTCTTTTTAGCATCTGTTATTTCAATAATTATCAAATGTATAGAATTAAATGTATATACAATGTATATATACAGAGTGCGTATTAATTTTTTTAATATTTTAAATAGTTTTTTTAAAAAACTATAAAGAATAAAGAACAAAATCTCATGGAAACATAAATAGAATGACTTCAAGCTATGTTCAGTTTTACAAGTATTTAATATATTCATCCTTTGTGAAGTGTCATACTTCAATTCTAAAACCATGTTCTTGCCAGTCTCGTCCAGTAACTTACACCTGGACGTTGTATCGTTAACATTGTATGTCAAATCATAACAAATACAAGTGTGATTCTTCTTCAGGGTTATGGGAGCAGTGACACATAATGTTTTATCTACTTCAATAGGACAAATCAAGTTTTATTCCTTTGACCATTGTGTATATAGTAGAAAATGGTTGTCATCTTTCAAAACATGTCCAATCCAACGACGAGGAAGATATGTATTTAGTATTTGCGAAGGTTATCAACAAAATGTGGGGCAACTGCATAGTATTGAGAAATGTAATATTCGTGTAATTGTGACATTAACGACTTTTTCCTACGTGTCAAAGTAAATTGAGCCACTGATAATTATTTTATCCTCAAAGAAAAATGGATCGTGAACTCGTAATGATGAGGCTGCATGAATCACGTTAAGTTCCGGAGAATCGTGAAGGTAATGCATCAGTCAGTGAGAGTTTAGAGAACCCAAAATAGTGTCTCCAGGAAGATGATAATTGATGTCATCGCGAAGAGCATCTTTATCTCAAAAATATCTTCTTGTAGTATCATCTCTTGGAAATCCGAAAAAAAATTAAACGGAGTTTGCAATACTGCAGTCACAGTGCTTGTGTCATTTGCACACAAAAAACGTTGCTCAGTAAAATACTGGACACTGACACTTTCATGTGAAATGCGCAATTACACACATGCACCACATGTTTCCCTTGTAGGGCATAAATAAGGAACTTATTTCTCGAATTTTAGCTATTTTTCAGCTCTTAAACTTCACTTATGATGAACACCTGTCAACGTGGCCGGCAAATTTTCCCGTTGTATTTAGCTTTCGATACCAAACTTGGGTTATTTTGTAGAATCAGTACCATAAAAAGATACACTCCTAATAACTAAATCGCAAACCAGCGTATTAGGGTCATATTAATCGATTAATATTAAAGTCTTCTAATGAATACATTTAAAAAGTAATTACTTTATTTTAAAATAGACTATTATTAAAACACAAAAATATAATAATGTGCTTTAATATTCAAATCGTAATCCCTTTTTTCTATTAAAAAATATAGTGTCATTTATTTCAAAATTTAATATATTGCCTTATTATTCAGTAATGTAATTTCTTACCGGTGCTGTAACTATCTTAAATAGCTAGTTTATCTGAAAACTTTTATTAAAACAAAAAATTGACATACTTTTTAAATTCTATCTTACCAATTTATAAGTTCCACTTTTGTCTAGCTATAATAAATATGTATAATGTAACAATTATATGCATTATGTAACTTCTTTTTTCTAAGCGCCTGAGTAAAAACTAATTTAAAATTAAAGTTAAAATTATTTTTCAGTAGTCACTTTATTGATGTTTAGAGCTTAGTTTTAACTAGTCAAACCCGGTTCTTCCTGATTTCGGAGATAATATATATTAAAGGGTAGATAATCAAAATATGTTAAACCTATATATGCTCCTCTAAATCTAATATAAACAAATCTAATATTATCTATGTTCAAATCTGTAGAATTATTTTACAGTATAGTGTTTAAGAATTTTAATTAAAAATAATTAAAATCTTTTTTTAGAATTACATCTTCATGTTGACGCAGTCATCCTAATAATTAAGAAATGCAAAAAAATCTCTTAATTTAATTTCAGTTTTCATTGCATAATGTTTAAAATATATCTCTTTAATTAAAATGGTTAAAATAAATTAATTACAGAAAAAGTTATTACGTCGCACTCTTCCTTTAAAATAAATTTTATTTAAATCATTTTTGTAATTATATTGGTGTCCCCTAATGAATCCTTTAATTTTCCCCAATATTTTTCTTTCTTTTTAAATATTAATTGTTGCATATAATTTGTTTTCCGCCTCACAAGTTTTTATTTCATTTTCAAGGACTATGAAAAAAGTTATTTTTTCTTTGAAATATACATTAATATTATCTCACTTTTATGTTTTATGTACTTCTCACTCCATTAAAAAGGTTCTTGGTCTTCGAGGGATTATTTTTTACGACATTTAATTTAAATTCATTTCAAACTTTACTTTTTTATGGAGTTGCAAAAAATAAAATAACTTCATAAATGTAATGATTGATATTAAATTTAATCACAATATGTATTCTTCAATCTGTGACTAAAAGAAATTATGAGGATATTTTTATTTTTTGCTATCATGAAAGCTTAAGCTCAATTCGGGCAATATAAAAAAGGAGCTTAAGAACTGAATAATGGAAAAAGAATATATAAAGATAAAATCAGTTCAGAGAAACAATATGTATTTTCCACTAGAGGCGATGATAATTTCCTTTTTTAAATGATTTTTTTCGTATACTTTCTGTTCTTTTTGTGTATTATATATATCATTCAATTTAATATATATGTGTTCCTTTTTAAATTTATAAAATGTTTAGATAGAGGCTGTATAGAGTACATATATAACGTTAACAAATTTTCCCAATTTTGTATCCCCTCCCCCCCTTACGATATCATACGTTATCTTTACTCCATATGTATGGATTGGGTGTTGTATTGGCAGCTAAGAACCACTCCATATATTTAAACGCCCTCTTTCGCATCGATACTGAGAGAAGAGAGGGACATAAAATCGGGCTTGGATTTAGCGCCTATCACTTGTAGCGACATCTTTCGCTGCTGTTTTGAGGTACAATCGGAAATCACAGTAAAAAAAAAAAAAAAAAAAAAAAAAAAAAAAAAAAAAAAAAAAAACTTCTGATATCTTATATAACTTTTCTTCAAGAATTTCTTTATTAGCTATTTCTATTTTCAAGTTTTTTGAATTTTAAAACCCATCTGTCCATTTTAGGACCGCGGGTAGATAAAAAGGTCAGATGAACATAGGGGAAATTCCGAAAACTATCGTAGACACTGTCCGCCGTTTGACAATTTCTGGAAAATCCCCTAAAACAAATGAAATTCAAATCAGTATATTACCAGTACCTTTCTGAATTTTCCCTACTTATCTCAGGCCTTTTAATATAAGTTACGGTCAGACATGTTCTTTATATCCCCGAACAGCAAGATCGATAAGTTAAGCATTTATGTAGATATTCCACAAAACATCTAAAATCGGCAGTATCCGATCATTATCCTTAATTTTTGAGAATGATTGTAGTATGTAAATAATAATCATTATGGTGATTTGCAAAGTCGTATCTTGAGCAACTGAAATAGTAGACATGTTTGAAAATGATTGATTTCAGGTTTGAAATCATCTTGCATATCTTGTTATCTTTGTAAGTGTGAGTGATTTTCATAGAGACATTGTTAAACTTTCTCAAATGTACTTTTTTTCCGATAAAACCAAACATCAGAAATTATGAATAGCCAGAACAGGTTTTGTTGTCGAAATAATATTATGTTGGTAAATAATAGGTTCTCTTGAATCTGTTCCCAACGTGAAATAGATATGTTTTTAAGGAATTACTTAATTCCCCTAGTAAAATAATTCATAGAATTGCCTTACTTAAAAAAAAAAGACATAATTTTTTTGTATCATATACTATGACGTCTGTACTTGGGCCATTATGTAACGATTTCTAAATTTTATTTACGGTATAAGATAGGCGCTAATAATTTTAAGTGTGGACGTATAAAAACAAACATATTCCGCTGTGTCGATCGTAAGTGTATTGATTAAACATATGAAAAGTTCCTCTTATATTTCTAGAAAAAAAAAAATGAAAATATACTAATATTTTAATAATCTGATATCGAAATATATTGTTTACTTATTTAATTAGCTTATTTGCTTGAATCCCCACGAAACTTTAGAAATAAGTCCATTTAAAAAAATACAATTTGTATTAACATTTGTAGATTTATGCGTGTATTTTCAGTTTTGCAAAGGCCAATTTAAATAGTCTAAAATTGGCAAGTGGTATAAGATTTAAGTACATTTTTAGTTTCTCACGTTTTGTTATTTTATATATTACTATTTTTAGTTTTAAAAAAAAGTAGATCATAATCATACCGTTCATGAAATCTAGGTTGATTTGGATGTGTGTATTTTAAAACCCCCACGACAAGCGTCAAGTATACTTTTTTTACATTACATTTTTCGAAAACAAATCAATGTATTATTTAATCTATAAAAATCTCTGTCTAGATAGATCAAAAATTTCTGTACAAAAAAAAAAAAATAAAATAAAATAAAAATAAAAATAAAAATAAATAATAATAAAAAAAAATCGGTGTCTAAATTAAGGATATTGACCACTTTTCTACATGTACATTTAAATTCAGTTTTGTGCTGCCCGTCGCGAAGTCCTAAGGAAATAAGGCCAATAGCTACAATTAAACTCTTGTAGTTATAGTTGAAGTGTCAACAATTTTGTAAATATACATTGTAACCCCCATTTTCGTTTATCGAAATATGATTATATCTGTGCAAAACCAGAACATGTGTTGAAACAGAATATGTATTCAAGGCATGCATGTCGAATCCACTAAGTGTGTATGGCATGAAAAATATCGTTAATCAGGAGATTATGTATTCTCTTCATCCCATGATTTATTATTGTCTATGATCTCAATAATGAAGGTGCTATCGACCATGAAAGTGATAACTTACAATGTTCACAATAATACTTAACTGATTATTTTTTTTTAGCCCGTGTGGGATCATTTGTTGTTCTATTTGCTTTTTTTATTTTGTTTTGTATCATCTTTTCAATTAATACAGACATAGTTTGAACGTCATTTCATTTTTTTTTTTAATGTATTAAATTTTGAACCATTTAAGATTTTATCAACGTAAACAAAACTTCCAGAGCTCAAGTGTTCCAATTCTAGATCTTCATTGTTGAACACATGGCTGAAAATACTTGCAACTCAAATGTGATCACGTTTAATTGAAGTCACTTATACATCAGTAAAACGCTTTTATGACTCACTGTGCGCAATGCATAAGAAATGTAGAAAATATTCCGGGCCGTTAAAGTTGCATAGGCATAGTTTTTTTTCCGATAATAAAATTCTAAATTCTAAAAGTTAATTAATTGAATCGGTCATTTTGAAAAGGGAAGAAATGTAACCCCTTTTGAAAATGAACGATTCAATTGAAATTGATTAGAAGTATTTATAGAATAATGATCACAATGACATAGTAATAGTGATGACAATAATATCGTTTTATTATACTTTTTAATATTTTTTTAATTTAAAAACTTAGAAATGAAGTAGAAATATCTATATGCAAATTTGTATAACACAAACTTATACATACATAAAAATGTTATTACTTAAAATTTAAAGATGTATAATAGGACAGAATGCGCATTGTTGAATGATATACATGATTTTTACACTTACATTAAACTGTTTAGTATAGTTTCTTTATTTATCTTTATAATGTTTGTTATTTAAATATGATTTTAGACTCACTATTCCATTTTATCTCTTGACTATGGCGTTTAGTGTGTTTATTATTGTTTTACACGGTCACGGAAACGAACCTGCAGCATTAGAATGTATGGAAGGTGTTTGACGAATTAGATACATGCTAAATTAAAAAATATATATATTTTCCTTCGACTTTGATTAAAGTATGAATGTATGAACAAAGACGTCTCTGCATTTGAAAGTGAATAGCACAAAACAATTTCTATACCTACGCTGGTTATAATTAAAAAGGTATCTTGTATTCATTGCGTATGCGATAACACAAACCATTCGACGGTTGTGTTTTTTAAATTTTAATAATTAATTCATATGTATTTTTTAGCACTCAATCTACGAATGACCTTATTTTTTTTACCACCACGTCAGTATTTGTCGCAAATCGTAAATTTCAACATTATTAAGCAGTCGAAAAATAGCGAAAAGTTTATTCTGTAAAATATATTTAAAACGTTTTCAAATAAATTATTCATTTTTTCGGATTACACTGAGGATTTTTATAGCTAAACAGCTTAGGTGTCTAATGAGGAGTGGAGGCTGTTCATTGACCATTTGGAGATTTTCAAAATTCCACTTTAGAGACGATTGGTGAAACACCTTAGACGTAACTGTCATTTACGAGATTGTAATATAAATATAAATAAATTATTATGAAAATAAGCTTTACATCTATTTTATTGTATCAAATTTTCAAAATATTTTGACATCTAAAAAAATTTTAAATATGCGATTTGCGAAAAATCCTGACATGATGGTAAATAATGTAAAAAAAAAAAAAAAAAAAAAAAAAAAAAAAAGGTAAAATATCGTTTTCGGATGCAACGCTTAAAAATACATAAGCATCGATTATAAAATTCTAAAAAAACTTGACTCAACTCAAATTTTGCATACTTGTGTTATTAAAAGAATATTTTAGAATGTTTTGTTACTTTAAAATTCTTTTTTTAATTGCGCGCAGGATTTTGCTTGAACTACTTATATTTTCACATAAAATGTTCAGGGATTTAAAATTATATTTCAATCTTAAGACATAACCCAAATTTGTTTATTATTCCCGACATAGAAAATAATCCAAATATAAATCCCAAGGAAAGAAGCAAGACATTCATCTTTATTTTAAAAATAGTTTCCGCTTTAAGATATAGAGGAATGAGTCGTTTATAGCATGTAAATGTAGGTCCCAAAGCACTTCTGGTTCTTCAATGATTTATTATTTACGAAATTTTTGTAAAGTGTGAGAAAACCAAAATTTTATTACTTCCTAAACTAAACATGAATGAATCAACGATTTTGCATTTTTCATATTTTTTACATAGGGGTTATCCACTGAGTTTTAGTAAAGACATTCTTTTTTCTCTATGCACTTACAGAAGTGTAAATCTTGAATTTTAATACAAAGTTATAAATTATACATCCCGTTAATATACTCATTTTTATCCTTATAGACTGCAAACATCACTCACTCAAAAACTAATATTTTCTGCAGGAAAAAAAAAAAATGCAGTATTCTGTTGAGAAAATATTTTTTTTAGATACATATTTCTAAAAGTTTTCCAAGCAATTTTATTTTTCCTTTATGATATATTGACTCCACACTATCATAATCTATCAAATATGACGATAATATACCCCACTCTATTCTAGAAGTTTTATCCCGATTGATGATTGCAGAGACATTTTAGCTCACATAATCACACATTTTTTTTCACTATTTTTAAAACATTTTTGGATATCTATCAATCAAAGACATATAAGAAAAGTTATATTTCTAAAAGTCCTGCTTTTGTATAATTATATATTTTGTATCGAAAATTCAAGCTAATTCTACATTTGACAGTAATTTAAAATTATTTGTATTTAACTATATACTATATAACTATCAAAAAGGGTATCTGAATTGATGGTCATAGCACTAAGGGGGGGGGTGCAAGACAAGCAAATTTTGTATAGGAAATCACGGTTGCAAACCACTAATAAAAAATACAGCGTGTCTAACACCAAGCCAAATCCATAGTTTCGTTCATAACTGTATCAATAATTAATCGTTATAGCAAAATCTTCAGCAAAACTTACTTTCTTGTCTATGAAATGCCTTGAAATCAAAGAAATGATTGGAACTCCAATGTAATTTGGTCATCATATGCACAGGCAGCGACCTTCTGAGTTTTCAACCGTCTAGCTCAGTGTTACGTGGAAATGAATGAATGCCGTTTCAATCACTTTTTTTTTGTTTTAATCATATTTCATATAAAGCAACGTAACTATGTTGAACTTATCCCTAAAATATTGTCATTAACGTTACAATTATGAACAAAAATTCGGGTTTGGATTGGTATGAGTAATCAAGTATTTTTGACTTAATAAGTTAATTGCGCCCATTGCTTTCTTAAACAAACTTTACGTTTTAACATATAAACAAAAAAACAACTCTAATATGTAACAAAACTGTAAGGGGTTATGTATAACCCTTAGAATTTTGACCATCAATCCAGATACACCCTGTACGGTTTTATGTTAATTAGTAAGATAGATAATTTTTTATTATATGAATACATTTTTGTGAACCATAATCTTAAAATTCTACTTGTTTCACATATTTCCATTATGAAAGGTTTTCAAATAAAAGAGAAACAATATTAAAAATCCTAATCATATTAGTTTCTGATTCGAATATGAGTATGAAGTTTAAATTTTTTTCACTTTGTTTTCCACATTGTAGATGAAACTTGATGATTCCATATGTACGACATAATTTAAATAACAAAGCCCGAAAAACATATTGTTTCATCTTCCGATTTCGTAATTAGTAAATGGTTATTGCTGAAGTGCTTATGTTTTTTTTTATTATTTAGATGCAAATCTGTCGCGGAGTAAATGTCCACTCTGTTGACGTTTAAAAGTTTTCATACTGCTTGAAAGCTAACGAGTTCTGTAAAGGTTCTGTTGATGGTGAGTATGCCATTAAAATCTATGCATGTTGTAAGTGGTTCAGAATGTTTTTTGAAAAAAAAAGAATTCGTAGCAATTCACCATATTCGGGACGACTGCCTTACACGCATGGATTTGAAATGTATGCGCTAACTGAAAGTGGTCACTATAGAACAATTCAGGGCGCAAATAATTTTGAAATCATCAATTCAGCAGTATAAAAGGAATTAGGTCAGCATGGAATGGTTAGCCTGATTGATGTATCGATGGCGTATGATCTAACCTAGGAAAATTTGATATTTTTTGTGATTCAGAAGAATTTAAAATTAATGAAAATAATTCCTATACGTCTATATTGAAATTCGCAGTTTTACGAATGAAAATTCATGTTTTCTTTTTTAAATTACGTGATAAATGTCACTGTCAAAAGCATTATTTCTTTCTGAGATTAGAAAACTTTTGTTGTGTAGAGCGGGATAACCAACAGTATTTTACCCTTATTTCGGTTGAAAGTGAATAAAAAATGAATGCAAATTTAGGCTCAAATGTAGTAAAAACTTGTTTCTGGAAACAAATTCACGTTTTAATTCGAATGGTTTTTATAAACGACATTTCCAAATGTAAAATAATTGTTCTTGTGAACATTTTACCAGAACGCTTGAAAATATACACGCCGAATGTGATAACGTTTCGAAGAAACTATACAAAAATACTGAAAGTTTATGATTTAAAATGGTTATCTTTTTTAATTGATTTCAGGTTAATACAACCCATATGGCCTACTGATAATATTTTCGTAGTGTTCTTAAATCAAAAGTTATGAGGTAAGAAAATCCCGACAAAAATTTATAGCGATATTGTGTTAGTCTAATGTATTAGAATTACTATTGTGAAACATTTTTTAATATATGTTTACAGTATACACAATATACAAAAAGAAGAACGAAAAACCGTGCATACAGCTTAGATTATGAAACACTTTCCAATTTATTATCAATGCTATAACAAAACTACACAATTTACTAAAGAGAAAGATGATGTATAAATGAAAAAAATTAAAAATGCATATTATAACGTTTTGAAATTTCTGCTGTTACCATGGATAGACGATATATTATACGATTTTTTTTTGTGAAGCCCTTGTATATGATTGATGAATATGGATGTATAGTACATAATATTCTGTAAGTTAGATCAATTAAACACATGGCACAATTTAAAATACCATTCAGGAATTTCGCCAATAAACGGAGCTTGTTGAAAAAAATTGTGTAGTCCTGTATATCATCTATAGAATTCATAAAAGCCGAATAATATTTAAATATTAGTTAAATTTAAAAACGTATACCATTACTGAAAATGCACTTCCAGCAATTATTGTTCGTAGGTTACCATAGTTCATTTATTGTTCATTTTCTTCTGTAGCCAAATTCTCTTGTGAGTGACCTGTAAATGAACGATAAATTATTTGCACATCATTTCTATAATAACCTTGTCCTACACCTCAGTGATATATATTAATTTCAATATGTTTAAAATGGTGCAATATCATTAAAGTACACCGTAAACGAAATTTACCCATATAACGCAATGTAATGAATTCTTTTAAGTGTCCCTGTAGATGAACCATAAATGCTACACACTTCATTTTCGATACTGAACATGTCAAAGTAAACCCCTATAACATATATCAATATCAGGGCAATTGGACTATATTTACACCAGTTAGAGCACGGACGGTGCAGAAAAACCGAATTCGTAAACACTTTTCAATTATGTTGGAAAGAGGTAATAATATTTAGGAAAAAAAATTCAACATTTATGTGTGAAGAAAATTCATTCACTCGACATGCATTTGTAATATATGTAATCATAATATGGTTTTTGTATATAATTTAATATCCAAAATTTGACAATTTACATATATTTCTCACATTAGAACGGATCGACATCAATTATTACCTACACTTTGATATCATGGAGGACATTTCATTCCGAATTATAAAATTTTATGTACCTTTTTCACTTTTAAGTGCATCTATACCAATAAATATTACTGTCATAAAATTATGTACTATCATTCATTCCATTGCTATTTTCTGTTTTCGGAACATAACTTTTCATTTTCGGTTGTCAAGAGAATATTGTATATTATTTTCTAAGTGTCAAAATTCCCCTAACCTTTCAATATTGTAACATTTCATTTTAAAATGTACAATAATGCTTGCTTTATTTTTAAGGCTTCGATTTCTTGAAAATGGTATTTATAAGTTCAAAAGTCTCAATAATGTTTGTCCTTCCTTAAAAATAGCTATAAATTTTGAAAACATAGTAGTTTTATATTCAAATTGCTTATACGCCTAAATATAAATATTTAAACAGTCTCTTTTTTAAGGAAAATATCTGAGACGCATAAGATTATTACGAGATTACTTTCGAAAACGTATTGGTATATATTTTATTCTACATATACGCAAAAAATAAATTCTTATAAAAGCTATATGTATCTGGTTTAACGTTATGTAATTTCCATGTTTTATCACATTTAAAATATTTATTTACCTGGTATATATGAGTCAAATAAAAAATGCTTTGGAACGTACAAAGAATTTACGTTAAGATTAATTTACATACACTAAAGTTTTTATTACACCATTCATTCCTGATATATGCGAAAAGAGATCGAGAAATAAAGAAAACGGAAACTAAGTTTTTAAGGATATTTACAAAATTTAAGGATAATAGTATTTATTAAAATGTTAAATTTACTTCTGGCTTGTCAGTAATTGATTTTTAACTATTATCTAACTCTATTAAAAGCAGTCAACCGCTTACATACGATACTAGTATGAAGCCTCAGGCCTTGTTATTCTTGTATATTCTGTTATTAAGATTGCAATTGCGTTTATTGATTACCTTTATATATATTATTGACATAAATTAACACCAACTTCCATGAAGGAATACATGCAAAAAATCGTGAGAAGAAGAATTAACTGAACAAAATATATCGTAAACTTGTAAGATGCCGTTTAAGTTATTGACCTGTAAATTAATTCATTTGGACTTTAGTGTGTCCGTGTTATTATAACTTCATTATTATAGATCAAGGCCTAATGTAGGATTATGTTATGTCTTTCCTGAGATAAAAAAAAAGAAAAGCGTTTTTCTATATTGGAGAAACTTTGGCCCAACGTTAGGTTAACACTGGCCCAACGAATTATCATTTAAATTTTTGTATATACTTCCTGTAAATGCATAAAAAATATTATATTAGAATGGGAGCTTAACTTATTTTATTTAATTTAAACATTGATGTTTTTGAGGAAATGGTTTTGTTTTGTTTATTTTTGGTATACTTAAGAAAATAGAAATTTGTGCTCATAGTAACAATACTTTTGCTCAAATTTCGTACAGTATATTTGTTCCAAAAGAACCAAACAAGAAAACTACTGACAAAGATGACTGCAACTTTGGAAATTTTGTACTAGTGCTGTTTAATGGCAATATCTATCCCGAAAGGTTTAATTTGGAATCAAAGATGGTTTGTGTTATTGACTGCATGGAAAAGAAGTTAAAGTGTTGGCGTTGGCCACAGTGACCTGACTCGAAGGTGCGTGAATTGAACGATATTGTTACAAAAATTAGTCCACCTATGATTAGTCTGTCTATGCTAAACCAGTATTCAGTCCTATACCTGAACAATCCACGTTAACAATATTTGAGAGTTTTGTTATAATTAATTTATTAAAATATATGCTAATTTATTGTCTTTTTACATGTTACTCTTCTTATCCACTCTTACCAGTCTTTTTCAATAGGGTAACAATGGTTTACATCATGTTGTAGGTCCTATAACATTCGTTTTAATACTTGGGCTAGTGTTACCAAATTCAAGGTAACATTGCCCCAAAACTTTGAAAAACACTTTTTTGTAAAAATTCTATATGTTCTTACCAGACAAAAAAAATAACATGATATTAACATGATATTTAAAAAATAAAATAAGAGAATGGCGATGCTGAACATGCCATGAAACGAAGAAATTTGGGCCAAAGTGATCGGCTTTTACGCCTAGGGTATGATCTATACTAACGGTATTTGCAATACCTTTAAATTATCAAATTTTGATACAGATTTAAATGAACGACTTTATTAACTCTGCTTGTGAGAAGTTAATCACTATAATTAATCAGTCAAATACAGTGATGGGATAAAAAAAAAATATCGTCACTTTTTGGGCACTGTGGTGACGATCCATCACCAACACACTTGGTCACGCGACAATAAAGTGGTAGTACAAATGATAGAAATATTACCCGATCCGCGTTGTGAAAGATCAAAAGAGGGTAATATTAATTAATAAAATAGGAGGAGAATAAATTTTGAATAAAATTATACGTCAATACTCAGAATCGACTTATTTAACGTTAAAATTTATATTCAGGATTCAGTGGGTGGCATAGATAATTATTCGATTAAATATTTTCTAAAATTAAACTTTCAAAACTCATAAATTTAATAAACCTCTGTAAAGAAAGAATAAGAATAATGCATCAAAGAAAAGATAGGAAATGCACATGTGAATCAAATTTTATTATTTTCAAGCACATAACTTCCATATATCAAACATAATTACTCTTAAATGCATATTGATTTGACAGCATACTCAGTTACATGAGATCTCATAACAAGATAATTATGAGTCATATCTTTGTGGAATTTTGGATTCAAAACGTTGTTTGAACTTCTCACAGCACAAATAGATGGGCTTCTTAGCCAAGTTATTAACAAATTTCCAACGTTGATATTTTAATGTTATAGTTAGTCCATAATAATGACAAATACTCATAACTGCATTAAAATTTTGCCTATAAAATATTAGACACAGAAAATCATACGCGCAAAACATAAATATATAATAAAATAATGGCCATATATTAAGTAATAAACTCACCATATACCTCAGACGAAAGGGGCGAAAACACTTCCTGTAGAGCACTGATAGTTCTTATCACTAGGTAGATTTGGTCCGCACCTTTCAAATTTTGAAAGTCACTTTTGACCGGACACATTAAAGTTCATGTAGTCTCTTTTGGCTGAACTCCTTATACAATCACTGTGATAACTGGAACTTTTCGGTGTGGCATCCCATCTCATCCGCTAATGGCAATCAGAAAAATGGTGGTGTGGCATCCCATCTCATCCGCTAATGGCAATCAGAAAAATGGTGGTGTGGCATCCCATCTCATCCGCTAATGGCAATCAGAAAAATGGTGGTGCACTCCGAGATCAGACTTCTTTCCATATCCTATACAGGGTGATGCAGGATTTCGCAGACTTCAGCTTATCAACCTAGCCCTTTCGGTCGCAAGACTAATCCCAGAGCTTCCTTCAGGAGGTGTGACATAGGTGGAAGACAAAATCCAAGTGTCTCTTTTTTTTCAAAATCTTCCACCACAAAAAAATGGGCGTATTTCATTAGTACAATATGATTTTTTTTATTCGTCGATTGGTGCTTCTCTCTTACTGGTGCGCCTGATCTCTTGGCTGTGGTTCGCTTTTTTTCCCTCTTCTGGGCGTCTCCGTATTTTTCCAACGCATAGCTAATTTTTATTCTTCGTTTACAGGGATATGACGTCACCTGTGAGCTTCGGACCCCCTCTGCCACACACGATGGTACCAATAAATCGTAGCCCTGTCAGTGCTAAGTGCATCATAAATAATTGTGACTGGCTTTATTATTTACATGTCTCATATGGCGTCCATGTGCCCTTCCTATAAGTTTTATTGCCCTATTTTCGTCTGAAGTATATGTGAATTTTTATCACACTATTAATTTTCATATAAAATATTACAAAATTCTTAATTAATTGCCATATTACGAAATACATTCAATATTCACAAACCTTAAATTTTTACAAATGAAATATAAATTATGATTTTTCTTTATCTAAATACTCTTAAGATTTTTTACAAATTAATTTACTTTATTTATTTTATAAAGAAATATTTGTCAAAATGCCATTTATTATTTTCTCTTGAATAATAATAGGTTGTTCTGTTTTGTATAAATATTTTAATTGTATAACAAGCTGTGTGTATAGATTTCTATACCACATAGCTTTGCCGCCTTTTTTTTAAAAAAGAAAAAAAAAACAACGCGTCCCACATAATTTTCTATATACATATATACATCTAGTATTTACAGAAATTTATTAAACCTGATAAGTTCATATTTTCTTCTATATTCACTAAGGGGATCTGAAATAACAATTGAGTACAGTAATACAAAATATAAATTGTTATATACAATTAAAATGACGTATAGGTGAGAAGATTACTCCAATATCTGGCCATTGAAAAAACATAATTTTATACATTCTTTGCATCCTCACAATACAGATATTTACATGAACCCCATTTTCCAAAAGATATACAATAATGTGTGTAGAAATCTATGTACATTCATGCAAAACATCACTGAAATCAGTGTGTAATTTTAAAAGAATATCCAGTCACTGGCGCGCTATGCGGGAAAGCACATCCCAGAGCGAGCAAGCCAATTCATCCTGCAGCCCAGAAAGATGAACCGAAAATCTTTCCACAGAGAGCACAACCGAATATCCTCTCCGGTGCCTAGATGCGATTTTCCCACGCCCGTGTCCTTGACAGTGACAATAATCTCGGAACAAGACGGACTGGTCAGTACTATCACTCCAAACAGGTTTCTCCTTATCGCGTTGGCCACCTTACTAATCGTTTTTTTTTTTTTTTTTTTTTTTTTTTTTTTTTTTTTTTTTTTTTTTTTTTTTTTTTACTTAATGGATGTCGAAGTGTGCGCGGTATATTTTTCTATCGTGTGTATGTTTTCCCTGGATATAAAATTGGATAAGATCTACAGAATATATGGTAAGTGTAATTCATTTTTAAATCCGAAGATTTAAATACTATCTAATAAAAGTGTTCTTGTTTATATAGTATATCATTCCTTATTCTTAATGATGTCCTTTAATATTTATTTATCAGATCTCTAGTGTCTGACTGGTCGCCATTTTCTTTTGAGCTTACCTTCAAGAAATTGCACTCATGCAACTATCATTTCATTAAATAATTTTAGTGCTTTTAAATTCATAAAATATTTTCCTTACCTCGTACAATTTCCTTCCATATACCTTATTATCCCATATGATATTAGAAGTCTGTCAATGTACCCTTTTTTATTTCTTTCACAGTACTTTTTGTCATAATCTTTCGTGTCATTTGGTTACGTAATTTTTTCTGACATATTTATTTATATATATTTTGATTTTATTTCACAAACAATATTATGTTTTATTTCGTTTGCGCACTGTGTAGTTCTCGTGCGTCATTATATACACTATGTTAATGAGATTTTTTTTTTTCGTCAACCGTATCCTTTTTAATGTGGTATTTTGTATATTTATGACGTGTGAAATGTTTTAATCCTAAACCCCTAGCAAATTGTTTTGCTATATATATATATATATATATATATATATATATATATATATATATATATATATATATATTATACGCTACTATGCGTCATATGACTCATGGTACATTGCTTAACATCTTTTGAGTTAATTTTATATTATTTATTTATTTTATACTACGATTTTCTAACACATGTGTGAAAGATGGTACCCTCTATTCACTCATATATTAGCGGTAAATATAGTGTTTAAATATGTCGTTCCGTGCACATTTTGCCGTTTTATATTTTTTTAATTGTTCAATGGGTTCCCAAATTAATATGCATCCGTTTTATTTACTTATTTATTTTTATTTATAAATTGTGAAAATTTTAATGTATGTTGTAATAATTCATCTATAATGGTTTTGTTTTTGTTTATTTCCGAATGTTTTCATTCCAGCACAATGAAGTTAATAAATTTTTATAAACTTTTTTCCGTTCCGTTAAGGTATTGTTGCAAATCTACCATATATATATTGTTAATTTTAGGTATATTATGGTTTATTTATTATATTAATATATTAATTTAGGTATGTGTGTTTTAATATCTTGCTTCAATATTGAAAAAAATTGTTAACAAACTCATGAAATTTTATTTTTTTAATAATGTCATCCTATCGTCCAGCAATAAAATGACATTTTCCCGGGAATATAGCACCATTT
This sequence comes from Maratus speciosus, assembly GCA_963932465.1. Taxonomy (NCBI): domain Eukaryota; kingdom Metazoa; phylum Arthropoda; class Arachnida; order Araneae; family Salticidae; genus Maratus; species Maratus speciosus. The sequence goes on from OZ010789.1 coordinate 195,431,813, forward strand.
CATGCGATTATTACAATTTTTTCAAACATTATTATATTAAAATTACTTTGTTGTTGATAGTTTTAAGGTTTTTAAATAATACCTACAGGTTGTTTACTTATTATGTTGTTTACAAAACGGTGTGCTTTTCATTTTTGGCCCTTATGTGGTCATCCACTTTATTTATTTTCCTAAATGAGTCTGTAATGTTTATTTTAATATATGTATTAATTTATTTACTTATTTATGTATTATTTTTCAGATTTTTTTTTATGTTTAATCTCTTACTTTCATAAATTTTTAGCAATTTTACACACTTACATTTTGTTTACATTTTCCCAATTACTACTTGTTTTTCTTTTTATAATTGGTAGTAATGTGTAGAAAATTTTTATTTTCTGACAAATGGAGTTTTAAATCGTTTATATTTACAAAGCGTGTGAAATGTTGTATAAATTTATATACAATTTTATCCATGTTGTGTCATAAATATGGTAATATAAATGCCATATTTAAAAGTGCATCCGTGACATAGCAATTTTTATTTATTTGCATACTTTAAGACCATGTGTTCATAATGTTTCATTTTCGTGTCAAAGTCATAACGTGTTGTTAATATCTTATAATATGTATAATGGAAAATACATTTTCCATCCAATGTTGCTAATTTCTACTTATATATCTCCAAAGGAACCGTTTTTTATATTTTGTACGACAGAATTTTTCAATTTTAATAAATGTGTCAATTTAATATATATATTTTTTTTAGTCCCCTTGAAGTAAGTATGTGGTTTGTCTATCACTAGCGATCAAAATATTTTTCCGACATGTTTTGAAATACGTCAAAACAATTTTGAAGTGTGAGCAAATAAATTATATGTACCCTGTTTTCTGTTTTTCTATTTTTTTTTTAATATATATTTTTCTAATTTTTATTTTCCAGAATAATCCTTATGTTACGCTTCATTTTTACTCACTCAAAGTATTTCTTTTCTAGCCATTATAATTAATATGCAATTCAATATTAATTTTGTCATTCAATTATTTAGCTGTATTGTCTACTCGAATTACGCAATCTGCAATCCGTGTGTCGTGAAAAATTTGCCATCCTTGAAAAGATTGCCCATGGAAACAACTGCTTGATGCCAATTGCACTACACAGCCAGGATATATTTTGACTAATACGCAGCCAAGCTAAAGCTCTCACTCCTGAGTAAAAACAAAACCGCCTTGGTTCTACCGGAATTCTGCTACGATACCGGGTTGGTGAGAAAATTCTTTATTTACTCCCTTCTTATCAATCTGTATTTTTAAATCGTCGTTCGTGACCCTAACTGTTCTGTTAATCTCCCCTGAATTTGCTAGGAAGCCGGGGTAACCCAAACCAGTTTTTGGTGCAGTATTAGTTTCTGTTTCACTCTTCCTCCCTGAACGTTCGCACTTTGCTCTTGGCCTTCGCTGGCTCGTTCCGCTGGTCACTGGAGGAAGCAAGAAAAAAGGATGGGGGAAGGGGTTACCCGCTGCCTTGCTATACGGGATGCGGAGAAGAGGTATTTCTCCAAGCCATAATTATCTTCTCCATCTCAGGAGATGCTACTTAGCGCTTCTCTTTTGCGTTTGATGCTGCCGCCGTATACCAATATTTACATTTTTTTTATTTTAGTAATATTTTTTATGTCATGCTTACCTGTGCATAATGTAATAAATTCTGTTTGCGTATATTATATATTTTGTTTTTTTGTGGAGGGATGTATGAAAAAAAATTATCTGTTTTACTTGTTTGCAAAAATCATTCCTATTACTGTGACAAAATATTATATTGTTATTTTATTTATTTTGACTATTTACCTTTGATTTATTTTGGGTTAATATTTCAAAAGGACTTCCTTTATACCTCCAGAATTTTTGCACAAAATATTTTTCTAACATGTGGATTTCTTGGGCAGTATTTGTCCAACTTCATTGAATTTTATTTTATTGAGGGAAAACGAAATTTGAACACATTTATGCTTTACTACATGTTTATTAAAATTATTTATTATTATTATTACCACATTTTCTACCAAAAATTTCTACCGCATAACATTTTATTTTCATGGTATAAAATACACATCATGGCTCCATAAATTTTATTAAAAATTCAAATTTTGCTTCTTCATTCATAATAATTTTCCAATATTAACTATTTTATTAAAATAATATAATCTAAGCAAATATAAGTATATTTATTAATATTTTTATTATTATTATTAATTCCGTGTTGCCGTTGTTTTTGTATTTTTGCTGTTTTTGTTTAATCAGTTTGCACTGATTTAATTTTTTTTTTTTTTTTTTTTTTTTTGCATATAGTATTATTTTATAAATTACCTGGTTATTTATTTATTTATTTTGTTTGCGATGTAGGGCGCGAACAATTTTGAGATGTGAATAGTGACGGGTTTTAATTCCGGCTTGTCCCTGTTTTTGATTAAGTAATTGTCGTTTCTAAAAATTCTTTCGACAAAATATGGTCCTGAAAATTTTTGGTGCAACGCTTTAGGTTTTATTAGAAGTTTTAAATAAACTTCATCACCTACTTGTAGCTGTTTATGTTTTAATTTTGTGTTTTTATTTAATTCTTGATCCGATTTTTCTTGGTTTTTCATGACCTCGTGTCTGATTTCGTACATATGTTTTAATTTATTTTGCACATAGGTGCTGTACGAGTCCATTTCGTGTGTTGTGAAATTTTTGAATGGCGTTTTTATTTCACGTGCAAAAAATAACATGCTTGGTGTAAAATCCGTTATTCGATTTTTTGTTGTATTGTGCATAAGCACAAAATATGGAAGTCTAATGTCCCATTCGTACGTTTTAGTACACATGGATGCTATAGAATTTTTTAAATCAAGATGGACTATTTCTATAATCCCTTGACTTTGTGGATTATATACACTCGACCTTATTAGCTCGATATTTAGATTCTGCATGTAATCTTTGAAATCTTTTGACCTAAAATAAGGTCCATTATCGCTTGCAATATATCGTGCTAAACCGTATGCACTAAAATATTGGTTCAAAGCGTTAATTATGACCTTAGTGTCGGTTGATCTGAGTGGAAATGCTTGTAGAAAGCGTGTAGCCGTATCTATTACTGTTAAAATATATTTCTTTTTTTTAACGATACAACCAAAGGTCCCACTATATCAATCGTTAACCTTTCCCCTGCTAAATAATTCTTATCCATTTTTTAATGGTACTTTTATCGTCTTATGTTGTTTAAAAGTATTGCATGTTATACATTTCACACAGAATGTTTTTACCTCCTGATACATTCTATACCAGAAAAATCTTTCTTTTATTATACCATAATTTTTTAGAAAAGCAAAATGTGGTACATGTGCACTATTTAAAATGTCTTCTTTCAAACTTTGTGGTGCAATGTATAAGTCATCATTACTGGAATTTTGTGAATTTTTTAAAATTAGAATCCCATTTCTGTTTAAAGTGTACTTTTCGTACTTCTTTGCTTTCTTCTGTTGCTGTAAAGCTTCTATAATTTCTTTTAGTTTAGGGTCTTTCATCTGTTCTTTTTTTATATTATCCTCAGTTAAATTTTTATTCACCGTGAAAAGGTGTTTATTTAAATTATCTGCAATTGTTAAATTGTGTACTTTGCGAGAATAGAAATCAGCTGGGTTGTTATTTCCAGAAATGTGAGATATCTCATAGTCGTAGTCTTGGAGTTTAAGTAACCAACGTGCGACAATCTCAGGCTGTTTATCTAGTTGTAAATGATATGTTAAAGCCTTAGAATCCGTTAAAAGATAGAATTTTCTTCCTAATAAAATGTTTCGAAAATAGGTTACTGTTTCGTAAATAGCTAAAAGCTCGATTTGTAGACTGGGATATTTCTTTTCTGACTCTCTTAACTTTCTTCCTGTAAATTCAATTGGTATCATTTTATCACCTTGTTTTTGTGCCAATATACCTGATGTTGCGATTTTAGATCCGCCCGTAATTACATAAAATTCTTTCGCATAATTCGGAGGATATATAGTTGGCTGTAGCATTATTATTCGTTGTATTTCTTTAAATGATTTTTCTGCAGTGTCCTTCCATTTGAATTTTTCTTTACTTTTCGTAAGATCTGTCAGTGGTGAAATAATTTTCGCGTAATTTTGTATGGTTGATTTAAAATATGTGCATAGACCCTATGAATGCTCTCACCGTTTTATGAGATGTGGGTCTTGCAAAGTTAGTAATTTTCTTTATATTTTTTTCTGAGGGTGCATATCCCTTTTCGCTGATTTTATACCCCAAAAAATTCAATTTCCGGCATATATAGTTTTAGTTTTGTAGGTTCTATAGTTAAATTGAATTTTTCTAATCTTTTTAGTACTTCTTCAAGTATTTCATGCATTTGTTCTATATTTTGAGCTCCAAGAAGGATATCATCGATGAAATATTCAATGTCATATTTTTCTTTTAAGTCACTTAGAACTATGTCCATTAAGCGAGCAAATAAATTCGTCGAAAATTTTAATATAAATGCTAAACGAGTCATTTGAAAGTGATTGTTTTCCGTGACGAAAGCCAATTTGTGCTTGTCTTCTTCCCTCAGCTTGATTTGAAAAAACGCTGAACGTAAATCTAACACCGTGTATATTTTCTTTCCTGCCATGCTTTGTAAAATCTTTTTTGTGTTTGGCACAGGATATGGGTCGCTCTCTACTATATCATTAAGCGATCTAAAATCTAAAGCTAATCTTACTTTGATTAAATTTTTGTCGTTAGTTTTTGATGTGGAATTTTTTTAACGAAAATTACTGGAAATGCATAGCTAGAATTAGTAGGTTCTATAATGCCTGCGTCTAATAGATCTCTTATTTCTTTTTCTGCACTCTTCTTTATATCGTGTGCTAATTTAAAAGGTTTGGTTTGGATCGGAAATTCATGCTGTAATTTAATTTTAGGTTTAATTACATCCGTCGCTCCTAGTGTTTTATAAGATTTACTGAATGCTGTCGCATGTCTCATTACAATATCCAAAACTTCCTTTTGCACCTTCGATGGTAAATGATCTACTTTGAAATCCTCTCTCGGCAGTTCCTTTCTTCGCAATTCTCTAATTTGTGTTATATTTAAATTGTTAACTTCATAAATACTGTCAGTATTTGTTTCATTTTTTTCTTTAATAGAAAAATCAGTTGTAATCTTCCCCATTTCTTGATCCTTGTATAATTTTAAATAATTCTTGGAGAGATTCTGCACTATAATTTGAAATGAATTATTATCCGATTCTTTATTTTTATGAACAGAATTCTGAATTGCTAATTTTTTATTATTGTATTTGGGTTGAAAAAGGAATTGTTGGCCTTTTTCTAAAACTCCGTCGAAAATTAAATTTACTAATTTCGATTCTTTAGGTCTTAGAGTAATTTTATTTTCTACAACTGCTCTTATATTATTTTGTGAATTATAACATTGATCATTATAACTAATTCGTCTAGGTACAGTTTGAAAATCATCATTTAATTGTGTGTCTTTAATTCTGTTAGCTTCTGTAAAATGATTTTCATTAGAATTTAATTTTATTATCATATTATTGATTTTTACAGTATTGTTTTCCAAATCCATAATTATTTTGTTATTCTTTAAAAAATCGTATCCCAAAATTATTTTGTAATCTCGGTCAAATTCTTCTTTGGTGACATAAAATGTCCCGTTTAGGAAATTATTCTCATTTCTAAATTTAAATTTTACGCAGTTTTTGAAAGGGATCGTTTTGTTTGCCAAATTTGTAATTTTGATGGAATTTGCTAAATATTTTATTTTTACATCTGTCTGTTTATTTTTTTCAAAAATCTCTGGTGACAATAGACTTATGCTTGCCCCTGAGTCTACGAGACTGGGTATAATTAGTTCTTTTGTAATTTTTAAATTCCATATTGGTAATTGATTGTTCCTACCAGAGTTGCAACTTGCTATAAATTTTTCCTGGATTTTTGGATTTTTGACTACATTTTTTTTGCTCACTTTTTTTTCTCCTGTTTATGTTCTGTTTTTCTTGCTTTTTTGTGTAATTTCGTTTTTATTTTATAACCCTGTTTTTCCTCTAATATGCGGGACCTACGGGTTTGCACTTGTGCTAAATTTTGAGGCCCGCCTATCGGTTTAAATGGTGGTGTCCTCTTTTCCCTCTGGTATTTTGTCTACCCCTTCTCTGTTGATTTTCACTTGGGAAGGTAATAGTAGGCTGCATTTCTCTATTTCTATCATTAGGTGGTTGAGAAAAATTGTTTTGCCCATTTTGTATATTTGTCACGCCTTGGTGTTGCTCTGTATACTGACTTTGTGCATTATTCCCCTGTGTAAAATCAGCATTCTGAATTGGGACAGTGTTTTGAAAATTGTAATTCCCTTGGTGCATTTGATTTTGACCTATCAGCTGTTGAGAATCATTATGCCAATTGGGCATCACATTGTACATATAATTTGGTCGAAGCTGATTATAGTGCGGTCTTATGGGATTGAAATTTTGAGGATTTTGAAAATGCGGTATATAATTTTGTGGACTTCTTTGGAAATTTTTATAATTGTAATTTGTATAGTAGTAGTTCCTTGGAAATCTTGGCCTGACATTGTATTGTTGCGCTCCCCTAGGTTGTACAAAATTTTCGCTTATTTTATTAAAAAAACAATGTTGTGTTTTGTGGTTTGATTTGTTGCATATGTGACAGAATTGTTGGGTGATGTGATTAATTTCCCCTTCGTTTTGTTTGTTTTCATGTGTCTCAAGCTTTAAATTATTTATCTGTTTCTTTAGGTCTTGTATTTCAGTTTTTTGCTCTTGGGACATATTGATTAGTGCTTCATACAATTTTTTTTCACTAGTTTCTGTTAAGCTGTTCATTTCGCCTGCGCATTTTCCGTTGATTGCTAATTCGATGTCCTTGGCCCGTTTAAAAGCATCGTCGAATTTTGTTGGAGGATATTTTTTTAATTCAAAAGAAATATCCGGTCTCAACGCCTCAAGGTATTTTGTTAATTTCATCGTTTCAAGCAGTTCTTTTGCTCCATTTTTTTTTTCGTGTCCCGATAAAGCTAAATATTTTTGTACCTCAATATTGAATTTTTTAGTAAATTCCTCAATCGTTTGATTGGCTGTTTGCTTCGCGTTAATGAACTGTAATTGCGCTTTTGCGAAAGATTTTTCTTTTTGAAACTGCTTTATTGAATTTTCTTTGAATGTTTTGTAGTCGTTTGCCTTATGAAGTTCTGTTGTATTTTTCATAATTTCCCGTGCTTGCCCTTTAAATTTTGATTTTGCAAGTACTAATTTGATATCATCGGGAAATTGTGCCGCATCGGCTAATTCTTCAAATTCGTCAAAAAATTGTGTAATTTCTTGGTCTGGTTTATCTTCAAAATTTTGGAGAGAATTTATTAAGGTATCTACTCCTATCGTAAATGTTTCCCTTTCAGGAGAAGTTTGTCTCTTCCCTCTGCCGCCTGTCATGATTTAATTTTTATGCCTTATTCTCCTAGCGGCTGCAATTCCCAAATATATAATAGAATAATTTCTATTTTGTTTTGCTTCTATCCTAGTTTCTCAGAAATTTCCTACACTGCAAATTATTATTCTTTCAATTTTAGAATATAATTGTCTATCTATATTTTCAACATCATGCTAATTTGTAAAATAATATTTTCGCATAAATTCTACTGAAATAACACTGAATATTCTGCATGCATGCACATAAATAAAACACAATATGAAAATTTCACCAATATTTCCTTTCATAAATATTCATTATAATAATCACTCGTTATGTTCATACTAAATTATGTGCTGTGAGCTGAACTACTCTTTTTTCTTTTTTTATATACATATATATAATTATCCTACTTATCTTTCATAAATATATTTATTTTTATTTATTCTGTATGAATAATTCAAAATATCATATTTTATGTTTTTATACCCAATATGCAGAAATGATTTTTGTTAGTAAGAAAAGAGAAACGATGGAAGAGAAGAATTTTTTATATAATATTAAATATTTTCTAATCAATTACTACAAATATTAAATTTAGATCCTAAATACAAATTTATAACACCTGGTATTAGCACCAGTAAATTTTAGTATGCGGTGACGATCCATCACCAACACACTTGGTCACGCGACAATAAAGTGGTAGTACAAATGATAGAAATATTACCCGATCCGCGTTGTGAAAGATCAAAAGAGGGTAATAATAATTAATAAAATAGGAGGAGAATAAATTTTGAATAAAATTATACGTCAATACTCAGAATCGACTTATTTAACGTTAAAATTTATATTCAGGATTCAGTGGGTGGCATAGATAATTATTCGATTAAATATTTTCTAAAATTAAACTTTCAAAACTCATAAATTTAATAAACCTCTGTAAAGAAAGAATAAGAATAATGCATCAAAGAAAAGATAGGAAATGCACATGTGAATCAAATTTTATTATTTTCAAGCACATAACTTCCATATATCAAACATAATTACTCTTAAATGCATATTGATTTGACAGCATACTCAGTTACATGAGATCTCATAACAAGATAATTATGAGTCATATCTTTGTGGAATTTTGGATTCAAAACGTTGTTTGAACTTCTCACAGCACAAATAGGTGGGCTTCTTAGCCAAGTTATTAACAAATTTCCAACGTTGATATTTTAATGTTATGCTTAGTCCATAATAATGACAAATACTCATAACTGCATTAAAATTTTGCCTATAAAATATTAGACACAGAAAATCCTACTCACAAAACATAAATATATAATAAAATAATGGCCATATATTAAGTAATAAACTCACCATATACCTCAGACGAAAGGGGCGAAAACACTTCCTGTAGAGCACTGATAGTTCTTATCACTAGGTAGATTTGGTCCGCACCTTTCAAATTTTGAAAGTCACTTTTGACCGGACACATTAAAGTTCATATAGTCTCTTTTGGCTGAACTCCTTATACAATCACTGTGATAACTGGAACTTTTCGGTGTGACATCCCATCTCATCCGCTAATGGCAATCAGAAAAATGGTGGTGTGGCATCCCATCTCATCCGCTAATGGCAATCAGAAAAATGGTGGTGTGGCATCCCATCTCATCCGCTAATGGCAATCAGAAAAATGGTGATGTGGCATCCCATCTCATCCGCTAATGGCAATCAGAAAAATGGTGGTGCACTCCGAGATCAGACTTCTTTCCATATCCTATACAGGGTGATGCAGGATTTCGCAGACTTCAGCTTATCAACCTAGCCCTTTCGGTCGCAAGACTAATCCCAGAGCTTCCTTCAGGAGGTGTGACATAGGTGGAAGACAAAATCCAAGTGTCTCTTTTTTTTTTCAAAATCTTCCACCACAAAAAAATGGGCGTATTTCATTAGTACAATATGATTTTTTTTATTCGTCGATTGGTGCTTCTCTCTTACTGGTGCGCCTGATCTCTTGGCTGTGGTTCGCTTTTTTTCCCTCTTCTGGGCGTCTCCGTATTTTTCCAACGCATAGCTAATTTTTATTCTTCGTTTACAGGGATCTGACGTCACCTGTGAGCTTCGGACCCCCTCTGCCACACACGATGGTACAAATAAATCGTAGCCCTGTCAGTGCTAAGTGCATCATAAATAATTGTGACTGGCTTTATTATTTACATGTCTCATATGGCGTCCATGTGCCCTTCCTATAAGTTTTATTGCCCTATTTTCGTCTGAAGTATATGTGAATTTTTATCACACTATTAATTTTCATATAAAATATTACAAAATTCTTAATTAATTGCCATATTACGAAATACATTCAATATTCACAAACCTTAAATTTTTACAAATGAAATGATACCAAAAACATATATATGCATCCATATCTTTATTATAAATTATGATTTTTCTTTATCTAAATACTCTTAAGATTTTTTACAAATTAATTTACTTTATTTATTTTATAAAGAAATATTTGTCAAAATGCCATTTATTGTTTTCTCTTGAATAATAATAGGTTGTTCTGTTTTGTATAAATATTTTAATTGTATAACAAGCTGTGTGTATAGATTTCTATACCACAGGCACCAAACAAAAAAGCACACATTTTAAACATTCTCAAGAGAATGGTTTTTTCTGGCTGTGACTTCTAATACCTTGCTGCGTATTTGAAGTGGCATAATCCGTTGCAAAAGTTTAAGCTCTGAGAAAATCTGGTTTTAAAATTTGAGCAAGAATATATATGAAGCCACTTTACAATAAACACTCGACATTTAAGCATAATTGAATAAAATAAGCAAGTTTTGTTGGTTAAAATAAAAATGGCATACATTTCCATTTAATTTACTCTTGTTCTTGAAGAATACCGTTTCAAATGTTTAAGCACTTTATGCAATGTTTATTAAAAAAAAAACGAGATTGGGCGGTATTAAAATATCTAGAAAGGGTGAGTTCGCGATTAGCATGAAGCTAAGGACCCAGTATAAATATAAAATTATTATTCCAAACGTTTTTTCATCAATAATGAAAGATAGAAATTTATTTTCTTACCTTTCTGGTGAAGCAGACATACGCTGGTTTCCTTCATGTGAAAACAACCTATAATTTTTTATTTAATGAGTAGATGTTGTGAATCGTGAAAAATATCTTCTTTGAATAATGCAGATGCAGTTGTAGAGAAAAAAAAATATTTAATTCTTGAAGAATATCTTGATTACAGGGTTCCACACACACACACTAAAAAATATAAAGTAAAAGGGTTAAATATGAATAATATAAGAGTAATGATGTTGGAAATCCAGTAGGAGACTTTGGTCTTCCATAAGACAAAGAGTTAACGCACGAAAAACCGTGCGTCTTGGCCTCACAAAATCGGGCCTTCAAGTGAAGAAGTAAAAAGGGGCCCACAAGAGTTAAAAAAGAGTAAAAAACCTAAAACAATAAAAACTGCTTAACAAGAAAAAAGGGTCTATTTAAAATGAGTCTATCAGAAAAGTTCTGTAGTGCTGCGATCTGTTGTCGCCTTTTCGAAACAAAAGTCTTTTACACAATTGTTCGCTAGTTTGCGATCTTACGCCACCATAGCTCAGGGAAGTGTCGCCATCTTGGAACATATTTCACAACTAAAAAACGCGTTGCATGTTTCACGAGGAAATTGTCATTTCACAAGCGAGGTGATGTTGGACATAAAATCACTTACACTGTGACGTTTTCCAACACCACCGCTTTTTATGTCAAACCGACGAGCGTAGAATGTTTAACTTGTTTCTCAAACACTCGAAATGAGGCTTAGGCAACGGCTTGGTGAGCACGTCTGCCAGCATTAACTTCGATGGGCAATAAGTTATTTTGATTATACCATTCTGGCATAGATGTCTGATGTGGTGATACTTAACTTCCACGTGTTTAGTTCTTGTCTGTGCCTTTTCGTTTTCGGTCAATCTTATGGCTGATAAGTTATCTTCGTACAATGTTACGGGTCGTTGTTGACACAGTTCGAGGTCATTTAACAGGTCTAACAACCACGAAATCTCTTGACCTGCATTAGAGGCAACGATATATTCAGCCTCCGTGGACGAGAGTGCTGTGCAACTCTGCTTCCTCGATGACCATGCCAATACATTATTTCCTAATTTAAACAAGTTTCCAGTGGTTGATTTCCTGTCTATTCTGTCGTTCCCCCAATCGGCATCGCTATATGCCGTTAGGATTGGAGGTTTTGTTTTATCTATTACGAATTTAAGATCTTTGGTAGTGAGCAGATATCTAATTAATTTCTCGATAGCTTGCCAATCGACTTCCCTTGGGGATTCATTCCTTCTTCCCAGGATGATAACGACTGATGCTATGTCGGGTCTAGTTAAAGTTGCAATGTATAGAAGCCCTCCTATATCCTGTCTAAATTTTACGTTATCTCCCATTAGTTTTCCGTTTGGATCTAGATTAAAGTAGTTAGTATTCATGGGTGTATACGTAGGCTTACCATTTAACAAATTGAATTTTTCTGCGATTTGTGTTATTTTGTGTTCCTGGTCTAATTCTAGATTACCGTTTGCTGTTTCTTTTATGTTTATGCCTAAATATTGTGCTACTTGACCCAAATTTTTGATTTCGTATTGCTTTGATAATTCAGTGTATATTTCGTGTGTGTCTGTTTTGTCTCCTGCCACTAAGATGTCATCAACATACACTATTATGTATGCGATTTTTCCATCTTGGACTCTTTTGTACAGACATTTGTCTGACGCGCATTCAACGAAATTTAGTTCTTTTAGAGATTTACTTATTTTTTGGTTCCACGCCCTAGCTGCCTGCTTAAGGCCGTAAATCGCTTTGTTTAAACTACACACTTTATCTTCTTCCCCTTTTGTTATGTATCCCTCTGGCTGATGCATATAAACCTCCTCTTCTAAATCGCCATGTAAGAAAGCAGTTTTGACATCTAGGTGAGTTATTTTAAGATCTTTGTACACCGCTGCGTTTAAGAATGCTCGTAGGGTGGTATGCGCTACAACGGGTGCGTAGGTCTCGTCGAAATCGCTTCCATATTTTTGAGCATATCCCTTAGCGACCAATCTGGCTTTATATCGCTCTATAGACCCGTTGGCTCCCCTTTTTGCCTTAAACGTCCACCTACAGCCTATGACGCGTTTTCCCGGGATAGGTTTTATTAATCTCCAAGTATTATTTTGCTTCAGAGAATCTATTTCCTCACTAGTGGCTTTTAGCCATTTATCTTTAGTTTCTGCGTCATTGATATTTTGTAGGTCTGTCCATGACTTTGGCTCCTGAATTCGACACAGGTTTGCGCTTATTCCATAACGGTTAGGTGGTACACCACGATTTTGTCTCTGCGATCTTCTCTGCTCAAGGGATGTGTCGGTCGGGGTGTTATTCTGATCATCGTCGCGCTCTTCTAGATCAATTTCAATATTATCTGCGGGAGTTTGTTCGATATTTTGATTTTCTTTGGCGGGTATAATTTCCTCATATTTTATACCTTCTTCGAAGAATTTTACGGTTCTAGATATTATAATTTTATTTTCACCCGTATATATCCTATAGCCCTTGCTTCTGAAATCATATCCCAACATTATTCCCTCGATGTCTTTCTCATCTAATTTGTTTCTTTTAGGTTTATCGACATAGGCAAATGCCTTACATCCGAATGTTTTGATGTTCGAGAGATCGGGTTTTCTTTTATGCCAAAGTTCATAGGGTGTCATGTTATTTTTGTTAGCCTTTGTTGGTAGACGGTTGATGAGGTAGGTGGCGGACATGACAGCTTCCCCCCAGAATTGCTTAGGTAACTTGGCGTCCGACAACATGGTTCTAGCCATTTCCACTATTGTTCTATTCTTTCTTTCTGAAACGCCGTTCTGTGGGCTAGAATAGGGAACACTCAATTGACGCTCTATCCCGTTTTCTATCAGGCAGTTTTCAAATTCGTCACTGATATACTCTTTTGCGTTATCGGACCTTATTGCCTTTATCAACTTGCCAAATTTATTTTTTGTTAGCGCTATGTATTCTTTCAGTTTGATAACGGCTTCCGATTTATGCGCGATTAAGTATGTTATTGTGTACCTGCTATAATCATCCGTGAATGTTATAAAGTACCTTTTCCCTCCTATCGTTTCAGTATTCATGGGGCCACATATATCGGAATGTGAGAGGGTACCGATGTCTTTGCTTCTGTTTGTGGCTACTTTAGGGTAGGGCAGTGCGGAAAGTTTCCCTTCAATGCACTTGGTGCATCGCGTGCCATGTTTACATTTGTTAATTGTTATCCCATTGGCTAATTCATGATTAACAAGGTATTTAATATCATCAAAATTTTTGTGTCCGAGTCTTCGGTGCCACAATGAAATACAATTTGTATTGTTACAGAAAGTTTGAGTACTTATAGTATAGCCGTAATCATCTTCAGGGTTTAATACGTAGAGATTATCATTTAATTTAGCTGTCAAGATTATATTATCATCTTTGACAAATAAACATGCATTTTTCTCGAAAATTACCCTTATATTATTTTCAGTGGCTTTCTTAACTGACAATAAATTGCCCTTTAGTTCTGGACAGTATAATACGTTTCTTAGTGTAATGTAGTGGTTTTTGTCTGTTTTTATTTTTACGTCGCCCATACCTTCCGAATTAAGCCTTTTTCCATTAGCGATTGTTATATTCCCAAAATTCCCGGCTGTGAATGTAGCAAAATTTGTTTTTGCTGATGCAACGTGCCTGGTACAACCCGAGTCAATGATATATGTGTTTGGATCTGTTGTTTGTGTTTGGTTAATTTTTACTGACTCAATTTCAAAATTGTTTTCCACTGGGAAGAGAGGAATGATCGATTGGTTGACCTCATCCTCTATATTTGACTTGCTGTTGAAACAGAAATTCGAGGAGTCGGTTTTACTACCATTGTGTTGATTTTTGGTGTTTACCGAATCAGCTTTAAAGTTGGCATGGTTGTTAAATTTATTACTGTTATAATTTTCACTTCTTTGGTAATTGTTTTTCTGTTTGTTTTTCAATTTGTAACATTCTGAACGAGCGTGCCCATCTCGTTGACAGAAGCTGCAATATATTTTGTTTCCTTTATTTATAATTTTATATGCTGCGTCCCTTGGTCGTGTGCTGGTGTTTTTGTATTCGATTCGATGAGAGTACTCGTCGATGAGTTTGTTTTTTACAAACTCGAGGTCTAGATCCTTTTCGTCTCTAGCCTCCATGCTCGTTATAAGAGGAGCATATGACTGAGGCAAGCTGCAAAGCATAAGAGCCACGATGTGCGAATCATTTATGAGCTCTCCAATGGCAGCGAGTTTGTCGCGGATAGTTAAAATATTGTTGATATGTAGATTTAAGTCTCCGCCCTCATTGAGCCTTTGCGAATATAGTTTCCTCAAAAGGAATAATTTGGATGATAAATTCGCCCTTTGGTGAACACTTTTTAATCTTTCCCAAATTTCTTTGGGAGATGTCAAATGTCTGATGTGCACAATTTGTGTATTTTCAATGCAAAAATCAAACAAATTATGGCTTTCGCCTAGCCGCGTTTTTAGTATATGTATCATCGGGTGTGGCAGGTGGAGATTCTGTTATATATTTGAATAAATCGTCTTTAATTAACAGATTTTCTAATTTGAAACACCAATGATTGTAATTATTATCATTTAGTTTCTCTACTGCCGTAATTTCTTTTAAGGCAGACATAGCGTGTTATTCAAGTTTTATAAATTCTTTGATAACAAATATATTTACTATAAGAAGTTTGTGACTTTCTTAAAATAATTTCTTAGAATATGTTATAAGTATAAATAAAATGATCAGTTCTTCACAATAATCAATCAATATTCGTTCACAATAATACTCTTTTTGCGATGTTATATATATCGTTATTTATTCATGCACATTTATTTTTATTTTCATGTATATATTTCAATATTTCATATCTCATATGTGCATCTTGTTCATCATTTTATCACAATCAGATAAACAAATTTTTATTACAGGTTTTTTTTTTATTATTATTTATTTACTTTCCCTTTCAACTCAGCCTTCATAATCTATTAAAATATCTAGAAAGGGTGAGTTCGCGATTAGCATGAAGCTAAGGACCCAGTATAAATATAAAATTATTATACCAAAAGTTTTTTCATCAATAATGAAAGATAGAAATTTATTTTCTTACCTTTCTGGTAAAGCAGACATACGCTGGTTTCCTTCATGTGAAAACAACCTATAATTTTTTATTTAATGAGTAGATGTTGTGAATCGTAAAAAATATCTTCTTTGAATAATGCAGATGCAGTTGTAGAGAAAAAAAAAATTTAATTCTTGAAGAATATCTTGATTACAGGGTTCCACACACACACACTAAAAAATATAAAGTAAAAGGGTTAAATATGAATAATACAAGAGTAATGATGTTGGAAATCCAGTAGGAGACTTTGGTCTTCCATAAGACAAAGAGTTAACGCACGAAAAACCGTGCGTCTTGGCCTCACAAAATCAGGCCTTCAGGTGAAGAAGTAAAAAGGGGCCCACAAGAGTTAAAAAAGAGTAAAAAACCTGAAACAATAAAAACTGCTTAACAAGCAAAAAGGGTCTATTTAAAATGAGTCTATCAGAAAAGTTCTGTAGTGCTGCGATCTGTTGTCGCCTTTTCGAAACAAAAGTCTTTTACACAATTGTTCGCTAGTTTGCGATCTTACGCCACCATAGCTCAGGGAAGTGTCGCCATCTTGGAACATATTTCACAACTAAAAAACGCGTTGCATATTTCACGAGGAAATTGTCATTTCACAAGCGAGGTGATGTTGGACATAAAATCACTTACACTGTGACGTTTTCCAACAGGCGGATGTAATGACTTTGAATGGCGTCGTATTCCGGTTTTATAAAACTATAAAAGTGAATAAATCATTTTGATTTGTTTTAAAAATGCCAAAAGATAAAGATGTTACAAAAGTTGAGAGTTTAAAAGTTTTTAAATTGAAGTTACAAAATAAAACTCTTACTAAAATTGCAAAAAATTTAAATCGATCAAAGCGAGATATATATCAATTACATTCATCTTCAAAAATCAAATAACTTTGTCACTATAAAGGCAAAAGGAACACCTACATTGTGGGGAATATATAAAACTATTATTTTGTATTGATGTAAAATTAATATTTCTTCCATGTTTCAAATTTTTTAATAAAAATTGCATTAAAGATTAATTTTTTTTTTAACATCATTATTTTCATTTTATTAATTGTTTTCTATCTTTCAAATATCACGTAATTAAATGAAAAAAACAAAAGATAAAGTTTTAACGAATAAAAATGAATTACGTACAAAATAAAATAAAATTTAATCAAAAGATAAATTTGAATGAAGTTTTATTTTTAATTTAATTTTTTTTCGTATCTTGGGTAAACATAAAAAAATATGAAAACTTTTGAAATAGAGGAAAAGTTTTTTTTTCGATTAAGGTATTTCTGAAGAACATTTCAAATATTATTCTTTAATATTTGTTGTGTATTTATCTTTCATCAATCACTTTACCAAACTGACATTGATCGATCTATGTTTTTTTTTTTTTTTTTATAAAGAACTTTATTTGCAAAATAATGCAATGTTTTCAACATATAAAAGTTTATACGCTCTGTTTACATTAAAGTATAATTTAATGCATAGGAAGCTCTGAAATTTGTTTGATACTGAAAGAAATGAATTTTGTTTCGCAAATATTTAAATAAAAATCAATAAAATTACATTTCCTGGTGATTAGAAAACATTATTTTTTCATTTCTATATGTTTTATGTAAATTTTGAAAAAATCTTGTGGGTGTTTGTTACAATCATTCGAAGTATTTGAACGTCTGATAAAAATCAGTACAAAAAGTAATTAAAACATATTAAAAAATGTGCTTGTGAAAATTTTTGATGAAAAAAATCCATTAAGACTTTTTTTTTTTTTTTTTTTTTTTAAGACAAGTAATATTTGCTTTAATATAATATCCTTTAAATAATTTCGATTTTCCTTTTCAGTAAACAGATAAAAATTCTCTTCCTTTTGATAAAGACAAAAAAGTAATTTAAATATAAATTTAGGAAATAAAAGTACTTAAATAACATACAATTTGGAAATAATCCTTTTCGTATTTGAAAGGATTTTTAAAATTAAAGAAGATTATTAGTCTTGAATTAGTGTGCCCTCCCCCCACACCCATACTGGAAAATAAAGGAAATATTTTTAAAAAATATGTATTGATTGTTTTAATATAATTTAGAATATGCACTTCTTGCCTCCCTGATTTGTTTTATTAGTAAAATTGCTTTAATAGGTTATGTAAAATCAGAAACAAAGGTTTATTTTTTATTTATTTATTTAAATTTAATTATATCCGGTGAAACAAACATATTAACACCGTTAACACCAATTCTCTATTAAGGGGTAGTTGCTTTTTTTCGGTTGAAAAAAATCGATTTTCATTTTTTTGCAATTTTCTATTCGCTATTGTTTGTAAATTATCCATGTACAACGATTTGTCTGAATTCGAAGTCCTTTCAAAGTTATTTATATGCTTAGTGCAACATGTCTGTAGGTTTACAATGGTTTGGAGCACTATAAAAGCATTTCACGCAAAATGACTTTTTCCTAAATAAGCGGTATCAGAACGCTATTAACACTCTCGCTGCGTATTTATTTATTTTTTTTATTATTATTTTTTTAAATCAAAATAGGTTCAAAATTTGCGCATTTGTTTATTACATATTTCAAATCTATATATATTTTACAGTTTAAATGTGTAAACATTTTTGTAAAAGAGTTTTTTTTTATTAAACCCAAATCTGAATCAATAATTAAACATTTAAATCAGGCTATACCAGGGCTGACATTGGAGACTATTTTTTATATGCTCGCACTACTATTTTAAGAAAATCAATTTTGTAGTATATTTCTTTTGTACATGTTGTTAAAGTCTATATCGAATATTTTGTATTTAAAAAGTGGTCCCAGTTGAATTGAAAAATTGTCGCCAGTGGAAAAAATAAATACCCCAGGAAATCTCGGGTTGCGCAGATTTTACTACTTTTGCGTTACCCGAAGAAATCTCGGGTTGCACAGCGGGAGGATTAAACCGATCTTCCATTTTTATAAATTGAAGGTGATTTAATTTATTGGAGATTGCATCATTTTCAGATATTTTCATAAAAAATAAATTTTTTTAGAAGTATTTCAAAGTGCGAAAACAGGATCAGAAATATACTTTTTTTTTTTTTTTCAAATATCTGCCACTTTCTGGATTTTGAGCTTTTTGAGCTCATGTTGTTTGAAGTGCCAGACAATGACATCTACTTTCATAATCCTTAACGGAAATTGATTGCAAATGATTCTGGTGATCTACCAAATCCCACCCGATTGGAAGTGCACGGCGAGCGCACTAGGGCATCTACCCATGTAATTCAAGCCACATATTTAATTTGTTTTATAAAAAAAACCTAATGATCATCAAATTATACTAAATAAAATGCAATAGACCCGGAGTTAAAATCTTTATTCCTATTCCAGAAAACAAAATCCTAAAAACACACATTTTTCGCCTTTCTAGATGCAAATTACCACAAAATTGATTTAATTAGCTTTGGTAAGGATAATATGCGATGAAATGAAGTATCACTTAACAATAACTAACCTTATTCTGCCTGTCCTGATTAGTCGATTTCTGTTTTTCACATATTTTACATCCAAACACAAACAGAAAATTTCAATATAGGGTAGACCGGAGCACATTTACGGGGATTTTTTTCACTGGATTTTCTAATTTTTATATATTAACTTGGGAAATTTTAGACAATGCGGTTTTATAAAGCAGTTAATAAAGTCAAAATTTGTGTATTCAGTTGTTGCCCTAGTTGTGTTTTTAACCGTAAAAATAATAATAATTATAATAATAATTTTAAAAAAAATGTGCAAATCATTTGCTTACGCATCAAGTGAGGCACTTTTACACATATTATAAGTGATACAAATGCATAAATATTTATTCAAATTGAATTTTTTATTTATAACTTAAAACACTAAAAAAAAAAAATAAAGAGAATTAATTAAAGAACATTTTATAGGCTAAACTAAAAAAATAGGGCTTATTGCTAATGAAAAACAGAAACTATTTAGTCATCTTCATCATCACTGTTACAGTTTTTACAAACAAAAAGTAAAGTATTTCTTTTTGCATACTTGTTATGGGACCACCGTTTGCCACTAAGACATTGAACTCAGTCTTCACCTTTTTTGGATTGGTTGTATGATTTCTAACAATAAATTCATTCACAGTTTTCATCTTCGTCATCAGATTCATTCACTATTTTTTTATTCCAGAGTGTACGAACTTTTTCTCTTTTGCAGTTTTTGGTTTCATAATTTTTCCTTTGCTGTCTCCTTGTTCTGCTTCCATAGAAAGTAGTAAATTTTTACGTAATTTCTTCATTTTGAACGTGCGAAATGGTGCCCCGATGAAAATGCGTAAACGTGCCCTGTCGCCATGTTTGGACTTATTTTTAACGTGCAATGAAAATTAAATCATTTCTGTTCATACAAATACAGTTATCAAAAAAGAATAAAATTCTGGTAATACTCATGCATTTGTTTATCCTTAACTAAGGATTATTAGTTCACAATAAGTTTCAATAAGTTCAACACAAAATTTACTCACCTTGATAGAAAACAGATTATCCTTTCCTTATGCTAGACCGATGCTCGACTGATGCTCAAAAACGTGTGAGAATACTCACTAGGGAGCAGCATCAATCTGTCATGACTGGTGGCGCTCCAGCTATAACTCGTTTCCGAAAAAGTGCACTGCGTAAATGTACCCCATGCGTAAACGTGCCTCGGTCTACCCTACATTCTAAATTAACGTTATACTTTGTGATTATGATGCAAAAATTTAAAAATGAATCAATAATTTATGACTATGTCATATGAAAGTTTACTCGCTATTTTTAAGACGCCGCGTTGGAAAATTCATTGGTCCAAGAGACGACGAATGTTGTATCGGTTGAAGAAGAAAATATCCACACATACCAAGGGCACAAACTGTCAAAGATATGCTGCCATTTGTTGGCTCGAGATCTTTCCCTGCAAGGTATAGCGTGATAGCCTTATTAAGAGAATAGCCTTATTTCATTGAAGTACCTTAAGAATATCTCAATCATAGGTTTTATTAACACAAAGGATTAAATATTTTTTCACAAAAGGTACTTTCTCAAAATGAAAATAAATTACCCTATAGAGTAACCAAAAATCAATGCTTGTCTAACCATCTCATTTCCTTTAAATTCAAATAAAATAAATATTCTTTAACATCGTTCAACATAAAAAATATCAAAAACTTTAAAGTAGAATAAAAGTTTGCTTGTATACGCCTTTCTACAGTATATTTCTAACATTATTCATTAACATTTGTTGTGTATTTACATTTCATCTACCACTTTAAAAAACTGTTTTGATAGATCTGTGGATTTTTATGAAGAACAAAACTTTTACTTGGAAAACTATGTAATGGCCTCTGCAGAGAGAATTTTTTCGTTTCTTGAATATATAAAATAATATAATTTAAAGTATTATTTGAAAAGAGTTTAATTTACATAAATATTTAAATGCAAATATTGAAAAGTTTCATTTCACCGGTGTGTTGAAATGCTGTTTTATTTTGTGTTTCAAAATACATTTACAAAAAATGTTCTATAAATATGTTACGCATATTCGTATTTCAACACTGCATAAAAAGTAGCAAATATTGTTCAAAGTACAGTAATACAATACAATAACATAACTTTTTTTTAAATTTTAATTGAATAACAAAAGCAAAATGATTAAAACATGTATATAGATAGATATTTATATAACGCAGAAAACATATATTAGAAAAACTCCGTCTTTCAAAGTTCTGTAACAATAATAAACATCTATATCACGATATCGTTATTCCAGAGTCCAATATATAAAATCTCTTAATATTAAAAAAAGAAAAAAATCAATAAAACTATTTAAAAACAAATATTTATTTTAACACAGAATATTGTAAATTAATCGATCTTTTCGTTTAAAAAAAATGAGTAAGAACAAAAAGAAAAAGTTCAATCGAATCCATGAATGCAGAAGAAAACTTTTCATAATATTTTTATCTTGTTATTTCTAAAGTATATTTTGAACGTTAGTTTTTTTATTTATGATTTATTTTCGGTTCATCCATCATTTCAGAAATACGACATTTGAACATCTTTGAATTATTATAAAACACACGTTTAAAATAATTTAATGATCACACCATGCATAAATAAATTTATCAATAATGTAAGTGTAATTATTGAAAGTATAATTTACTTTTTCACAAGTATTTAGATACAGGGGAAATTAGTTAAAAATGAATTTCAATAGTAAGTCTAAAACTTACTCAATAGTCAAAATATTCTGAGTTATATCCCATTACACGCCTATATGTCCTATCTTTATATGTCTATAGAATAAATGTTGTGTTTGTTTTTTTTAAGATTAATTTTTTTTTTTGGCGATTCAAGGTTGCCAAATGATAATAAGTAGGGATGCAACGGATATTCGGCAAATATCCGATATCCGGCCCACCCGGCTGTTTTTTCCACATCCGAAATACCGTCGGATATCCGAATCACAATCACCGGATATCCGACTTCTCTGCCGGATATCCGGCAGAATGTAGCAAAGCAAATGTATGGGGATAAACAAAATCGTTTGACTACAAACAAGGCGAACAACTTTTGTTTATAATGCAAAATATGAAACATAGTAAGTTCACTATTCATGAATAAAAGGTAATTCTCAAAAGTTAAAAAAATTGCCAGCTTTCCTAACATTGATATTTGAACTCGTAAGCGTAAATTCTTATATTTATTATAAAATCTTTTAGAAAAGTGTACCTTTACTTTCAGATTGTAAAACAAAATTTGAAGTTGTTCATTAAAGTATGACTTTATTAATTTTCATTCTTTTAAGTTTAGAAATGAACCAATTTTTTTGTGTATGTTTTTGGCTATGGGTAACAGGTCCTTCTTCAATATGGAAGCATTCTGCCGGAAGGTGGCACTGTAATTGCGATTTTTGTGCCATTTTCATTATTGTACCATCAAAAAAGTGTATGAAGTTATCCATATAGTTAAACCAAATTTTTTGTGTATGTTTTTGTCTATTTCCAGTAGGTTCAGGGTTGTAAAAAAAGCCGGCTAAACTTTTAAAAAAAGCTAGGCCGGTGGCTTTTATTGGTTTTAACCGGCTTTTTTGGCCAAAATTAGCCATTTTTGGACATAATTGGCTTTTATTACAATGAAGCATTGTAGTTATAAACTACACATTTTAAAGTGTTTTTAAATAGTTTTAATGACATTTAATTGATTTAGAGTTTAATAAGTAACCCGATTTTTCAATAATGGGGACATTAATACTGAAATAAAACTTAGATGATTTTGCTAAGCTAGTGATTTGTAGTCAGAATTGCAAATATGTCAGCTAAATTTTAAAAGGGCCATACCAACAGCCAATTTCTTCATTTTTATTGCTTTATAAAATTAAAGAGGACAATGGTTACTTACAAGGAAGGTCTCCATACTGGGCATACTCAGAATATTTTGAAAAAAATACCAATTAAACTACTTATGTATGTAATAAAGGATCAGTCAAATTTAGCGGCGGAATTACAGTAGAAAGTCTGTAAAAAAATAAAATACTTTCGAGTATTTGGCGCGAAAAGACGAAAGCGTCACGCGATTTGGCGAGCAGTACTTTTCCTCGGGAAAAGCAAACGATTTTAATGCATCTGAAAATTGTTTGTTAATTGATTTTTAGAATGCGTGTAAAAAGTATTAAATGATTTTAAACATAAACAATGAGAGAGTTTAATAAATACATTTTTCGTATTACAGATTTATGTTGCTTGTTACTTAATTTTATTACTTTAAAAGCAATTTCATATATAAAAAATACTTTCATATATTTAAGCATATTCCAAAATAAAGGCAAGATTCATTTAGCAATTATTCATTTCAAACAAAGGAATTCGTCTTTTCCATAGCAACAAAATTGAACCGACAACGCTCAATTGGACGTAATTTTGAGATATTGAAACAATTTTAATTTTGTTTTAATTCTTCAAATTTGATATTTAACTTTCATTATAAATACATATATGACAAAACTATAGCTAAATCAAATTAAAACTGACAAAACTACAGTTATTTAAGTTAAATTTATTTAAAAAATTTCAACATGAAATATTTTTATCTTAAAGAGTATTCGACATGAAAAAGTATTTTTCGAAATTTCATTTCATCGCCAACCGATGATAAATCGCCAAATAAACGAAAATTTCATTATTTTTTTACGAACATTCTATCGGGGTTCCACCAAAAAAAAAATTATAAACATATGTATCCACATGAGACGAACACTCTGTAACTTTTTTAGATTTTTCTGAATATGCCCGTACGGAGACCTTCCTTTTTAGTTACATGTTTTATTACTAAATTTTAAGAGCTATTAATATACAAGTCTTATTTTATTTCTAATAAACATGTAAAATTACACATAGTCCTATTAATAAAAACACCATTTCTCACTATTAAAAATATTATGAATAGCATATGCATGAATATGCTTAGCAACAAGCTTTTCAAAATTTTATTTAGAGAATTTTTTTTTTTTTTCTTTTATTCTTGTATTTTTTTTTTTTTGTTCCTTATGTAACACTCTCCTCAAATATTACACCTTTTCTAATTTCTCTTTTAACATTTATAACTTAATCTCTTCATTTGGACACATAAGAATGTTTCCATTTTGATGTGCTACATTTTGTCATTAATTAAATATAATCTTTAGAATGTGTAGTATATGTGAAACTATGTAATATAGAATTTCAAAACACCAATTTGGAGCCTAACTTGTATCTTTTCAATGTTTATAATTTTTCTTTTTTCAGACGTAATGCCTTCACACTTGCCTTCTAGAAGTTATAGAGACTTATTTATTTAATAAATTTTAATAGAAATCTATAATTTTTTTTAATAGAAAAAATTTATATGTGTGTTAAAATTTAATTGATCCAAATTTAAAACGAATTCACTGTAAACAAACTTCAAAAAATTTAAAACCGGCTTTTTTATGTGGTTAAAACCAAAAAAAGCCGGCCGGCTTTTTTTGGCCTGGCTAAAAGCCGGCAGCCCTGACTAGGTTCCCCTTTAACTTGGAAATATTCCGCCAGAATTGGGTGCTGTAATAGCAGTTTCTGTGCCACTTTCATTCTTGTACCATCTAAAAGTGTATAAAGTTACGCATAGAATTGAACCAATTTTTGGGGTTATGTTTTTGGTTATGACCAGCAGGTCCTCCTTCAATTTGAAAATATTCCGCCAGAAGGGGGCGCTATAATATTGATTTTGTGATATATTTCTTATTTTACCATCGAAAAGTGTATGAAGCTAAGCATAGAATTGAACCAATATTTTGTGTATATTTTAGCTAAGGCCAGCAGTTTCTCCTTCAATTTGGAAATATTCTGCCAGAAAGTGGCACTGTAATAGCGATTTTTGAAAAAATTTTTTTTTTTTTTTGGTATTGTATACTGTCGGTTCGTGAAGTGACGGGAAATTTGCATCTCGCTAAGCTGGCTATTCGCAAACAGCTGATGAAAAAAAAAATAATAATAACGAAAAAAATTATTGATTTTAATAAATATCATGATCGACATTAACTTATTCTGATTAATTGGCTGGAGTGGAAATTTTAGATGAAAATCAAAGTTGGTATAATATTGAACTAATAATATTGACGTACTAATATTTGTAACTACTTTTTGAAATATTGGGATGAGATAGGAAGAAAGTTTTGGGATTAGCACATCCAACCACTAATTTCTGCAACTTCATGTTAATATTTAAAATTAAAATTATTTTTTTTTTACTTTTAAATATCAAAGTAATTTAACTTAAAACTAAATGTGACTTAAAGCAAAACAGTATTAAATAGTTAAAACAGAAAAAGGGTAAAACTAACCCTGTGTTTAGAGAAAATAAACTCTTCAACCATGGGTATATTAGTTAATATTTTATGTTTAAATTATAAAAAGAAAGTATGTATTTCTTTGTGAAAATACTCTACAATTAATTATAGGCATATTAATTGGTTAAAATTTGTTGTACTAATTATCAGAATTTCATTGTACAAATTAATTATTAGCATTAGCAAATATCAATATAATCAATCCAATATACAAATCCAATAGCAATTATCAGCATTTCATTGTACAAATAAACAGAATATTTTAATGTTTAAATTACATTTTCTATACAACCTTATTACTATACATTACAGGGCTTGAATTTCGAGACGGAATGGCAGGATTCGTGATCTAAAGAATATTGTGGGCGGGAGGTTCCTGTTTCGAAAAAATCATTTTCCGAATTTTTTTCTTTGTAAAACGACGATCAAGTCTTCGGGCTGACTGACAAATTTCGTGATATTTTCAGCTATCGATCGGCAGATTTCACAGTTTCTTCTTATGACATATTGTCAAAATTCATGATTGTTTTTCTGCATCTGAATGAAAAATGTTACGACTTTCTCTGCAACCGACTGACGAATTTCGCGCTTTTTTCTGAAGACCAATCGGCGATTTTCATATTTTTTTTTCTCGCGATCAATTGACAAATTTAGCAATTTTATTCTGCGACCGATTAGCAAATTCCCCTGTTTGTTCTTGCGACACTGATGAAATTAACGATTGTTTTTCTGCACCCGATTAAAAAATTTCGCATTTTGTCTCCGATACTGGCTGAGGAATTTCATATTTGTTTGTCACGGACTAGCAAATTTCACGATATTTTCCCATGATCGATTGACGAATTTCATGATATTTTCCCGCAGTCGATTTCCCACGAACTTCAGTTTTTTTTTTTTTTTTTTTTTTTTTTTTTTTTTTTTTTTTTTTTTTTTTTTCTCGCGACCGGTCGACAGTTTTTTTTAATTTATTTTCATTATTGTCGACATACAATCACCGAGGGATATTGACAATACAATCACCGATATCCATTATTCATGCAAGTAAGTTAAAAATGAATGCAGATCAGATTTTGCAAAGTATTCTAAAAATTTTAAGAGAGCATAACCATATGTTTCCGCTAATATTTACACTTATAAAAGTTGTTCTCTGCTGTTTGTCAAAAGTATAACTTGTGCAAGGGGTTAAAGCACGCAAAATGGATTAAAATGTAAATTAAGAAACTCATTTAGCAACACAATTGTTAATTGTCCATAACATTAAGGGAAAGTTAACGAATACATATGGTATATATAAAGTTTGAACCTGTTCCTTTGTTTTAATAAAAATAAGCATTTTGGATAATTATCTTGTGTTGTTGATTTAAATTATTTTAATGGTATTTTGTCCTGTCTGTATAAATGTAATTCTTTAAGTGGCACGTAAAAAATAGCAGGATTTTAAAGACTTTATTTTTTCTTTTCAAACACTTCAACTCCCCTGCATTTATAAATGTTGGGAGGGAAACTCCCCTCCTGGGAAAAACTTGAATTTAGAGCCCTGATATTCAAAGAGATATAGTTTTTGTAAATTATATTTCAATACATTTAAAATGTTTTAATGATGTGAAAAATGTTTAACTTATTCTTCTAAGATGGCATTATATAAAGAAATAAATAAACATTCATCATATAACTAAAAATATATCTAGTGCCGGATACCCGATCGGATATCCTAATCCGGCAGGCAAAGGAGCTTCGGATATCCGGCAAAATCAATATCCGGTTCATCCCTAATAATAAGTCCTTCAAGCTAACTCTCTCACATCAAATATAGCAAATATGGACTATCATAATTTTTCCTCCTTGACCCTTCCTATATTTTTCCAGAAATAGCCGAAAAAAAAATTAGACACATATATTTAATAAAAAATTAACATAAAAGTAAAGTAATAAAGTTTTTAGTTTACAAATCTTCCCAACCATCAAAAACTGCTTTCGAATAACAATTTAAAAATTAGATTTTTCTAATATAATTTTGAACTATTCGGGTTTTTCGTTTTGGAAAAACATTAATGTATTATTTTTCCTTTCATATTACCTAAAAAAATTGATATAAAATTCAAATTAAGAACTCTTTAAAGCATTTTCTTTTAAACATCAAAACTATGAGAAAATTTTTAAGTCTAAGACTGCGTTTAAGCGTTTGCTTTGACATTCTTCAACAGTTTTCCATGAAATCTATTTTTCTCCACCTGTGTGTTGAGTTATTTAGTCCCTTTATCCCTCGATTTTTAAAATATACATATTCTTTCAGTAAGTTCACTTTGTTTTTAACAATATTGTTTATTTGATTCTTGTTGCAATTAAACTGTGAAGCCAATTTTCTTGCAGATGTGCCTTGACCATGACAATTAAGAACTATCATTTTGTCATTCAAATCTAAATGTACTCTTTGGCTTGATTTAAGTGTCATACTTTTAAATTTTCCTTAAGCCTGAGCATAAGATTTCTAGTGTAAAAATTGTGCTTCAATATCCATTCACAGTTTTAGTAAATGTGGAATCAATTTTTCTAGATTACCTGTTATCTTTCGTGTACCCACAACAAAGGGTCATGTTTTCCCTCTAACCCTACCTTTACAGGTCGAAAGGTCAAACAAAGTGTGAGGAACACCTCTTTGTATCACTTGTGAAAAGTTTGAGGTCCTTTATTGTGTTACTAAATCCTCCCCATCTCTCCCTGCATTCTTTGTTGCAAGTGCAGTTGTTTGCTGAACTCTTATCTTTTGGTTCAGGAATTCAATACACCTGCTTAGGGTTTAATGCACATGTGAAAAAATGACCTTTATGAGGGGTAGGTGTGGCCCCTAATAGGAGTAATTTTAACATTATGTCTATGGGGAAAAGTTTCATTCCTAAAAATATTGGCCCTTAATAGAGGTGGCCCTTGAATAGGGGTGACCTTTAAAAGAAGGTTCAATGTATTCAGCGATACAGAAGAGATAAGAACATAGAGCGTCTTGAAGTAATTTTTTTCTTTTGCAGAATATATATATATATATATATATATTAGGGTGTCCCAAAAAAATGAAAGTCGTTTTATTTTTTCGCATACCCTCTCATTTTTTTCCTTTTATGTCAAAACAATTGTAAATAAAGTTTCATGTAATTTGGACCACGGGAACCCGTGCCGACTTGCCTCTAAATGTCTCAGTCAGTACTTGTGTACTTAGCGAGCGAACGCTGACACATGTCACTCTATCACGTGTCTGTAGCGGAGTACCCAGCAGCTATAAATGAAAAAGATAAAACAAAATTAAAAAGAAAGGTTTTGGAATGCTTGTGACAATGCGGAATCCTGTGAAACATGTCAGTACCAGTTTACTCAGGACAGCTCACGTCTATGTGTCAATGTGCTTATAATTCCAAGTTAGTCTTTTCTTAGTAAATTTCGGGATAGTTTTTAATCAGTGAGCAGAAGATGGTAGTATTATTGCGTAGTTCTAGAAACCGCTTCAACATCCTCAGCATCATACGAACCATTGCAAGAATATTCTTCTTCGAATCCTAATGAAAATATGGATAAAGAAGGTTTCCCAACACTGATCGAAAGCTCAGAACATGAGACAAGTAAATCAGTTGTGAGGAAAGATTTTATTACTAAAGTTAGTTGCTGCATTAGACAGGTGTCAATTAAGTATGTGAGATTATGTGTTTACTCTTGAAGCTACTATTGGGGGGGGGGGCACTTGACTTAACATTGACAAATTTCCGTTAAGTAAGTCTTAAATTCAAAGAATCCGAACAGAAACACGGAAGGAACGCGCGGAAAATATAAAAATTGAGTTCCAAAATGAGGTACCAGATGTAATGATCTTATATTGGGATGGAAAACTGTTGACTGCTTTGACTTCTCGAAAATCGAAAGAAGAACGCTTGCTTTTAGTTATTTCATATGAAGTTAAAGAACACCTCATTGCTGCATCGAGACTTTATAATTATACAGGCAAAGAACAGGCGCAGGCTATTTGGAAGGCTATTTTAGATTGGAATCTCGAAAACAAAGTCCAAATTCTCTGTCGTGATACTATGGCTTCGAATACAGGTCGTTTTAATGGTGCCTGTGCGCTCCTCGAAAAAAAAAATTGATAGGGAAAAGCTTTTCTTTGCTTGCTGCCATCATGTATACGAACTGATATTAAAGGCTATATTCGAAGTGAACATTAAACAAGTGACAACAAGTCCCGATATTACACTCTTTAAAAAGCAGAAAGAGAAT
This sequence comes from Maratus speciosus, assembly GCA_963932465.1. Classification (NCBI taxonomy): domain Eukaryota; kingdom Metazoa; phylum Arthropoda; class Arachnida; order Araneae; family Salticidae; genus Maratus; species Maratus speciosus. The sequence continues at coordinate 195,461,642 of OZ010789.1, forward strand.
TGGAAGAACATCTATCCCACTAAAACACAGTACTATAGAGAAACAGTGGAATTGTTCTAACCCGTATCTGAACTTGGCAATTTGCGTGAATTTTACTGCTCTGAACTTAAAAATGTTATGATCAGAGAGGACTATCGAGAGTTGATCAAAATTTCTGTGATATTTTTAGGTGTAGGGGCAGAAAAAAATTAAATCAGACCTCTGGGTGCTATGTCCCTAGCTGGGTGCGGTTTACTCCCTAAAAATCTCGTTATTTAGTTCTCATCTGAAATGAAACTCCAAGGATACGAAATCACTGCTAAACGTATGCTTGGTTACCGTGACAATCTATGTTAAACATGTCTTCAATACATTTTGGCAGTTAAAGAACGCTAAAAAGTTTAGTTCTTTTTGAAATCTTTGAAAGTCTGCGAAAATGTGAATGAAAGTATCTCGAAAGCTGCTTTAGAGAAATTACTTCAGCATTTATGGTATTTGACTGATGAAATAGCAGTATTAGCACTTTTTGATGATTATGATGTTGACAAAGAAACAAAATTAAAAATGATGATAAATTTACATAGAGAAAATTTCTCGACCCGTGAAAAAAACATACATTTCGAAGATTCATCGAGAATGTATGTCGAGTTTCATATATTGATTTTGTAATTGTTTATTTAGTTATACATTTATATCACGCGATTGTTACCTGTTATTTTATTTTTATTTTTACAGAAAAAAGCATCGATGATCTCATATCTGTTAAAAGCCATTCATTGTTTTCTAGACTCAAAATTTATGATAGTTTTGAAGAGTCCCTTTTCATGGGAGAATAATGCTTCGTTTTCCGATGCGAAAAGACTATCTCAATCATAGGTTTCTCATATATCTCTGATCTTTACTCTGAGATCTCAATGTTCACACAATACAGCTGAAACAGCGGTAAAATTGGCGCAGGACTTTCATGATTTAATAACGGTGACGGAGGAAGAAAAACAATTTTTGTTATGTTGCGTACAAGGACACACAAAGGTCTACCCGATTGTAAAAAAAAAAAAAAAAAAAAAAAAAAAAAAAAAAAAAAAAAAAAAAAAACATTGAACTGAAAATAAGTTTAGTAATGTTTCTTTTACTGTAATATGTTAATAAATATCTTCTTTAAATAAAATAGTTATTTATGTACCAAAGAAACATATATTTTTCAATCTTTCCATAGTATTCCCAATACAAGATTGCATGTTCAAGTTTGACCTAATGTCGGCACTGGTTACCGTTATCTGATTGCAATAATATTTTTTATTTATGTTTCTGAGGTGAAATAGAAAAAAAATAGAGGGTATGCGTATTTGATTTTGCAAAAAAAAAAAAAAAAAAAAAAAAAAAAAAAAATTACATTGTATCCTGGGACATATATATATATATATATATAAATGTACAATAAAAGTGTCTACGATGAAAATAGTTGAATGGTACGTCTATGCGCACCATAAGTCCCTATTCCGCTTCAGTAGAGTCTGTTATGAGGCCACTTCAATCAAGCGGAAACACCCGCTCTCTAATGCTAATCCTATTTAAGTAATTTTTAAAGATATCTCGTTTGTATTTTAATACTTTAAAATATTTTTTTTGCATCAGATATCTGAGGTGTATATGTACATAGCCCATTTTTTTCGACTTTGTTGGCAGATTTGAGGTCACTTTCATTTTCGGAACCGAATTCGAAAGTGAAAGCATCGTCATAAAGAAAAAAAAATATGCAAACCAAATCAAAAAATTAAAAACGGCTTTTGTACAGATCGAACTCAGCTATGCAAAAAAAAAAAAAAACGTCTTTGGGGCGTAATATTCCGTTCACTAAGCTCCAGGTTTCTCAGCAATACAAGCAATATTTTAAGATAACATAATCCTATAGATTTAATGAATTTTAAATACACTGAAGAATGATTAATACTCTCAAGGATTACATTCATATTTGTAACTGACTTTATTTTATAATGTTGAAAGAATCATATTTTCTTAGCATATAAAACAAAATGCAAAGAAAACAGAATTACAATTTTACCTTTTTCAAGACGCTCGGACGGTTAAAAACATTGAAATGCAAATGAAATATCTTTAAAATATTCTCCCATGGTATTAGCATTAGAGTGTGGCCATTTTCGCGTGACTCAAGTGGTCTCTTAAGTAAAAACTACAACTCTAGGTCCAGCGACATCGTTACCTGGCCAATATTATCTAGCTGTATAATATAAATCAACAGCAACAACATATATCATCGACTGGTTGAAAATAAATCAGATTATCTTCTACAAACACACTTGGAGAACTATCTGTAAAGGATTTATTTATTCATTTTTGTCGCTTTTTTATGAGATTTGTAGAATTGTAAATTTTCGACAAGTCAAAGTAAATTTTTACATAAATCAACAGTAATTTGGTATTTTTAATAAATGTACTGACTGCGTGAATTTTAATAAGTGCATATTTTTTATCATAGCTTCTTAGAAGATTTTAAGAAAAGCAACAAAATGAAGAAGTTTACAAAAAATATTTTTTCTAACTCTATTGTTCTTTTTTTTTTAACACTCTGAATTTGATTTGAGTTCCATTTTTTTAAATATCAGAATTTCAGAATGCATTTTAAATTTTGAATTTCCGTTTTAAGGGGTCTCAGGATTCTTAAAGCTTCAAAATTTTCGAAAATTTTATTTTTCTAGATGTTAAGCATCTATCTTTTCTGACCATTTTGATACAATTGTCTCCTTGAAAATCCCATTAGGACAGAAGTTACGGCTTTTAGAATTATACCCACTGAATAGCTGAAGCGGCATTTCTGGAACTTTTAAATCAATTTTGTCCAAATCACGTCTTTGGACATAACCGCGCATGATATCTCAAAAACTTCTGAATATGTTTTCATGCAATTTTCAAATAAACGTTTCATGTTAGTCTTTATAAACCGGACATAAAATTTCCATTTTATTGTTTAAAAAAAAAAAAAAAATGGTTATTATACTGTTGAAAATTTTAAATTTTTTTTATTAGCTAAATACAACTTTTTATTAAAAATATAAAAATGCTTTAAATAAAAATTTATATAGATTTATGGTAATTATTATAATCCGAAGTATAAGTTGTCACCATTTGATTCTAGTTGCAAAATTTATTTTGCAATCCCGCGCGTAATCTCTTATACCAATTTTCTGCTAGTCTAATGTCTGACAGTTTGGTGCCCCCTATAAATGCTAATTCTGTATCTTGCCATTTTTAAAATACATGAAATGAAAGAACTTATTTATATCTTTCATACCAATAAAATTATGTTTCAAATCATATATATTTTAAGATATTTAATGTTGAAAATTATCTTTTTTTTTCAGTTTTAAGAGTCCTTTGACCCCTTAAAAGATCTAAATAACATCTACAAAATATATAAATAGAAAAAAAAAATTAAACATTAAAACTAAAAGAAAATGTAATAATTGCTATGTCATTTTATTATTTAGATTTTCTGAATGCAAACTATTTTATAGTCCCATTACATAATATTTCAATCTCAGAATACATATAAAATTAACGTAGCACTTTTAACTATATGTTTTGGGAGTATTTATATAACCCACATTTCCTTTCATTAAATATTTAGTAGGAAATGCGTGCGTATTTTTTAGTCATATGAAATGTGCGGAATTAATATTTATCTTTTAAAATATTTTCGACAGGAAGGAATTATGGATCCAAAACCCTAGTATAAATAAATAACTAAATTGTCCAAGTAAAAGTAATTTGTGTTTTTTTGTTTGATGAGTTTTATTTTATAGAATCAAATTATGCAGAGAGATGCATTTATATAGAAATGCTTCTGAAAAATAAATACAGAAATAGTCATAGATTACCAATATCCAAATGAAACATGAACTATTTTTCAAATTTAATACCACTGTTTTGTAATTTGTAAGTTAAGAAGAATTCTGAGATGTTCTTACCAGTGAAATATATTTTTATTACTTTATATTTTCTTATGACAGTCAAAATTTATGAAAATATCTACTATTTTACCTGCAATAATGACTATAATAGATAATTCAAAATATAATACATTTGTTTCGTACAATTATTTCGTACTAATATTAAAATATTTTTCCCTTGACATATTTAATTGCTCCATTTAAGTAAATGTTAGTATACTTTTAAAGCAATTTATCTTTAAAAAAAATTTCGTTGACAAAATTATTTTATTTTTCTACAACATACGATCATTTGTTTTCTATACGTAAAATATTTAAATCAAAAGTGTTCTAAAAATACTAACTTTAAACAATATTAAGTAATTTCTGCCGTAAATATTTTGAGTCAACAGTGTTATAAAAAAAATTACTGACTATAAAAATAACTAAAAGTGTTTTTTTTCGTTTATTATCTAATAAATACAGTCGAACCTACATAAGGGAGAATTTATAGAGCTAACCTACTAATCCCAATAAAAGAGTTTTCTCATTTATGCAGTTTTAGCAGTTATACTGCCTTCGAGTGCTTGTTTCACTAATAGATGTTCTGAAATAATACAGGTAAAGGTCTTACTTTTTTTACGTAACGAGGGTATAATGATAATATAAACAGATGATATTTATATTATTACAGTATTTATTTTTCAATAAATATCTTTTAATTAAACATTTAAAGTTATAAACGACAATTAAATGACACATTTTTCCAAATACTCGAATAGTTATTCGGTAATAGGAATCCACATTTTCATCAAAAAAAGAATGATTTTAGTCTGGTTTTTTATATCTATTTTTGAAAAATAGTGAAATATCGCATAGAATTTAAAGATATTCTTATTTCCATTGGATGACATTTCAAAATGTTTTTGTAATAAATCTTATGCTTTTTCAGCATCACGTATTGTAAATTTTCATGACAGTATAAATACTGTCATGTTTCTTTGTAAGAAAATCAGCAAGCATGAAAAACGTAATATTCATTTTGTACATAAGAAATTATTATTTCAGTATCAACATTCACACAGTCTTTTAAGCGTAGGATGCTGATCGCCTTCAGCCTTCGTTATAGTTATTTACCCGATTGAAATGAAGGGTTATGTGTTTCACGCGTATCTGTGTATGTGGATCTATTTATACCCTCTAAACATCTGAACGGCTGGATGGATTATAATGAATGAGGTCTCAATCAATTCGTCTTAACGACCCGATGGTTATGGGCTATGTTTTGCTTTTATAAATTCAAAATGGCAGCCATAAAATACAAAATGGCGGTAGAGACGAAAACAAATTTACGCACCCTATTCAGTGACATATCATTGGATAGGTCTTTCAAAATGAAAACGATGTTTCATTGACTATTTTACAGTCAGAAGCTCCGTTAAAATATTATACAACCTGGAAGTTGTGTATGTAGGACCACTAGCTTTACTGCAACTCTAACCATCATAGACATCTATAGACCTCATCAAAACAGTATTTATAGATATGAACTAACAATTAAACACAACTTAAAAGTCATCGATACAAGTAAATAAAAAAATAGATAAGTAATATAAAATATATATATATTATAAGTCAATTCCTACTTAGGTCAATAAGAGATTTTTTTTATCCCATTCTTCTTTCTTCTTGAGTGGTGCTTAAATTGCTTTGATCAAGAAGAGGAGTCTCTCGATTATTGAAAATTAATTAATTAAATTTAATTAATGAATTAATATTTGAAAAAAAACTGGATTAACATCAAGTGTCATCCACTACAAGTTAAAAAAAATATTTGAGCTTGATTGGATGAATAATAAGTATTTTATTAACGATTGAAAATTTGAACAAGAGATATATAACGAGAGTGTGAACTAATAGTAGGAAATGAAAAAAATAGTTTCACATTGATGAGAAATAATTAATTAATTCGCTTTTTACGCAGTCGGGTTTTTTGATTTTCTTAAAATTTAATTGTTTATTTTACCTAAATCCTATTTTGTAATCCAAATCTCTTTAATTACTTCTTGCTCTTGTAAACATTCAGTTTCATCATTTGAGCCTGTATTAATTCCTCATTTTTGAAAGCTTTTTTATTATATTAGTTTGGCTTGCGTAAGCTTTTCCTGTAACTCTCATAGCCAATATTATATTGAGTTCTACGCTAATATTATATTGATTTCTCTCTTCTTTATATCTAAGAATATATTGTGTCACCACTTTTCTAAAATAAAATTTAAAATTACTGATTACACTTTGATCGAAAGGCTTACAGATTGTCTACCGTTGTATAAAGAAAACGCACAATATCGGTGTCGTCTTATTTTGGTACTTTATTGTAAGCTTTACAGGAAGAAATGAATATGACATTTTTTTTCTGTGTCTGCAATTACTTTTCAAAAATTTCAGCCAGTTTAAAGAAAGGCTCAGACGATATCTGGAACTCTCTGTTATTTATATAAGCTACAAATAAAGTTGTTAAATTCTTGAAATATCCAAGATTTTGTGATTTCCCAATCAATCAGTATGGGAAATATTTCCTCGCCCTACATTTTGCACCTACCACTGTTGTAACATTTTCATTTCTAAATGTAGTGACATTAAATTTCTCACCTTTAAGTGTCATTTTTTTTTAAATCTCAAAAACACTTGAAGAATACTCCAGTCTTGTTGTTATTTAAAATGTCATTTAGGGATTAATAACACAACAGTTTTGGTAGATCTTCCATATAACGAGTGCCTTATATTGATATTTCACAACATTACCTTAACCGTAATTATTTTTATAAACTACATTCCGCATACTATAAACTTCCCGTCTAATCGTTACTTACACAAAAATGATTAATCATTACCTTGTTTCCAAAACATAATGGGCAATTGGCTTGATTAACGGAAAACGTATTGGAATGCTCTCATTTAAACATCGTTCCATCCATGACACGAGACACTTTCATAGTGCAAGATAATCTGCTAAAAGTGTTCTATTTAGCCCTTTCCGACACGGAGTAATTGTGTTTATAAACTGATGAAATAATGGACTGACAACAGAAGTTATAAACGAAGTTATTAGAAAATATGAACTTGCTTATTTCCACGTACGTTGTAAAATGAAAATTATATTAAATATACTTGGTACCGTTTGTCAGTTTTAGGTAGCTTTCTTTACAAAAAAGCTACCTATTGCAGCTGTTCGGAGGAAAGCGATTTCAAAAAATTTTGGTATATTTTCATCGATCATGACCCCCAGACCCCGAAACCACCCTCCGTTCAAAATTGATATATATATATATATATATATATATATATCTGACCTATGTCACACTGTAACTCCCGTAATTATGAACCGATTTCGATGTAATTCGGTGTGTACGTAGTACATACCAATGTCTCGACCGAGTTCGTTGGCCAGCTTCATCCGCCGTTTTGTTTCAAAATGGCGGCCATTTAAAATTTTTAAAAAATTTTTAAACTTGAAATGTGGTACCAAAAAATTAAAAATGGAAAAATATTTTTTTCTTATGTATTTGACATTTATACAATGATTCCGGAGCAGTTTTTGTTTCGTCTATATCTTAAAAAATGGCTGAGTTATAGCATTTTGAATTTCTAGCGTGGCTGACATTTTGAAACGTCCTGAATTTTGTCACGCGATAAAAGGCGTATTTATGAGCCGATTTGGATGCAATTCAGTGTGTACATAGTACATACCAATCTCTCGACCGAGTTCGTTGGCCAGCTTCATCCGCCATTTTGTTTCAAAATGGCGGCTATTTAGAATTTTTAAAAAAATTTAAAATTTGAAATGTGGTACCAAAAAATTGAAAATGGAAAAATATTTTTTCTTATGTATTTGACCTTTATACAAAGATTTCGGAGCAGTTTTTGTTTCGTCTATATCTTAAAAAATGGCTGAGTTATAGCATTTTGAATTTCTAGCGTGGCTGACATTTTGAAACGTCCTGAATTTTGTCACGCGATAAAAGGCGTATTTATGAACCGATTTGGATGTAACTTCGTTTATACATACGTTGGCCAGCTTCATCCGCCATCTTATTTAAAAATGGCGACCATTTAAATTTTTAAGAAAAATTTAAATTTGAAATGTGGTACCAAAAAATTAAAAATTGAAAAAATATTTTCTTCTTATGTGTTTGACCTTGATAAAAAGATTCGGGAGCAGTTTTTGTTTCGTCTATATCTTAAGAAATGGCTGAGTTATAGCATTTTGAATTTCTAGCGTGGCTGACATTTTGAAACGTCCTGATTTTTCTCACGTAATAACAGGCGTATTTATGAACCGACTTGGATGTACCTTGGTGTGTACATAGTACATACAAATATCTCGACCGAGTTCGTTGGCCGGCTTCATCCGCCATCTTGTTTCAAAATGGCGGCCATTTAAAAAAATTAAAAAAATAAAAAAATTTAAATGAGATACCAAAAAATTGGAAAGTGAAAAAGATTTTTTTTGTATGTGTTTGACCTTAATACAAAGATTCCGGAACAGTTTTTCTTTCGTCTATATCTAAAAAAAATGGCTGAGTAATAGCATTTTGAATTTCTCTTGTGGCTGACATTTTAAAACGACCTGATTTTTGTCACGCGATAACAGGCGTAATTATGAACCTATTTGGATGTAACTTTGTCTGTACATAGTACATACCAATGTCTCGACCGAGTTCGTTGGCCTGCTTCATTCGCCATCTTGTTTCAAAAGGGTTGCCATTTAAAAAAATTAAATTTAAAATTCAAAATGAGGTATTAAACAATTGGAAAAATGAAAAAGATTTTTTTATGTGTTTGGCCTTGATACAAAGATTCCGGAGCAGTTTTTGTTTCTGAAAATTTGTTCTTTTGTTTAGATCTTAAAAAATGGTTGATTTATAGCACTTTGAATTTCTAGCATGGCTAACATTTTGAAATTTGATCTTGTATTTGTCACGCGATAACACACGTATTCGCCTATTTCGATGTAAGAAGGCATGTGGATAGTATACATCAACACCTCGACCAAGTTCGCTAGCCAGATTCATCAGCCATCTTGTTTCAAAATGGCGACCATTAAATTAAAATATATATATATATTTAAAGTGAGGTGCAAAAAAATTAGAAATTGAAAAAGGTTTCTTTCTTAAATATTTGACCTTGATATAAGGATTCAGGAGCATTTTTTGTTTGTCTTTACCTTAAAAAATGGCTCAGATATAGCAGTTTCAATTTCTATTGTGGGTGACAGTTTGAAAAATCTGATTTTTTGCATGCGACAGCACTACTATATATTAACCGATTCCGATGTGAGTGAGCGTGTGCACAGCAATTACTAAGGTCTCGACCAAGTTCACTGCTTAGCCTCATCCACCATGTTGTCTTAAAATGACAGGCACTTTAAGAAATTGCCGAATTTGGCAGCCAAATATATGTTACTTTAAAGAAAAGCAGCTTGGATAAAGCTGACTAATTTCGCGAAATTCTCATTCATTATATTGATAAAAATTAGTATTGAATCTCCTATATTCGGTTTCCACTAAATTGAGCTTCGTGTGTTTGAATGATATAATTTGGCTTTTTTTAAATAAGGATTATGAAAGCTACCTCTTCCTCCCGGCACTGGCCGGAAGGACTTTTATAATTAAAATTAGGTGTCCTTTTTTAAGGCCACCGCCCTCGAAAGGGTTAACTAACCAAGCCCTTAAACATATTTTAAATGCAGCACCTCCCCGTTTTTTATTATTCTATATATAGTAGATCTTCACAGATAAACATAAAGGAAAGTTCTTCACGAGTTTTGCCACTTTTAAAATCCCAATTCTTTAAAATTTTGCACTAGGCTTGAGCTCTTTATTAGACATTTTGATCCATTTATTTAAATATAAACTCAAATTGCATTAATAATGTTTTACATAACTTACACGTGACTGTCATAGATAAGTCCGCTAATTATTTTCTGTTGTCGAGCTGGGATTGCCAGTTTCTATCAGTCCGGAAGGTGTAAACAGTTTGAAACAATTTTTAGTGTCTATATTTTGTAAATTATTTTCCTTTTCTTCATTCGCATGTTTTTCAGCGTCCGTATAAGTATCATATGTGCATTAGTTTAGTATCAGTTACAGAGGTCATTCATTTATTCGTCTCCGTTATAGCTATAAATCTCATTTAATACACAGAAAAACAATCTGAATTAACGAGATTTGGTGATTTTACTACTAAAAGAGATTTTCCGGTGAAAAATGCAGGGAAAGAAATGGTCGTACCCGTAAATGAGATTTTTACTTATCCGGGTCCTCCTTATGCATGTTCAAGCGTAATTCTTTCAAATGTATTATATTCACAAAATACGATTAAATTCATAAAAATCTTGCTGTACTTTGTATTTAAATGTATCATTTCCGACGATTTTAATACCATTTAGAAATTTTTTTCGTATACATGAAAAATTTTAAACAATTCGCGTTTGTCGTGTTTTTAATATTTCATATTGTTATTTGCTAAAAGCTATCTTTGTTTTTATTTTACCCCTTTTCTCAGAAATATGTGTAAGATATTTATGTATAATTCTTTCTTTATAATTTCTAAACTTTTTTGTGGATTTTCTATGGTTTTATATTTCTTGCAGCATTTTTCGTTACTTAGCTGACTTTAACATATTTTCAACTTGAATGTGTCTTTCTTATTTTCAAATAAAATAATTCTTTTCTTGGCATGATACTGGAATGGAAAATGGAATACGATTAAAAAGTTTACGGAAAATAGCGCAGTACGTTTGCCCAATTGATTTTTCTTTTAATTGTTGTATTTGTGTACTTCTGTATTACAAAAGCTATATTACTACTTAGAAAAGTTGAATGTGAAATATTTCTATCCTATATATACATATATATATATATATATATATATATATTTAAATATATATATAATCCTAATGAAACGAACTTATGAAACCACTGATTGCATTTCACACATGTTTCTTCGACAATAAGAAATGTTTGGCGGTGCAATCAACTCCAATTATCCGTATTTATCCTCACGATTATTCAAAAATGTAGTTATAATTTAAAAATTTGAATTATTTTCGAGATATTAACTTTTTTCAAACCTTGTTGACATTCAATTATTGATAGCGACTCAATTACTATATTTTAGTGGAAAAAAGGGAAGAACAGTAAAGACTAGGGATTATTTGATATTTTCAAGTGAAACAATATTGTGATTAAATTAGGTTTTTCAGGAAAATTCTAAAAAATAAAAATGAGAGTTTTTTTACAGTCATTTTCAAATTGAAATTAAAAAAAAAATAAATTATTAAAAACGGAAGGAAGATTTTAAACCAAGAATTAAATGGGTATGTGTTAAATGCAGAAATTAGGGAAAATTACGTCAAAGTATTAACGCGTAAATGTTAAAAAAAGCGAAAACTTTAAAAGAATAAACATTTACACGTGAAATGCATTTAAAGTTTGCAACTACATCATATGTAAAATGCTCCACAGAGTAAAGAGAAATATTAATGTAAAATAATTAAATTATTACGCGTGAAAAACTGTTAATGTTGAATATTAGATCATATTTAAAATTCTTAAAAACTCTTTTACTTATAATTATAAAAAATATTTAGTCAGATAATAATGATCTTTTACTATATAACTTACAATTTTAAATTCAATTCAGAATAGAAACGTCAACATAATCTATCGAAATATTTTCAATCAAATCATTTTAAAAAGATAAGCATCTTATGTATTTTTTAAGTTCTTTCAAAGGCACTAAAATAAAACAAACAAAACGCAAATGTATTTTAAATCTTTCATTCAATACACAAGCTGAATAATTTATGAATAGTTTTTAGAAGATTTTGTTGTGTATATATTAAAAATTTACAAAATCTACCAATGCATCCTAATGCATGTCACAGACATTATCATTTAAATATTTGAAATGTGAAATAAAATTCATTTGCATTTCTTCTTATAGAAAGCCTTACAGAAGCACAAGATATATTTTGAATATCTCAAATAATATTAATATTTTGAGTATAAAAATGTTTCGTTCAATAAATATTTATTTGCGCTTCTCTTATTAAATAATCGCATATTTAATAAGAATTGTATCGACGTGTGTTATGGAATTAAAGGTGGTGGTAACCAATAAATAAGTATATTTTGAATTGAATTAATCGTTATTAATAATCTTAATAGCTTTATTTTAATATTTGCGAATATTTGAAATTTGCTGTATACAAATAATTTATAAACTTATCATAGATAATGTCCGGTAATTAAGTTATGTTTGCAATTTATAAAGCAGCCTTTATGTAATCGAAACAGTATACATTCAAGCCGCTTATTTGGAACCTTTGGAAAATTCGTGAACGCTCATGTCACAGATACAGCAGTGTAGATGCTTATTAGCGAGTTGCGTTAATGCTAATGAAAACCGAAATTGCCTTCCCCCCACTTTCAAACAATTTTTAGACATACGGTTTCGAAAACTCAGATTGTGTCAAAACATTTTGCTTCTTAGACGTTTTCTTGATGTCTAAAGATTTCAGATTACCAAAACTGCAATTCAAAATTCTAACACTTGCATATCATCAAAGGTGACATCGTGTTTCGCTATGTGTTTCCAAATTTGAATATGCTGTTTAGATATATCTCTCAACAGGTAGAATAATTAGATATAAAGAAAGTCCGAGGTTTATAATGAAGTGTACAATAAAGTCTTTTGCTCCAATACATTTCACAATTTGTAATTGCCAATGGAATTGACCTTCCGAACTCTTCATGTAAGAAAATGATGGAACTTAATATTGTATAGTCTTGTTATTAAACGTTAATATTCTGAAAAGCCCATCAACGTGCCGATTAATCATGAACTAATTTTCGATTTAATATTTGGCTGATATGCATAGGTTCAAACATTTTGCTACGATTTTGGAAAAAGAAATATAGAAACAAAGATAATAATTTTATTTTCTAATACTATCAATCTGATAACCATTTTGTTGAACTACCATATTACATCTTGATTTCCACGATAAAAGAGATTTTGTTAAAATATCAAAGTTGATTGTGTTCTGCTTGTCGACCACAACCTTACAGAATCCAACCGATGTTTTCGGAGGCCAATCCTAACCTGTTTGTTTTAAAATTTGAAATACACAGTAACAAATTCAAGGTTCATCGGGTGACTGGAACGGGATGCACTTAAATGAAACAGTCTCAATTCCGCTTTCATATATCATTTTTCTAAAAATACAGAAGTAGATTTAAATGTATGGGTCTTACCGCAATAAATATTGTTTGGGTAAATTTATTGAATATCTTCTTTAAAAAGAGTTGTTCAGAAACATATATGAACACTTAAGATAGCTCTCTAACTTAAACTAGGGAATGTGTCTGTAATTTCGCGCTACTAATATCTGTCTCCTGTCGCAGTATAGCTCCAGTTTCACAGAGTAACGCGTGGGAGTTTCTCCGGGCGCATCCAGATATTACCACCACCTACTGATGATCCTCGCTGCCCAGTGTCGTGTGCAAAATCTGTTTTCTGGCAACAATTGCAAAATTCTGTAACGCATGAACCAGACTCTGTCCCTTGCTCGCGTTTGGGATTTCCCTGGCAGGGCCGTCCGTAGGTCCAGAACATTTCTCCCGAAAATTTATGGAAATACCACCCACTGTCACGTGTTCTGGCAGAACATTCTATTTCTTTTAAGACCTCAATAAATGGAGCCTTGAAGATCACCATACTCTTACAGAATTGGTTTTCTTGTCTGAGCAGTCGCTCTCAAGCAAACAAATCCAAACATTTCGCATACTAATCAAAATTTAATTTTATATTTCTTCTTGTTTCCTAATTTTAATTTTGCCGTTATAAGAGAATGCAGTAATAGTCATAGAACCTATAAAAAAAATTTCGCTATTTTCTCCGAACCAAACTTTTATGCTTTTTCCTTCGCTTTTCATGTAGTAAATTGATATTTTATTTCATGCAATCACATAAATATTTCCAAACCTCTTCATGTGTAAATGCATATTACCGATTTTAAAATGCAAAATAATTTTAAAACAACAATCGTCACGAACACTTCTACAGAAAACGTGTTTTCGTATTAGGCAATGAAAATCCTGTCTTTTTGCTTTGATTAGATTTTAAGCTGATTTTATAATTTTTTTACAGTTTTAATAGAAAGATTTAAAGATATTGCCATAGTTATTTGGGGGCGGAGGTGGGGGCTGAATTTTAACATCAGATGTAGTTTTATATATATTAAAAGTTACTTTTGATGGATATGCATTTTTTATCTTTTTATTATTTATGCTATTTATTTTACGTGTTGAAATATTAAAACCATTCTTTACACACCTTTTTTCAATACCCAAATAAGTTTGTTTCTCTTCATACAGCGCGAATACATGATTTAGATTTATTGTTTATTTTTTAGCGACATTTTACAGTAAACAATATTTTGAAAGATGCAGACGATAATTCAACTCTTCCGAATTAATGTCAAATACATTTTTTACTCTCTTCTACCTATCTTTTTATTATTTATGCTATTTATTTTACGGGTTGAAATATTAAAATCATTCTTTACACACCTTTTTTCAATACCCAAATAAGTGTGTTTCTCTTCATACAGCGCGAATACATGATTTAGATTTATCGTTTATTTTTCAGCGACATTTTACAGTAAACAATATTTTGAAAGATGCAGACGATAATTGAACTCTTCCAAATTAATGTCAAATACATTTTTTACTCTCTTCTACCTACAAAAGAAAAAAAGTATTGTAATCGAAACTTTTTTCGACTTCCAGTTTTCGACGTATTTACACTTTTTAGGGGTCACAGATCCCAAAAAACATGTTTATAGAAAATATCTGACTGTCCGTGTGCCCTTCTGTCTGTTTGTTTGTCGCCATTATACCATCAAAAAGTGTATGAAGTTTTGTATAGAATTCAACCAATTTTATTTTTTATAGTTTTTGGTCATGACATGAAGATCTTACCCCTGAATTTGGAAAATTTCCGCTGGAAGGGGCCGCTGTAACTGCGATTTTTGTGTCATGTTCAATATTGTACATATGAAAAGTGTATGAAGTTATACATAAAATTAAACCTTTTTTTTTTTTTTGCCATGACAAGAAGGTCATCCCTGAGTGTGGAAGCATTCCGCCGGAAAGTCGTGCTGTAATAGCGATTTTTGCGTAATCTTAATTTTTCGTAGTTCTATTGTACACCTGTGACTCGTGATTCGATGGGAACTTCCCATCCTGATAAGCCAATTATTCGCAACTATTCTTGATTTTAATAAATACCATGATAGAGATTAACTCGTTTTTACTCCGATTAATATACTGACGCTGAAATTTAAGATGAATGTCAAAGTTGATATAGTATTGAACTAATAAAAATTAAAATTTGACATCTGTAACAACATTTTTAAATATTAAAATGTATGAGATAGTTGATAGTTTTGGGATTGGCACATCCAAATTATTTAAATTTATCTTTAAATTATGGAGAAAGTTGAAATAGTTAAAAAATATGTGAAACCTTCTGTATTTCTGTAAAATATGTTCAAATTGTCTTCATTATTAAGTAATAAAAGAAATGGATCTACAACCAGCAAAATATATAGTGGGTATGTATATACACTGGTGGACAAAACTGAAGAACCACTGTTATTTCCAACGATTACAGTTAGAAATAGATCCGCAGCAGCACGTGCAAGTTTGTATGAATGTGGTATGTACTCTGTTTTTGTGAAACGTAGGCAAACTGTGTACTTCCGATTTTGTAGATCACGTGAACAGCAGAGATAAGAGATTTTAAGCAATCGGCGGGTGCTGTGAGTTGTCATTAGATGTAAAAATTTAAGGAGATGGAGTGACGCTTGAACATTGAAATTTTGAACATGTCTTCGAGGCATCATTTAGACGATATTACTCGTCGTAGAATAATCGGACAGTTGGAAGAAGTACGCAAAATGAGATATGTTACCCGTGAATATAAGATAGCGCACACTATTGTTCATAGGCTATGGGCGGCATTTCAAAAGTGTGGAATATATACTAGGCACACGGAAGGAGGTCGTCCTAGGAGAACGACGCCTCAAGAAGATCACCATGTTGTTATTTCGGCAAAAGGAACCGACGCAGCACAACTGGTCAATTATCAAATCAACTTTGTGCTGCCAGAGGAGGTAAAATATCGTAAAAACTGTTGCAGGACGAATCAAAAAGGGTGAACTATACGCCCGAAGACCTGTTGTGTGTGTCCCACTCTTGAGATGGCCACGTAGCACCCGTTTACAGTGGTGCCGTATGCATCACAGTTGGACTGATGACGACTGGTCTAACATGTTCTTCTCAGATGAGAGTAGATTCAGTCTATCATCTGATTGTAGACGTAAACTGGCATTTCACAAGGTTGGCAGTGTTTACTGTCGCGAAAATAACCTAGAAAAAGATAGATATGCGACTTCAAGTACCATGGTTTTGGGCAGGCATCAGGTTCAATGGCCGCACGGAACTCTATGTGCTTGACCAAGGGTCCATGACCGGTGGACGGTGTATTGAAGACGTCCTGCTTCCACATGTTCGACTTTAATTATTCGTATGTCGAAAACTTAAAATCGGGGTTCTGTCGCGCAAAAAGTATCGTTTTATGGATGATAATGCACCTTGTCATAGCACACAGTTGTACAAGATTGTCTTGAAGCCGAAGATATCCATCGCGTAGTCTGACCAGCATGTTCCCCTGACGTGAATCCCATTGAAAATGAATGAGATGCCTTGGGGAGACGTATTGCTGCTCGACAATTTCCTTTCACAAACAAGGAAACTCTCATCCATGCAGTGAAGGAGGAATGGGGCACCTTGTCGCAACAGCTACTGAATCATGTTCTGAGTATGCCAGGCGGTGTTGAAAGTTGTATGTTGAAAGTTAGCTTTGTGAAGCTTTGATTGTTTACCGCTGCCACTTTATAACTTTTATGCAATTGTAAATAAGCTCTGCTACAGATACAGGTAAGATATAGCGTTTCTCTTTAATATTTATGAATAACTTAGTTTAAAATGCTACCTATTATCATGAATAAATGTCAATTAATCGCCTTCCTTCTTGGCAATGAAAAGGAATATCTTTAAACAGGCAGTCCGGGACAAGATGACGAGCTCCTCATCTTCAGACCCTGGTAGTAGAAAACCAACGTATAAACCCTCCAGAAGAACCAGAAATTGTGGCAAATGCTCATTCCGATGCACCAAAGAAGCATGTTAGTGTTTTTGATTTCAAACCATTGCCTAAAGCAACACAATGTGAGGAAAAAAAGCAAAACACTGACCTCAAGCATTCTTACAAGCACATCCATCAAATAAATGTTAGAACAAAGGGAAAAGCAGGAGGAAGGACAGTAACGTTTAATTAAACAGAGAAAAGAAGCTCGTGAAGACAAAAAGGGAGTATAAAAACTCAAGCTAAGTTCTTATAGGCCTAAGTCTATTAAATCTAGGACAAACACCCCAGTTGCATCAACTTCAAAGGGTGGTGTTTTCTGATGTCCTGCTTTTGACGTGGAATATAGTGACCCACCAGCAGAAGAATGGATCCAGTACTGTAAATGCCAAGAGGGGGGGGCACGAGGAATGTTTCAATTATGAACATGGCATTTTTATTTGTGACTATTGTTAGCTGCACAACTAAACACTTCAGCATCACGTTAAAATGCGTTATGCTTAGTTTGATACTTTGTAAGATGTAAAAACACTGTTATCATTTGTTAAAGTATGTATCATATCCAAAAGATAAAACATGTTCAACCTTTTTCTGTGTTGTCATCTTGCCCCAGTACTGGAGCAAGATGACGATTTGTTAATGTTATGCAAAAATAAAATTATCCTTTATTTTTTTATTTGAAAAATTAAATGGTAATATATTTAATACTACAAAGGAATACTATAACATTTCATGTAAAATTAATTTTACTATACTTAAAAAGAAATTAATGAACGACAAAAATTGTTAACATAGTCATATTGCCCTGGTCTCCCCTACGAGTTTATGGTCAATTGAAACAAGGAAAAATATTTTCGTTCAACAACTGTTTTACTTACATTGTAATATATAACTGTTGTGAAATATTAACCTTAAAAACCTATAAACATTAAAATTTTAAATAAAGACATTAGTTTTAATTCATTAATTTTGATAAATAAAATTATCTGGACAATAATTGAAGTTATCCGATGTTTCATGACAAAATTACAAAAAAAAAAAAAAATGAAATTTTTTTTAAATATTCTAGAATGGAAGTAAAAGTCAATTTGAGTAACAAAAGCTGACAATTAAAATGAGATGATTTTGTGATATAAAAATTAAATAATTCACTTTTTATAGTAATCTTTACTCAGAAACATGAATTTTTTATCGGTGAACTCACATCTCACACCGAACGTATTTTACGTAAACTTTATTATAGATTTATATTTATTGAGATACAACATCAACTTTTTTTCTGTTATTTTTTATTCAAATATGCTTGTATTTTCTGAATAATTAAACTATCCAGTAATTATAATAAACCAAATTTGATAATTTAAAATGTGAAATTTTCTTTTGTTATGAAATAGAGACATCAATTCACACACAATTAAAATATAAATTCTAAGAAATAAGTTAATTTAAATTTTTTTAATAAGTAATCTTAAAACAAATAACATCTAAAACTTTCACAAGAAAATTTGTTCTGTTTTTTGGTTTTAATAAAGTCATGTTACTTCATCTCGCACCATTTGCCGTGATGGAATTTGTTTAATGTGCTTTGTTCCAAACTTTTCTCTTAAGTGTTTAAATAAACTAAACGTAGCTGTAGATAAAGTTTTCTATTATGTAATTGAAACAATGGTAATATTTCCACTAGCTTTGGAGTATGCTTTAAGCTACATTTCACACAAAGCTCTATTTGAAACGTGATATTGTCGATATATTTTTAGTTTAAATTCTATCCAAACTCAAAGTTGTGACAAGTTTTATCCAATTGAAAACATTTTATTTTCTTGCTTGATTTTTTTTATTAAATGCCACATTTTTATGGGCAAAATTTATTTTTTTAAATGCTATTGAATACACTATTCAATTAATAATCGAATGAACATGTTTTTTAATTGCAATTGTGCTTACTGAATTATGTATGGAATAATAAACTTGTTATATTTTAATTTAATATTTTTTTGAAGAAATATTTTTTGCAAGACTATATACGTAATTATATTTCAAACGAAATATTATTTTAATGTATAACAATATGTTAGTTATATTTTAACGAATAGTTAGTTATGTTAAATGAATATATCGATTTTGAGTTAATATCTGACAAAAATGCTGATGAAAATTAATCCTATAGTATAGTGGGTACAATGTTTTATCTGATATAAAACCAAGCGCATTGTTTGATATAAACCCTGTGGTGTACCATTCCAAGCCGTTAGCTAGAAATGAAGCCACGACACAAGATTTAAAAATAACAACAATTTATTCAAAACAATAAAAAAAGGATGGGTTTCAGTGAAGTGGTCATTTTAACCTATTGATGATTAAAATAAATACTTGAAACGCTAAAAGACTTAGAGGAGGAAACTATATCCAAGAAATTTACTAAAACCAAGCAATAGTTTAAATCGAGAGATACATGCTGATTGTTTGCCAGAACCTAAGAAATATTCGCTTTAGATCAATCTATATTATACAAATTTGTCCGTGCGTATCGATGGCGCCATTTTCACAAAGACAACAACACACGATTAATTTTCGCATTTACTGTATTTTTTTTAACTTCTAAATATCGCATATTTTCAATATTTACGCAGTTGAATAAGAAAATAATGTACTTAGAAATGCAATTGCTTTCAAAATTGTATTGTTATTTATTTGAAAGATGTATCGCAATTAACTCATTTTTTATCGATCTAAAAATAATTTTCAAACATGATTTTTTTTTTAAATCTATCTCTATCTCCTCTAGACGGTTATGAAAAGTAAATCCCTTTGCCCTTAAGTTAATATAAATGTTCATCAATTTCTTCCGGCTGATGTCCCATAATGAAGTTAAAAAATTATCATTAAAATTATATAAACAGAAATTTAACAAACATGTAATCAAACTACGCGCTTCAACAACTGAAATTATCAGAATTAAAACAGACAGCTGTAAGTCACAAAATCTTTGGCTATGATTTTGGCTATTTACTCATACGAAAATATCACTTTTAACAAATTTGAAAACTTTATTTAATCGGAAAATTGACACTTGAAAAAATACTTTTTGCTGTTGTCAGCGGACAATCTCTCTCTCTATATATATATATATATATTAATATAAAAAATGTCTTTCCATTACATACTGTTGTCCGGGAAGTCCAGTTTGGATCCCCTGTTATATATGTTATATAATGTCAATAGAGGCACTATAAATGTCACTATAAAATTATACAAAGCTTATTGCAATTTCACTAGAAAAAAGAACACTAATCAATTCAATAATTCGATATTTTTTTCTTCTTGAATTACAAACTCCTTATTCTTCCAGGTGCCTTACAGTCGAAGATTCACTTTCAAAATATTTTTTCCGGTAAACTTCAATGTTACACAGCGCGTGAAAGGATCGGCAATCCTTCTACTTAGTCTAAGTTACAACTCACAGCAGGATGCGACTAAGTCTACTCAGTATAAATCCTACTGTCCAATTTATACCATTTAGAGGATCACAGATATTTGACTATGATATCATTCCACAAATAACCTTGAAAATGGGATCCGCGGAGATTCAAGCATACTTTGAGAAATGTAAAGGGAACAGACAAACTAGTTGGCCCATTGCCGCAACAAATATTATTAGCATTCAGGACATCATGATCTCACGCGAAACTCAAAGTTCACTTACGTAGACTACCTTCATAAGAAATTATCAAGGCACTTATTCTTCAACACAAGCAACTTATCTTTCCACCACAATTCAATTTGTCTCTAGAACTGACATTTTTATAAATTGATTACAGCAAGGGAATGAGAAATGTCGAAATTTTATTATATTTTGCTTTCAATGTTTTTGGATAGAATTTTAAATAAAAATTTAAATATCTGAGAAAATTTCAAATTCTATTAGTAAACCAATGTTTGCATAAAGACATAGCTTCAAAAGCACACGCATAGAATTTGGCATCATTTGATTATACTAAATTACTATAAAAAATTTATTCCTTATTTAAAAAAGGAAATAGTTTAATGTAAATTTATAAAAGGAGTATCTGTAATTATAAATATTCGCTGAGCGCTAATGTAATACAAAAACACAATTTTATATACATATGTACTAATGTATATAAAACATTCCTGTTTGGGTAAAATAAACTTAGAATTTCAAAAGAACAAAATCTTTTACAGAAACATAATATTTCCATTAAATAAATTCTCATTTTTTTTTTACCCGAAATAAGACAAATAATTTGTCTTTTAAATTTAAGACATCCTATATTGTTCAGCAAAGTTAACCCTTCATTGATGGAGACAAACTACGACTTGTTTTTATCATGATATTTAGATAGGTCGAAGTTTTAAAGCATGAATATCGAAAATAAACAAAAAAGAAAAAAAAAATCTTAGCTTAAAGTTGTATCTATTTTTATTCTTTAAATTTCAACGAAAGGCACCTAACAATTATTTCTTAGCTTTCTATTAAAATTTCGCTTTAATTATTTTAATCAATGAAATATCTATTTAAATTATCAAAAAGAAGAAAAGGATTTTCTTCGATAAATTTACCTTTAACTGAAATATTGTAATGAACTTTTTTTTTTCCCTAGAAACCTATCTTTATGAAGGAGAATGTTTCTAGAACATCATTACTCCATACTTTGCATTTATAAAAACAAACATATAAACAATGTCAAAAAGCCGTATTATAATTATTTCAATCTCGATTTGTTTATTCTTAGACTTTTTTTTTTCTATAATGCTATAAAGTTTACTTTGCTACATTCGCAATAAGACACACTCTGAAAATAATTACATTTTGATAATATCATGATAATATACATTTTGATAATATACATTTTGATAATATACATTTTGATAATATACATTTTGATAATATAAATTTTGATGAATTTCATCTGAATATTTTTTTGTACAATTTGCCTTGTACAGAAAACGCGTAATCGTATAGCAAGGAAAATCACACACACACACACACCTATATGTATATATATATACCGGGTGTCCCAAAAAGGACTGACTGATTTTAAAATTCAATAACTTGCAAACGATGACAGATATTAAAAAAATTCTTGCAGGAGGGTTATGCATAAGGTCAAAAGTTTTATTACAATGATTTTTAATTTTAGTTCGACTTACAAGCAATAGATGGCGCTGTAAGCAATAGTCGCTAAATACAGGCTCGATTTTTGGTCCTTTATCTTGTTCCATGCAGAAAAAGGAGATGGAAATGTATTATCCGGGCCACGAAGTACCAAAAATCGAGCCTGAATTTAGCGACTATTGCTTACAGCGCCATCTATTGTTTGTAAATCGAACTAAAATTGAAAATCACTGTAATAAAACTTTTGACCTTATGCATAACCCTCCTGCAAGAATTTTTTTAATATCTGTCACCGTTTGCAAGTTATTGAATTTTAAAATCAGTCAGTCCTTTTTGGGACACCCGGTATATATATATATATATATATATATAATGTCCATAATTCACCGGGCACTTCCAAGTTTATTCAATTTGTCGAATATTTAAAGATATTCAAATCAGTTTAAAGTTTTTATTACTTCTGAAAACAGGGCCAAAAATTTATGTATCACAGATTTTTGATAAAGTTAAAAATGGGCTCAAGGGGCGCAAAAATAGGGTTTTTGGGAGAAAAAAATTCATAACTTAGTCAATTCTCAAGATATCAAATCCAATTAATTTTATCATGAATTAACTTAACATTATCTACAACTTTTATATTCACAAGTTTTTGATAGGACCAATTCGTACCGCAAAAAAAAAATTAAAAACGAAAACAAAAAGGGCGTTTGAAAAAGAAAATAATCCATAACTCCCTCAATTCAAAAGATATAAAATCCCCATGAATTTATCATATATCTTCTTAATATTGTCTACAACATCTATATAGACAAGTTTTGAATAGGACCAATTCTTACAGCAAAAACAAATTAAAAATATATTGCGGTTGAAGAAAAAAAATCATCTTAGTAAGGTGTATTCAAATCCAAACTGCTTATTTTCTGACTCGTTTTACAATTCATTTTTGCTTTCAAAGGCTTCCAATTGGTACCTTTTCTTACTCAGAAACTCTATAATGGACCGTAATTGTCAATTTTTTGATAGAGGCAGAATATATTTTAAAACATGCTGTCAAAGTGGGTCTTTTGAACCGAATTTCCCGAAGCGGATTGTGTTGGAAAAATCATCGTATTAAGGGAGTATTCAAATTCAAACCGCTTATTTTCTGACTCATTTTTAAATTCATTTTTGCTCTCAAACGCATCCAGTTGGTAGATTCGCTTATTCAGAAACTATATAATGTACCGTAATGATCGATTTTTTGACAGAGGCAGAATATATTTCAAAAAATGATGTCAAAGTGGGCATTTTGAACGGAATTTCCCGAAACGATTGTGTTAGAAACGAAAAATATTGTCTTGCTGAGAAAATTATTGTTTATATATCAAGTTTAAATTAATTGAACGAAAATTAAAAACACAGGTCGCTTATAAATCTCTTCAAAAATTACGTCAACAAGTTTCATATTTTTCTTATTAAAAATGAATCTGGAGTTATGCCAGAAAATTTCGATTTTGTTAAGCATGGAAAAGTATTTTTTTGAATACCGCCCTAACATGATTCTGATAAAACCAGTTAATATAAAAATGAAATAAAAACTCGTCAAATGCGGCCAGATAAAATTATTAAAGTGGGTTTATCTCTAATCATGATTTGGTTTTTGTTTGTGAAATTAGTATACTTAACTTCGAAATCTACCTCCGCCTGTAGGCCGGGCCGGCAGGGATTTTTTTTTTTTATTAAAAATACTTTTGGCATTTTTTTGTTTATATGATGCTGGGTCTTTATCAAATTTGTCGCCAGTTTCAGAAAATTTGACAAATGCAGCAAAAATAATATGGTGTAATTTGAATGTAAGTATATTAAATATTTGTTGAAATATGAACATTAGGGTGGAACGAAAAAAAATTAATATTGATATGTAATAGAGATAAAATGCTGTCTAATAATTTTATTAAAACAGTATTAAAATATTTTAACAAACATAATATATTTAGAGGTGCCGCAAAAGACTTGAATATATACATTTTTCAGTAGATTTTACGAATTTTAATAAATTGTTTTTAGTAAAAAAATAAATAAATAAATAAATAAATACCTAATGCCTGTTTTAAATTTTTAATTAATACACATAAAATACTTTATAGTAGATATTTATACTTTTAGACTGCATACCTTTAATGTTTATGCTACTAAATATTGCATCTTTTAAATTCCGTTTTTTAAGATTTTAACAGTATTTCGTAATAGAAAGGATTACTTTACTTTTAAATTAAAAACACGGCAAAACAATTTTCAGTTCTGAAAATTAGTAGTCAAAAGGAGCATAGTACGTGGTTTGAAGTGACCTTGATTCAGGCTGCATATTATTGGCTGGTGCAGGGTTGCGGAGGAGGAAAAGAAGCATGTAGCTGTAGCAATGGTCTGATCAGATGTTTCTGGCGTCAGTCGTTGCAGGCAAACGAATCGTTTGAGTAACAAATGTTTTTAAAGCTGTTCTTTTATTGAATTTTTTTTTGTTTGTTTAAGAATATGTCAGCTAGAATATTAGTATAATAATTTATTAGTTAATACTTTATATTTAGTGTGATGGCAGTGTCAAGACCAGTTCAGAGCAGGCAAAAGTTGGAATGCCCAATTTTTGGGTACCATAAACAATTAAGTGATATAAGTCTTCCATCTTATTATGACATTATGAAATATTATCTTTATATTCGACATGAGCTGAAACCTGACAAAACTCAAAAGAACCAACGGTGAGTGAAATACTTGATATTCTTATTAAGAAAGTTGAATCTATTTGGTCGAAAGCATCTATTCCTGTAGTATCTCGCAGTCGCATTTTACAAATGGGAAAAACCTATCACGATAAATACAAAAGTATTTTAAGATCAAAAGGTAGAAAAGGTACAGAAAAATATGATTTAATTGCAGTAAAGTGTTTAAATGAAAGGAAACGGTTTTTTTTGATGTAGCATCCTGTAAGTGCAAATAAATTTTTGTCTGTTAGTGCTAAAAAAGAAAAAAAGTACCTAAACTTGAACAAGATTTTTTACTTGACCAAAGAATAGTGAGAAAATTGTGTATAAGTGGAGTCGATAAATTTATTTCCAAGATTTTAACACAAAGAGAAGAGAGGAAGCAACGGGTAATATAGCAACAACTAAAGTACAAGTACAATCAGAAATTAGTAGTTAAAGCTACTAGAAAAGCTGAAAATGGTGCCATTCAATCAGGTCCTGAGCAATTATCTAAAGGAAATTTAACATACACTCCCAAAAATTCTTCTACTTCTCTTTTGCATTCAACTACAAGCGAGCAAATACGAGTAGAACTTCCAACAGTAGCAAGTGCCTGTGACCGAACTGGGGTTTCAGACAGAGTTGCTGCGACTATGGCAAGTGCTGTTCTTAAAGATGTTGAAATGATTACAGAGGAGAACAAAAGTAAGGTAATTGATAGTATGAAAATTCGAAGAGAGAGATCCACACTGTAAAAAAAAAATCTGTGAAGTTACTAAAGTTTTTCTAGGAAACTGGGATTCCTAGAACTTTTCATGTAACGTCAACAACAAAATTTCATGTAACAGACACACTTTTGCGCCGAAAATCAAAAAATCTGTAAGGTAACTAAGAATTTTTTTGGAAACTGGGATTCCTAGAACTTTTCATGTAACTGCAGCCAGGGTTACAAATAAAAGTTTAGTAAGATTACTGAAATTTTAGCAGATTCATTTGTAAAGTTACAGATTTTTGTAGCTTTACAAAAACTAGTTTTGAAGATTTGCAGCTTTTTTCGTACAGTTACAGGTGAAAGTTTAGTAAGCATGTATTTTTACATCTGTAGAACTACAGATTTTTTTTTACAGTGCAGTAATCGACCAAAAGAGATAGTAAGAATCCTTAACCAAATTGGAGGAAATATAGGTTTGTTTTTCGATGGAAGACAAAATAAAACAATTGTGCAAGATAAAAAAGGAAACAAATTTTACAAAAAACACGGTCATCGAAGAACACATTTCTTTAGTAAAGAGCCCAATTTATCATTTCTTGGGCATGTAACCCGTGCTTTAGGAACTGGTGAAGCTATAAAAAATACCATAATAGCGTTCTTTAATGGTAACAATCATTTGAACATATCAACTGTAACTGCTATTGGGTGTGATGGGACAGCCACAAACACTGGAGTTAATAACGGTATGATTGTTTTAATAAAAAAAGATCTAAATAGCACATGCAGTGGCTGATTTGTTTGTTCCATTAAATGGATTGCCTTTGCGCACCTGTTTCGCGAATTAGACGGAAAACAAAGGGCCCTGATGTATTTGGTGGGGTTTTAGGCAAACAACTTGAAAATTTTAACGAACCTTGTTTTTGCCTATACAACACAACCTTCCTAATGTTAAAATAATTGAAGATTTGAGCACAGACCAAAAATACTTACTTGAAATATACACATCAATCTCAAGCGGTGCATGCTTTCCGGATCTGTCCTTAAAAAAATCTAGGAAAGTTGGCTTATTCTTGATGGCTTACGTTTGCAATTCGCATTCTTCGGTTATATGTTGGAACAGAGAATCCTTCAGATAACCTTAAAGCTTTAACAGAGTATTTTATGAAAGTGTATGCCCCCCATCTGGTCCCATATTAAGCTTAAACCATCTTGTGTAAATGGTTCCAAACATTTTGGGAGACTGATAAAATCTTCACGTTATCTCTTTGGGCAACATATAAAAATAATTGACCCAGTTATTCAGAGAAATAGTTATTACGCTCACCCAGAAATCATGCTTCTCTGTACGTTACGTGATGAGAGAAAGCACATAAGAGAGTTGGGTCTTCGCCGACTTCTAAAAGCAAGACTGGAAGAAAAGAATATCGTCAGAAAGTTTGTGCTCCCCAAGCTCAATTTTCATGCTGAAGATTACATTGATATGATTAAGTGGGCGGACATAGCAATCACAGAGCCTACAATAACAAAATGCATAGCTGATAAGGATTTAAAAATGTGTATAAGTGAGACAAGAGAACTGAGTTGCCAGTTATCATCTATAGATTTCCCTCGTTTTTCCTGTAATACACAAGCAGTAGAAAGAGTTATAAAGCTTGTGACAGAGTCATCAATAAGTGTCTGTGGTCCTGAAGCAAGAGAAGGCTTTATTAAAGCAAAAAATTCAGATCATGCCAAAACTTCAGATCAAAACGCATTTTATCTAATAATCAAGAAAATTTAAAAACTAAATAAATGTGAAACTAATAACGTAATGGAATCTTCTAATTATTCTGTAATATTTCTTTTCTTTCAGTAACACTGGTTATTAATTATGTCATGGCATTTGTTCTATTTTCTTCAATTATAGTGACTTTTTACTTTTTATTTTTCATGCTTGTGTTTAATCCCTTTCCAAAAAATCTTAAAAAGAGAAAGACCAAAACAACCAGTAAGTTTATTTTTATTAATAATTAGTAATTTTAAAAACTTTTACATGTTATTTAAAAAAACTGTGTTTGAACAACTATTTTTAAACAAAAAAGTAATTACGACAGTTAAATTCAAACTGATATTTCATCTTGATTTTTTTTTAAATAGAGCTCATTTATTTCATTTTTGCAGAAACTTAATGCATAAATTTAGATCAATTAAACTTAATATCATTGTTGTTATAGTAAACAAACATCTATATATTGCTATTAAAAACAATATTTGTTTTTAGAAATGTAAAAATAAAACAGTGAAAAAGATTATAATTTTATGTTAAATTTGCACTTTTTGTAAAAAAGGCCTTATTTTTAAGGCATTTGCGGCACTTCTAATTTAGAATGAAAAACCTTCATAGTTTTATTGTTAACATACAAAGACAACTTTTAATTCCTATTAGAAAATTATTTGCTGAAAAATATTTGTCCTATACTTTCGTTTCACCCTAATGAACAGTTGTATGAAAGCATGCGCATGAGCGCACGATTAAAAAATATTTTTTTCATGATTTGGTAATCAGCTCAATGGAGCAACCCTTAAGAAAAGCCAGTCAAATATCGTGGAAATTCAGACTATCAAAGCATGAAAAAAAAATTATCATGCGCAAATGCGCAGATTTAAAATATTTCATACAACTCATCATATTTTATCAAATATTTAACATATTTACATTCCAATTGCACTGTATTATTTCTACTGCATTTTGTAAAATTTTCAGAAACTGGCGTTAAATGTGGTAAGAACCCTGTATGATATAAACAAAAAACTTGGAAGAATTTTTGAATTATAAAAAAACCGAAATATCTCCATGAATATTAGTTCTCTTCTTCCACAAATGGTTACATATATTGTACAATATCCATATATTCGTAAGCTTTAGCGATAGATCATTTCGAGGATTTTATTTTACAGGGAGATCCTAAATATTATTATTTTTTTCTTCGCCCGTATAATTGTCCTTCTGATCAAATCGCCGTTGTGAAATATGTAGTCGGACATATTCTTCATAATCCTGCAGTTCCAGAAAATTCCCACGAATACATCTTTAAATATTCAACAAAATGTCAAATATTGAAAGTGCCCTTTGATTAATGGCCATAGATATATATACATATCACAAGACAAGTAATTAAATCACCTCTAAACGCTTCCCCAAGTGATTATTGTTGTCCTGTAAACCGTTTATTTCTTTGCACATACTACTGGTATCAGAAAAATACTTCCATACCATCGATAATTATTAATAAAACATAAGTATCTCTTTCCTTCGTTATAAAGCTACTTGGACGAAATTACACAATTTCCTTGTATAAAGATCCTATCAGAAAAACACTATTAAGGCATTTTTTTTTCAAACGATAATGTATTCTAAAAGAATTTTTCATGCCTACGAAGGTATTATATTTTTCTCTGTCTTCATTAACTGATTTAGGGAGAAACTTGAGTGTACTTTTATTTAGAAAAATAATCAGATTAATTAATTATTTTAAAAAAATGCATTGTTGATTGAACATGTTTCAACATTTCTTCGCAAGTAATGCTAAAATAATTTTTATTTTCATGTAATTAAATATTGTCCTGTATTCCCAAAATCATGATTTTTTTCAACTTTTCATTGAATTACTCTTTTAAATTAAAGTAATTTCATTTAGAATTGTTTTAGGCACAAGTTCTTTTTTATCATTGAAAATTCTGAAAAAAGGTATTTTTTGTTTATTTTATTTATTTATTTTGTATTTTTATTTTTCATATAATAAGATATGGATTTTAAATAGTAAACCAAAAGTCTGATTTTGCGATAAAAATTATTATTTTATATTTCATCAATAACTTTTTAGTCCACGTATAATCTGACTGACCTTTATTTTCGCAACCGTTGATCCTACATGCATACTTCCAATTACAAAAGTGATCAAAATTAGGCGCAGAGTTAAGATAAAAAGAAGTTGAAGAGAAAAAACAATTTAGTAAAGAATTACATAATCTAAATTTTTATACAGTCCCCAGGTCCCTATACTTATATTTAAGGACGTTTTGTCTATTCAAAACTATTGCAAACACAAAAAGTTCCGTATCGGTACGACCAATAGTCATTGAGAAATTTGAGTTCAAAGTTATCATGCATAGTATGGGGACCGTATACAAATGGCAATAAGAATATATCCCTTGTCAGAAAGACAAAGTGGTTTTACAGTTAGATATTATTATGATAAAAGGGTTGTTGTTCAAGTCAAAAAATTGTATAATATTTGTCTAATCATTGGTATTGAAAATAATAATGTATGTTTTGTATAATACATAGAATCACAGTGTACAAACTCATACAAATTTAATAAAGTTATTTGAAATAATAACATAGTAGGTGATGCTTTCTTGCAGATGAACTCAAATAAAAACGAAATAGAAATAAACAATGTGGATAAATATCGCATTTCATATTTTCTCACTACATGTGTTCAAGTGTCTTCCAGGAACTACAATACACAAACGAAAATGTGACAGAAATTCTTCTTGAACATTTTTATCATAACAGGAGCGACGCATGTGATGGCGGATAAAATGCGATTCTGCAAAACTACTCGGCGATTCTGCAAAACTACTCGGTTTAATGATTCTACTTCGTAAATATTGCTTCTTAAATAACTCCAAAGATAGAAAGCTAGGTCATTTAGATCCGGAGATCGAGGAGGCCATTGTACCAGCCTCCGTAACCTATGATGTTATCTATCATCGGGAGGAGGCTGTTTTGTGGACTGGTCACCATCATATCGAAACCACATTTGGGTGAGGTCTGCTAACGAAACATGATCATCTAAGAAATAAGATAATGGTCCACGTAACAGATCTAGAAACTTTGTACATGTTAAAGTGTCATCAAAAAAGAAGGGCCTAACTAACGCTCCTTTCCAGATGCCACACCAAACGTTAACAGACCATCGTACTTGACGTTTGTTGGGTCGTATGACGTGCGGATTTTGCGCAGATTAGAAGTGTGTATTCCGACTATTCGCAATAACTAATACCTTATGAAAATAACATAATGTTTATTAAAAGAAATCATAGCCTCAAATTCTTAAAAAATAAAACATATATTAAAATAAGTTATTTTAACTAATCTGAAACTTAACTGTGAAAAGTTACCTCAATCGTAATAGTTTTACGATTTCTTTCAAAGCGCAAATACCTTGATCTAAGTTTAAGTACTTTATATACGACCCCTGAAAGCCTGGCCGAAATCATCTGTTTTGAGATACAAAAAAGTGGTATAAGTCAGACATTTCAAAGTTTCATAACTCAGTCAAATTTAATGTTAGATGAATGAGACTTTTTTTGTCTTACTTGTTAGTGTCATAGTAAATTTTTACTAAATATCACTTATATGACCGTGGAACACACTATATAGTATCGATTTAACCAGGAATCTGATCATTCTAATTACCTAAATTATTTCAGCGAACATTTTCATTTTAATGGAGTATTTCGTATCGTTTTCTAAACTTTTAACATCAGTCTTTTATAATAATTATTTATTTTATTTGTGCCATTGAAAATTGTAGTCAATTTCTACTCTACAAATTTGAAATGTAAAAAATAAAAAACTTTCAAATGTTTTTAAAAGCTTAAATAACATAATTTTGGTGGTAAGTTGTTGCGTAATAAGTGACATCATACATATATATATATATATATCCCATAAATATTTAAATACGTTTTATTGATTCTTCCATTTCATAATATTTGTTTCTATTCTGCTTTCATTTTTAATCAATTCACTTGATTTTTTGGTTGTTCGGGCACAGGGGAAAATAACTTTTAGCTCTAGCTTATTTTTCCCACAGAAAACTACCATTTTGCTTATATCATTGAATTCTGTGCCCTTGATAACGTAATTCAATGTATAAGCTTTTCAATTTTTGTCGGTTTCCACTTTTTTCTTTTTCTTCCATAATAATTCTTATATTATTTTTTTTTAATACAGCTTTAATTCATAATAATTGACGGTGGATGGTTATGTTTAATTAATGGTTATATATATATATATATATATATTAAAGTCCTTCAGGCTGGTAACTGAGAAGAAACTGTAGTTTCCATATTTATTGTTTTTAAGAATTCAGCTAATTTTCCTCAATGACATTTGAAGCTAGAATACGTGGAATCTGATTATAGAGAACTAAGTTATCGTCAGTAATGAATTTGTATGGCAATAAAAATATATTCAGGAATCACCAAGTTAGCTTCATTTTCGGAGAGACTTTTTGTCGCGAAATCGGCAATATTTCATAATTAAGGAAATTGTTCGTATAATTTCAAGGATACATACTACGATCTCAACTGTATCAGCCGTATTCTTTCAAAATGACAGCCACTAAAATATTCCAAACCCAAAAAGTTTTACAAAAAAATTAAAATTCACCAAGTTTTTTCTCTTAAGTATTTGGCCTTAATAAGGTATTCCAAAGCACTTTTCCTTTGTACATTCTTCTAGGATTAAAACTGACAGAGTAATAACACTGTAAAATTGAAACATCTTTTTTCCTAAGAAATAAGGTCCATTCACATATTTAATAGGAATATAAATGATCGTGAGATATAACAAAAATAATACACTGCTCAAAACAATTAAAGGATATTTGAAGTTTTATATAAAATAAAGATATAAACGAAATTTTTTTTGCCGAAAATAGAAGAAGAGAATCACAAATGCAAATTTTTCTGATTTTCAAACTGTGGAGTATGCAAATTTTGAGTTCGACGTCAAAAACGTCGCTTCAGCGGCAGCGAATGAAATTTGACTTTCAACTGGATAAAAGAGAATGAAGACAAGGATGATCGGCATTCAGTGATTGCTTTGTTTCGATGAGTACGATGTCTCAGCGAAGTCATTTGACAGATTCAGAAACTTTGAGAATTGTTGGTAGGTTAGAAGGGGGCCAAACTCAAGCCGAAGTAGCGCAAGCCATTGGAAGGTCACAAATTGTCATTTCCAGGATCTGGAACCGTTTTTTGGAGAGTGGATGTGCAGGCCGAAGACCCGGGCAAGGTCGTAGACGGGCAACAACGCCCAATGAAGATCGGTATTTAGCGTTAACAGCTCGGAGACACCGAACCATGAACGCTACTCTTCTTCAACAACACCTTCGCTCGGCTACAGGCACCACGATTTCAACTCAGAGTGTCCGAATCCGGCTCCATGCTGTAGGTCTGTATGCTCGCCGACCGATGGTATGTGTTAGATTAACATCAAGGCATCGTCGCGACCGCAGGGAGTGGGCAACCGAGCATGTCAACTGGAGGAGAAATGAATGGAGCAATATTCTGTTTTCTGACGAGTCCCGTTTTTCTGTGCATCCGGATAATAGGCGTATTTTCATCTGGAGGGACCGTGGCAGTAGGAATAATCCTGCGTTCGTGCACGAAAGTGTCAGATTTGGCGGTGGAGGAGGGTTGGTGTATGGTGGCATCTCCATTGACGGGCGCTCTGACCTCTACATCATTCGAGATGGAGCTCTGACTGGTCGCCGATATAGGGATGAGATCCTCAGACCTATTGTAGTCCCTTACGCTGCAGCAATCGGAGATAACTTCATTTTAATGGACGATAACTGCAGGCCACATCGTGCAAACCTGGTGGAGGATTTCCTTTTCGAGGAAGGAATCGTTCGAATGGAATGGCCAGCGTGTTCTCCAGACATGAATCCAATCCAGCACGTTTGGGATGCTCTAGGAAGACGAGTTTCTGGCTGCCAACAACCCCCACAAACTCTCCAAAAACTGGAAAGAGCTCTTCTGGAAGAGTGGGGCAGAATACCCCAACTCGTCATTAATAGCCTCATTGAAACCATGCCTCAAAGGTGTTCAACGTTGCTGGCCGCCCGTGGAAACCATACCCCCTACTGAAAATGATTTTCTTTGAAGAAAACACATTTTCTTATTCTTTTTTTCTCATATGCACAAATTGTGTTTTTTTCCTTTAGTACACAAATGCGCAATAAAATGCATTTTTTTCTGCCAAACATGTGTAATTTATTCTCATATAACCTACTATGTCTGTGGACCATGTATCAATCAGCTAAACAGTTTACCAGATACAAAATCCACCTAAAACTGCAATATCCTTTAATTGTTTTGAGCAGTGTAGTTCAGAGTAAAGTACACATTACAATATAAAATTGAAATTTATTTTCATTCTGACATATTAAAATAAAATTTACAACTTGTAATAAAGATATAAGTGAACAAGTAAAAATTAAATTTAAAAAATCAAAAAACCCGACTGCGTAAAAAGCGAACTAATTAATTATTTCTCATCAATGTGAAACTGTTTTTTATATTACTTACCTATTTTTTATTTACTTGTATTGATGACTTTAAAGTTATATTTAATTGGTAGTTCCTATCTATAAACACTGTTTTGATGAGGTCTATAGATATCTATGATGGTTAGAGTTTCAGTAAAGCTAGAGATCCTACCTACACAACTTCCAAGTTGGGTAATATTTAAACGGAGCTTTTGACTGTAAAGTAGTCAATGAAACATCGTCTTCATTATGAAAGACCTATCCAATAATATGCCACTCAATAGGGTGCGTAAAAAAATTTTTTCGTCTCTACCGTCATTTTGTATTTTACGGCCGCTATTTTGAATTTATAGAAACCAAATCTATCCTATAACCATTGGACTGTTAAGACGAATTGATGGAGATTTCACTCATTAAAATCCATCTAGCCGTTGGGAGGTTTCGAGGCTATAAAGAAATCTACATACCCAGATACTTATGAAACACATAACCCTTCTTGGCAGTCGGATAAAAAGTATCAGAATTTCGGTTAAATGAAATGATGAAAAACTGTTTGAGTTAATCTTTATTTGTAACATTGAACCAACATTCTACAGCGCTTACAGTTGATTCTATTAAAATTTATAACTCACAAATTCTTTTATGGGCACCTTTTATGTTTTAATCAAATTGAGCAAGCCCTCCTTTTCGATTAAAAATAAATATCGTATAATATTTGTTAATAACATAAAATTTCTGATTCTTTACAAGTTGTTCTGAAAATTTTGGCGAAGGTTGCATTTAGAAAAATTTATAATATATTCAGTTAAATCGAATTGATAGTAATTATTAAAATAATGTGTTAGAAAAATATTGTGCTAGATGAATGAATTCTTTTATAATTAGAAAATATGTTTGAAAATCTGTTTTTATATTAATTTTCTTTTATCTTTATTCTAGATTAATTTAATATAAGCTCAACTGGCAAAAACTTAGTCACTCCTAGAGAAATCATGAAAAGTATCATTTAATACCGTGTAACTCCATCTCTGGACTTGATAACTGCCTGCTTTAGGTTTGTAAGGGTGTTCACAAGGTTCTGCAGGTACGTCTTATCCAGATTAAAGCACTCACTGAAGATTTGATCGCGCCGATATACCAAATTGCGGGATGCTGATTTTGAATTTTACCTGCTGTTCCAACATGTCCCACATATTTTCTATGTGGTTCAAGTCAAGTGATTTTACAGGCCAATTAACATTTAGTAGCATGTGAGTGTTTATAAAACCAGTCACCTAATCTTCCCGTACGGTGAACTTTGCTGTTGTCTTCTTGAAAAATACGCGTAACAACAGCATACTCATCATGACGATGTAGATTGAAAGTCAGTACTTCATTATCCGGAATGTTAAAATAAATAGGCTGGTTGATTTTAGTGTTCGCCTCATTGATCGGAACCAACTCATAATAAAGAAAACACCTCCAAAACATCACAGACCCAACTTCGGCTTGAACGTGATCTTGCACACATTCAGCATGAAATGCTTTGTTTGGCCTTCGGTTCACACGACGACTTGTGTCAATTTGAATAAAGTCAAAAACGTCATATTTCAGAGCACATCACATTCAACCAGTCAACAACTGCCCACGTTCAGGGATTTATGGACCATTGAAGACGCGCAGATTTATGTGCCTGTTTGCGCAATGGCCTCTTCCGAGGTGCACGACTCTAAATGTTCATTGCATGCAGTTCCCGTCGAAATGTTCTCTCGCTAACATGTTGAGGTGGACCTTCATTAAGCGATTCCATCAAGTCCTGTCGGGTTTGGAAGAGACTTCGATTCGCTAGAACTCATCTTCGGTTCCTTTCAGTCAGGATCTTTTTCTGTGGACATTTTGTCGCGAAATCGGCAATATTTCATAAATAAGGAAATTGTTCGTATAATTTCAAGGATACATACTACGATCTCAACTGTATCAGCCGTATTCTTTCAAAATGACAGCCACTAAAAAATTCCAAACCCAAAAAGTTTTACAAAAAAATTAAAATTCACCAAGATTTTTCTCTTAAGTATTTGGCCTTAATAAGGTATTCCAAAGCACTTTTCCTTTGTACATTCTTCTAGGATTAAAACTGACAGAGTAATAACACTGTAAAATTGAAACATCTTTTTTCCTAAGAAATAACGTCCATTCACATATTTAATAGGAATATAAATGATCGTGAGATATAACAAAAATAATAGTTCAGAGTAAAGTACACATTACAATATAAAATTGAAATTTATTTTCATTCTGACATATTAAAATAAAATTTACAACTTGTAATAAAGATATAAGTGAACAAGTAAAAATTAAATTTAAAAAATCAAAAAACCCGACTGCGTAAAAAGCGAACTAATTAATTATTTCTTATCAATGTGAAACGGTTTTTTATATTACTTACCTATTTTTTATTTACTTGTATTGATGACTTTAAAGTTATATTTAATTGGTAGTTCCTATCTATAAACACTGTTTTGATGAGGTCTATAGATATCTATGATGGTTAGAGTTTCAGTAAAGCTAGAGATCCTACCTACACAACTTCCAAGTTGGGTAATATTTAAACGGAGCTTTTGACTGTAAAGTAGTCAATGAAACATCGTCTTCATTATGAAAGACCTATCCAATAATATGCCACTCAATAGGGTGCGTAAAAAAAATTTTTCGTCTCTACCGTCATTTTGTATTTTACGGCCGCTATTTTGAATTTATAGAAACCAAATCTATCCTATAACCATTGGAGTGTTAAGACGAATTGATGGAGATTTCACTCATTAAAATCCATCTAGCCGTTGGGAGGTTTCGAGGCTATAAAGAAATCTACATACCCAGATACTTATGAAACACATAACCCTTCTTGGCAGTCGGATAAAAAGTATCAGAATTTCGGTTAAATGAAATGATGAAAAACTGTTTGAGTTAATCTTTATTTGTAACATTGAACCAACATTCTACAGCGCTTACAGTTGATTCTATTAAAATTTATAACTCACAAATCCTTTTATGGGCACCTTTTATGTTTTAATCAAATTGAGCAAGCCCTCCTTTTCGATTAAAAATAAATATCGTATAATATTTGTTAATAACATAAAATTTCTGATTCTTTACAAGTTGTTCTGAAAATTTTGGCGAAGGTTGCATTTAGAAAAAATTATAATATATTCAGTTAAATCGAATTGATAGTAATTATTAAAATAATGTGTTAGAAAAATATTGTGCTAGATGAATGAATTCTTTTATAATTAGAAAATATGTTTGAAAATCTGTTTTTATATTAATTTTCTTTTATCTTTATTCTAGATTAATTTAATATAAGCTCAACTGGCAAAAACTTAGTCACTCCTAGAGAAATCATGAAAAGTATCATTTAATACCGTGTAACTCCATCTCTGGACTTGATAACTGCCTGCTTTAGGTTTGTAATGGTGTTCACAAGGTTCTGCAGGTACGTCTTATCCAGATTAAAGCACTCACTGAAGATTTGATCGCGCCGATATACCAAATTGCGGGATGCTGATTTTGAATTTTACCTGCTGTTCCAACATGTCCCACATATTTTCTATGTGGTTCAAGTCAAGTGATTTTACAGGCCAATTAACATTTAGTAGCATGTGAGTGTTTATAAAACCAATCACCTAATCTTCCCGTACGGTGAACTTTGCTGTTGTCTTCTTGAAAAATACGCGTAACAACAGCATACTCATCATGACGATGTAGATTGAAAGTCAGTACTTCATTATCCGGAATGTTAAAATAAATAGGCTGGTTGATTTTAGTGTTCGCCTCATTGATCGGAACCAACTCATAATAAAGAAAACACCTCCAAAACATCACAGACCCAACTTCGGCTTGAACGTGATCTTGCACACATTCAGCATGAAATGCTTTATTTGGCCTTCGGTTCACACGACGACTTGCGTCAATTTGAATAAAGTCAAAAACGTCATATTTCAGAGCACATCACATTCAACCAGTCAACAACTGCCCACGTTCAGGGATTTATGGACCATTGAAGACGCGCAGATTTATGTGCCTGTTTGCGCAATGGCCTCTTCCGAGGTGCACGACTCTAAATGTTCATTGCATGCAGTTCCCGTCGAAATGTTCTCTCGCTAACATGTTGAGGTGGACCTTCATTAAGCGATTCCATCAAGTCCTGTCGGGTTTGGAAGAGACTTCGATTCGCTAGAACTCATCTTCGGTTCTTTTCAGTCAGGATCTTTTTCTGTGGACATTTTGTCGCGAAATCGGCAATATTTCATAATTAAGGAAATTGTTCGTATAATTTCAAGGATACATACTACGATCTCAACTGTATCAGCCGTATTCTTTCAAAATGACAGCCACTGAAAAATTCCAAACCCAAAAAGTTTTACAAAAAAATTAAAATTCACCAAGTTTTTTCTCTTAAGTATTTGGCCTTAATAAGGTATTCCAAATCACTTTTCCTTTGTACATTCTTCTAGGATTAAAACTGACAGAGTAATAGCACTGTAAAATTGAAACATCTTTTTTCCTAAGAAATAAGGTCCATTCACATATTTAATAGGAATATAAATAATCGTGAGATATAACAAAAATAATAGTTCAGAGTAAAGTACACATTACAATATAAAATTGAAATTTATTTTCATTCTGACATATTAAAATAAAATTTACAACTTGTAATAAAGATATAAGTGAACAAGTAAAAATTAAATTTAAAAAATCAAAAAACCCGACTGCGTAAAAAGCGAACTAATTAATTATTTCTCATCAATGTGAAACTGTTTTTTATATTACTTACCTATTTTTTATTTACTTGTATTGATGACTTTAAAGTTATATTTAATTGGTAGTTCCTATCTATAAACACTGTTTTGATGAGGTCTATAGATATCTATGATGGTTAGAGTTTCAGTAAAGCTAGAGATCCTACCTACACAACTTCCAAGTTGGGTAATATTTAAACGGAGCTTTTGACTGTAAAGTAGTCAATGAAACATCGTCTTCATTATGAAAGACCTATCCAATAATATGCCACTCAATAGGGTGCGTAAAAAAATTTTTCGTCTCTACCGTCATTTTGTATTTTACGGCCGCTATTTTGAATTTATAGAAACCAAATCTATCCTATAACCATTGGACTGTTAAGACGAATTGATGGAGATTTCACTCATTAAAATCCATCTAGCCGTTGGGAGGTTTCGAGGCTATAAAGAAATCTACATACCCAGATACTTATGAAACACATAACCCTTCTTGGCAGTCGGATAAAAAGTATCAGAATTTCGGTTAAATGAAATGATGAAAAACTGTTTGAGTTAATCTTTATTTGTAACATTGAACCAACAATCTACAGCGCTTACAGTTGATTCTATTAAAATTTATAACTCACAAATTCTTTTATGGGCAACTTTTATGTTTTAATAAAATTGAGCAAGCCCTCCTTTTCGATTAAAAATAAATATCGTATAATATTTGTTAATAACATAAAATTTCTGATTCTTTACAAGTTGTTCTGAAAATTTTGGCGAAGGTTGCATTTAGAAAAATTTATAATATATTCAGTTAAATCGAATTGATAGTAATTATTAAAATAATGTGTTAGAAAAATATTGTGCTAGATGAATGAATTCTTTTATAATTAGAAAATATGTTTGAAAATCTGTTTTTATATTAATTTTCTTTTATCTTTATTCTAGATTAATTTAATATAAGCTCAACTGGCAAAAACTTAGTCACTCCTAGAGAAATCATGAAAAGTATCATTTAATACCGTGTAACTCCATCTCTGGACTTGATAACTGCCTGCTTTAGGTTTGTAAGGGTGTTCACAAGGTTCTGCAGGTACGTCTTATGCAGATTAAAGCACTCACTGAAGATTTGATCGTGCCGATATACCAAATTGCGGGATGCTGATTTTGAATTTTACCTGCTGTTCCAACATGTCACACATATTTTCTATGTGGTTCAAGTCAAGTGATTTTACAGGCCAATTAACATTTAGTAGCATGTGAGTGTTTATAAAACCAGTCACCTAATCTTCCCGTACGGTGAACTTTGCTGTTGTCTTCTTGAAAAATACGCGTAACAACAGCATACTCATCATGACGATGTAGATTGAAAGTCAGTACTTCATTATCCGGAATGTTAAAATAAATAGGCTGGTTGATTTTAGTGTTCGCCTCATTGATCGGAACCAACTCATAATAAAGAAAACACGTCCAAAACATCACAGACCCAACTTCGGCTTGAACGTGATCTTGCACACATTCAGCATGAAATGCTTTATTTGGCCTTCGGTTCACACGACGACTTGCGTCAATTTGAATAAAGTCAAAAACGTCATATTTCAGAGCACATCACATTCAACCAGTCAACAACTGTCCACGTTCAGGGATTTATGGACCATTGAAGACGCGCAGATTTATGTGCCTGTTTGCGCAATGGCCTCTTCCGAGGTGCACGACTCTAAATGTTCATTGCATGCAGTTCCCGTCGAAATGTTCTCTCGCTA
Source organism: Maratus speciosus (assembly GCA_963932465.1). Classification (NCBI taxonomy): domain Eukaryota; kingdom Metazoa; phylum Arthropoda; class Arachnida; order Araneae; family Salticidae; genus Maratus; species Maratus speciosus. The sequence continues at coordinate 195,502,268 of OZ010789.1, forward strand.
ACATGTTGAGGTGGACCTTCATTAAACGATTCCATCAAGTCCTGTCGGGTTTGGAAGAGACTTCGATTCGCTAGAACTCATCTTCGGTTCCTCTCAGTCAGGATCCACAGTTTTCAACCACAAGTCTGACGTCGTGTTTTTTGCACACGTGTATTTCATCACTCTGCTTGTAGACACGTTGAACAGTTTGCATCGAAACACTAACAAATCCCGCAATATCACTACCCGCTTGAAACAAAAACGTCTGATTGAACACTACTGCTTTTTGAACACTTAGAGGCATTGCGCGCGCATTTGAGCACGTGACTCAACCACTGCGCATTCTGTAAAAGTTTAACGATTCTTCTGTGCCTTCACACTAGAGTGACTATTTTTTTTTTTTTTTTTTTGCCCGGTGAATTGATTTATGATACATTTATCGTATATATTATTTAAATAATAACAATTTCAAATTTTAATAAAATGTCTCAATTTTCAAAATGAAACAAAACTTTTCAGTTTACTTGCCCCTTTTAGTGGTATGTATTAAAATAATTTAGACAAAGAGGTATTTAATATAACGCAGGAAGATTAAAATATTATGCAATTTTATGACATTATTTAAGGTTATAAATGAAAAAGCTTTAAAGTTTATTAAAAGAAAGTTTTCAGATACATTTGTTTAAATTTTTACTTTATTCAATGAGTAAATTTGCCAGAATTTATCCGCCTTTTCAACTGATCTTGAAATTTTTTAACTTCTCTTTTTGGAACAGTGTGCCACAAAAAATAAAAATAATAACGGAGAATATAAGAAAAGAAAACTGCTTGCATTTTAATTGCTAAACTCTCATATAGAAAAACAAAAATAGCCATTTGACTGATAATTATGTCTTCTTCCAACTTATGCCAAAACTTAGATTTAGGGGGTCGTTTTCCTACAGAAAATTTACTTCAAAATTTTCACATTATATTTGGATTTTCAAGAAGATATTTCCTTGTGGTACTAAACAGTAAATAATGTGGTGAAGTAGTTTAAAATTAATGCGATGTAATCCTTAAAACTTTTTACTTATCATAAAATTTATAAAATGAATTTATTTTTTCCTTCAAAACGAAAAATAATGTTGCTGGTATTTTAAGAATAACTCAAAAACTAGTAGGTGGAATGAGTTGGAATTTTAGATTAATAATAAATATCGTATTTCAAGCTTCTGTCTTTAAAAAATTATGCACACACAAATTTTGTATATGTTTTCATTAAGCATGTTTATATTAATTTTAAAGATATACATTATAAAATTAGTAATTGGAAAATAGGTATTAGAACATGCAAAATATTTTTACGAAATCATTTTATAGAAATTTCAAAATATAGGAATCCAAAAATACAGTATATTCCGTACAGTAGTTATTTATGCTCAAAAAATTACCCACATTGCAATTTGATTTGCCACCATTAAAAATGAATTTCACATTAGGATTTCAAAATTTAATTCGACGTAACTCGTAAACTAATTTACCAAATCATTGCACTTCCTACCACAAGTTAAAATTTCTTTAGAAAAAAACAAGCAAATATGGTGCCAAAATTTGGTATTCGTGTTGTAAACTGAGATTTGGTCAATTTCAAGATGAAGATGGCCATCCAAACCTTATTTATTAACATAAATTGAAAGAAGAAATAATTCTGAATTAAATAGGTATTTGGACTTCCCTGTATGACAATTTGGCGATAAAAATGTTTGGGCGTTCTCTCTTGCTTTATTTAGTCGACTGGCCGTACAATGATTTTTTATGTGTCCCTAAATATTGCTACTGTCATCATTTCTTTTAAATTACTATCATGCTGTATAATAATAAAAAAGTACAATATATAAGTTTTATTTATAATGGAACTTTTGACAATTTTAAACCTCTTCGTAAAATATTGTCGTAAAAGTGACTACAGATTAGAATACTTTCTGCCTATACTTTAAAAAATCTATATGTCAATATTTGAAAGCTACCCACTATTTAGCTTTCTTTCTTGAATGAAATATATTAAAATCAATGACCTTTATCTGGCCCAGAATTTCTTATTATTATTGATTATGCCAACACTTCACCCTTTGCTTTCAACAAAAAAGATTAGTATTATCCAGGGAAGTGAGAATAATTACTATTCACTTTGATAAAGTTTAGATTTATAATCATTTATCATTCGCATTATCTTCTTTCATATATTCTTACTTTAGGCAGTTTATTACAGTCCTATATATATTTTAATTTAACCATATTTATCTTTTATACATTTTATCATCTTTTCTTCATTTTCTCTATTGAAAAGTATTAAAAATTATGTTAAGATATTTTTAAAGAGGAAGAATTGTCTAATATTTTTCTTATGAATTTATTTGGGAATGGATTATGGAAAAACAGAAATTCTCCGAAAGAATTGTGCACATAAAACGCAACCACACTTAATGCATTGAAATTCTATTCCAATTCATACTTGAAAGAAGTAACAATATCTATTATGGTTTCACAATCATAGTAGACCAAGTGCATTTTGAAAAAAAATGTGATAGTCCATTTAGAAGTTGCATAAAATCTGTTTTATTTGTTCTTACAGTGAAGCAAGTCTGTTTTTAAATACTTTCTAATATATGTTATCTATTTACAAACTTGATTTAATGTGGGAGCGGATAAAAATGATTTTATACGCCTTCTAAATGGACTTTCTCATTCTTTTTCAAAATGGATTTGGTATAGTATGGTTGTGATCCCCTCGTATAACAATTACATTACCACTGCATGACTCTTTTCACTGAACAAATGCACCACAAATAAATGTCCGAATGTTCCAAAATATCCAAATAACATATCATTGAAAACACAATACAAAGATACTACATAGTCGAAAAGACAGAGACAGTACTCATACTGATGTATTATAAAAGCATCATTAATTTATTTATGACTACCAAACGCCGCAGGTCAGCTCGCGTAATGGTTGAAATAAGCCAAGTGATATTTGCAGGACAATTTTTCATTAGAAGAACACTTTTTGGAATAATTCAAAAATCACAAATTAAGCCACAGTTTGACTAAACTTCATTATAAAAGTGTCAATAGACAGAAATGAGATTTTAATTAATACGAAGAACTAAAACTAATTCCAAATAAATGATAATTTAGAAAGTATTTTGAGACTTTTATGCTCATGTCATACGCTCATTTCAGCATTCATTTGAAGTTTTGAATTTTTTAGAAACCATCTTAAAACATTTATATTTCAAAATTAACCATCGTGTCAAATTCCATGCTTCTTGTCTAACAGTCTACCACCTCTCTGGTGGTAGTGGCACCAACATAAAATGCCGAAACAGAGTTGAAATAGAATGTCTCGAAAAATGTTGAAACAGAGACTGTCACCATTAATTTGCCATCATTAACTTTAAAATCGGTTGGTATTTCCTAATATTCTACAGAAAACGGAATTTAGGTGTTTTAAAGGCTTTCTTGTTGTTCCTGCCAACCAAGTGGTAGTAACACCGGCATAAAATAGAGCCCGTATAGGATATGGGACTATCACCCTTGATTCACAACCAATAACTTCTGTAATCGGGTTATTATTCCTTGAGATTCCACAGAAATCGTAATTTAGGACTCATTTAGAAAGCTTTTCGCTCCTTCCCTTCGCTTCACCCCTTTTTATTTTCGAATTTATTTTTCACTGTTCTTAGAAGACATTTATATTTTATAAGTAACTACCGTGCTATATTTAAAGTCTCTAACTCTTCAGTACGTCAGAAATCGCAATTTAGAAAGTTTTTTGCTCCTGGAACCCTCTAGAGGTTATGGTACCGACATAAAATATAGCTTATGATTGAGCATGTTCTATCACTATCAATTTGCAACCATTATGTTTGGAATCAGTTTCGTATTTCATACGATTGCATAAAAATCTTAATTTAGAACGCATATAGAACGCTTTTCACTCACTTCATCCTTTTAAATTTGGAATTTTCTTTCGTCAATTCTTAGAAACCATTTGCATCTTTGAAGTAATTACCATACCAAATTAAAAATGTTAGACCCTCTCAGTAACACAAAAATGTAATTTAGAGTATTTTTTTTTTTGCTCCTGTAACCTCCAAGTGGTAGTGCGAACAACGTAAAATATAGGCTATGTTGGAGCTGGGACTGTCACCATCAATTTGAAACCATTACATCTGAAATTGGTTTCTATTTCTTTTACATTTCTAATTTTTTAAGAAATGTTCTTAGACATCATATATATCTTATAAGTAACTACCATTCCAAATTTCATGTTTCTAGGTCCTTCAGTAATACAAAAATCGCAATTTTAGAACGTTTGTGTTTGCTCCTGCACCCCCATTTGGCCAGTGCCATGGACATAAGACATAGCCTATGGTCTAAGTGGGACTAACACCATCATTTTGATACCATTACTTTTGGAATCGGTTCGGTAGTTCCAGAGCTTACCTCCTACAAATAAACAAGCTTTACTTCTTTATAATATTAGTATATATAAACCATAAAAAACTGCTAAAAATAAGACGGATATTTAAGAAGGGAAAATAATTTCAACTGTACGTTTGCAGTAATTATTTGATTCCAAATGTTTTTATATATCTTTTAAAGTTATAAAGATTTTATACGGTTTTCTCTGTACGAACTTGGTTAAATAAGCTTTATGCATATATACCTAATAACTTCATATACTAAAAATATTCGTTATATAATGTTTATATTGGAATCAGTAGGAGAATTATACACCGTACTTTTCAAACGAAAATCTCCGCTGTCGCTTCATGCCAAACTAGTTGACTAACACTTAGCAACCACCTATTTCTAAATTTGGATTCTGCGTTTACAGAATCCAAATATATTTATAAAAATTTATATTATTATTTTTTATAAAAATTTCTGGAATCTTGACTTCTCTAATAATTATTGAACTATTAATGAATCACTCTTTGTCTTTTAACGGATTAGTACAATAGAAAACGGAAAAGGAAGCGCCTGAAATATTTCAATTAGGAAAAACCTAAAATAGATTTTTCCTATTTTTTTCTTAGTTATAAGATTTTTTTTTTCAATTTTCAAAGAATATGTCTCTAAATATTTTGTTTTCATTAGTAGAGTGTTTAATTTACGATTCAATTTCAACACGCAAATTTGACCGCATTTTTATTCAATTATATCTATCTCCTATGCGTGTACATCATAAAAAAATCAATGCAAAATATTCAAGGTCACAGTTTTGTTAGTTTGACTTTAAGTGATTTTCCTTACACTACTGTGCACTACTTTTATAGCCTAAATTATTCATCGAAAACTGTATATTTACAATTATACAACGTACAAATAGGGTTGATACATGAAAAGCTGCATACACGGAGCAAGTGTCTGGTACATTCTAGAAATGTTGAATTTGTGTGCCCTTACTCCCCTGGCACATATTACGACGGTTATCCAATTCCGTTCATACGTTCAATATCATGTTTCTGTGAATGTACAGTCGTGGGAAAAAAAGTAAACACCCCTACTAACTCCTCAACAAATTATTGTAGAAGAAAGTTACTGGTACCGAACGATTGGAAATAAATTCTACTTTTAAGTGATGTATATAAAATTTGCTTAGGGGGACATCCACATATTAAAACGAATCCAAATTTCATTTTTTTTCAATGACAATGCCCAATTTTAACAAGATATTTCAAATTATGCATAGACACCGAATTTCAAGTCATTTGAATGATAAGTTTTTGAATTATAAACATTCAAAATTTAGTGCTTCTAATGTTAAATTACATTTTCATATTTTTATTTATATCTCCAGAAATTATGCTCCTTATGTGCTAATTTTTTTTGTAGCAATAATACTAATATACCCAAACCTATATACGCTGAATTCGCAATTTTTATAATTTTATGATATGAATTATGAATTATGAAATTAATATTCGAAAAAATTGTGAATTGCAACCTTCGATTTTTTTTATGGATTTAGATTTATTAAGTCCTGCTTTATGTAAATCCGAAATTTCACATTTTTCTTCCAAGTAGTTTTAAAATTATGCTTAAAAAAAGGCAAAATGATGGCTTAAGGGGCCATCTATGATAGCAAGATAAGTAGATATTTTGAAATTTCTTCTGCTGTCCTGTAATCTAGCACGCTTCATTGACTTCTTAAGGTGCCTTGATCAAGATGGGGGCTCTCTCGGTTAACAATCGATTTCCGAACTTCAATTTGGATACAGCCCTTAAAATACTCTCGTTATAAGATAATTAATTTCTCAGAAACTTATGGTACGAATTGCATAAAAATTTGTTTTTAGGCTAATTTATGGGTGCAGAGTTCATTTATGCAGTCAGAATTGTGTACTGCTATTGAAAAAAACAAAGTTATGGTTCGTTTTAGTATGTAGATAGTCCCCTAAGCAAATTTTATCTATGTCATTTAAAAGTAGACTTTATTTCTAATCGTTTGGTACCAGTAACTTTCTTCTACGATAATTTGTTGAGGAGTTAGTGGGGAGGGGGTGGGGGTGTTTACTTTTTTTTCCACGACTGTACGTCACTGCAGCAGTGATGCTGTCCTGGACACAAGGCATGAGGCAAGTTTTGAAACATGGTGATTGTATTTATCTTGTCATGTGTCACCTGTATTTGTAGATCGCATACCTCCCAATAGACAGTGTTTTGTAACCGGATGAATCGCTAAGGCTAACCCTGTAGTATTATAACTTTAAAATGTATATCAATATTTTTATATTTATTTTTATCACTTTTAAACAAGAAGACTTATATTACTAATCTCACTTTATCATTAAAATACCTGCACTTTCAAAAATAATTTACTTAAAAATGAGAAATTCCATGTGCTCGTATTTTTTAAGTACAATTGCTTCAAAAAAGAGCATTAATCTACTAAAAAATGAAAATTTCTTTGTACTCGATTTTTTAAGTACAATTAATTCAGAATGGTATGTACATGATATTTTGAAGTTGTGTATACTTATACTTGATTTATAAATGTATGCAGAAATGAGTACAGATGTTTTGTATTTTAAAGTCTTATTATTCATGTTTAAATTCTATGTGCTCAAAAATATGAGTTTTCTGATAAACCCTTTTCTTATACCGAATTGACAGTAGGGATTTCCAAGCTTTTATTTAAAGATATGTCGATCTTTGTTATAATTTTTCATTTATAATATACACTTTTGAAATTTATTTACAATTTCATTAGAAATGTTAAAAAAGAAAATTTATTTTAAAAATTGTTTTCTCAGAAATTAGGATATTTAAGAAAGGGAAAATTTATCTCTGCTGTTAGCGATCTTCCGTCGCTGATTCATAAAAGGTGTCATTTGGAAACAGCTTGTAGCTATTCTTATAGCACAGTCAGTGCAATAGTGATCTCCCACATAGAGGACTCGGGTTCAAATCACGGGGCGGCTCATGCACATTGCACAAGAATTAAAGTCGTAAATTCGTTGGTCTTTACTCCAAAAAAAATGTAGTTATTCGAAACTACCGTAATTAAAAATGGGGATTTGTCGGTTCTTTTTTCTTCTTATAGTGTATGTGTGTTTCTATACATACTTATTTTTGAATCCCTGTATGTACTCAAAAAATGAGTACATGCGTTTTTCAAATTTAAGAGTTATGTACTCGGAGCTATTTTAAGATCGGGAAATGCTCAATAATTAGTGCAATTTACTTATTTTTAATAATAGTGATTTAACAGTGTACATGCATATTTCTCCAGCACTTAATTTCCACATTTTATTTCTGTGCAAGTTATTCCTGATATTACTTCGTTTCTGAAAAGATAAAATATACACAATCATAAAAATATTCTTATTTGCAGAATAACTCAACAGTCTTTTAAGTATTATGACTGTCATATATAATTTTAAATTCTGACAGTATTCAGTTGCAATATTACGTTAAAGAAGACTGAATATATAAATGCCAATGTGTAGGATATCAAATTTATTCTGAAATGTTGAATTTATAACTTATGTATATCAAATTGTCTGACATGTATAGATACAAATGTCTTATCATATCGCAAATGAAATCAATAATATAAGCGTTTCTCTATTTAATATGGATTTAGATACAGAAGAATTCTCATAGCTGAAAAATATTGCAAGTGGGAAATAAAAAAAAAAGCAAGCAATGTATGAAAACAGGTTTTAGCTCTTTGCTGAATGAATAACACTGTTACGTAGAATACGTTTTTCTGTTAATATATTTACAGTAGAAGTCACAGACGATTCAAATTGAATCTACAGAGTATTAAAGTTTGCTTCATCAATAAGAATTTACAAGGACAGTCGATTCATCGCTTCCCCTCCCGGTATGTCATTATGGTTGTGGACTTAAAAGAAAATATCAATGTAACATAGGTTGTTTGTTTTGTATTAACTGTATGAAATCCTTTAATATTCTGCAGCATTTCGTATTTGATGATCAAATCTTGCGCATCATTAACTATAATATTTTACCCCCCTAACGAATTGTGTAAGGAAAGTGTTGTAATAAGTATTTGTTTTTCTGTATGTAAACCAGATAATTGCGAAACGTTACTTCTAACTGAAACGTTATGCACTACTGTCGCAAGAGTTCTATATACATTTTCGTAAAATTTGCTCATCGCATTAGACAACTAATTCTTTTTTAAACCAGTTTCAAACCATTTTGGACAGATTCTATAAGGAAACTGTATAAAAAGAATCAGAGTCAAAGTGATACATATTATGGAAATGCAGTCAAGCATGAATGCTAAGGTAAAAACTGTCTGCAGTTTTAAAAAGGGAGATCCAGCGTTCAAATACAGCCGGATTCATTGCAACATTTTTTTTTATGCATTTCACATTCTTCTATCTATAATTTAAGAATATTGAAATCGAAATTATTTTCCACTTGTTGTCAGATATCCCGAAAATCCCGCTTTTACAAAATGTATGTCTGTCCTTGGGTCTAAATATCCTCTTTGTATCCTCTAGAAAGTGTATAAAGTGATACATAGAATTTAACCAAACTTCATACATGCTCATTCAGATTTCGGTTTGGGCCAGAATGTCAAAGTAGAAATTGGGGATATTTTGCCTGAAGGGGGCCCTGTGATAGAGAGTTTTGTGCATATCTCCATATTGTGTCATGAGAAAGTGCATGAACTCGGGAATAGAATCTAACCAAAATTCATAAATCATTTTATATACTATGGTCGTCAGTTTCCAGTTGAAATTTGGGACATTGTCTCGGAGAAGACACTGTAATAGCAATTTTTGTTCGAATTTTTTTTTATACATCGAAAAGTGAAGTTTTGCATATAATCGAATCAATATATATATATATATATATATACATATATATATATATATATATATATATATATATATATATATATATATATATATATATATATATATATATATATATATATATATATATATATATATATATATACTAGGGGGCTCTATCCTCTGCAAGCTACGCTCGCCAACCCCCGTTCAGACAATGCACAGTATAAAAGCACGCCAATCAGATCGGTTTTAAAAATATTAGAGAAGATTGAATTATACTGAAAAAACCTGTAGCGATCTCCCTGTAAACGGGGTTAAATTCCATTCAATTCCCTTTGATTGCAAAAGTTTAAGGCAGAATCACTTACTGTTAAGACATCCAATGGTTGTTTTCGTGTTTGGTTAAAGAAGATCAGTTAAACATTTGTAAAGAGCCTGAAATAAAATGAATTAAGTAAACAGAGTTATAAAACGATTGGCATAATACAATTTACTGCAATTACTAAAAGTTACTGCTTTAACGTCTTCAAGGGCAGTGGACCACTTAATTTTAATTCTTAAGTGCCACATTGGCACCAGAATATTGGGAAGAAAATTTTCCTTTTATTAAGTAAGTGAACAAAAGCATTTTTGTATTTCGAAATTTGTTTGTAAATTCTGGTGCCATTCACTGATTTCAAGATTTTACGAATAGAAGTACCTTGCCCCTGAAAGGGTTAAAGGCATATTAATGTATTTATTATTTTAGTATTTATATAAGTTTCCTTTCTCTTTTAATATTCACGTGTACATACAATTTTCAAGACATAATTTTCAATATTTCTCTGCTTTTAACACGCACTCATTTAATAGTAATTTTAAAGATTTTTTTCTGTTTTTAATAGTCACGTGTAAATAATTTTTTTATCTTTAGGAAATATTATTATTTGCGCTGTTTTCAGAATTGAAAACAATCTCTATAATAACAGTCATGTGACTATCATCAACGGTTCCGGACAGATCCCTTCGCTTTTTATATTCCAGGCGGCGCTTTTGGTACTTTAATGTTAGCCAGCCATATGTGTTTTAAGTTGCCAAATATTATTCTATCGCCATTATTTCACATATTATAATAGTCCAAGTCATGTAACTGCAATAAATAATTATGTGCTTATCACTTCGCTTTTCATAAAAAATGTTTCCTTTTTGATTAAAGAATTAAAATTATTTTTTTTTTCGAATAAAACTGCATAAAAGTTGTCATGATCGCAAAGAATTCCTGGTACTTTTATGTTAGCAGGGTGCAAATCTAGCCAATAGCTTTTTTTATGCGTGGGTTAGCATTTTTTTTATTTTTCGAGTGGTAAATTAAAACGTTGCTAATTGGTTATCCCATCGACAAAAAATCTGTCGCCAAACTATAAGATTAAATGCCAAAAAAGGTAATCGTAAATGTCACATTCACTTGACTTTAAGGAAGTAACACGTGTTTACGCCATCAAATATATTTTTTTTTTATTTCGACATTTATATTTGTATTTTTATTAATATTATACTAATTTATTTGTTCTTTCGTTATTTAACATGAAAAATTATGTCAATTTGTGTAATTTGGCGATGGTTTGGCGAATTATGTAATTTGGCGAAATAGATCCACGGGGGAAGTAGTACCGTTAAAACATTGCTTTGAAGTTGAAATTAAATTTCATGATTTGTTGCATTGTCATATACGCATCGGGTTTTGCGTAATTTTTTTACGACAATTTGGCGAAAACCTCAATTTCGAATACCAGTTACATATGTATTTTTAAATTATTTTCTATTATTTAAAAAATGAAATAACAATGAATAAATAAAAGTTTAATTAATAACTATAGAACAAAATAATTTAGACCATTTTTTGTAAGTAAAAAGAAAATAAATTCAAATAAACATTTATTAATATATATAATCAATAATAGCTGGGTTACCATGTCAGGCAAAATAACGCTATTTTGGCACCAATTAGGTATTTCGTTGCGTATATGACATCTGTGCCTAATATTTTTCTTTTCGTTTCGTTTAAAAAAAGGCATGAAGTGGAAGCCATTTATTTCAAATGTTTCAGGTTTAAATGAAAGTTTTGTTTTAAATAAAATGATAATAAAATACAAATTGAATTATGAATAAAAGTAATATAATACATTTCTTGGTATACATTTAAGGGAGGCCAAACTGATCGCCAAATTAGTTTAAAATAATAACCTTTTCTAAAATATGAAAATATATATATATGCTTGATTACAATTTGAGTTGCCATCATTTGAGAAAATTATTTAAAATTAGAAAAAAAATGAATATGTCGAAAATTAATTCGAATTTAAAAATTATAATACCAGTTTTGAGATCTGCGGATCAATACGGATTTTTGGTGTTAATTTCATCGCAAAGTATTCCATATTTTAAGACAATTCGCAGTGGAACATAATCAGTTGTTTAATCAGTCGTTTCATAGAATCGTTTCATAAATTCGTTTCATTTCAGCCTTTTCATAAATTCGTTTCATTAGATTTTTATATACATTGGGTAGATATATATATATATATTTACTATGGTCGTCAGGTGCTAGTTGAAATTGGGGATATTCCCCCGAAAGGGGGCACTGGGAGAGTGATTTTTGTTCGACTTTTCTGTTGTACATCGGAAAGTGTATGAAGTTATAGTTAAAATTGTAAATATATACGTGCTTCATATATACATTTTTGATCACGTATGTCAAGTCGCAGTTTCTACTGAGTATATTAACTCAATGTGGGGAAATGTAATTACGATTTTAGTGCAATTTTCTTGATTTTCTTTTAACTGAAGAATTGACGAATATATTTCGACAAATTTTATATTACTGTTTTTGGCCAATGTTTATTTTTAAAATTTGGAAAAATTCGACCTGAAGGTGCTGTTGTAAAACGAATTTAGATATTATTTACTTTTCTATCATTGAAAAGTGCATGAAATTGTGGATAGAATAGAAATAAACTTCATGTATAAGTTATTGACTCTAGGTGTCAGGTGCCATTTGAAAATGTGTGTTATTCCCTCGGAAGGGTAACCTGAGATAGCAATTTTCTTGATTTTCTTAAGCTTAAGTGAAGAATTTTTTTTAATTTTGTGGACGAAATTTATATTTAGATGTAATATAACAGGCCGGTGTTTGTGTAAAATTTTGGAGACAATCGGTCCGAAAGTGACGCTGTGATAGTAAATTTTATTCGATTGCAGGACGGGCGTGTGGCTGTTGAAAAAAATCGCATTAAATTACCAAATTTCCCAGTCTTGGTTTTATTTGTATATTTGTAATAAGCAAACAATTTCATGCTTTTTTTTATATATTACTCGTTGTTAAGACACCATTACAAGATGTCCCCCCTCCACTGTTTGACAAAAAGAAATTGAAGTGTAATCAAAAAATAAATAACAGACGTGTTATCTACTCATTTTTTTTTGTTTCTAAAATGGATAATTAAAAAAAAATTATTTTGAAGTATTAACAGGTATGAGATACTAGATTAATTTTAACGCAATTATTCTAATTGGTAAATGAATAATAATATAAATTTCTATCTTTTTGAATAATGTCAGGACCAAGTATACCTCGCCTGAGGCATTCAGTGCTCTTCCATCTGAACTATACCAGACGAATATGAACCAGTTGATTCATATATCAAACCAGATGCTATGATCAATAAGGTTAGATGCGTTAAATAGTTCTCTATATTATGTTGGGATAACTCAATTGGTAGAGCAATGACAACTTCAGCTAAGATATCTCTGGTTTGAATCCTGGTACGGTCATTTTTAGCCCAGTTGGAAATTTGCAACTCATAGGTATGAGGCAGAAGAAAATTTTGTTCTTGGCACATTCTACTAGTTTTTACACAATGAAAACACACAATAGTGTTTATAAAGTCAAAAACACAATAGCGTTTTAAAGTCGAGAAATACTCCAGATTTTGTCTACCTAAAACATGATATTATATATCTTGGAAAAGCCTTCTGGCAGTTATAGCAGATTTCGATTCTTCACCTTTGCAAATTTACAGAATCTTATGTTGAAGACTTCCCGTGATAGTAAGTTCTTTTGGTACTAAGTGGCAGTTTTATTGAAATTTAATGTTGTAGGTCATTAATAGTAAAATTCCAGGTTTAGAGTTAAAACCTACATTTACCTGACTTAGCTGTAAAAGTTTGAAACGCGATATTACAGTCCATTTGTTTTTTTTACTAAAGATACATACATAAAATCAGCGCTAGAGTGGTACCTGACAACGTGAGATATTTTTAGTCCAGTATCAGATAGCGATAAGTTGTCAGATATTATTGCTGGTGCATCGAGCCAAAGTGCTGGAAACCTTGTCCTGTATAAACCCAAAAGAATATATCACTTAATTTGAATTTTGGATTATAATCCAGACAAGCGCTGATGATTGGCGTAATAAAAGTTTCACAAATTTATGTGATGCCAAAGCTGAGCAATGTACAATTTAGATTGTGGAGCAACAATACAACAATACAATTTACACAAACATATCATGTTAATTAATGTCTTACGTTTTCTTTAACATAAACAGGGTAGATCTTTTAAACCGAAATAATCATTTGTATTGCTTGTCACAATGATAAGTCTTTAAATCACCATTGCAAAACGGCATACGGTCAAAGAATATTTTCTTATTTATCCGTAAACCGACAGACACTAGGGAAGAGCTTTGTTGGATATTTTACGATGAGAAAGTTAATTTTTTTTTTCGTTTATTTCCTTAACAGCTAGAGTGAACTTGGGAACATTAAAGACAATGTTATTTATTAAGTGCAGTGCCATAGAGGGACGCGACAACAGGATATGTTTCTTAGTCCAATAACGAAAAATGAGTAATAAGTCTTCAAATATTATTGCTAGTGCACCTAGCCAAAATTTTCGAAAACTTGACCATTGTAACGCCCACCACTACACCACTTAATAGGAATTTTGAATTATAGTCTACCCAAAAAAATTAAAACGTGAGATGTTTCATAGTACATACTAAAACTGTCATCTTAACTAGTAAATGGCAATGACAAAAAATTCTAAATCAAATGAATTAATAAGTTATTATATATATATATATATATATATATATATATATATATATATTATTATTATTATTATTATTATTATTTATTCGTATACTGGGTTTTTGCGTGCCTTTGTATTATGCGTATAATAAAGAATAATTTGCCCGTGTTAATTATAAAAAAGTCACTCAAATTGTAAGCTTATTTGGGGCCGTTAGAAAGACCTATGGTGATGAAATTAACAAATCTTCATGTACCATTATTTATCCGCTTTTTAAAAAAATTCTCTTTCACACTTATAGATTTCATCAAAACTTCCTTTCGTTTTTAAAAAAAATATATTTACTTCTTCTTCTCTATTGAGCTAAAGAAATAATTACATGCGCTATAACGTACCCAAATCCAATCTAACCGTCAATGAAATAAATAAAAAATAAATCAACTTTGTCATTCTAAAATCTCTAAAAAAACTGTTGCGCACTGTCCGTCTGATAACGAATAAATAAAAAGATATGCTTCGTCCATATGCTCTTTTTCAGTAGCAATTTAAACTTTTATTATTAATGTTCAGATTTATAGTCCATACAGATGATTATTTCAGTCTCAAAGATGCACTATGTTTATGTTAAAGAAGACGTCAGGTCGGGAAAACCTGAGAGGAAATGCTAAGACAAGGAGACTAAGACTATGGACCATAGAAGTCGCTACTTGGAGCTGAATAAATAACATTCACATTAACGTTCTCAAGTTCACTGCAACCGTTAATGAAATATATAAAACAAATAAAAAATATCGTCCTAAAAACGCCATCAACGCTGTTGCATATTGTTCTTTTGTTAACGAATAAATACAAAGACATTCTTTGACGACATGCTATTTTGCAGAATTCATTACTAATACTCAGATTGATAGTAAATAGAAATAATTATTTCGGTGTCAAAGTCCTACTCTCTTTATGTTAAAGAAGGCGTCAGTAATTAATTAATGAATGTGTTGTTGCTCCTAAATATAAATTCCACCTTGCTCAGCTATGACATCGTTTAACTCAATAAATCGGACTTAATAAAGATGAAACCGAAAACGGCTCTTTCAATATATTTTTTGTCTATACACGCATTTTATACTATAATTTTATAATACATTTCCAACAAATCGTCATAGCCGACTGTCATAGAAAATTCACTCTGTTGAGCTTTTAATATCATATGAAGTTTGAAATCGTTCTTTTGAAGGATGTTTCTATCAAATATAGTAGTACTCAAATTGTTAAGCATTAGATTTGATCTTCGTTGCCTCGAATTTAGATTTAGATATAAGAAAAGAACTTTCGATCGCAATAAATAAATGCACTCAGTTGACACCATTTTATCTTAAGTGATCACCGTTATATAAAATATTTCAATTTCTATCTATACAATTTGGCATGGATTCCTTCTTTTATGTGATCAATATCAATAGGTTTTATTTTTTTCCATTAAAAGAATGTATTACTTTCGCAAAATAAACATTTTTTGCCCATTTCTATCTTTGAGTAAATCAATACCAATAAATATTACTGGTTTGAAGATGTGCGTCATCAATCTTTTCATCATTTTCTTGCCTGAAGATATATCTTTTGCATTACAATTTTAAAGTAAGCATTAAATTTTATTTACGAATGTCAAAATATTTCTTTTATTTGAATGTTTTTTTATTTTATATATTGAACTATTGGTGTAGGTTATGTGAGTGTAGGTTAATCTTTTTTAAGGATCGCTAAGTTTCAGTTTTTTATCGTGTATGTGTACGAAAGAATCGTTATAAAGAAGGATTCATTCATTTTCATATGTACTTTATTACTTGGCGATGGAATATAATTTTTGTTTCCATTTTTTAATTAAATTTCTGTAAAGACGGTAACTCATTTACTCCATATTTGTGAAAAGAGGAGAGACAATGGTAAGTAGGAAAGACAATGGCTGCTACGCAAGCCAGTGAACAAATATATATTTTTTAACAAGATAGTATATGTGCGTCAAACATGGCAAATGCGGTGCGTTCGACCTGTAACTAGTTTTATAAATATTCAGATATTGGTGCAATAGCTTTTGCAATTTTGCAACAAAGCATGAATACAAAAATTTATTACGATTATACATATTAAATTCAGTAATATGGAGATAATATGACTCCATCTTTAATAGGACTTAATCTCTATGGCAAAATACAGTCATTACGTATTATTTAATATCATTTAATTAAATATGTATGATAGGATTTAATAGAATGAAGAAAACTTTTCTTAGTATCTGTTTAAGTTTTGATTCCACTTTCGTAAAATTTTAAATGTGTCGACAAATATCTGCAACGATTATATACATTAAATTTCAAAACATTCGGCTGAGTAGTTTTTTCGCTGTTATATGAGGACAGACAGACTGACGGGCCAGACGACAATTATAGGTGCTGGATATTTATATAATTACGACATTTCCCCGTAGACCATAATGTAATGGAATTTTATTGTGTATCTCTGTAAATAAACTATAAACGCTATATACTTTGTTCTCAATACCGAACATGGCATAGTAAGTCTCAATAACATATATTAATTACATAGAAATTCAACGAAATTAACGCAAGTTAGAATTCGGAAAGACAGACAGACGGACAGACAAACCGAATTCATAAAATCTGTTCAACTAAGGTGTAAAGTGTTAAAAACGCATAAAAGTTTGAAATTTCACATTCAGCAATTTATACCAATAGACGGAAACATACTTGAATATTTTTGTACAGTCCTGTATTTTACCTGCTATCTTTATATACACGCCACTATTTAGCTAAAATTTAATTAAGAGTAAAACACTCTTAAAACTATTGAAATCATACTTCCAGAGAGTATCATCCATAGACGGCCATGTATCCAATTCTTTGCATGGCCCTGTGTAACATTTTAATTGTATTCTTCAAACATATCTTGGTATACTAAATGTAGTTCAGCTTTAAAATGTATTACCCTTTTAAAAACCACCTTTAAACTATTTTTGTTCATTCTCAGTAACACTTATGAATTCTTGGTACTTGTTAGTTATCCCGTCGACCAATTTCGCCAAATTATATAAATCGCCAAATCACCCGCCTATTGACATAATTTTTATTTTAAATAACGTAAAAAGAAATAAATTAATATAACATTAATAAAAATACAAATAAAACGTCGAAATAAAAATCACCTGATGACGTAAACATGTGTTGTCAAATGAATGTGACATATACGATCAACCATTATTGTCATTTAATCTTACAATTTAGCGACAGTAATTTGGTCGACGGGATAACTAACAAGTACCGAATTCTTTTGTGTAGCTCTGTACATGATCTATAGCATTTATACACTCAACGCAATATGCAAAAATTTTGTTAAACTTAAAACCTAATATCACAACTAAAAATGCTCTTCCAGCAATCATCGCTAATATACGGTTATTCGAAACAGAATATTATTCGATATCTCTTTTGTATCCCTGTAAGTACATGCATTTTCTACAATACAGAGTGTAACTTGCAGTATACCTCAGCAACCTATATCAATGTCATTACATGTGAAATAGCTTAACATAATTAAAATGCTCCGCAAACCATACTTTCCCTATACCATTATGTAACGGAATACTTTTGTATGGTCCTGTAAATGAGTAATAAATATTCTTCTAGGCTAGATTGATTGATGCGACAAGCAGGATGGATTTCTTGTAAAATAAGGTACCACCAATGCTCAAGATAAGCCCATAATCTCTTATTTTTAATCAGGACGTTACTCATTATGAACCGCTTCACCGTTCAGAAGTTAATAATGACAAGGAAGTGAATTCAATTTTTATAAATGAAGCTTGAAATGGATCGAAAAAGCAAGATGATCAGATGAGGAAAATTCGGCTGAAATAAAATCAGAAGGAAAAAAAAGTCTTCTGATAGGTCAAGTACATCCGAAACTGTGACCGGAGCTGAAACATTCTACTGTAAACAGTCAGATTAAACCTACAAAAGAAAGTAACCTCATTTTTATTGAGCAGATAAAGCAAAGATGCACTATACTTAATGCTCTTTAAATGAGTAGCACCATCTATCAGCTGGAAGATGAAAATAAAGTAAATAAAAGCAGATGTATACAATAAAGTTCAGTATAGGAACGTTCAAAGATTATTTGCGGAGAAGCTGATAAATTATGGCAACTTTAAACTTGCAAACGAAAAAAATCAAAACTTGTGGCTCCCATCTGATATCCCTATTGAACAAGTAGGCCAATTATTAGATTTTGACAACCCTCAAATTTTATCAATCCAGAGACTATTCACGTATAATGATAGAAAAAAATCCCATTGTCACTGTTCATTATGAAAATAAATAGACTGGGCATCCCTTCTGAGCTCTACGAAATGCTGAGATGCTGGGGTTGAAGTTACAGTTTGAAAAGTGCCGGGATCACAAGGTACTACTTTAATGCCACTACCGTTTGGGATTCCTTCATTCAGCCGCGATATGCCAAGTCAGTGTGATAAGTGTGAAAGTGCTGGAGAGAACATTTTCGCAGATTGCTAAAAACCGTTTGACGATAAAACTGCAAAAGCGATGGGTGTGCAGTAGAGTAACCGCAAGCTGTCCTAAATTCCTGCAGGCTCTTCAAAAAAATATTATTAGATCTAGGATTATCCCGTCTGAGTTTCCCTGAAGGTACAAAGTGCGCTCCCCATTGCGACAGCTGCGTCAGGCACTATTTCAAACATTACTGTCTCAAGAGAGAGTTAGTAAATTCGATCGTCGATATAGTTAATTTTCTTTCGGTCGCCGATTTCATAGTCCAAATTTTGGAACACAGGACGCATTGTAAACATATTGTTGCATATTTATCAAGCTATATATTATAAATACTTCATATGGAAAGGAAAATCATTTTGTCACTTAGAAATAGCAAAAAAGATCATGAAACGTTTTCAAACGCAGGTTTATTTTCTCAATTTATTCGCTAATAACTAACATTAATTTCTTTTGATTTCAAATTTTTTTAAGCGTTAAATAATGGCTTAAACCAGACTAAAATCTGAGTTCTGAATTTTTTTTCCTAAAATGTTATTTGAAGTTCGAAAACATAGTAGTTGTAGTACAGAGGCCATTTAGGAGAAAGTTTAGAAACAGTTCCCATTGTACGTTTTACAAAATCTACAATTAGAGATAAGTTTTAGGACGATGTAACTGCCATTCGATGTAACTGCCATCTGTAAGTGCCATTCGTAAAGACCTCGGTCATAAATAAGCCTGAAAATTATACGGAGATAAAGATAGACTGGTAGCCAGTGTTCTCGCTGCCGTTCGCCAATTCGCGACGAAATACTTCATTTGGCGAGTAAATGAACAATTGTACTCTCCAAATTGTGAATGCGCAGTTTTCGCTCTTTTTTGTGTGTGTCACGGCAGAGGACACTCTCCTTCACTAAGCCAATAGGTGTTTCTCTCTGCCAATTAACCACTATCTATGGGACAGCGCGTCGTCGCGATTCTAGATAAACAAACAAAACCTAACGTGTCATTGGCAGGCTAATATTTTCTATAAGTTAGCATAGCCCATCGAATATATAATGGCAATTTATAGTGTGTATTTCGCATTTAAATTCAATCAATTTTTAACATTATTTTTTTTGTAGGATACAGACAGTTCCTTGTCTGAGGTATGTGAAAACGGAAATATTTAAAAATTTTCTTGTTGTTCATGGTTTTTGAAGAACCATGGATTTAGAAAATACCGCATATTTTATTCGAAGGAAAGACTTATAGCAACTACTAAATATACTACTGCATATAACATGCTACACTTTGCTGAAATCGCGCCACGAGATTCAGCGGACTGTGAGAAAGCTTCAGTGTCATAAACGCAACAAAAAATTAATTGAGAAATCGAATGAACCGCAATTTCGGGTGTACAGCCAGCGGATCAAACAATCGTGTTTCGACCCAGAAATTTTTAAAAATAAAATATAAGTTTTTGGGAAGTTTTATGGTAAGGATTTTTAGATCACGGTAAATATTGGTCTTTAAATACTGAATAAAATTTCTGTGTCCAAACTGAATTGTTTGATCTGCGGGCTATACACCGGAAATTACGGTATATAAGAAATATCAAAGTGTGTAACGCGCCCAATAGACAAACGGTACAATTTTGAAACCGCTTTCAAAATTTGGGCTTTAATGAAAAGCCGAAGAAAAATAAAAATTTTTTGAATGTGATATATATTTTTTGTATCTTTTTGAACTTTTTAGAATTCATTCAATGTAATGTCTTAAAACGTTGAGTAATTTAGGTTAGAAAGTTTTATTTCATGTCATTGTAATAAGTTAAATCGGGTTTTGATTTTTTCTTTTGATTGCGCAAGACATTTAGTATGTACTTATTTTTTAATAATTTCTGTAGCGGATAGTTGAATTTAGATGAATAACTGATATATATTTACACAAATTTAGCTTATTTCTCAACATATCGAAAAATGATACATTAAGGGGTTAAAGGTCGATTTTTCAGTGTTTCTATTTTGCTAAAACTTTTTTTCATTTGGCGAATGTTTTTTTTTTTTTTTTCTGATTAGCCAAATTGTTAAGGTTGGTCAAAAGACAGCGAGTTCCCTGCTGGTATCTCTGTTTGGAAGCGGATGGCGATGTTTGACATAAAAAATAAAAAATCCTTTGAATTTTAAGCACTTACACCGGAAACGTTATATTTTAAGGGTAGCCCACACTTACAATAAATATGACCCGGGCAGTCTGTAGCGTTATAATTATTTACTTTGTTCATTTATTTTTTGAAATACTAAAAATTAAATAAAATAATTCATATTTACAGTAATAATTCTAGGAAGTGTAGTGTGATTTTTACACCTTAATATAGAGTTATACGGATCACTTTCACAGCAGATCCTACTGTTTCCATTTTATCTCCAGAATTAGACCAACATCTATATATTTATTAATGTGCCCAAATATAAAATTTGAACCATTTCGCCCCATCGAAACTAGGATACAGCTATAACAAGGAACAACATTTTTCGCAGCACACCCTGCTAAAAGCTGAAAACCGAAATTGAACTTTTATAAGCGTCTTTTATATTAACTTAAAAACTTTGTGTCTAATAAATTAAGAAATGAAATATTAACTCATGTCAAGAAAATAAGAAATTGTAATACTTTCAACTGTCAATGTGATAAAAATCTAATCAGTACGAATTTATGTCAAAGATGAAGAATATATGAAGTTTCATGGATTTTAGTCCATCACATCTTGAGTCACAGTGTCAATAGAATATCTGTAAAACTAAGACAGAAAGACAGACATCAGTGTCTAAGAATAGTTCAAATCCTAATAAGAACATCCTAAAACATGTAAAAGCTTGAAACACTGGATGTGGAAGCTTTGCAAAAATAGAATACCTTCTTCTTATAAATGTAATATATATATATATATATATATATAAGGTTATAGAAACCCCAAAATTATTATAACTGGAAATATACAAATTATTTCTTAAAGCATAAATTACGTTTGATAATTAAACATTTTTTAACACTTTCCAACAAACTTGAAAAGTGTTTACGACTTCGGTTTGTCTGTCCGTCTGTCCTCGCTCTAACTCCCGTAAATATAGTCGGATTGCTCTGAAATTTTTGGATGTTATTAAAGTTTATATATACAGAAATCATAGCACGTTCCCTATTTCAAATGAAGTCTCTAGCATGTTTAATTCCTCTACAGGGCCGTCCAAAAGTCTTCCGTTACATTACGGATTATGGGAAAAAAATCTTTTAAATTGATTTTAATGATGTTACATGCTTTCAAACATAATAAAATTGATATACGTTGACCAAGTGCACTAAATATGCATTCTGAAGAATATGCGGTGCAAACAAACTTATTATTCATTTACAAGGCCACACAAAAGAATTCCGTTACATAATGATATAGGGTGGAGGGAATTGTTTACGCCGTATTCTAATTATATTAAATTATTTCATGTATAATTAAACTGATATACTTCGTTGAGGTTTACTATGACTTATTTCATGTACAATACGGAGTGCATAGCATTTACGGCGACACACAAAAGATTTCAGATACTATATTGTGTCCGAAGTACTGTACACTAGCGATGATTGCTGGAAATGCATTTTTAATTATGTTATGTGCTTTTATGTTTCACTATGTTTATGCATAGTATAAAGTGTGTATAAATTCTGTAATTAATATAGAACACATCTACATCATATAGAACATCTACACAAAATAATTCGTAATTGTTACTGTGTATCATTGCAAATTGCTTAAAGGTGGTTTTTTAAATGAGATATTCATTTTTACGCTGAACTGCATTTAGTTTACTATGAAATATTTGTAGAACATATATAAAATGATATACAGGGTCACGCAAAGAATTTGATACATGGCCGTCTATAAATAATAATTTCTGGAAATGTGATTTCAGTAGTTTTAAGAGTGTTCTACTTTGAATTAAACTTTAGCTAAATAGTGGCGTGTAATAAAGGTATAGTTTAACTACAGTGTTGTGCAAAAGTATACAAGTATATTTCCATCTATTAGTATAAATTTCTGAAAGAGAAATTTCAACCTGTTATGCGTTTTCCTGCTAAATTAAATTTCTGCATTATATAGTATATATATATCAATCTACAGATCAAATACAAGGCTGTTTAAAAGAATTGGGATTCATATTTTCTAAGGACGGTAATGCTGAAATCAGTTTTTTGAAATGTTTTATGCGTTTTCTAAAAGGTTTACTTTTATGTACCTTAACTCTTACATACCTTAATTTCCTAAATAACGAAGTTTTGTTAAAGCATTCAGGAACTGTTGGAAAGTGTTTCATAATGTATGCTTAACGCATGATTTTTCTTAATTGTTTATTTATGAGGCAATCTATAATTTACAAAAACTAAAAAATGACATACAAAGTACGGCTTACATAATAAATGATGGCATATATAGATATTGATTTATTTTCGCTACATATGATATTTATCAAAAGTTATTTTGGTGACCATAGGGTTTTTGTATAATATAAATAAATGAAATCTGTATAAGAAATAATTGAAAGAATTATGATGTTTTGTTCTTTTACGAACAACCCTACAATTTACTATAATTCCACACTTCACTTATATAATGCTTGAAGTGTTTTTTTATTAACATTTTATGTTCAGTAAATAAAGTATTTTGTTCTGAAATAAACTATTAAAAATAACCTGTCATAATTACCGATATGATAATTATCCTTTACACAGGAAATTCATTTTTTTCAATATCATTTAATATAAATTTATCATAAAATTAACCATAGTAAAATTATTTAATTTAGTATTTTATTATTTGTTTCCTATATTTAAAGCATGTGTAATTTTACATATATTAAATACGAAATAAACAGATTCTTCTAAAAAAAAAATAAATGGTCGTAATAGTAAAGTTATTTAATTTACCATTTTAGTGTTTTTTTTCTTTATCAAAAGCTTGCGTTATTTTACACAGGGTATATCTGAAAAGGGGGCAAAACTTTACGGGGGGACAGAACACAGGTATGCCAGCAAATTTCGTCATAGAATGTATGGTCGGTATGCAAGCGGTCAGATGTTAAAAGGTAGTTTCCACTGTCGCAGTTAATGAATTAACACAAGAATGAGAGGAGATTCTTCAGAAAATATTTTATTAACAATAATTTAATTAATGTACATGCTCAAAAAATAGCACAAAATATCTTCTGCCAGTTGTAATGCACACATCACATCTGCGGGATGGGACTGACGCACATTTGCGAAGACACTAGGCATTTTCCAAATATCGCCGGCAACAACGGAAATTCTGGCGACTAGATCCATATCGGTTTCAAACGGGCACTCGTAGATTAGGCTTTTCATACGGCGCAACAGGAAAAAGTCCAAACACGAGAGATCCGGCGATCTCGGTGGCCAGGCAATGGGACCACCTCGATCAATCAAATATTATTGTTCATGTCTTGCCACTGTATTTTATGTAATGTCTAGATGCTCATCGCTCACGATTTTGTCCAGAATCCCCTCGAACAAGCAAATTGTATTAATCGCATGTCACAACTTTCTTATTTAGAAAGGTAATCTAATTACTCTCTGCTCAACATTTTGTACAAAATCATTTTATAGAGTAAAATGCATTTCTTGTATGCCAACTCTCTCACATCTATAAAGGGAATCTATTATTCATCGCTCACGCTTCAAACTCAGTTGAGAATCATAAAAATATTTGACGTACACATGGAAAAAAAATTTTGGAAAACCTGGAAAACTTTTTTTTCAGTTGTTATGAGAAAATGACTGAAATAAGGTATAGTACAAAAGATAAGTAGATTTTCCTTTTACATTGTACAGAAACGGGGTATTTCAGTTGCCACCATTAACAAAGTGGCATTAAAATCTCTAAGAAAAATATCTGAAAAATAAATTGAGTTAAACTCTTCAAATAAATTGCATTTAAAAGTGATTTTTCCCTATACGACGGTGTAAAAATTGAAAATGTACGATATTTAGAAGTAGAATTGCAGTAGATTATCAGTATTTAACCGTGCAATGATAAGTCTTCTTCATTTTACGGGTGGCTTATGGTTAGGTGTAACCATATGTGTATGTTTATTAGTGAGGACACCTTAATTGTTGTCTGAAAGAAATAACTTATCTGGTGTTAAAAAAAAATATGCAAAATATTATGAACTGCTAAGTTGCAAATCGTCCCTAGTGTACTCGAATTGTAGCACAAAAGTTGTATTCATATTGATTATAGTTTTATTGGGAAAATTGAGATACTACGTACGTACATACGCATACATACACAGTCATTACAACCAAGAACAGAAGTTTCTTCGTTTGAGATCGCTTAAAAATTATAATTATTCTAATTTGAACTACAATAGATTTGTCTTTTTTTATCTATATGCACATATCTCTGTGCTTGCCACTCAGGTAATCCATGTATACATGTCGAAATATACACACATGACATTTTTTTATAATTTGAAATATATACGTTATAACATGAAAGAAGATTTCATTATAGCATTCTGAAGATACAACAATATCGCCGTGACGTCACATCTTTATTTTGAGACCGATGGAGGCTAACGTAAAATAGAGGCTCTCGCACAACATTTCGCGTTAGCACGCAATAGTCATGTAATGCTGTACCCAAGCATGTACATTTGTGCATTCAAGTATCACGTAATTCCAGCGGTCTAAAAAAAGAGACACACGTAACGCAGCACAGTAGCATGTTTTTTTATATTATTGGAGCCGATATTGTAACATCACAGAGTTAATTTACTATGACGTGAATGTGAAGTCGTTGTGACGTCACACTTTGACTACTTTGTGAATTACAGAGTGACTATTGTGTAAAATGTGCGACATTTGTGAAGATTCTCCATCTGGTTAGGTGACCAGATTTTACTGGCACTCACTTGTTGGGTTGGCCCTGTTTTTTGTTAGGCAGAATTCAGACGCTGCATCAGGTGGAGTTACCAGATTTTACCAGACCTTGGTAGATCCTTTTGTTTGCCTAGATTTTGTTCTTTCATTCATTCTTCTTTTTTTTTTGGCTGAAGATATGATTCTGAATAGACTTTTGCATCAGTTTGCTTATCCAGGTTTTACACGAACCTGACCCGTGTCTGGTTTTAATAAATATAGTTACTCGACTTCATTCAAGATTCTGATCCGAGTCTGAGCTGCAGCAAAGAAGAAAAGAACTTATGACTAAATAAGTTTGTGGCGTGTTCGAAGAAAATCTAGCCACCCAACCCGATTCAGATAATCAAATGTTTTTTAAATACTTTTTTTGTATGTCTTCTCTGCAGACAATTTCACATTCGCATCAGAATCCGAAACTCAAATTGTCCACAGAGAAACAAAAATCTCATCCAATATCGAAAATGTATGAAGATTTTTCGTTGGACTTCATATAACTTATGGAAATATAATAAGTTTAAAAGCAAATGAGAAATATGAAAATAACTCAGTCATTGATTAAACATTAGCTGTCGAAAGCTTTCGCGTTACTAATAAAATTATGAAGGAACTTGCGACTATTAAATCCTTAAAAATATTTTTTTTTTCGAAAAACGCAATAGTTAAACAGGTATTATATTTTGAGTATTTTAAAACAAACCGTATTGAAATTTTCCCATATTTCAATAGTTTGGTCTAAAAATATATTTTTTTTTCTTAAATACAAAAATTATTAAATCATACTTTAAAGTAGTTTGTCTCAAAATACTCTCTTTTTTCTTTTTTCTTGTTTCTTTTTCCCAGTATTGAGCATATTTACTTAATGCAAACATGGCTGCCTTTTGTTATTGCTGCATGATAACATAATTAACATACTTTCTGCAAAAATGGTCTCATAAACTTGAAAGCTTTGCTTAATAATGGAATGTAGAAATGTAACCATTGGCTGGATATTTTAATAGTTATTAATTTGATATTTTTAGTAAAACTACCTCTATAAAGCTTATTATGTCTTTGCAAATATTCAACTAGATGCGTGTACTGGTTCCAGGAAAACATTTACTATTCAGTTTTCTGACATAGAATTTATTTCTTGATGTCAATACAAACTATAACAAAACTGCTATAAGTTTCACTGCTAATTAATGAACTTTTTAACAACTTTTGTCTAGAAGTTTACATTTTAGGAAATCAATATTTTCATGTTGAGAAATTTCTACGACTATATTCCTCTTAAATTATCGCTTTTATACTTCTTGTTTATAAAATAAATATTTCATAATTTTAAATATGTAGAATAAAGTTGAATAAAAGGCTCTTATGTTATTAAAAGGAACAGCTGTATATGATACAATATTGAACCCATAAATTAATATTTAAACAAGAAATAACTACGATGCATCAAATGCGGATTATAAAACCATTTAAAGGTATACTTTAAAGATTATTGTGATGGAATGTTGCTGTTTAAATGTTAAGGCTGTTAGTCATCCAGTTTCCGAATTCCCCTTCGTAATATTAAGTCTGTGGGTGTTTGATGCATTTTATACTAAAAATATCTCCTTCGGAAATCATTATTTTTAACTTCTTTTTTCTGTGTACTTTTCTTAAAGGATGGCGGGATTTTTTAGTTGTCAAAATATTTCTAAAATGTATACTTAATTTTACGTGAAGTGTTAAAATTTTGCTCCAGTTCGTTAGTTTTTAAAACATAAAATATCAAATGAAGGAAAGATTTTAGAAATATTTTGACAACTTAGAAAAAATGTGACATCCTTTAGAAGAGAGCACAGAAAAAAGAAATTAAACGTATTAATTCCCTGGGGAGGATATTTTAAATATAAGAATGCATGAAACGCCCATAGACTTAACATTACCGAGGGGAATCCGGAAGCTTGGTGACTAGTAGCCTTAACATTCAAAGTACTCCTCCCAGACATAGGCAAATTTTGTTTTTTATTCCTCAAATGTCACAATGTGGCCGGAAATTAAGATAATATTTATTTGTAAATAAATAAACGCATTTATTCGTGTGCATAAGAAACCGAAAATTCCGTTTAAAAATACTGGTGTCACTGTGCCATTTATGGATTAAAATTGAATGACACCACTGTGGCGGCATCAACATCAAGAGGTTAAAATCGTGAAATTAGATTTCAGAAGTTACATCTGCAATCAAAAAGATGTCCGGATTCTTGCGCAATGCTGTGTATCATCTATAGGTCTGTAGTTATTATCCGTAGTCTTCTAAATTGTATCTTAATTACAAAACACGTGCCACTGGTGAAAACTCAACTTTAGCAATTTCCATCAAATAGACGAATTTGCACTCGCATAATTTTATTATCTTATATTATCTAATTATTTTATACACTTATACTAAAATAAAATTTAATTCAGGAAAATAACGCTTGTCACAAATGAAAACGTATTTGAAGAAATTATTATCTATAGACGGCAGTAGATCAGATTCTTTTCGTAGCCCTCTGTATGAATTTATTTAAAGTTTATAAATTTCTCTTTGTATAATAAATGTATTTTAGCTTCTACATGCACAAAGAAATAAAAAAACACTTAGGCAATTGACTTTAATACACAGTAATGAATATGGAATATTTTGTATAGCGTTGTATATGCCCTGAGGAATTTATACATTCCATGTAGTATTCAGATATTTAATGACGTTAATTTTACATAAAAGTGCATACTAAATAAGAAAACGCACCTAAAGCTTTTTTAGCTCATAGATAGTGCAACCGAAACCTTTCCTGCCTCTCTGTAATTCAACAATAGCTGTTTTGTCGTCTTATTCCACAGCAAAAATATTACAATGCACCTCAATAATGTATGTAAATTATATTGAAATATTGAATCGTTATTAAAATTCGCTTAATGTTTTCCACAGTAAATCATTATGAAACATTTTTCTTTTGAATGACGCTGTAAATGAAAGATAAATGCTTTGCACTCTACATTGAACAAAACGCATGGTTTAATTGCACTTCATAAATGCATATCAATTTGATTTCGTTTGAAATAGCTGATCATCAAAGAAATACGCAAATACGATTCTTTAATATTGACCATTATGTAAAGAAATTCTTTTGAGTATCCCTGTAAACTAACTACAAATGCTACACACTCCATTTTCAATAGTTAATCTGCCAAATTACATTTAGAGTATTTTTAAGAAAATTGGATAACGGTTGGAAGACAGACAGACAAACAAAATTCATAAATAGTTTTTAAATGTGTTTAAAATTTTAAAAACAAGTTGTGCATTTGCAGATTATTAAAAACAAATCTAAAAACAACTATTTTCAGTAACGCTAGGCAGAAAAATAATGGAAATTGTACTACACTTAGCATATTATCCGAACTTGTTTTGGCATTCATTCGACTGATACAGGGTTCATTTCATTAATAACTAGACTATTTATTTTATTTTTTTTTCAGTTTTTACAGGCTTGAAGAAAATTTTATTTTTATAACAGATTAACAGATAAATTCAGAGATTTAGCCCTTTTTGTTATAAGGTAGGAAGAGAAAATTGTTTTAATACACTTTATGAATGAAAACGAAGGAGGAATACTGACAACGAAAATTACGAAATCCATTTGAACTTGTCCAGTGTCTGTCTAACTTATTTAGAAGAAACCTCTATTCTAAGATATTAAATGAAGTAGAATGATATTTTTATGTAATTCATAACGAACTCCGTAACATACGGTACACATACTTACATGCACTAGACACTTTGTTTCACAACCTAAAATACAAGAACATTGATTCAAATAAGTATTACAAAAATTACAATTGTTTTAATTATTTATGTCATATATTAATATAGACAACTTTTTTTAATATTTGGTGAGGTAATTGCTCTGAAGATTAATATAGCTTTTATTTATAAAATTATAGTTGTTTTCTATAGAAATCATTATTTGTCACTTTTTTTTTTCTACTTTATGAAAATATTATCAAGTTTTTATCTTTTGAAATAACAAAAATGATTACTTCTGAACCTATTTATTCAAATCTAATGCTAACCAGACTTCTCCTTCAGATCATTATTAAAAAATGCATTGAATAAAATTAAAGAGGGTTTTTGTAACTGAATAATTAACTGAGGATTAAAGAAAGAAGCTGTTTTATCAGTTTTTGTATAGGAACGGGGGAGTGCTGAAACCTGAATCATATATTAATATAAAGATCTTATTTAATATTTGGGGAGATAAGAAAAGTTCTCAAAAATATAGTATATCATCGTCAAGCATAAAATGGAAATTTCGTTTTCGTTAACAATAATGAAAATAATTTTTGAGAAGCGTTCATAAGCCTTGCTTGTTTTTTTTTGTTTTGTTTTTGTTTTGTTTTTTACCCGTTCGGGACCATCTGTACAGTCGTGGAAAAAAAAAAGTAAACACCCCCTACTAACTCTTCGACAAATTATCGTACACGGACGTTACTGATACCGAATGATTGGAAATAAAGTTTACTTTTAAATGATGCATATAAAATTTGCTTAGGGGACCATCTACATATTAAAACGAACCCAAACCTCATTTTTTTCAATGGCAATACCCAATTTTAACAAGATATTTCAAATCTTCGGTTCAAACTATGCCCAGACACCAAATTTCAAGTCATTTGAATGATAAGTTTTTGAATTATAAACATTCAAAATGTAGTGCTTCTAATGTTAAATTGCATTTTCATATATTTATTTATATCTCCTGAAATTATGCTCCTAATGTGCTAATTTTTTGTGTAGCAATAATACTAATGTGCCCAAACATAAATACGCTGAATTTGCAATTTTTATAATTTTATGATATGAATTATGAATTATGAAATTAATATTCGAAAAAATTATGAATTGCAACCCACAATTTTTTTGATGGATTTAGATTTATTAAGTCCTGTTTTATGAAAATCCAAAATTTCACATTTTTCTTCCAAATAGTTTTCAAATTATGCTTAAAAAACGGCAAAATGATGGTTTAAGGGGCCGTCTATGATAGAAGTGAGTAGATATTTCGAAATTTCTTCTGCTGTCCCGTTGTCTAACAGGCTTCATTGACTGCTTAAGGTGCCATGATCAAGAAGGAGGCTCTCTCCGTTAACAATCGACTACGGAACTTCAATTTGGATACAGCCCTTAAAACACTCACGTTTTATAATAATTAATTTCTCGGAAACTTATGGTACGAATTGCATAAAAATTGGTTTTTAGGCTAATTGAAAGGTGTAGAGTTCATTTATGCTGTCAGAATTGGGTATTGCCATTGAAAAAAATGAATTTATGGTTTGTTTTAATATGTAGATGGCCCCCTAAGCAAAATTTATATACACCATTTAAAAGTAGACTTTATTTTCAATCGTTCGGTACCGGTAACTTTCTTCTACGATAATTTGTTGAGGAGTTAGTAGGGGGTGTTTACTTTTTTTCCCACGACTGTACATATATGCACCCTCAAAAAGAGCATACAGAGTTTGTTTTAGTCACCAGTAAAATAGAAAAATAATATTTAGTTTATTTAATTAGAGCATTTTCGTGGTTATTTAAGTAAAAGTAACTATTTTAATAAAAGTGGTACCAATCGAATAAAATTTATGTAAAATCCACCTGTCCCGACTGGGTTAATACGATATCTCTGAAAAGCTGTAAGTGCACAGTAATTCAGTCGGTGATATATTTTATAATAACAACTATATTCTGAAATACGGGGCGTCTAATTATACGCTGTTCGAATGCGGTTGATGTTAAATTTAAACAGTTCTCGTAATGTTGTTAATCTGAAACAAAGGAAAATAAGTCAATTTATTATTTTTATCTCAAATTATATTTATTGGTGAAGGTACGTGAATTGAAATTTTCCAACTTAGTAAAAGAGAGCCTAGGCTATCGATCGGGACACTTTATCCCTCAGTTGAGATATTTTCGTCTCGATAGATAAAAATTTTGAAATTTTCATTAAAATAGCGTAACTATTATTAATTATAAGAACAAAAATTTTGGGTTTACTGAGAAAACAGTCTACAATTTAGATTGGAAAATTGAGATATGAGCACGAATTTCTTGACGAATGTTGTTTACTCCGATGTTCTCTTTCACTTCTTTATATTTGTCTGATTATAAATACAACCTTAGTTTATATTATTTCATTGGTGCGTTTTACGTTTCGTAAATAGGATACAGTAAGATTTATTTAAATGAATATAGTTCTACATTACTGCTAACTCTAATATACGGGGGAAAATATCATAATGATTTCATTCATTAAAATGTCTGATTTCATTAACTGGCGTTTCAAATAAGCGGCGACATCTACACATCTGCACTAACCATCAAAGATTAATTCCCCCCACACAAACCTCCTTGGCCTAATTCTGTCGGGTCCATTGATGTTACAAATCATACATTAGATTGGTTAGATTAATACGAGTACATATCATTGCCTTTTAAAAAATAGTATAACTTTATAATTAAGTATCAAACAGCCAATTAAAACTGCAAATTCAATTAATTTATGAATCCAATACAATATGCACTGTGTGTGGATCACAACACACATATTTAGACGCATTACTTAATGATTTTTAGTGTGTTTAAAAGGGACTGTCTGGTATACACTTGTTAGATTAGCTGTTTTTTTTTCGATAGGCAAGATTGATAAGCTGCACCTGGTAGAGGGACCAGCTTTTACCAAAACCTGGTGAGTACTTTTGTGCCGTCAGGATTCTTTGTCTATCTGCCTTTCTTTCCTTTTCTTTTCTTTTTTTTTCTTTTTTCGCTGTAGAAATGATTCGGAATAGAATCTTGCATGAGATTGCGTATCCAAGTTTTCGCGAACCTGACCCGTGTCTGGTTTTAATAAAATCTGGTTACTAGGCTGGATGCACGATTCTAATCCGAATCTGAACTGCAGCAAAGAAAATAGTAACAATGACTAAATAAATTTGTTTCGGGTTTGGATAAAATTTCGTCACTCGACCCGATTCAGAATTAACATATGTATTTTGAATATTGATATTTTTTATTAAATGTTTTTAAAAAGCGATTTGTTTTTAAATTGCAATATCGAAAGCACATTTTTACTGTATTTAAATATATAAACCTTAAGCTAGTAGCGCCAATCAACTCGCGAACTAATGTTTAACCCTTTCGAAATGTTTTTTGTTATATTGTATATAAATATTATATATATATATATATATATATATATATATCCATTGAAGTTGCAAATAAGACATTAGATTGGTTAGATCAATGTATATCATTGCCACAATTGCATTTTTAAAATAATATAACTGTACATTTAAGTATCAAACAATTAATTAAATCTCCAACTTCTACTAATTTATGAAGTATATGTACTTATCATAAAATGCCACTTCGAACTTTTAACAAGAAATTTGTAATCGAAAATTAGATCCAACTTCGAGGTAATATTTCAGTTTCGAATGTTTAAAACAAGTTTGTACTTGTCCAGTGCGAAGCGGAAACTTTTCGTGAACGAAATCTCTGAGTATGATTGTATGAAACGACTGAAAACTATTTGAGTGTGTTTTACTCATATGTCCTTGCAATTTATTTTAATTTAATAACCAATTTATCTATGTGCCACGCGTATGAATGAATACATTCTATCTACCTAAACATGAAGAATAATATTTAAGCAGTTTGAAGCAATTCGAATGGACTCCCATGTTTTTCCTATCTGAGCTGAGAATGTATATATTTATTTCAAAATATTAGTCTAACTATATTTCACTAATTCCCCTCATGACATAAGAGTTTATTACCCTACTATTCCTCTTTTTAAAATTATTACAAATTAAAGTTTTTGAATTTATTAAAAGAAGATTATAAGACATACTTTGTTACAGTGCTTCCAAATTTATGAAGAAAATTTTAGAACATTTGTAACATTAATACATCCATTGCCTACCAATGGTATAATATATACATATTTTGTTAAAATATTTTAGTAGAGCTCTATATTAGAGTGGGTCGAAAAAAATGATTTTTTTTATTTTAGGGACGCTTTAGTGCGGAAAAGTGCCTATTGTAATAAGAAGAAAAACGGCATAAAAAATTTAAAAATCGGTTAACATTTTTCATTCGCGCATCGTACTTAAAGCTTCTGAAAAATTGCAAAAATCGCACATTTTTTGTAATTTTCTTAAGTTAATTAAAACTTTTAAAATAAACACTCTTTAGTTTTGTATGCTTGCTTTATGGTTCACATAACCTAAATAAAACAAATTCTGATCAATAATCTAATTTTTTTCGTTCGAGTAACATCTAAGAAAAAAACATAAATTTACAAATTCTTCGCAATTTTCAGCGTGCAACACATAATTCGTTTTGCTAGAACAAAACGACCCAGAACTCAACACGTGAAGGTGATTGCACGATGAGTTCCACCCACACACTAGCCAACCAACCATTCAATTGTTGGGTGTAGTATTTAGACTATATTAAAAATACCAGATGCATCTCAATTTACAATTCTAATTAAATGTCTATATGAAAAAAGAAAGAAAATTCCTGTCCTCGAGTTGAGGTTCATGTTTCTTGAAATGAATAACAATTTGGGAAAAATCGGATCTATTGGCAAAACAGTTACAAAAAAGTAAAATATGAAAGCTCGCGATCTTCAACAAGCACTGGGTGGTTCCTAAAATAGTTCTAAAGTTCTTAATGTATCAGAGTACTTGGAAGTCGATGAACGCAAACACAGCTCTTTTGAAGACTCGAAGTATGAGGACGATGAATACAAACCAAGTACATCGACTGAAAAGCCCAAATGGCAGATGAGAATTCAAATTAACTCAACAGCGCTAAACAGTGATTGGTTCGGAGTTTCTGATCGGGCAACAGCTGTCATAGATCCAAGTGTTCTGCTAGACGTTGGGATGATAACCGACACAGAATCTTCTTATGTAGTTGATAATTGTAAAACAATGAGCCACAATAGTCGTGTTAGGACAGATTTGAAAAGATAATCTCCCCCCCCCCCTACGTAAAGTTGGGGTCTTTTCTTTGACGGACAGAAATATACTTTGTTCACCGAAAAATTAAATACTAGCAATTTCCCAGGAATGTGAAATAAGAACACCATATTCTCTTATCCAGAAATCGGATCAACTTGTATTGGACATGAATCTCCATCCTGGAGTTTATCAAATGATATAACTCAAAGCATTATTGTTGTTGTCTGAACAATCAATATCACTAGAAAAACTAGAAGTAAGTAGGGAGTGATGGCACTGTAACAAACACCCGATGGAATAATGGTGCAACTCACCGACTATGAAATCATGTAGGAATTGCACTACAGTAGAACATATGCCTTCTCCATTTTAATGAGCTTTCTTTTCACCACATTTCCCAACAAAATGACGATCAAACTGTAGGGCTTAAATATTTTAGTGCGCCAATCGTGCAGCAGCTCACTTGCTGTGAAAAACATCCTGTGGTCGATTATGAACCCATGGATTGTTCGATTTCTGATATAGACAGGAATTGTTTGAGCAAAGAGCAACAGTATTTGTTGTACATTTCAATTTTAATCACTTTGGGAGATTGTCCACAAGACTTGTCAAATCGGGACCCTGTTTTTTTTTCCAATTCCGGATGACTGTGGCCAACCGAGTCCTTAGGTTGTATATACGTTCATCAGATCCAACCGAAATCTTAAAAGAAATAGTTAGCTTCATCTTAAAATCGTACATACCTATGTGATTTGTCATAAAAAGAGCAAATATTTTACTGACGGACAAAAGCATGCCATTCAAACAAATCAAACACCATGCTGTTTATCCGACGAATTACTACAAGTTGCCGAACTAGTAATAGAACGAAATGCGTTTTTGTGCACCCCGAGAATGTTCTGTTGGCAATGATAGTGAACATATTCCGGAGTTCGGTTACAGAAGGATCTTAAAAGCAGGACAAACCGTTCCAAAAGAAGAAGACTGTTAGAAATGTCGTACCACCGAAGGTAAATTTTCAAGCCTCGATTACATTGAAATTATTAATTGGAAATATTGTTCGGTGTACCCTTCCCCATGTCTGCGAGACCTAAGTGAAGATCATATTAAATCACTCATCAACTCTGACATATACGCTCATCAGAGAAATACAAAAGATTTTCTGTCACACTTAGGCTGTTGAGTTGAGCGTCCAATTCGTGACAGAGCCCTCTAATAAAGTATCTGGACATGAAGCTAGAGATAGCTATATCCAAGCAACACTGAAGTTTAGATCGGTTATGCCTCAGTTTAAAAAAAATCAGATTTTAAATTTGTAGTAAATATTTAAAAAAAAGTAAAAGTAAAAAAAAAATCCAAAAGCCAAAGAATGCTACTCTATGGAAAATATTTGTAACTTGTTGTAAATATAATGTAAATACCATACCGAGAAATTGAATGGTTGTTTGGGTAGGGTATGGGTAGAACTCAACGTGCAACCACCTCCATGTGGTGAGTTCTGGTTCGTTTTGTTCTAATCAAAATGAAAGTGTTGTAAGTTGAAAATTGCAAAAACTTGGTAAATTTATGTTTTTTCTAAGATGTTGCGCGAGCCAAAAAAAATTAAATTATTGATCAGAATTTAATTTATTTAGGATATTTAAACCATAAAGAAAGCAAACAAAAGTAAAGCGTGTTTATTTTAAAAGTTTTAATTAACTTTAAAAAATTACAAAAAAGGCGCGATTTTTGCAAATTTTCATTAATTTTAATTACGATGCGCGAATAGAAAATGTAAATCGATTTTAAAAAAAAAAATGCATTTTTTTTCTTATTATTTCTTATTATATTAGGCAACTTTTTCGCACTAAAGCGTTCCTAAAATAAAAAATTCATTTTTTTCGACCCACCCTACTATATATGGCGTCACTGTTTCCTTAATGCTCATGAAACCATTCCGTATCTTACAGCTATAATCTATAGTTAAAAGCGATCTCATCGCTCTTTTGCTATACCTACACACGGCGTTCATGAACAAAACTGTCGAAGTTGGCGGGTTTGGATGGAACTTTTCTGGGAATACTGCATGTACTTCAATCTGAGAACAGCGGAAACATTTTTTTCGAGTGAAAATTATATTAACACTAGAACTAACGAATATTTGAATTAAGTTTTATAAAGATATTTCACACCAAAATTTTTATTTAAAACACTTTAACTTTATAATGTAACGTTTTTCTTTGTATATTTTAAACTTATTTCATAATCATATTTCTGGATTCAACCGAAACATATTCATATGGTAGCAGTCAAAATGATAGCTCACGGTAGTTTTAGTGTTAAAAAACACAAAAAGTAATTTCATGTTCTATTAGCGTGAGGAAGGCAAGATTAAATTTGAAAAAAAAAATTAATTTCAAACATAAATAAAATGATTATTGTTAACAAATTTGTAAAGCTTCCAACAAAGACAGAGTTAAAAATGGAGAAATAACAGCATTAATGACAAGTACTTAGAAAATAAATAAATTAATTAACGAAAATTAAAAGTTTCTTGCAAGATTACAAAAAAAAGAAAAAAAAACCCACATTTTTCGGTATTTGTACGTACTCAATTTGTCATCATGATTTTTAAATCACGAAATAAATAAAAACGTCGCTTGCAATCATTTTGAACAGTAAGTTTTTTTACGCTATAATATTTCTTTAAAAGAAATTACGTTAAAACAGAAAAGACATTGAGTATTTTTCCTCAGAGTGGTATTAAATCACTTCTAAACTTTTCACAGGGCCGAAAGAAATAATCGATAAATAATAAATTTTATTTCTTCTCTAAACATAACATGATAAGAAGATTAAAATATGCAGTATGAATATTTTTCATAACTCTGAACATGTAAAGATAATATCGAACCAAAGACTTTGGCATTAGTCATGTCTTATCCACGACTCTTAAGGTAATAGAATTTAGCTTATGAAAAAATAATCTCTATAAATCTTAATATAAAAATTTATTTTCAAGAATTCAATAGATAAATATATTCGTAAAAAATTCACAAAAAAAATTACACAAAAGCTATTTGAAATGTCAATGATAACCAGATGAATAAGGTTGTTTTTTAGGGTTTCGTTCATCTGACGAAACCCTATTCGTCTCACTCCTTTGTCTGTCTGTCTGTCTGTCCATCACAGAGCCCGTTCTCAGAAACTATACATGTTAGAGACTTTAAATTTTGTGTACTTATAGCTGAACACCTCACATCAAACAACAAATCATAAAATTTTGAAAAAGTTGGTAATTAACCTAATTACTGGCTAATTAAATTCTAAAATTAACCAATCAACCTTTTGAATGCATGTGCAAATGCACGTTATTGAAATCCTCCCCAGTTTCTCCTAAGGGTTGCCAGTAAATTCGGCGGATGCTCCGTCAAATCAGCCGGTGCAGGGTTACTACGGAGTACTTTAAGCAATAAATGAAGTAGACCTTTAAAAAGCAAATTCGGATCTGCCGAAATATCAGTCGTACAAATTCGTAACAGGTGTAGAAATACGCGGAAAAAATTCTACTTTATTTTGGTATAAATTTCAAATTTCTGCGTAGGATAGAACGCAAAAAATCCACTAAAAATCGATCGATAAAAATTTAATTTCTGTGTTTTTAAAGACAATGAAAACAGATTCCCATTCACCGGAAGGCAGCTGTAGTCGCCTCTCAACATATCGGCGCGGGAGAAATTTAAGGGGAGGAAAGTCTAATACGAAATTTAAACTTTTTAAATATTAAATTTTTCGATAAAATTTTTTGACATCCGGGCTGGAAATTTCTCGCAGATTTCATACATACTCGGTTCAAAGAGATTGCTTCATTACGAGCTGAGATATTAATTATTATTTTATTAATTCCTTTTATTTCCAACAAATGCCAGATTAAGATGGAGGCACGTGCTTTTTTAACGGAGATGTCATTTAAATTAGGAAATCTAACAATTTGCGTGGTGTGTTTCGACGGCGCGCTATGAGATAAGTATTAATTATTCAATATGAAAAAGTTTATAGGTTTATAAGTGGTCATCCCACTATTTCCGAATAGCAATTTCAGGAAATATCTTAAATTATTGTTTAAGACCGCCACTCGATGTGTTCGAAACTTTAAGATACTTTATAACACATAAGAAAAAGTGTAAAAAAGAATGGAGTGTGATATTTCGAGGAGTGGAGGGGGGGGGGACTAGATTTATTTATTAAATCTTAGCGTTTGTTATCGCAGAAAATGTTTTAAATTGTTGGTTAAGACTGAACCGCCACCTTCCCGACCATGTATCTACGGAGAGATTGCGCAAAGGAGTTTCGTTCAGATATACTTTTGTTAAGAATAGAGTGCGCTCCCCGGTGGTGGAATGCGGAACTAACGTAACGCTAGTTTGTTAAAATTAGGAAATATAACAAGGCGATCCGTTTGCAACTTTAAGATACTTCATGACACATAATAAAAATCTTATAAAATAATGGTGCATGCAATTTCCTGTGAAGGGAGGGCGGGGGAGGGGCGCTGGATTTCTTTTTTAAAAATTAGCGTTTACGACCTATTTAGATGTCGTTTTTTGAGCATTATGATATACTCAGACATGTGCTGCTTATGAAATATAAAAATGTCAAAATTTTAGTTACCACTATTTCCGAATAGTACTTTCAGCAAATTTCTTAATTTCTCGCTTAAGGCCGCCACCAACTCGAGTAACACATCCACTGATAGGTTGTTTAACAGAGTTTCGATCTGATACACTTTTGTTATGAATAGTGTGCGCTCCCTGGTGGTGGAATTTGCAACTAACATAACGCAATATTGTTAAAATTATGAAATCTAACAAGTCGATCTGCTGTAAACTTTGACATAGTTCATAACACATAATAAAAAGATTATAAAAGAATGTTCCGTACAATTTCCAGGGGCGCCTACCTATCTCGGGTGCTATAGACCCGATCCCCTCGACTAATATACCTACGGATATGTTGTAAAACGGAGTTTCCTTTGGATAGAGGTTTGTGTAGAATAGAGTGCGCCCCCTGGTTGCGAAATGTGGAACTAACAGATTTCACAAAAGGATAAACTGTTTTAAAGGAATATTAAACGAAACCCTCTGTGCGATCTGTGATCACACTTACCCACTTGTTTGAATGAATGTGAGGAGATTTCCTTTTAAATTAGGAGTAAATGCAGTATAAAAGACAAACGTGTCCTTGAGCAACGCTGACGTGACTTTGACGTTGAAGGCAACACACATTTAAATATAACTCTTATTGTAATTTTTTTAAATTTCTAAATGCCGCACATTTTCGATTTTTACACCGTCGAGTATAAAAATGCAATTTATTTGAAAAGTGCATCGCAATTTGTCTGAAATTGTCTTGCAATTTACTTAATTATTATTATTTTAAACAATTTTGTAGCATTAATTTAAAAAAAAATCTATGTCTATCGCCTGCAGAAATGTAGGAAATATAAATACGTTTGTACTTAAATTTACATAAATAGTTATCATAACTTTCCAGATTATATTTTATAAAGTTTATATTTGAGAAAACATACTTTTAAATGTAAATAAGAGGGGGGGGGGGGTACGATTATGGACAAACTCTTAACAAGGGATTTTTGCCACAGAATAAACTAATAATTTAAAAGAACTGGATATAATACTTTTAAATTATGTTTTTAGTATTCAGCAAAGTTTAATAATTAATTTCATTTCAAATCCCAAATAAGATAGTGGGTCGACTCATCTACTGAAACAAATCTCCTTTTAGATAAGTTTTTAATGAATGCTCCTACTGTCTGGTTGTTTCTTTGTATATTTGTCGTGACGCAGTCATTCTTGTTTTGCAAAAACTAATTACAATAACTGATTGATTAAAAATAAATATATATTCGAATGTAAAAAAATATTCTACATAGGCTCTGAAATTTTCAAATTGATATCTTTGTTAGTTTTCGTAATTTTAGACAATACGTGGAAATCGTCATTCTACAAATGGTTACAAATCCTTTTCCGTTATATGTGAACATGTCAAAACCAAGAATAACTGAGGAAATTAAAAGGAGTATTGCTATTATCTCAATGGCTGAAGGCCTCTCAGCATTAGAGATGGATGCCTTCTTGAAAATCGCTCGGTTATTCGTCTTTAAAGAAAGGAGCAAACTGAGGGCTGCCATGTTTTAGGCGGCATTCATTTCATACAGAGAATAACATTTTTGGCGATAGGACATCATCAAGACAACGGGTTGGGTTGGGTTGTGTTTATGACGGCCGATTATCAACACGTGGGATATAGGCCCTGGGGGGAGTGCC
This sequence comes from Maratus speciosus, assembly GCA_963932465.1. Taxonomy (NCBI): domain Eukaryota; kingdom Metazoa; phylum Arthropoda; class Arachnida; order Araneae; family Salticidae; genus Maratus; species Maratus speciosus. The sequence continues at coordinate 195,543,543 of OZ010789.1, forward strand.
CTTCGTGGGGGTCTTTCTAAGGGAACCTAACCCGTATTTACGCATGGGAATCCACGGTTTCGAAGAAAACCACGAAAACTCCGAAACGGTTAGGCCGACGGGCGCGATTGGGTTCGAACCCAGCACCTCCCGTCTACCAGCCATCAAGACAACGGAATTCGTCATTCGTGTCGATGAAAATCCCGGGAAGTCGATGGGGGCACTTGCTAAGGTGCTACAGATTGATAATGCCACCATCCGACGTGCGATTCGTGAGGACCTACAGACATGTGAAAATTATTAGAATAATTGTGAAATTTACAGTAAAATCTTATTAAAGAAATAATACACTTATAAAATATTGATACATTTAATATTTAGTGTGCATCCCCTTGTTTTTTATTAAAGATTCGATACGTCTTGGCATACTTTGTATGAGTTTATGGCAATTAATTTGTATTTTGTTGTCATGATGCCAAATTTGGATGAGTTTTTCTATCAGAACATTCTTGTTTGTGATGTTTCATTTCTTTAATTTAATTAAAGAAGACACTTCCATGGCCTGGAAATAGTCCAGATATGAACGCCATAGAGAACCTTTGGGCTATTGTAAAGAAAAAATTAAAGAAATGCAACATCACAAACAAGACTGGTCTGATAGAAAGAGTCATCCAAATTTGACGTGATGACAACGAAATACAAATTAATTGCCAAAAACTCATACAAAGTATGCCAAGACAAGTATGACATCATTTCTTTAATAAAAAACAAGGGCATGCACACTAAATATTAAATGTATCGATAATTTTTAAATATTTCTTTAATATAACACGTTTTCAATGTAAATTTTACAATTATTCTAAAAATTTTCACACGTCTGTACATTAGCCCCTTGACTGCCCAGCAAAATGTCAAAATGTCGTTTTCACTGTAATTTTTTAAAAATGCTAAAAAAATTATATTTTTCCAACATCATATAAAAAAATTAATTACAGATATGAATATAGCCCTCTAATTAATAATATTAATCATTACTAAATGTTTTAAAACTGCATTATATCTCTAGAAAGATATTAATGTAAATAATGCTTCAACTGCAGTGAAACCAGAGCTTAATTGTCTGATATATCAGATGCACAGTGGTAAGAAGGTTAGTGGTCGTACGTGATGGGGAGAGGCCTGTTCCCGTTCGAGAAAGCTAGGGACAATCGCCTGACCAAAGCCAAACGCCTCTTTAGTAAGCTGAAACATGAAGATAATTCGGGAATGCTGTTGTTTTCCTCAGATGAGGAAAACCTTGTTCAGTTCATGAAGTGAACGGCAAAAAGATCTGTGACTGTATAATATACCCCCAAGAGGTTTCGACCTTCATGCTTAGAAAATTTTCAGCTTCAATAATGATTCTGGGATGGGTAGTCGTGAGTAGCGAAGACAACTTGATGCCTGGTCATGTTTTTCTTCAATGTGCCTTAGTAAACGCCGTTATTTATACCGAGGGATTAATGCTCTGGATTAATTATGTTACACGTGGGAGGGCATACTTTTTTCAACAAGACTCTGCGCCACCCATACGGCCCATAAAACTCAATAATGAATTGCCAAAAACTTTCATGAACATGCCATCCGCAACCTGTTGCTGCAACCCCAGCTCCCCAGGTATTAAACCGACGCACTATTAAGTATGTGATGTGGTTAAGATGGACTCCAATGGGTATTCACACAACGCTGTTGTGGAGCTCAGGGCAGCCGTTTATTTAAGGACTTATTTTCCCAATACACGTCTTATTATTGCCCGAAATTTGTTTTGACAGCATGTAGAGGCTGTTATTGCGGCTGACGGTGGTTTGAGTGTATGATGTATGTGGTCATCTGTACAGAGCGTTAAAAATGTAAACAAAATGCTCGATCTATCTGGGGATGAAAGCAGGCGTTATTTTGTTCCATTTATCTGCCGCAACCTTTATGCAGTTTCCACAGTTCAACTCACATTCGCAGAAATTAGGCGCAGAGCTAAAAATTTTAGTATAGTACAGCCCAATCTTAATTCAATGGCACTTCAGTTTATAATGACGTGAGTAATATCTATGTCTCATCGAAAGAATCTTCTGTGTTTGCCGCTGAAGTTCCCGTTTTTGTATGCTTTCATTTATTACTTTTATAGATCAGATAACCTTGAGGTGTGGATCATACCCCTGTGTAACAGAGTAATTTTTCCAGTTTCTCATTTTTTTCTTAATTAAAATAGGTTATTTAATTTCACGTTTGTTACTTTTATGCTATTACTAGACATTTCGTAAAAGAAGTCTACCATCAACACTTGATATTTAATCTTTAAATAGTTTTGCAGTATATAGTATGAGGCCCAACATTTTGAGTATTACAAACTATTGCAGACTTTAATAAATCCATTTTTATGCCTCAAATTTTGCCTCAGCTGCTTTGTATGCCCTACACTTATGTAAACAGATGACAATTTTCAATTACTACCTAAACACGCATTGCTTATTATATGCATTGTTTATTATATGTATTGTTTATTATAATATGGTTCAAATATCAATCATTAGTAGATTTAATGTAAACTTTTTCCAATTTTTTTTTCTATTTTGGTTAAAAATTTTCCTTACATTTGCAAATTGAATACAGCTCCTTTTTTGAAAATTTAGAACGTGTTCCACGTCTAAAAGTAATGATTAAATTTGCCTTTAAAAATATTTGCACATTACAACTAACTTTAAATTTTGTTTAACACATGATGTGGTAGAAATATAATGTAACAAAAATCCTATTCATCCTTATTAAATTGAAAATGGAAATAGCTATATCCATGAACGTAGTGTATAAGGTATAAAAAGATTTTTCTAAGCAATAAGACCTCACGCAGTGCCACCTAGCGATAAAATGCGAAGTTAACGTTGTTATATGAAAAAATATGTAGCATACTATGGAGTTGTTTGATTCTCCATGCAACGGTGGTTCAGGGGTTCGATGGTATTGTAAAAAAAAAAAAAAAAAAAAAAAAAAAAAAAAACCTCCGTCATTATAGGCGAAAGAAAATGCATTCAATGTTTATTCATTTTAAAATGAGAACAGACAATTCGTAAAAACATCATATATGGAGATATATAGTTATGTATGGCAAAGTGCTCCGTAACGTCAAAAAGGAAAAGAACAGCGGCCCTTTATCGGACCTTACAGCACAGGGGTAGGGAGCCAACTGAACTGTTTGGATATTGAATCACATGACTTGGCGTATTACATTATTGCCAATTCACAAAGTTTTTGACGGCGGAATAACAGAGACAAAGCATTGGCGGCAAGTTTAGCAGAAAATAATGTGGCAGTCCCCCTTTCAGCACAGACTCACGGGAAGTAAAGCAACCCTACTGTATTTCATGAGTAAGAGCAAAATGAAGTCTGGAATTGTTTACTTTAACAACAGATTGCGCTTAAATGTGATTATGAAATATTTAACTAATGTATGTAAAATGCAGAAGGCATATGTGCTAAGATAAATTAAATAAAATTTGAAACCGCAATTCCCATAAAATACGTTTTTCTTTATTTCTTTTCACCCGTCAAATTCTAACAGCAATTAAGAGTGAGTTATTTATAACGCAGATGAAAAACAATAAAAGAAAATGAAAAGGATACAAAAAAATGCAGATGCACTTAGGTTTATGTGTCCTTGATTATATTTAAATACAGACAGTTAAAATAAATATGCGATTATGGGAAATTTGGATAAGTGGAAAAAAAAATGAAACATGAAATCATAAACCTTTGTACGTGTTGACTTAAGGTCGTTGTGAAAAGGATAGAGAAAGGCGAAAAAAATATATATGTGAAGGTAGAACTATGTATTGTTTTAAGAAAAAGAATTTATATAATGATTTTACTTGTTCAAAGTAGATTTTGAGTAACGGGGGCGGAAACCGATATGTTGCAGAGAAAGCTGCTACTCATACCAGGAAAAGCCCATGTGAAATGTTGTAGAGCGGTTTCGATTTCGTATGAAATTAAGTCTTACATTTATTAATAAGTTTATTCGAAGACGAGAAATATAATTTTTTTAAAATCATGTAATCATCTCAAATACGCATGTAATTGCATGGGAAATGTGCAACTATTATAAAGATGCTAATTTACTAAAAACTTAACAAATGTAAGTTAGTCACAGTTTATGCAAAAGAAAAATCCAATTAAAAAGTCTGTATTTTCCAACCTATTAACGCAACCAAAGTGTACGACCATTGCAGCGGATGATAGACAGTATTTGCTCCTGTTTTATAATGCAACTTTTCAGGATGCACTTAATGGTGTTATTAGGTAGGTGATTAGATATAATGCATTTACATTTCCGGGTTTTTAATAAATTTTATCTGTGCACTTGAGGCATCACTTCATTCTATATCGATAACGCTTTATACCGTTGTAATTGACTTTTTTCTCGTATATCGTAGCTTTTTCGAGACTTTTTGCCACTAAGTGGCACTGTAAGCACTTTTATCACCTATCGCATAGCCACTTTGCTGTACAATGATACCACATTCATGTCTGTAGCTATATATGATGGCGTTATTAACCACTTGTACCATGAATGGTAACGTGTTGAGTGCGCTCAAATATGGGTTGTCAGGATATTTGGTAGACATACTATAAGTAATGATTTTTTTAATTCATCAACATATTCCTATTAAATATGCTAAACTCTTTTCGCTTCATTTTTTGAAACATTTGCCAAATCTATACAAATATCGTAATATTTTCAATTTGTCATATGTTTCTTTATACATGCGCATGTGCATTATATAGACTTATTTAATAGCATTTAAATATATAAAGAAAATTTCCTTTTTTCATGTTACAAAGTCTATGAAAACTAACATAAATTGAAGAAATATTTAAAAAAATAATGAAAATTTATTAATTCAATGTTACAGAATGAAACTAAAAAGAATTTTTTATTATTAAAAAATTCTGAGCTATTAATGCATGTATTACATTTATTATACTGGAAAGTTAAACCTTTAGGAGAAAATATTGCTTCTTTTTAATCTGTGATATTTTAATAATTGTTGTAGGATATTATGGGATGAATGGACACTTATGATTGAATGGTTTTTAGACGGCAAAATATTGTATCAATACTTTATGAAAAAAAGTATTTATTCGAAGAAATAAAATTGGCTTTTCACTAAGATTATGAACTTTTTTATCACTTTCTTATCTATATATCATTTTGATATAATATTGTTTTTTTCTGTCATTTCTCTTTTCTGAAAGACATACTTTTTATAATGGAAAAAAAAATCTCCTTACTTTACTTTGAACCGGATCGATAGTACGGACCATATTAGATGATTATTTTGTATTTTTAAGTCATTTTCTTATAACAGAAAATGACGAAAAAGAAAAAAATATAGAATTTGTAAGAAAAGTTGGGTATTATATTTTTTTTCTTACTTTTTTTTCGAGATAATTATATTGTTCTTAATCGTTTTTTGAGATTTTTATGCATTTTTCGTTACATTCAGCAAGATGAAAGAGGCTTTATTTAAAATGTTGGATAATTTCTTACTTTTCCTAGAACGAAAAATCTTTTACTTATTTGTAGCATAAAATAAAATAATATAAATAATAATGTATTCATAAAAACACATAGATTTGCTTAATAATACACAAAGCAAGAACCATTATATGAACTTGTTTAGGAAAATATAAAAAAAAAACACATCATATCTACGTTTCGAACTACTTTTCTGGTCTTCCGCAGGATAAAATATGATGTTAATATCATATTTTATACTGAAGACAGCTGCAAAAACCATTTAGAAATTTTATGTGTTTCTGTGTATATTTTCTTATTTATAATATTTCAAGGTGCAATTGTCCAACGTGTGTAAATAAAATAAATTTAGGATTACTTGGGCATGAAGAAATTGGTATCAGAAAGTTATGCGCAAAAATGCAATTAATTATATTTTACTAATTATATATAATTACACAATAACAGAATAAACATAGAAACAATATTATTTTTTATTCATATATATACATAAATGATTTATTATAATTTACAAATAAAGAGTTCATAACAACTGATATCTTTTTTTTTAACTTGACGCTTTTTTGGAATGTGTGTGAAATCTTATATTGTTATTTTAAAATGTTCCTTTAATATTCTTAAAAGACTTTAAAACGCACAGACTGATATGTTTTCCTTTATTCAATAGTGACCAACATAATATATTGAGGTAAGCTAAATAAATTCATACTCTGCAAAATCAAACAACTATCAAATACATATTATAAAATTTAGACTAAGTAGACGGAATGTTTTTGCTTAACACTCATGTTAATTATTATTTCAAAAAATACTGAATATAATAATGAAAGCCAAAATACCCTAATGCACAATTTACCATAGACAGTTAACACAGTTCCTATTTTTCTATCATAAGCTGTATTAAATGGCACACTTTTTTTTTCTTCGTCTGGCAAAGAAATTGTTTCACTTGCTCATAGCAGTTTGTCCTTTGTTTCATTATACACTGTAAAAATATTAAGTCCAGTTTTGCGGTAAGAATCGGAAAAATGGTTGCCCTTATCGTACCGGAATAATTTCCAACCCAGTTCTGAATAAAATCCGTAAAATCGGTAAAATACCGTTTTACTGACTATTTCATTATTTTTACGGATTTTATTCCGAGCTGGGTCGGAAATTATTCCGATACGATAAGGACAACTATTTTTCCGATTCCTACCGGAAAACTGGCAGTATTTTTTTTACAGTGTACTTTAAATCGAATAGATAAGATTCAATTCATTAAAATCTGTTGTATACACTGAAAATGAAATATTCTTCTCTGAAAATGCGATACTTTTTGTATTAGAGCCGAACTCAGTTGAAAAGAAGCTTTTTATATAAAAAAATAATAATAACTTCTCCTATGTTTAACGCAGCAGATGCCATTTTTATTTAAAACTAACATTTAAATTTTCGAATTCCTTGCGAAAATATTGGATGATAATTTGATTAACTTTTAAAAGCTTCTAATGTGCAATAAACTCCAAATGGGAAGATGTGTAAAGCAATTACATAAGTCTAAGGTTTTTGCATTTGAGTGCACTTTGGAGAGCAAATTCTACTAATTTTGCGCGATTAGTAGTGTCGAAATAAATGAAAGGTGCTAATATTTTTTATTGTTTTCAAATATATTGCAAGGCTTTATTTATCTGGTCATATCTGTTTTTCATTCCACACATAAAAATATTAAATTCTGCGAATATTATTTTCTACGAAGCTACCACCAAAACCGTTCAATAATTTTTGATTAGATGACCAAGAAATACTTGAAATTAATAGGCATGATTATTTAACCTTTCGACTCAACGAGATATCTTCTTTACATAATTGTTACTATTAATCAAATTATAATTATTATGAATTTGCCTAAATATTTCTAAAAATGCTTTTTATTAACAAAATGAACTAGGCATAATATAATAACGTACTCACGAATTATTATTAAAGAACTAATAAATATCATATATTTTGAGAGTTATAAAGAAGTTTAGTTAAGTGATATAAGATCGTGTACGATATACCTTATTATGAATCATCGTGAAATATGATTTTACTTTCAGAAGTTATTTCAATGTTCTTCCTTTATATATTTCTTCTAAATTATAAGTAAATGAAAAACTATATATACAGCAAAAGATATGTGTATATACAGCATCTGAATATAAAGAAAAATAAATTACATTATTGATGGGTTTCTATTGATACCATGTCTTTGAAAGTTCTAAGGAGATTTCTTTAATTACTATTTTATGAATTACATCGATCATTATTAAGAAGGTCTTTTCGCTTTCTCAATCTGGTCTTTTTTTTTTCTATATATTTATTTTTATGACCAAATCGGTTATCCATTTTATTATAATACAACTAATATACAAATATCACCATATGCAACAGAAACTTAATAATTAACATTTTAAACAAAGCTTATGGTAAACAGGGGATTGGAAATAGAATTTATTAATATTACCTTTTTAACTGCAAACGCATACTTCCGGTTATTTAAAATACTTGCGGACTTCGCCCGTTTCGCTGGTCGGTTTCTCTAAAAGAACCTTGAATAAAACGAAATATATCTAGAAAAGATGAAATGTGTTTACCAATTTTTTAGTATATTTGTTATCTTCAATTTCACGCTTCTACCTGAAATGGCTGCTGAGGTATGGCAAATGTCCTAAAATTTTCGACCCCCTCCCCCTTTTAAACCCCTCAGGGTGGGGAATTTGTAAAATCGCTGAAACATGTTATCAATTATTTTTTAGTAATTTATTTTCTGGAATGTCACGCTTCTATCTAAAACGGCTGCTGAAATATGGCCAAATTTTCTAAATTTTTCAACACCTCCTTTAAACCCCCTTAAGGGTGAATTTCTAAAAACGCTGAAACACATGTTTAATTATATTTTAGTAGATTTATTTTCTGGAATTTAACGCTCCTACCTCAAACGGCTGGTGAGATATAGAAAAAAATGTTCTAAAATTTTCGACCGCCCTCTTAAACCACTTTTGGGGGGATTTCTAAAATAGCTGAAATACGTGCTTAATTATTTTTTAGTAGGTTTCTTTTCGGGAATTTCACGCTCCTACCTCAAACGGCTCGTGAGATATAGCAAATGTTCTAAAATTATTACCCCATTTTAATCCCCTTTTGGCGGGGAATTTCTAAAATCGCTGAAACATGTGTTTAATATTTTTTATATGATTTATTTTCTAGAATTTCACACTCCAAACTCAAACGGCTGATGAGATATGTCAAATGTTCTAAAATTTTCGACCTCCCTTTTAACCCCTTTTTGGGGGAATGGGGATTTCTAAAATCGCTGAAATACGTGCTTAATTATATTTTTAGTAGATTTATTTTCTAGAATTTCACGCTCCTATCTCACACGATTGGTGATGTACGGCAAATATTCAAAAATTTTCTGCCCCGCCCCCTTTTAACTCTCTTTTTTGGGGGTGGGAGGGGTTTCTAAAATCGCTTAAACATGTGTTTAATTTTTTTTTATTTGATTTATTTTCTAGAATTTCACGCTCCTAACGTAAACGGTTGCTGCTATATGGCCACATGCTCAAAATTTTTTATCCCTAACCTTTTAACTCCTTTAGGGTGGGGGGATTTTCAAAAATCTGTCCTTAGTGCTCTTTTTCACCCAATTTGCATGCTTCTAGGTTTAGTAGTTTGGGCTGCGTCTTTTACATATGGAGATAAAAATTAAAAACTATCTCAAATGATTTTCCCAAGTAAGCCGAAATATAATGGAATTATTTTGAGTGTCCTGTAATCCCACACTTCCACCTACCGCGACCAAATTTCCTTACTAACAGCAGGAGACCAAGGACTATCTAACCACTACAACCGCGTGTGGGTGGCAGTAGGTGTTCATGGAGAAAAGTCTGTCTTTACCCACACGCAATACACATATACATACACACACACACACACACACACACATATATATATATATATATATATACATATATGTCATTATATATATATATATAAATGAAATAAAACATTTTAGATATCGCATTTATATTTGCAATGGTTTTTACATGTTATTATACAAAAAATTCTTTTTCCTGTATTCCTTTTTTAGAATTAAAAAAAATAATTTACGTACGTCTAGGCACACAATAAAAAAATTTCACTCTCAGATGGAAAATATTCTCTGTGATACTGAAAGTGAAGGAAAAGAAAAAAAAATGCACTCCGCTTAACTCATTAACGCCGGTTGGCAAGAAAACTTGCCATTTAAATAGTACGAAATTTTTAATGTGATAACCAGTATCTTATTAGGAAATTTCCATATTATCAATCTCAAATTTTGAGGTATTAAATGAGTTAATATTACAATATGGAAAAACGGGTATTTAGTTTTTAAAAGAAGTGTAAAAGCGCCTTTAATGCATTAAACCGCTGGGTAAAAATTCATTCCGCGACTTGAAACACTTCTCTAAGCGCCAGTGATATTATTAGGATCTATCACTAACAAATCCTCACTGTATTATTTGTGTCACACTAATATTACATCAGCTGCAACTTACTAAAAATATCATAGTATTGTTATTCCGTTGTCCTTCTTATAAAACTTCATATTAAATATGGGTTGCTATTATATGAGCTCTGTCTCTTATTTCCTTTAAAACATGTCTTTATGATTGAAATTAGCATCGTTACTTTTATTTTAAACTGTGAAACAGGTATAATCTCAGTAAAAGGATATTATATCATATAGCAGATATGCCTTATAGCAGTATATATCTTATAGCATAGATAATAACAACAGAAAACAGCAATAAAGTGTCACATTATACACATGGAAGCAATTCATTTGAACTACCAATTTATGTATAGATTTTCTACAAACTAGTAGTTTGATTATAAACACCAGAATTTTCAGCATGTTTTAGCCATAGAATTTTTAACTTAAGACTTGGATTTTCCATTCTGTTCTTTTTGTTCTCAAGGGCAGTATACAGACGTATAAAAAATAAAATTCATGTTTTCACATCTAAGAAATCTCTTGTAAATATTCGATTTCATGATAATACATCGTTTTACCCAGAAGTATCATTCAGTTAGCTGAAGTTTTAGAGAAATTCACCATTTGAAATTAACGTTACCTTAATACCAATTTTCTGCATTTGTCGTTAAAACTTATACTTGGAGAACTTATAACTTTCATTATTTTATATTTTATATCACATCTTACTTAATTAAGATGATAGTAAAATATCATAAAAACATATAATCTACGAATAGAAGGTATAAATCATTAGTTTCTCTGACATAATTCAGGGCAAATTTATTTAAGTTTTATATATATTACTAGTATATAACAACATGAAAAATGACGGGATGTTAATTTGCCTTTCATTTTCATAACACTTCACATAAGCAAACAGAATGAAGATTTTATTATTGAATTTTAATTATTTTATTGTAGAAAAGTACATTTTAAAAATGAGAAATGATTTCTACATATACGAATGATGAGGATATTTTTTTACTCAATTTTCAATTTCTGGAATAGTTCAACAATTGGACGAAACAAACAGCAGTATTTATTGCAGCAATAATAATAATAGGGATATGAACAAGATATGAACAAATTTAGAAATTTATGGAAACATAAATGTTACCTCCCGGCATTTAAATTTTTTTGGCGGATAGATTTTCTTTTTAGTTACCAACTCAGCTTTCGTAAAATTTAAATGACAATTATTTTTAAACCTTTAATAATTTCGGTAATTTGAAAATTCTTTGATATGAAATTCATTAAAGTGAACGTTTTATAATCACAAAACATGATTTTTTAAAATACTCTTAATACCGTTTTGTAAAAATCAAACATGCCAAGAAAGTAACATTCGTTATAACGAAATTTTACTGTAATCGAAATCATTGATGGCAAAAAATCGTAACCATTAGAAAGTACGCATATGTATAAATTGAAATTCTATCATAATATAGAATATTAGTTTACTTAATTGTGCAATCTATGTGTTCGTTTTATATCCATGTAATGCCCATAGCTTTTCGGTTACTTTTTCACGCAATTTCAGTGTATTTCAAGAGAAACTAAAAATGAAATATTTGACTAGCAGTTTCTTTGCGTTTTCGGAAACCATTTCTAAAAATAGATCTAGCTGTTCTGAAATATCTTTGTTATCGTAAATAGCACTATTCATTCTGAAAATAATCATCACAAGTAGTTGTTGCTATCTTTTATACAGGAACGCATAAAATGACAATATCTTTATTTTTCTACTTTAATAACGTTTTCGTTGCCAGTTACTTTTAATATGCATTTAGAGCACATTAATTCCAGACATTTCGCTCTTGAAGATTATTCAAGATTTTGTATTAGGGTAGATAAGTATTTGGGTAATATCATTTTCTAGTTTTGAAAACCTACTAAATAACAGGTTGTGAAAAAGATTTTTCCAGTTACAAAAGTTTACTTTAAAACAAAAAAGGTTATGCAAACTTATAATTAATGAGTACAATAATTTCCATTTATTTCTATGATCTTCTGCGAAATTTATGGCAGCGTATCAAATCCCTCGTTCCAGAACTGTGATGATCGCGACTCAAAAAATCCCTGCCGGCATGGCCTACTTGCGGTGGTAGATTTCGATGTTAAGTATTGCTGGTTTTATCAGAATCATATTAAGGCGGTATTTAAAAAAATAATTTTCCATGCTCAACAACTCGAAATTTTCTGGCACATTTTAAGATTCATTTTTAATAGAAAAAAAAAAAACTTGCTGACGTGATTTTTGAAAATATTTATAAGCGACGTGTGTTTTTATTTTTCTTTCAATTAATTGAAACTTGATTAACCCATTAGCCGCCAAAACTATATAGTAGGAATTTAAAAATTTATTGTTGAAAGTCGTTTCCCACCACAAATTCAGAAAGGTGATTTTCGCTTTATTAAAATATCAAAATTTCTTCCATAAAGTAGAAAATTTTTAAATTCTAAAATAGTGGTGGCAAAGTAATTAATTAAAGCATGAGCAATTATTTCGACCGTTGCGTGAACGCAACACCAGCGGGTAATGCGTTAATAAACAATAATTTTTTTCAGTAGGGCAATATTTTTCATTTCTAAGACAATTGCTTCGGGGAATTTGGTTCAAAATACCCACTTTGACATCATTTTTTGAAATATATTCTGACTCTATCAAAAACTCGATCATTACTGTACATTGTATAGTTTCTGAAGAAGAGAATCTATCAATTGGATGCGTTTGAGAACAAAAATTAATTAAAAAGTGAGTAAGAAAATAAGCAGTTTGGATATGAATACACCCTTAATAAGATGATTTTTTCTTCAACCGCTATGTATTTTCCATTTGTTTTTGCTGTAAGAATTAGCTCTATCAAAAACTTGTCTACATAAATGTTGTAGACAATATTAAGAAGCTATATGATAAATTCATGGGAATTTTATATCTTGTGAATTGACTGAGTTATGGAAATTTTTCTTCTTCACCCCCCTTTTTTTGTTTTCGTATTTACTTTTTTGCGGTACGAATTGTTTCTATCAAAAACTTGTGAATATAAAAGTGGTAGATAATATTAATGAGATGTATAATAAAATTAATTGGATTTGATATCTTGAGAATTGACGAAGTTAGGAATTTTTTTTTCTCCCGAAAATCGTATTTTTGCGCCACTTGAGCTCATTTTTAATTTTATCAAAAATCTGTGATACATAATTTTTTGGTCCTATTTTTAGAAATAATAAAAACTTTAAACTGATTTGATATGTGCAAAAATTAAGAAGTTATGCGTTTTTTTTTTCAGTTTTCACAAAACCCCGCCCTATTTCCAGCTCTTTGGTCCGATTTTGCCCGTTAACGAACTTGGACGAGATTTTATGCCCCTTGATTTTATGTATCAGTTTGGAAGAGATTTGTGCAGAATTGTGAAAGTTATTGTGCCCAGAAGAAAGTGATATATATATGTATATAAAGTATTTTACTGAGGGTGGTTTTGGGTTCTAGGGTCATGATCGGTGTAGAAGTTCAAAAAATTTTCAGAAATTCCAACATAGGAACTACGCCAATAGGTAGTATATCATACGAAATCTACCTAAAAATGCATCGACCTCAGAAATGGCTTCAGCAAAGATTATGGTCATTAAAAACAGTGTGTATTATCACAGCGAAGTGCATCTTGAAATGACAAATCTTACTCCTGAATTCGCGATATCATTGTTCTACGGTACGAAGGGAATTGATATTGTGTAATAAAGGATCACATAATCGTCAATGAAAATCATCAGCAGAGCGTTTTTTCCTTTTTGTTCATAGAATATAATACTGCATATCTGTTCACGTGATAACTCCATTTCACTCACTCTTTAAACAAAGTCAGTTTTCCATATAAAACTTGTTGCGACATAGAGGTAAAACTACTATATCTGATGATCCCAAAATCCTTTCGTATTAGACGTTTCTGTTATGCCGCGGATCACCCGCCTGGCTTTTGCATCAGGAAAATACTTTGTCACTAACCTGATACATGACATTTTATGTAGTATTTCAGACAGTATAATATTATTACCGTTTCAATAGAGTTAATACTTTAAACAATTAACTTGTTTCTTCATGATAGCGTATATTGATGGGAAATATCATATCTAAAATCTTCTTGGGAATATTTTTCTCTGTCAAATAATTACTAAAATGTTCGGTAAGAAAGAGCTAATTTTTTCAGTTCATAAAAACGTTTTCCTCAATATCTAAATTGTAAAAAAGTTAAAACCTTCCACTTTTATGCTATAAACATCGGTTTTTATATGTACCTGTAAAATAGCTCATAATAAACTGAATTACCAGTCGTCATCAGTATAAATCTAATTTAAAACGTTTTACTTACTGATATTTTATTTCAGAAATTTACTTGCATTCTTCCTATTTTTGTTAAAGGATTATTCACAATTATTTTAATACTTAAATCATAAAACATTTAATGAAAATTATCTTAAAAATTAAATAGGAAAGGATTTATTGACTATCCGTATTATTATTTTTTTAAATTTACCTATTTTTAAATTTTATCTTCCAGCCACTAAGTATATTTCTAAAAAAGAAAATTTATTCTTGATTAAAATTTTAATGTAATTTCTGATAAACGTTTCCCTCCAAGTATTACAATACGCTGGTTATAATTTATGCTGGTAATTTTACTCTGAAAAGTAATTAACCCTGCATTTCTAAACGTTTATTGCTAAGTTTTATATTATAGATTTAATATAGATGATAGTATCTATTTACAGTACATCTTAGATTATAGTATAAATTATAGTATATTTAAGTAATAAAATATAAATAATAAATAATCCAGATAAACGATTCTTTAAATAATTCCAATAGTCATTATCTTGCAAAGAAAATCATTAATTTATAAACAGTTTTTCTTAAAACATACTTCAACATCATTTTTTAAGTGCCCTCATGCAAAACATACAACACGGAAAATTTAACTGCAAAGTTATTTATTTTTTCTAGGATGATTAATTTATAATTCTGTTTTATACTTTGTATCAAGAAATTATTTTAGTATAATGCATCAGTAAATTTATTCTAAACGATTAAGAATTTTTATTTAATGTGAAAGTCTAAACAATCTTGAGGGTGTTACTGAAAGATATTCATATCTTACACTAATTCTAAAATATGAGAGAATTATTTATTTGCGTGGACTTTTTGCATTTTACATCAAAATAAGGAATTAAAGTGTATAAACACTTTTTTTTATTTTATAAAGTTTAAGAAATTTAAGACATAAAAAAATACAGATATTTTTTTTTAATATTCCGTATTAATAATGTGCATTTATGTACATTTTTCAGTTCTTAACATTTTAAAAAGTTGAATTGATAAACGCATATTGATGCAAATTATTTAAATATCATAAATATGTGTCAAATTTGATTTTTCTTTCATTTATTTCTTGTTTAGTCAACTAAGTGGAGTCTATGAATAGCGAAATTTCTTAAAAATTTCGATTTTCAGATTTTTATCTTATCACATACTGTATACTTTTCACTATATCTTGTCAAAATTACAGAATAATGTAGCATTGATGATTTAACAATCATGTAATATCATATTAACCCATTAAAAGAAATTTTTAACTCATGTATCTCAGATTTTTTTTTCACATTTTGCATGTCTTTAAAATTCTAAGTTTTTTATAGATATGGATAAAAGGACTCGAAATTTTTCTAGTTTAATATCATACAATATTTAAGGCATTTAAATATAGTATTTTTTATATTTTAAATAACTTCTGTTAAAAAAAATAATTATACAAAAATAGTCACTTTTACTGATTTTTAGGATTGTGTACTTAAAAAGTAAAAACGGAACCATTATAAGATGAATCCCGTGTCTGTCTGTCACAGCCATTTTACTGGTAAACTATAAAACGGAGAAAGTTCAAATTGTGGAAAGTAATAAATATTATTAGCCCACATATTTACAGATTATTAAACATTCAAAAATATATTTAGGACAAATGTAGAAGACTAATTAAGTAACTTAAAAATCTCTTTGTGTATCGTGGGGAGTATTGCGTGAAAGCTTTCTTAAAGCTGAGCACATTTCTTTTAATTTTAGGTATTATATTTTCAACAATTTCTTCAAAAATGTAATGCAAAATTATGTACGCTCCCTTCTATTTCCGAATCTCCTAAAACTAAAATTAATTAAAAAATAGAGGTAGTAGATGTTGATTTAAACCTGGCAGGAAAATTATAGTGATCACCCTAGGTCACATAGTTTTTGAGAAAAGCTTATTTTGCCGTTACACACAAGTTTCGATTTGCATGCATTCAGAAAATATGTTGAAGAGTGCTGGAGGTACCTATCGTAGCAAAAGTATAAAAGCATTGTGGAAAATTATTTTAAAAAAAATCGTCGGTAATTAGCCGAGATATTAACCCTTAAAGAAAAGGAAAGTTTGAACATACATATTGACATGGGCGGCGTATTCTGTATACCATCGGCTCTTAAAGCCCAGATAAAAACTTTTAATGATATATTTGTGTAATGTAATGCCCAGTAACGGCATAACAGCAATAAACGTCAAATTGTTAAAAACAGACTAATTTAATTAGAAATTATCACATAAATACTATAGTGTTAGCGACTAGACTGCATCGAGTGGATCTCTCAACTCACCTCCCGTGTCTTTAAAATTTAATTAAAAACCTATCTGGAAAAACGCGCTACGGACCATGCCGACGTTGCATATTTGCGACCGCATTTCGAAGCGCACTTACCGCAATGCCATGTTTAAACATTGAAAAATGGTTCTGTTTTAGCTACACTGTAAAAAGAAAAGATTTTTAGTACGCTGAATTTACTTTTATGAAGTGCCAAATGAATTTTAAATATGCACTATTTTTATTGCCAGTACCGAATTAAGTTCATCATAAAAAGATTAGGATAAGATTAAAAAATAGTTATACGGTATACCAATACTTGGCATTATTTAGGCTTCATATCTCTCTGAACTTTTATGGTGTACCCATTGACACTTTTCTAGTAGATACAGCTATACCCAAGCATACGTTGTACAGTGATTACAAAGATGTACAAAGATTTATTGCTCTTTTAGCAATGGTTTTTTAATAATACAGTTAATAATTCATATATTTATTGTACAGAACCTTCTGAGCTCGAGTAATTATTGCACTTGACCGTTTATTTTTTCTATTGTATTTAGTTTTGTTTTGTCTAAAACTATCGGCTAATACAAAAAATCCAATCCTTAAACCTCTATAAAACATCATTACTGACCTGCAGTAAAAAATCAGGAAAATTAAAACATTGAAATACTTGTAACGTTTTAAATTAGGTGCTAAAAATGTAACATTTTGTAAAAAAATAATTTCAGTTTTAAAGCTTTTGGTTTAAATTACTTGTAATTAAATTTTCAAATTAATATCCAAAAAAATTTTTTTTTTAATTTGATAATAAATTTATCTGTTTTGTGGGGACGAGTCCCATTAAACAAAAGTACACTATTCACATAAAAAAAAATAGATTATTGAGTGTATTGCGAAGCTTATCTAATCATATTATTGCCCATATTACGATCAAAATAGATTTACGTATGACATGGTTATATAAACGTTTTCCATAAAAATGATCAAAGGGCTAGACAGGTTGCCGTGTTTTTAATAGTCTAACTTGTAAAAATAGGTGGAAAACATTTGATGTTATATTATCGGAGGCTTAATGAATTAATTTTGTAATAAACAAGATTCATGTTATTTTTGAAGAATGTGCAAACATTACTCCAGCCTTCATGCAACTACCCCTACAACCCTTGTTGTAGTGCTACAACCCTTTATCTACTGACGGTACTTATAATTACCATTAAAATAACTTGTTCTAAAATTTATTTAATACATGGATTAGTTTTAATACAGTTTAGAATCAGCTACAGATAATTTACATTGTCTTGTTCCAAAAGCATTATTGGTTACATAACACAAAAATATTTTTTAAAGGATGATTTAATTTGGCTTTGCATCTTTTCCGCTTTTTTGGCATTGGGAAGGAGGAGATTAGTCAATTCGGAAATATTTGTATATTTCTATTGAAAAAACATTATATTTGTACATTTACTAATTCTAAAAAATACAAAGAATAATATTTAAAATAAATGATTTGAGTGGTGTTATAAATAAAGCACAAAATCTCCATAAATTCAAATTTAATTAATATTGTAAATCATTCAATCCTTCTAAAATCCTTCTAAACGTTATTAAATGATTATGTAAATATTTTAAATTAGCTTAAAAAATTCACGAAAATGCTTTAGAAGATAAGATTTTCATGAATTCATAATTCAGTACGTAAAAGGTTAAGCATTATACCACAATATAGAATTTACTATTGTATTAGCAGAAATGTAACAATTTATCCCTTCGCTTACTTTAATTTTTTTATTTTATGCAACTTTAAATGGAAAATAAATTTGTGATTAACTGAAACGACTCCAAAAAGTTGCGTTTTATTAAAGTTTTATAAATTATCAAAACAAATGCTTTTCTGAAAAAGAACTGTCTTATCTTGACTGCCTTTGCTATCTGCATTACTTTCAGAAAATAGCATTTTGAAAGAGACAAATTTTATCTCATTACTTTTACTTTTTTCCATTAAATAAGCAGCGTTAAATGAAGGTTACTTCACATAAACGACTGCTTTGTGTGAACTCTTCTTTCTTTTATATTAATAAGAATTTAATCTCAAATGACTTTTCGAAGTAATTTCCTTCTCAACAGTACCTTATTAATGTATCTGTTCATTGCAGATTCTTAGCTTACATTAATATAATATTATATACGATGCATGAATCACGTGTTCTTGATTAAAAATGGGCATAATAGAATTTTTTTAATAATGAAAATTTACTTTGAGAGAGAATACATAAATATGAAACAATTTGCGTGTAAGACATAAACTTCTGTTTATTTCTAATATAACATTTATGAATTCAAAATATTTCTTCAAATTAAGAAAATTTTCCCATTTATTTTTTCTTTGCATTTTTTAAATACTTTTTCGTTTATTTTGTAGTTTGTGTCATTCAATATAATTAGAATTTCCATAAGGATAAAATGTAATTTGAAAGTACACGGTGATATTTTGCGGTACCTGTATTGAACACCCGTACACAATCAGTCAAATTTATGCAAAATACAAAAATAAACACAATGAATGTAGATAAATTTTAATCATACTGAAACCAAAAGGACAAAAAAAATTATTTAAACTTAATCAGAAAAAAAATTACTTATGCTATTCCAAATTACAAGAAATCATGATTTGATCACTGTACGTGGGTATTGGTTGAGTTGAAATCACCTCGGTCCAGTACTATTGGCTTCTAATCTTAAAGGTTTTAAGACTAACATATTGTATAAATAGTTAATGAACTGGCGAGAACATCTCCGTATCTTTCATAGCCTGTTTTGCGATCAAATATAAAAGTGTCTATTTGAAGGAAATAATACCTTTCTAAACAATTATGTTTTAAAGATAGATACCGTGTTGAAAATATTTAGAATTTCTTCATATGGAAAAGGACATTTTAACTACAATAGCATCCAAAGAAATTTTAAGTGCACCTCTTAAGAAAATAATCACACAGCTACAATCTACTACCTCATAATAAAACTATAAAAGTCACATGGATTTACGTCCTACAGATGTGAAAGTCAACACGTGGTGTTATTAACGAAAATTTACAGTTGATCTTTGACACAGAGGAGACCACGCAAACGGGACGTCGAAAAGCAATTCAATTTTTCTCCGTAAAAAGAAAAAAAAAACAGCCTATGGTTTCTACACTATGGATGAAAGACATCATACAATCATAATCTTCAGTAAAATGGGTGGTAACTTTATATGTAAATTTTACATGTATATGCAAATTTTCATGAATTGTTAACGGCTTGTTTTAGTTGTTGATTAAATGAGATCAGTGAAACATCTGAAAATAAACTAATATAAAATGATTTAAGTAATTAGAGTCCTTGTCTCACGGTATTTTTTTAACAACGCTATATAAGATTTTTTTTTTTTAAATAAGACATTTTAAATGTATTATTTTAAATCTGACGTAACTTTCACGAAAGTTTTCTTTCTGTTTTTAATATTCACGTGAAAATACTTTTGTTGTTAGAAATGAAATATTATTTGTGCTGTCTTGGAATTCTCAACATAAGAGCAATGCAACTCTTGTAGGCACGTCAATAACATCTGCACTGGGTAATTGGTTCAAATTATCACAATTTGTTGATTTTCGGTAAGCAAGTAAACCCTATTCGATGGGAATTTGGAGAAACATTAGTGATATCGCCAAGTTGGCGTCAATTTTGGCACTATATCACCAAGTTGACGACAAACTTAGCGGCATTTCGTGGCAGGACAGGGGCCCCCCCTATGGTAACCACCCTTATATGTATAGAAATACTTTAAATGCTGTTCAATATATATATATATAGATTAGTTTTAAAAGGATATCTCAAAATATGAAATAAATGTCTCGCGCAAGAATATTTTTAAATTGAAACTGTTTGGCAATATTATGGTTTGGCAATTTTAAATATGATGTAATTTCCTCCATTTACTTTAACGCACATTACTGAATTTACTAATTTAAAATTTTCATTCTCTTTTAAGATTCATGTATATCTATAGTTTTTATGACGTAATTATCAATATTTTCCTGCTTTTAATTCGTAATCATTTAATTCTCATTTGAAAGTTTTTTTTCTTCTGTTTATAATAATCACGTGTAAATAGATTTTTTATTTCAAGGAAATATTATTCTTTGAGCTAGTTTAAAATTAGAAACAATTTAAAATGATACACTTTTCTAAAAGTTGTAAAAAATACCTCTCGAAATACTGAAAATTTTAATTTGAAATAGAAATAAAACCTGAAAAAATGAATCAAATTAAAAACAAAAATGCAGTCTGCCCAGCGGGAATTTCCAATGTATAAAATGATCTAAAAATGATTAAATTCCTATTTATAGTTTTTGCTTCTATAAAACGTTTTTAATCGAACGATTTTGGCCAACTTTAACATTAAATATCGCTTTAAATAATTCTCCGATTTCAAATAATTCTCCGCTTTAAATAATTCTCTGATTCTGTCTGCATCAGCGTATTTATCAAACATTTCTCTATAACATCACCGATTTTCATATTTTTGTAAGCAATGTTTTTCATAACGAAGAAAGACCTCCGTTCACCAAAAGTTCAAAACCGGTGGCGGCGGTAACATCCTTAGTTGCATTTTTTTTAGAATAGAATGATTATTTACAAACTGAACATATATTTAAACAAACACATAACAGAAAGGAAACATTTCAGTGTATTTTTACTGTTTTTAAAGATAGATAAATTAACCGAGAGACATAATACGTATTTGGTTTAACATAACTGGGTAAATTATTTCAACGGCACTATTATAAAGTATCTTTGACATTTGCAGTAATTAAAAAGATTCATATGAAGAAACGTAAATGTTTTTTCTCTCTTATCAATTAAATTTTCAATGGAAGATATTTTAATTTTATGTTTAATTAATTCCTAATATTAGTCAATTTTTATTAATTATCTGTAAAAAACCAAAATATTTCAAAAATATTTTCGATCAATAAATTCAAGTAGAAACAAAACAAAAACTTTTAAATAGTATTTCTTTTGTGAAACAATAGCACAATGATTTTTTTATTAAGAAAGTAATCTTATTAAATATGAAAATAATTACATTCCCTAAATTTTACATGTATACCGTGTAATTTTTTGTTGCATACGTAATTTCTCATGTAATCAGTATGTTCAACAAGAAGTGTTTTTTTTTCTTATGTATTCATTCTGAACCGATATATGCAGTGGAAGAAACAGAAACCTGAAGCTATAAATGTCTTTCCTAGTTTTGTTTAGCAGTATTGCTGTACCTCCTTCGGATGCCGAGAGTTAAGACAACCGGTTGAAATATGAATGCCAATTCTAAAGAAACCGTGTCTTAAATAAAATACAGTCCCGCAAGAATATATAAAGCAGATAGAAAAATTTAGAAAAGTCAAAAGGTAATGGAATTGTTGATAACGCAAATTCTATTTTCATTTGCATGATCAAAATCGCAATAATATGCATAAACCTTTTTTGGAAAAAAGAAAGGGGGAACATAAATTATGCTAATTTCTTACAACCAATGAAAAACAGCTTGGGAAAAAATGATAAAGCCGATGGTTCTAGCCTCATTTGGCATAATGCCAGACTTGAGAAAGCAGGTCGCCAGGAAAGTTTAGGTAAATCTAAACCTGTTACATGCATTCATTTTGTATTTGGTACGTTTAAAACAATAACAAGAGGAAGTTATCCGATGATGAACAAATTAAAATATTACTTTAAATGAAGCCGGAATATCTGGTTCTGATATTGCAAGAAAAATAGGAAGATACAAGGCTGCAGTAAACAGTTTTATCAGATATTCCGAAGATTACGGCAGTAAAAAGCGTACAAGACGTCCGAAAGCCTTACCTTTAAGGCTATCACGACAAATCCGGAAGACAGTTTGCGGACAAAAACTGGTGTCTGCACAAATTCAAGAAAAGTTATGCGGGCAAAAATGTCGTATGCCCAAATTCAAGAACAGTTACAATTACTATGTACAAGTAGAATAAAGTCGTTTAAAGATGTACATTGACAATCGTGATCATGAAATATCATTTCGTTTGCTGGGCTTCCATGCCACACTCAAAGTGTAAATAGATGTGCCAAAGTGGCCACTGAAGCCGTTGCGACAGTTTGTGGTGCAAGCAACAGGGATGGGTTCATAAGATCTCGATTACAATAAAGAGCCATTATGCCACACTTTGAGACTGTCAGATTTTAAGGTTACAAAATCCCAACAGGACCAACAATAAATACTAAGCCGAAACATTTCGAATATTTACATTTTTGTTTTGAAAAGAAAGAACTGATTTAATTGATCTTTAAATTTTTAATCACTTTTAACAGATTTAAATGTTTGTTTTTCATTCTTGAACTTTAACTGTTTGTGTACTCTTCACAGATTAAATGTTTGTAATGTACTCTTGCTTCTTGTGCGATGCATTCTATTATACATGTGCAACAGATAAAAGGGGAATTACGGCATTTTTTTCAAAATTTTGTATGAGTGGAAGATATTATGTTAATTGGAAAAAAACTGTGCAGACATATTATTACGTGTCATACGCAACTTTTCCGTGGTATGACATTTCTATTTTCAAACTTTATATTTCAATATATACATTTTGCAAGACATTTTTGACGAATTTCGCAGAAATTGAGGCGGGGGGGGGGGGGGCACAGGAAGATAAAACTAGATTTTAAACAAAAACTCTGAAGGCTCATTTCCACATGCCATAAACAAATTTTAAGCGGTATGAAATTTTTATTTTTCAAATTTATGTTTATTTTGATTTATAAGTTGTACAAGGCATTCTTAACGATTTTCGCAAAAATTGGAGTCTAAATAGGAAGATAAAATTTGATTTTGAAAAAACTGTGCAGTTTTATTCTGAGGACTATACCCAACTTTTGAGCGGTATTACGTTTTATTTTTACGATTTTCGTTTTGTTCACTCAACCCTTCTAATTAGCCAATAAACTGACTTTAGGTAAATTTTAGCAAAGAATGCATTTAAATACGTAACGCATCTTACTGTACTTGCTCAAGGTTTTTCGCCCTTCCGTCGTTAGTCTCTTCGCTCGTCGTTGTTTAGGGAGACTAAATATGTAAAGTTCTATCATAAACTACTTACACTGTATAAATACACAAGCCTGCAATGGTTGTGTTGTTTAACTTTTGATAATTAATTTTTATGTACTTTTTAGCGCTGAATCCGAAAATGACCTTAATTTTTAACGATCACGTCAGGATTTTTTGAAAATCGTAAATTTCAGTGATAAAAAGTAAAAAAAAATAGAGAACGTCTGATACTGAAATATACAAGAAATGGTTGTGTTTCTTAACTTTTGATAGCTGATTTTTACATATTTTTTAGCACTGAATTCGAAAATGACCTTCATTTTTAACCACCAAGTAATGATTTTCTGCAATTCGTAAATTTCAAAGTAAAAAAATAGCAAAATTATGATACTATAAAATAGATATGATGGTTGTGTTTTTTTAATTAAAAAAATGATTTGTATGTACTTTTTAGCCCTAAATCTGAAAATAACCTTAATTTTTAACCATCAATTTTTTAAAATTCGTAAATTTCAAAGTTAAAAAATAAAAATGTAGCAAAAAGCCAAACATGATGGTAAACAATGAAAGCCATTTTCGGATTCTGCGCTACAAAATATTTAAGAATCAATTATCAAAAGCTAAGCAATATTACACAACCCAAATTTTGCAGGCTTGTGATATCAGACGTTCATAATTTAAACTATTATCTAGTAGTGTTTTATATAAAGTCTATTTCAACGTTTTAGTCATACTAATTATTAAATTTTAGAGTTTAACATTAAATTCTGTATCATGAAATCGTTCTCTTTTTTATTAATAAAAAAATTAATTAGTAGTTATTTATGTTTAATTCTTATGATATACAGTCACGGAATGTCGTACTTCCTCGGGCACATTAATTGTAATTCCAGCTTTATTATGTCAGTATGTTAATAATACTTCATCTCTTAATACTTAAAAAAGACCCGTATTGAAACTCCAGTCTACAAATTTAAATAGCTAAATAATACTAATAATTTTCATCGACATTCCATCAATCAACAAAATTATTTAGTTTATGTTATAAAGTAAAATGATTCAAATACTGAATAAATAAGCATTAAAATGTTATTTTAAATGCTATAGTTCCTTGATACCGGACGCAACATTTAGGTTAGAAATATTATTCATTTATTTATATTTAAAAAACTTTCATTTAGTAAACTAGTTTGCATACACTTCTACATTAGCTATGATAAAAATATATGAACATAAGCGTGACATGCACATTATTTCATGTTTAAAAATTCTTATGTTTTGTGAAAAATGTCGTAAACAAATAGAACTAAGAAAAAAAGGCTCACCTGGACAAAAAGTTCATTTTAAGACAAAATTTAATTATTTGAAAAAAATTAAAACAAGTTCTACATGTCTTAAAATAAAAAGGAGAAAAAAAAAAGACGCTTGGAAAACTGTTTGACTTCTTATCATTTTTTAAAAAGTTTTCACCCTTAATTCCAAATTTTTTCCTAACGATTTTTTACTTAAAAGTATTTTTAGAGTGCATTTTGTAAGAAAGATCAACTAAGTAATTTAATTAAAATTAAAAAGAAAAGGGTAAACCAGGTACTATTATTGTTATTATTATTTTGTTGTTGGAGTTTATTCGTTAATTTCCATTTCCATATTTTTATTTTTAAGATCCACAAGATTACAGAAAAATTATTTTCTTTAGATATACAAGTTTTTTTTTTTTTTTTTTTAATGGTGCAAGAAATTAAAGAGAGTAAAACAAAAACTTGTTTGCAGTATTTCTTCTAAAGAAAGGAGAAAGGATTGTTGTATTTTGCATAACTCAATTGTCATTAGGAGTATGTTTTAGAAAAAGACATTTTAAACGTCTATCAAGATCTAGTAACAAAAAAAGCTTGCTATTTTATGTTCCAAAATGCTGATGTTTCTAGACAGTGCGCAAAACAGTACTATAAAAGAATAACCACTGACTGTTTTATTTAATAATGATGAGCTAATGTTATGAATCAATAGGTAGTTTTATCATTGCTATCAAGTGATAACTTAAACTCTAAGCAGTAAAGAAGGTTCTAGAAGCGAACGAGACATACGTCTTGAAATTGGCATTGTGAATTTAAAATAATCCAAATAAGTACACACACTTTTGCATTTAAACAATACATGAGTCCTGAAAAAACGCTTATTTAAAAAATATAATCTGCTTTTCAAAAAAAGAAAAAAAACAGATTTCTATATGCATTTGAGTGGTGTAGATTATTGTTGAAAATACCATAAGAAAAGTAAAATAAATCAAGAATGAAAATCGAAATTTAAATTTAGATATAAAAATCATTCAAAGAAGTATAAATTATTTTTCAATTAATAAATGTTAATTTACTTTTCTTTAATTATAAGTATAAATTTCACTAATATTTTACTTATTAAAAACATACGTCTTTAATTATAAAATACGTTTAAATTAAACATTATTTTATTCCTAAGTAATATGAATGTATTTGCCCACAAATAGCTGGTGATTTTAATATTCATAGAAAGAAGAAAAAAAACCCAGCTATGACTTTTCAGATAATCTAGACTTGCACATAGCTACTATTGTATAATCAAATACATTAATGACAAGATATGAAGATTTATATTAAAAGAAAATTATCGCTGTTTTACAAGAGTTATCTTTAACTATTAAAATTGAAATATATAGTTATGGAAAAGTTATCTATTAAAACAAAATAAAATAATAATTATATTTAATACATTCAGACTTATAATAAAATAAAATTCGTCTATTTTAATACATAGTAAAAATAATAAAAAGCCTTTATAAAGCGAATATACAGAAATATTTCATGCATTTCAGTTAAAGCATTTTAAATATTATACTCATTTTTTTATATTATAAAAACTAAAAAATACAAAACTAAAATATTTATAGTTAAATTTGTAATTTTATATGTTCAAACAGAATGTAAACAGTAATAAAAATAACACAAAAGTTCTTGATATAGGAAAATATAACTACGAAAATACACAAAACCTCATGCGAGTTAACCACAATTTGGTAAAACGTTACATCTAAGGAAACCTCAGAAACCAATATATTTTACAGTATTAAAGGAGCATTTCAAAAACAAAATTACTGTTGCTCCCACTAGATTTTAGGAATCATTTGCATTACATTTTAAGTGCATTCACATTCCTCAATCACAATCCTCAGACGGAATATGATTTTTTTTGTATGCCGTCAATTCTTACGCATGCATTATCATGCTGAACAAACAGGTTTAGTGAAAAACATGATAAATCTGCAGCATTAACATTAATAATAAAATGAATAGTAATGATCAAAAAATATTTGTTTTACTCTTACATGTATAATTTCAATTACGCAGCTAAAAACATTTAATTGAGAATTCGGGTATCTTAAAAATACGGCTCAGAAGGTTCCGTACAATAAATATATGAATTATTAACTGTATTATTAAAAAAAATCGTTGCTAAAAGAATAATACGATTTCGTAAACACTATACAATGTAGGATTGGGTATAGATTATAGCTGTATATACTAGAAAAGTGATTGTGCATATATAACGTTATCACTTTATTGGGAGGCTCTTGTTTTCATAATATATCTCTGGAAGGAGGAAGGGGGGTATGCTTTTTGATATCGTTATCATTTTTGATCCAACCAAACTTTTCTTTTTTCAGAAACTTTTTCTTTACATCTAAATAGTCTGTTACCTTTATTATTATTTTTATATGCTTTTATGAAAATGCAAAGCTATTATTAAAGCCATGAAATGTTTATAAAATCATTTAATTCCAAAATTTGGACTACGCCAACGTTTGGCATTCCTGTTCTTCTGCCATATGAGCATATAATTCGTTGTTGGAGAGGAGGATTTTAATATGTAGGAAATGACACTTGCGTTTACCAGTATAGAAAGACAAAGAATGTTGCCCACTGTTTTATTGACAGGACTGCCACAGGCGACTATTTTTCTATTCTGTTCGCACCTCAATTTAAAAAAAATAGATTTTGTATAGTATATCTCTCTTGCAAATGTTCTAGAACTGTATATAGATAATTCTTGTTTTGAGAAAGTGGCTTGAGGTAGAAATAAAACATTAGTCACCTGTGGCGGCCTTGTATTGATAAGTTCTGCTTTTAACCTCCCCGGCAAGAAGACAATACTACTTTTGAATACATTATGTAACAATATGCTATTATTAAATACTTTTAAATTCACTGCTGGACATTACAATTGCAACACCAGGAAGGAATGATCTGTCGAACGTCAAAATCACATGAAAGGAAGAAGAGATTCGAATATGCAAATGATTAGTATTTCAACGGATTTAGACGAGGCAGGCGGGAGATACGATATCTGAAGCACTGCATAAATGAAAAGTTTCGTAATGGATTTCTCATTCGGAAAGCGCTTTGTTAGGTTGGCGTTTTCCCTGAATATCGTGATATGCCTCGAATAATAAGAAGAAATGCTTACCACCAAGTGTCTGAATTCGATAGAGGCAGGGTCGTTGCCTATCGTGAGTGTGGGTAATCATTACGTGATATCGCCCGTTGCACTGGTCGAAATTCAAACACTGACATGCAAATATGGAGTACATGGATTGCTCAGGGTCTTACTGAACGGCATGCTGGATCTTGACACCCTCCATAACTAACGCCCGAGTGGTTAGACATATTGTGAGGTCGGCCCTGCAAAACCGTACAACCATACCACGGACCATTAGTCAGGAAATGGGTATGTTTGCAGCCCACCCAGTATCCGCTTGTACGGTGTGACGACGTTTGCAGCGGCGTGGACTGTCAGCACGGCGACCAGTACTGCGGCTTCACATGACAATGCAGCATAGAGAGAGTCGGCGACTCTGGTGCGCCGAATGACAAAGATGGATACAGGACTGGCACAATGTCGTATTTTCAGACGAGTCCCGGGTTTTGCGTGCAGTATTATGATGGTCGTATACGTGTCTGGAGGCTTCGAGGAGAACGCTTGTCGCTTGCTTGCAATCGATATCGGCATAGGGGCCCTGCACCTGGTGTGATGGTTTGTGCAGCGATTGGGTATACCACATGAAAATCTCTAGTTCGGATCGACGGTAATTCGAACGCAGATGGGTACATTTTTGACATCTTACGTCCAGTGGTTGTACCCTGTCTTCGAGGACTGCCAAACACCATCTTCCAACAAGATAACGCAAAACCAAATGTTGCATGTCGTGCTTCCTCGATACACAGGGTATTCGATTGCTGCCTTGGACTGCGCGGTCTCCAGATCTGTAACCCGTTGAAAACAAAATCATGAAACACTTAGAGAATGGCCCGCCACCCTTCTCCAGCTAATACGGTTGATGAAGTGTGTCATAGACTACAAGCAGCATGGAATGAGTTGCCCGTTTCCGATATCCAAGCCTAGTTCGACTCCATGCCTAACCGGGTAAGGGCCGTTTTAGCTGTCAGGGGAAGCAGCTGTTTCTACCAATTCGCACCCCTGTAAACCACCAAACTTTTTACAAATTTAATCATTTTGTTTTCATGCCATACTCTTTACGTACAATAAATATCTTTTTTGTATTTTCAATTTTTCATGGTGTTGCAATTTTAATGTCCAGCAGTGTAGTAACTAACTCTTTTAGATATTATTTGATACACATTTATTTCATTTATTTCTTTATTGATATTTCGTTGACTTCTTGAATCCGTCAAGTATGCACCTGATAAATGTATAATCATATGTGTATGTCACTGAAAGCATATATAAAAAGAAAGTAAAAAAAAAATATTTTTTTTTTTTGACATTGATAACAATATCAGCAGCTAATAAATTTCTGATCATATGTGTAAGCGTATACAAATAAAGAAAAAGAATCTAAAAATGAACTAATTTTTAAACACTGCCCAGCTAAAAAAAGTTTGCAAAAAAACTGTAAAAAAAAGTGCACAAAAAGTAAGCGTATTTGGCACCTCTGCTTATGCATAATAAGTGCAAATTCAATTGTGCACAAAAAGTGCATACCTAAATTGTTCACTTTTTATGCACAATCAGAGGTGCCAAATACCCTCGGATTTTGTGCACTTTTCTTTTTACACTTTTTTTGCATACCTAAATTGTGCACTTTTTATACACAATCAGTGGTGCCAAATACGCTCAGATTTTGTGCCCTTTTTTTTACACATTTTTTGCCTATCTAAATTTTATTCTTGTTATGCCCAATCACAGGTGCCAAATACGCTCAGATTTTGTGCACTTTTCTTTTTACACATTTTTGCCTATTTAAATGGGAAGAATTTTATTTCCAAGACTATACAGTAGAAGATCTTTATAACGAAAACTTATAAATGCAAAGTTGTGCGTTATTTGGATCACATCATTAAATTTACCTTGTAAACATGGCCAAATATGTCTGAAACATATCAAAATACATTAAAATATCTTTATACTGCATTCCTTGTTACCAAGAGTTATCCAAATTATAAATATTTGCATAATCAGGGGTCGATCCAGGCAAAATTTGGGGCCTACTTAAGGCCCTTTCACAAAAATCTATTTAATAAAATAGGCCTCTTTACAAAAAGAAATTTAATAAAAGGTCCTCTTCACAAAAATAAATTTTACCACAAAAAGGCTTAATTATTTCAGTTTAAATATATTGCTATCACATACATAATTCACACTGCAACAATAAAATTAATAATAAGACCAAAAAAACAAGCATAAATTTATTGGTGTACCTGTAACGAAACAGTGGCACAACAGAAAGCTGAGCAATATTCTTATAATATCATGAAATTTAAAAAAAAATAGTTAAAAAAAATTAGGCTTCTCTAAATATAACCTAAAATACCTTTGAACCTTATAACATACGATGAAGCTGTATTTTAAATTTTAAGACATTATGATGAATTTTCCACTATTTTTTAATTTCTAATTACAGCTGAAGGAAGGTAAATGCTTGTAATATTTTTAACAGTGGTGCACCAAGTACTCGTGAGAGTACCAAGTAATTGTGTGCAAGAAAAAAATCACTGATGTGCATATGACGTAAGCTTAGGGATACCACCCTTATGTGTGCATGTGTTTATAAATACACATAAACATTCATCATGAACATATAATCATTTTTTTAATTAACTTCAATTCAAAGTTTAATTTACTGTATACTTTTTGAAGACAATTTGTTTAAATTTTAAAATTTTAAAACAGTGAGTAGCATTACTTAAAAATATGAAATATTGTGAACAAAAAGTATACACTAAAGGAATAAACCTCCAACAAAAATTAAAAGATACCCAGTTAGATAATTATTTCAAATAATTCATATGAAAAAAAAAAAAAAAAAAAAAGAATTCATTTAACAGAAAAATTTGTAAAGGACACGGCCATTGGTTTCACATGATTATGTGTACGGTTATTGTATATATCCTATGCAAAAAAAAATCTTTAAAAAACTTAAATGTAAATTAAAAAATTGTAAAAGTGCATGCTTCTATTTGCTTAACTTTAGCTTGTGAGTGTTATCACATGACTATTGTAGGCTCATCAGGCCAATAAAATAAAAAAATCCACAGCAAAAGGTAAATAACATACCTGTTACCGTCTCTGAGAAAACTGCAAAACAAACACTACTCATACAATTTTATTTTATTTAAAAAAATAAATAGAAGAAATTGAATTTTAAATAAGAAATATATTGATATTTTTAAATAAGAAATATATTGATATTTTAAAATAAGAAATATATTGATATTTTTAAATAAGAAATATATTTAAAAATCCTTGATTAATTAGAAAAATACATGGTACTTTTCTGTTAGCCGGGTGCCGTATCTGTATGTATATATAACACTGGCGCCTAGCTAACTGAAAGTACCAAATTTTTTCTCCAATTGTCACACACGTAACATGGAATGGCCCTTTAATTAATTATTCAAATTTTAAGAATTGTATGTCTAAATTAAATACAATAGAGTCCTGGTTATCCGAAAATCGGCTTAACCAAAAGACCTTAAAATTCTTTAAAGTCTTTTTAAAATGGGAAGAATTTTATTGCCAAGACTATACAGTAGAAGATCTTTATAACAGAAACTTAAAAATGCAATGTTGTGCGTTATTTGGATCGCATCATTAAATTCACCTTGTAAACATGGCCAAATATGTCTGAAACATATCAAAATACATTAAAATATCTTTATACTGCATTCCTTGTTACCAAGAGTTATCCAAATTATAAATATTTGCATAATCAGGGGTCGATCCAGGCAAAATTTGGGGCATATTTAAGGCCCTTTCACAAAAATCTATTTAATAAAATAGGCCATTTTACAAAAATAAATTTAATAAAAGGTCCCCTTCACAAAAATAAATTTAATAAAATGGCCCATTCACAAAAATGAATTTAATAAAAGGGCTCATTCACAAAAATGAATTTAATAAAAGCACCCCTTCACAAAAATGAACTTAATAAAACAGCCATCTTCACAAAATTCCTTTTAATAAAATAAGCCCCTTTCTTAACATTATTTTTCATAAAAAGTTTTAAAATGTTTAATTTGTAAATGAAACCAGGTCATGAAAAACAAAAACTTTAGCAAGAGGATTTAAAGAGGTTTTTGTTAATAAATTCTTCATTCGAATTTGAGTAACTGGATTTCAAACTTCGTTACAAAATGTTAATTTTCCCAAAATTATCATAAAATTCACAAAAATAACTTTTATTTTTCACAAAATGGGCCCCAAGAATAAAAACCTGTATCGACCCCTGATAATATATGTCAGACATTATTAAATTTACTTTATAAACATGATCCAAATATAACTGACACAACCATCTCTTATATTAGACATTTTCAAAAAGGTTTATTAAATAATAGCATATTTTCTTTCAGTACAAAGGTCTTAAATCAGAAGATAAAGTTGAACTAATGTATCAAATTTAATCATCTAGAGAGTAACAATATTATACAATGTGAAAATGCAGGTGCTTTTTAACTGCAAAAATCATTGTTTACAATTGAGAAGTTGTGAGCTATATGGAGTATTGCATTGTATAGAAGTGTGTTATAAAGATCTTCTACTGTATTTACCTATGCCAAATGACACCTTTCAACATATTTTGATTTATGATTACTGTTTTATTTGTAAGTTTTAGATCAAAACAATTCTGAATCATTTTTAATACATTGAAGAGTTGTTTTAATATTTATTAGCTTTAAAAATTAGAAACAAAATAAGTAAAAATACAAACTTTGAAAGGACTTATTGGACACTGGTAGAAATAGCGTTAAAGCATGTTCTTTATGAAATAACGATATCATCGCGAGGGAGGGGGGTTTAAAGAATGGTAATGTATGATATCATAATGGGGGTCCAAAATTAGCAAGATGTTCATAACTTTATAAATGCAATAGACCCAAAGTATGAATGCATATCCCATAAACGTTCAAAGAGATATGAAACCTAAATAATATCAAATATTGCTATTCTGTATAACTCTTTTTTAATCTTATGATAATCTGTTTTTTATGAACTTAATGCGGTACTGACAATAAAAGTTGAGCGTATTTAAACTTCATTTGGCGTTTCATAAAATTAAATTTAAAACTAAATTAATAAACTTTTTTTTTACAGTGTAGCTAAAAAAAAACCTTGTTCAAAGTTTAAACTTGGCATTGTGCTAAGTGTGCTTCGAAAGCTAAATTCATTGTAAATTCATTAAAACTTTTCTAGCTAAATTCATTAATCTACAAAAGATAAATATATAAAATATACATATATATTCATAAATATAATCAAATATATTTTACATCAACAGGAAGAACAAATAAAAAATATCTTCTTTTTAATTTTTTTAATTTTTTATTATAAAATCAAACATTTTAATATTGTTAACTTAACAAACTTTCAGTCTCATGCATAAAAATTAAATCTTTCTAACAACAACAACAACAACAGAAATCATAAAAATAGCAATGTAAACAAATTCTTTCCTTATTCAATATCACAGTCTTTATAAGAATGAAAACAGAATTCATGTGTATTGAACTCACTATTATAATTGGAGAACAAAACCCTGAGATTATAAAATCAAACATTTTAATATTGTTAACTTAACAAACTTTCAGTCTCATGCATAAAAATTAAATCTTTCTAAAAACAGCAACAACAGCAGAAATCATAAAAATAGCAATGTAAACAAATTCTTTCCTTATTCAATATCACAGATTTTATAAGAATGAAAACAGAATTCATGTGTATTGAACTCACTATTAGAATTGGAGAACAAAACCCTGAGATCTTTTTAGAACTACTCACTGCAATGATCTACACTAAAATGCAACATAGCGGAATACAAGCGAATATCAAATTTATGCTGCAACTCCTGTATTTTCCGTTACAATTGAATACTCGTTCTCTAATCTGATTATAATTGATATGATACTGTCAAATGGTGTTGATATTTATGTGTATAATTGTCTAAAATTTAAAATTTTGAATTATGAAATTATGCTTATTATCCTTAAGGTGTCAAAAGACACCTCATGTTAGAAATAGGTATACCATATGGATATTTTTAGATCCAGGATCAGCTGCATGAAAATGATATTGGTGAATTAGATTAATAACTATTCTACGAAAATTGAAAAAAAATATTTGTGGAGAAATGATTAAACTTAGAGAAATCCGAAAGGTACCTTTTGCATCATCCACCTCTTGGTAGAAATAGTGTTTAAAAATGTATACACAACTGCACACTTCGACTGAGATCCTCTTCACTCACAGTCTGAATTTAAAATGGAACATAACTATTCGAAGATAGGTGCTTCAAAATAGAACGAATGGTTGATTTTTAAAGAATTATCTCGCGAGCCACTTGGAAAAATATTTCATTGAATTTCCGCACTGTGTTTCTACTAGGAATTATATCAGGGTATTTCCGGGTTTTGTTGATGACCACGGACTTTTTATATTGTAACATTCATATGGATCATACAAATTCTAGCGAGTTTAAATGGCACAAGGGATCAATTTAAAACTGTCTATTAAACTCTATCAGCATTTCAGCTATGTTCTCGACATTTTAGTAACAGTTTTGTTTTATTTCTTTTTCTGAAGGCTAGTCCAATTTCAGCCACTATATTGCGTTAGTTAAAACTAATAAAAAAGAAACGATCATACCAGTAATTAAAGATTATGTATACATTTTTTGAAACACCCTGTCTGAATATATGTTTGTTTAATTATTTGATGCGCTAAAAATCTCCAAATTAGTTCCAAAATAAAATGGGGTATTTTAATATAGAGTGTACGGCGTAAGAGAACCTGTGCAAACACAATGGAATGTCGATCTTCCGACATCAAAATCCTTCAACCAATGGAATAGGGAAAGGAGGGAAGGAAATGTAACTTTGGTATCTGAAACTGGCAAACATCCAAATCTAGCATCTCTACACATCAAAATGTATTGATATTAAAACTTCGTGAGATGGTCTTTCTATTTAAATTCATTTTTTAAAAAAATGAGTAGTTCCGTAAAAATGAGTCATCATTTTTTGGATAAATTTAGCACAGACACCCTGTATATGAAGGTGAGGGATATGAGTTTTACATTATGTTTGAGAATTCAAATTCCTCTCATAAATTGTTTATCATTACTTATAAAAAATAGTGCAATATATGCTTTTAAGTAATCCGAGAAGAATACAAATATGTCCTTTAGTGAAAGCGTAACAGAAAAGTAGGTGAAAATATAAACCTTACACAATTTTATAAACTTGAACACACCTGAACACCTGACAAGTTTCTGATAGACTTTTCACAACGAAAATGAACAAAATGCTTTATTTTCAATAGTGATTTCCTTCTTTTACAAATTTAAGTACCGTAATTTCCGGCGTATAGTCCATGGATCAAACAATCGTGTTTCGACCCAGAATTTTTTTTAAATAAAATGTAACTTTTTAGATCACGGTAAATATCGGTCTTCAAATACTAAATAAAATTTCTGGGTCCAAACTGAATTGTTTGATCTGCGGGCTATACACCTGAAATTACGGTATTAATCTCAAGGTGATGATATTTATTGCGTACCCTAGAATTCCAATAACATTTCCCTAATCGTCCTCTGTGCATAGTTTAAACGAATTCTAAGAATGTACTAGTTTACGATCGATGAACAGCGTTTAAAAAAACTATGGATATAATTTCAGTTCTAATTAATCCATGAAAAAAAGAAAAAAACCTGTTTTAATTCATGTAAAATTATTTATAATTGTATTAGTTTAATTCGATATAAGTTAATGCAAATGCTTATCACATTTGCATACCACATGTTAAAAATGAACCAAACTTGTATAAATTCAAATGCAATACAAACTTTTAGAAAATAATTTTGTTTCCCATAACTAAATAAGTTGAAATATAAATTATGAGTTCATCTTAATGAATTATTATTGATATATCATTGATTTAAAAAAGAACCAATCAATGTTAGCGATAAAAGACCATTGTATCGATATAACTCGAACCATATATTATGTTTTATAATACTTTTTGTATATTATACTTTATGAAAGCCTAAATATAACGCGCAGGTATATTTATATATGTATGTTTTGTGATATTAATTATTAACTTAAGAATGTTATTATTCGAAATTCACTGAATAGAAATAAAAAGTACATTTTTTTCTTAACCTCCAGATAACCCTATTCGAAAAGTCCACCAACATAAATATTCTGTTACAATTTTTTAGATGCTGTAATTAAGATTAAAGTTGAAAATCTCACTTCTGCTGTATCATATCTAATTAATCATATATATCAAATTAATGGATTTTCTGCTGAGTCTCGTTACTCGTATTTTCAAATTACTGTTACATCATTATTTTAACACTTTTAGCTGCAATATCACGTAATTTGAAAAATGCATTTTTCAATATCGTCACACAATTCCTGAACAGAATTTAAAAATTAATTTAGTCGTGTATATTTAAAACCACATCAATGCACATTTGTGTTCAAGTTAAATGAAGTATGGAATGAAATAAATAAGTTTAGGCTTCGTATACAGATTGCATAAAAACTAGTTCATAAGTTTTATAAAATAGTTCATAGAAAAATAGTTCATAGAAAAATAGTTCATAGAATAGTTCCTAAAAAATACAGAATTTATCTCTGCGCATTACTAGATAAACAATATTTTTGGCTATATCAATGACGAAAATCTATTCTGTATTCTCTAAGGCCTCACTTACAGTACTGCATCAATCGGTTTGCACCAGACTCGAAATTGTTATTTGAAGTCAGCCCATGACCTACAAAAAATGATGGTCAAACTCGACCTCGAGATGCATCCGACACACCACTAATCCGACACAAACCCGCACTCAAGCTGAACCCTAAATGAAAATAAATGTTATATATTTAAATACAATTTTGGAAAAGTAATTTATTATTAAAAACAATTTTATCACCAGGCTGAAAAGTAAACATGTATACACTCATTAATGTTCAAATATGTGGCTCTTTCAACTGAAAAAAAAATATTCTAGTCTTATTTGAAAAGTCGGGTGAACCCGATCCCGACATACGACAATCAAAACCCATCAGGAAACCAACCCGAATCAAAGATAATTAGATTAAACTCGATCTGAAACGAAAAAGACTAGCAACGATTGCTGAGTATGGTTTGGGTGAGGAATTAGTTTCTTCGACACGAGGCAGAACTCTAGTCTCAATAAAATTTAGTTTCTTCCCCGCTCCTCTCCACCCATAGGATACGTAGTTTAATGTCGTCATTATATTCCACTGACCAACCTTGATTTTGTGTTTGTTCATTTAAAGCTGTTATCCGATTCGCCAATTTTTCGAGCATTTTTTTAGCCAACTCTTGATTTGAGCGGATAGTTTGCGAGGTATTTTCTTAACACCAGTGTGATAGCAAGCAGCAATATCCCCAACTTTTTAGCCAAAGCTCTAAAAAGATCTCCGCTAACCGCGCCTTTTCAACCTACTTCCAGCATTTCAGCCAATCAGCGAAAAGCATTTGCAACGTCATTCTTTTCCTGACTACCAAGATAGCCGACGCTAAGATGAGAAAAATGCTGGAGTGGATTCTCTTTCATGTTTTTTTTATTTTCGATCATCTAAATCTAATAATAAAAATGCTAAACTATTTTATTGTTCAATCCTTTAATGATAAAAATAAATAAATTCTGTTTACTATATTGTTGATACCAACAGATAATCGAACTAAAAAAAATGGAAGAGAACAAAATCACGTATTTTCATCGACGCAGTAATATCGAGCGATTGATACGAATGGGCGATAAATAGCAACAGCCAGTACTGGTAGTTCCGGTTTTCCTCCAACTTTAGCAATGGCAATTGCAATCCTTCTTTCATGCGAAAAGTTGTAGTTAAGATGTTGGTTTGAATGGCTGAAATGTTGGTTTCTCGAAATTTTGATGAATCTGATAGCAGCTTTAGAATGGCTGCGTCATAATAGAGATATAATAACGAGAAATGCACGAATATGGTTTTGTTTACTTCCACATTAAAATTTAAAATTTTACTTTACCAGAATTTCGTTTTATTTAGCTTATAGTAAAGGGTAAATTTTCAGCAGTTGTTAAAAAATAATTAAAGTAAAATTAAATTAAGTTCTTCAATGGTTTCTAATATATAATTTATTTAACTTATTTCACTAATAGAGCATAACATAATATAAGAAGCAATATAAAGCTCATCTATTTGCTTGAAATTTTTATATTTTAATCTATTTTTTTTTTTTTAAATGTTCACAATAACCAACAGGTTTCATTATTAATAGTTTTTGAAGAAGCTTGAGATTTTTCTTCCAAATAGAATATGGTACGTTATCTCAAAAGCAAAATATATAATTTTTTTGAGTTCTTTTTTGTGTTCATTAATCTATATTGTTTCCTATGTTTTAAAAAACGTAATGCAAACGTGACTAAAAAATGGCTTACGTGATTAATTTATTTTTCTTATTACTCATAATCTTTACTAAAAGATAAGGAATTATTGCCTTTTAAGTACAGCAAAAAGTGGAACATTAACGAGTTTTTTCTTTTATTTCACTAAAATATAATTAATGGGTTGTGTTTTTTTTTTACAAATATTTTTCTTACATCGCTTTTAATTAAAATAAAGTATGTAATTAAAAATTATTACATTATGTTAAATATTAAAGCACTCTAATGATCATATATTTTCTTTATTATTAAGTTTTATGGAAAATATTTTCTTTAAAAGTACATTATAACATAAAAATGAATTTGATTTTATTCTTCTGCATTTCAGCAAAACAAAGTTTGCTAACAGCATAACATGTCTTGTTATAATAATGAACATTCAGTACAGTTATTCACTGCAAAAGACAGACAAATGCATATGTCACGCATTGCGAAATAGTAAGATTATATTTACGATATATTTCTGAATATTTGTCTGCATATAATGTTTTAAACGTATTATAGAGTTCAACGTATTATAGAGATGCTTTTTTAGATCTTTTTAGAATATCGAACGTATACAAATGTCACATTAATACAAAAAAAAAAAAAAAAAAAAAAAAAAAAAAAAAAAACTAAAATTTCGTGAAAAAACATACTTTCCATGTTGAAATTTTGTTATAAATAAATAAAATATTGTAAAATATTGAACAAATTGTGTTTTATATACCAGTTGTTTATATCTACTTTTGCTGTTCAGTACTTTTACTTTTGCAGTAGAGAGCAGCATTAATGGGATAGCAGATAGAGACAAATGTGAACGCTGCAATTTAAATACTTTCAGTTGTCTATAATAATCAGTGTATACCATGAAGTATGAGGACATTAGGTTGATAACGTGAGTACTTAAACTGTAATTTATTTCAACTACATAATCAATCACAGATAACTTTTAAGGTTGCATGAAACATTGTTTTTTTAACTATATTCAAATTAACATGTAGAATTACGAAATGGGCCAATATATCCTAGTGAAAATAAGTATAAAAATTATTTTAGTAACGTTTATTTATTAAGTTTTATTGAGTCTCTACAAAAATAAAACTGTAGAAACACGATATAGAACCACTAAATAAACATTATGAACAAATTCAGAGTTCTCAACTATTCAAATTAGCATATTTTATGTTATAATATCGCAAGCAATGTGTAAGACAGAAATGATACAGATTTATCGCACATATATTTACCCTGTAGATTATTTCCACCACAGAATCAGCCAGACGTGGAGGCCTACCAATTGGTTTGAGCTCAACTAAGCCACACCCAGCGATGTTTATTTAAAATAATTACTATAAGAAATAAAAGTAGTAGTAAAAGTAATAATAAAAGTAATAATAAAATAGACGAGCTGAGCGCTTTACAGGCATATCAGTATATTATTTACAACACAGATATGAATATTAAATATGATTAGCAACAGATGAGGAAAAATATTATAATGTCTCTATATGCTCTCAGGTGCATTAGTTTTAATAGTAATAAACATGAGTTCAATTGTTTTGTTGTAAGATAACTTTTAGGTTATAGGTAACCTGAGAGAAGGGCTATTATGTATACAATAGTTTTCAATTTTTTTTATTCTCGATTTTAAAAGCCACTGTTTGGCCCGAAGTCCATGTTTCTGTTCATTATCTGGGATTTAAATGTTGGGAAAACACGTGAGTCTACCGCATGTGAGAAGTAATAGGTACGATAATAGCAGTTAGTACAGGAATATTGTGACACATCATTTCCATATGGACAAACAGGTGTTAGTGATCTCGTGCACATTTTGCGCAAATAGGTTTTCTTCTACCAGGGAAGTGTGAGTGTCCATATAGTTGACACGCACTGCACTTATCACTGGACGGAACCTATGGACTCTGCAGTTGTTGAAGCCCATTAAGATCTCTTCTGCGTTAGTATCAAATTTACCGTTGTAGTTTCTGCTTCTACTATAAGTTGGTAGGTATGTGATTTGCACATATGTGACCACCTTCTCTGATGAGATGTTTATTGTAATTCCTAATATTATTAGCTTTATCTGATTATTTGTTTTAAATTGTAGTTCTATTGTCTCTTTCAACCTTGGCTCACAATTCTATTTTTTTAAATAAGAGTTCTGTGTTGTCATCTGTGTAAGATTTTATTATTAGTTGCTGTTTTCTTCCTAGCCGTCTGCAGTGTATTGGTGGCAGATTTTCTTCATCTTGTAGTTCTTCGTTAAAGATTTTTTGGATATCATTTAATGATATGGAATTTTGAATGCTTGCCAGTATTTTTGCTGACTTGGACATTTTTTCTCTTTTACTGGGATACCCTGCTTTCTGTCTTCCACTCCTGGTTTATGTAAGTCTTGTGTTTCCTGTCTACTTCTTGCTGCACTTAAGACCTCTTCTAATTGCTTCATTTTATTGTTTATTGTAGAAATCTTTTCCAGTTTTTCTTCTTGTGTCGATAGAATTTTTAATGAATTAGTGAGTTTTCCTTCTAGTTCAATGTTTAATCCTTGAACTGTATCTTTTTCTTTCTGTAGATCTTTGATTAAATCATTTTGAATTTTGATCTCTTCTTCCATTTTAATGCATAATTTATTTGAGTCTTTAATTATTTTTCTAAGTATCTTACTTTATTTTCCAGATTTTGTTCTAATTATTTCTCCAATTTACTATCCATGATTGTCTGTGTTTATTTTACTCAATTTCGTGCCAGTCTTATCCTTGTTTTTTGGTTTTGTTTTCTGTTGGATTTTTATTTCTTTCTATAATTTTTTTAATTTTATTTATTTATTCGTGATTTCTTTATTTTTTGTTTCAATCATTTCTTTTAATTTTTTGAGTTGCTCTTGTATTTGGTTGTTTGTTTCTTTTCCTCGTTTAGCGATTGTTTTATTTTATTTTATTTTATTTTATTTGTTCTTGAATTTGTTTTAATTTTCCTAGTTCCATTTTAAGATTTTCATTCTCTTTTTCAAAATTTTTCAGGTTTTTCTCTCTTTGAATGTAATCTTATATTTTTTCCCTTT
This sequence comes from Maratus speciosus, assembly GCA_963932465.1. Classification (NCBI taxonomy): domain Eukaryota; kingdom Metazoa; phylum Arthropoda; class Arachnida; order Araneae; family Salticidae; genus Maratus; species Maratus speciosus. Next base: position 195,585,476 of record OZ010789.1, read on the forward strand.
CGAATTCTAATTCATTCTCTTTCACGTGTAATTTTTTTTTCTTTTTCCTGACCCTCTGTCTCTGCTTCCCTTAATTGTTTATTTAAGTTTTTTATTTCTTTCTCCATTTTCTTATTTTTAATCGTTAGTTCTCTTTTTTTGTGTCTTTCCTGTTTTAACACCTCCTCTGTGTTACTTAGTTTATTTTCATATTCTTCTATTAATTTTTTTTTCTGAGATTTTAGTTCTTTTGTCAAGTTTTCTACATCTGCTATTTTTTTCTTTTAGCTCTTCGTCATAAATCGCCTCTTTTGTTTCTCTTTCTTTAACTTGCTTCTGTTTGCTGTTAACTTGCTGTTTTGAATTTATTTCCAAGATTATTTTATTTTTATTTTTTAGATCCTTTTGAAGTTTTGTTATTATTTTCAAGTATTCATTTTCTCTTTTATTATTCCCTCTGACTAGTCCCATTTCTTTTTGAAGTTTTTCCCTTATTTCATCACATTCTCCTTCCTTATCTTCCAATTTATGCTCTGGTTCAGATACTTTCTTTAAACTATCTCCACACATATTTCCCTTTTCATAATCTGCTATTATTTTTCCAGTGATTTTAATTGTTCCTTTTGTTTTTGAATTGTCACTTTGTAGATGTCTAATACTTCCATTTGTTGGAACTTTTCTTCCTCCTGATTTGCCACTAAGTTTGCATATTTCACCATCTATTTTGATTGCTCATATTCATTGTTTCGTATTCTTTCTATAATATAGTTTAAATAATTTAGGGTTTCTTAAGTATTTCCCTTTTCTTTTTTCTTCGAAATTTTTCATATATTAGGATTAGATGGTATAGTGATATTTTCTCTACTTTATAATAGAAAAATTTTGGCATTTCCGTTAAGGGTGCAGTGGACTATCAAAACTACTTTTTTTAATTTCGAATGAATTTTGAAAAAAAAAATTCTGGAAGTATTTATAGTATAAATATATCTTATTTCACAAATGTTTGTTAAAATATATTCGATATTTCTTGAGATACAGGAAATTATATTTTTGTAAATGACAATATTTCAAAATGACCCATGAGTTTTCAAATGCGTGTACAATATTATTCCATAATAACCATTTAATACATACAAATGATTGTTACTATACATTTTAAGCATACTACTTCAAAAACATTGAAAAAACGTATTTTTTTTTTACATTTTTCGTTAAAAATTCATTAAAAATTTTATATAACTGAAAATTAAAAAATTTAAATGTCTCTAAACAAGTTTATTCTTAGTAACTTTTTTTAACACATACATAGAGAGTATTTTGAAAAAAATCAGGAAAATTGGGCATAACGTAATGCGCATGGAACATTTTGAAATCATGGAAACGACGAAATTATTCATTCTGAGAAAAACAGGTTTTTGTAAATAAAATGGATATAATTGCTTAATATTTTTCTACTGACACACTTTCACTTGCATGTATGTGATATAATATCATTTCTGGCTTATATGTAAGTTCTTTATGTTTTTGTGATAAATTCACATAAAATGTTGGACTTCAACGATGTGTGACTGTGAAAGATTTGTGAAAATCTGTGACTTGGAAAAAGGCAGTACTCCAGTAAATATAGTCACAATCAAAATTTTTTTTGTCAATCTGTACAAGGGAAATAAACGTTAAAGGAAAAGTTAAAAGTTCAAGTTTAAAATACTTAGTAATAAATTTAAAGACTTACTTTTTTTCTTTTTTACTTTACGCTAAAAAGACTGGTAACAAGACGTAATTCGCTCTAAATACATTATAAACGAACAGTAAAAGAAACAGTTAACAGATATAGTTAAAGTATTATTTTGCGAAATCACAAAATTAATAAATATTCAGTGCAAAATAATAACATTGAGTAAGGTCAAACTAAATACTAGGTTAAATTTTACAGCTGCGAATTGGTTAAAAAGTAAATAAAGGAGCGTGGCAGAATCAGCCGCTTGGACAAAAATGTTTATAATTCCGATAAAAATAGTGAAATCTAAAAATTCTTTTTTGCGTTCAATAGCAGGGAGATCATGTATTGTTATTATGATAAAAGTAACATTCGACAATTTGATGATTTTCTGCGATTTTGAATGTCAACTGTACCTGTAAGCTTGGTGTCGTATGCTTCTTGAATCTTTACTTAAAATGTGTTTATTAGTTTTTTGAATTGATTTTTACAATTTATTCATATTAGATTTCTTCGAAGGTTTTTTACTTTCCGTTAATATTTCATCCTCATTATTTTCGTCATCATCTTCTTCTACTTCTTCTTCTTCCTCTTCTTCCGTATCGAGATCTGCATGCCATGATAATGAGTAAAGAAGCTTGTCGCTTAGATGGGTTTTATCTATATCCTTATTTTTTTCCAGGCATAGCTGATATGATGATTTAATCCTTGAATATCTTGCTTATCTTGACCTTTTCCTCTTCAAATTTTCCGTACACTGGTTTGTTTCAAATTCTATTTCTGCTTTGCTTTTTTGAGAGTTTTTCCAGTTCATCTGTTGTTTCCTTTACGTTATTGGTTGACTTTTTGTCATAATTGGTTTTTCTACTTGATGTCAAGTCTCCTTTATCTCTTGGCTCTGATTTATATTTAGTTGGTTCCAACATTATTGAGTCATCACTTATTATTGAAGATGTTCACTGTATTTTCTGTTCTTCCGTTATATTTTTTTCAGCTCTTTCTGATTTTGGAGTCGATGAATTTTCCGGTGTTCTTTTAAAGATACTAAATGCTGGTTTTAGTGGAGCCATTGTACTGTGATTGTTAGGCTTATTTCTTTTTGTTTAGAGGTAAAATATGATTTTAAAGATAAGAGATGATTTTAGATTTTCTTATTAATTTTTTATACCTATGAGTAAATTTGCAAGATTCTAGTTCCTTTATGTTAAAAGATTAATGTTTGTGAGATAACAGGACTGAGTCATCTCAAGACCTCCACCATACATCATTGAAGGAAAGGTATGTAGAAGGGAAAAAGCAAAAACCGATAGTCGTAACTATCGAAAATGACTAAGATAAAATTACTTTCGAATTTTTAGGTGATATTTTAGAATAATAAAATAAAATAAAATAAAATAAAACAAAATAAATAAAATATAGGAAAACTTTAATGCCAAAAGAAATAAAAAAGGGGAAAATGTTTGAATAACCGCCTGTGCTACAGAAGCCAGTGTACAGCAATGAAAAATAAACACTCATTTGATAATAGTGAGTTTCACAGTAGTAATGCAATATATAATAAAGTTGTATAAGATATAAAACAATAAAATTATAAGATAAGAGATAAAAGATATACATATTTAAATTATTTTCAGTTACTCAAAGTTACCTATATTATTTCATACTGCTGCTAGCACCATAATAAACTTACTTGTTTTATTTACTTCAATTTTTTGCGTACAATTGTATTTATCACTTTTACACTATTTCTCATTTATTTAGACGTTAAAGTAGTTGTTAAACTTCTCCAAGTCAACCTATCATAAAACTCTGTTTCTCACCTATTTCCCACAGGAAGGGAGGGAGAGTGTTTGATGGAAGCGAGATAAGTGTTGTTACTATATAATTAATTGCCTTAACTAGCTTCGCAAAGTCAAATTTGGTGGGCATTTGAATTATGAAAGATAAGTAAGTAGTCGGTTTAAAAAAAAATGATAGTAAAACTCACCAGGATTCAACAGTCCCCGCTGTACTTGACTGAAAAAAACAATCCTGTTTGATGGTGAAAAACAACGTCCGTTTGAAAATAGATTCTGATAATGCTGCAAGATTCCACATTAATAATCTTAAAATTGAGATGTTACATCACTGCATTGTTATGTTTTCTCTTTAAAGTTGTTCTTCTTATAATTAAGGTGAGATGAGTCTGAAATTTGCGCGATATTGAATGTGGGAGTCATTTTGCACCTCGCAATGCTTCCGTCAATTAAAGTACCAAGTCCCAAAATGTTTAATCTACAAGGTATCAATTGTTAAGGAATTTTCCTCAGTAATGTTGTGGAAAAACAAGATTTGTTGCGTGGGACAAGTTAAATGCTTATTAACATTTTTAAGTGAAGAAAAACCAGAACTCTAATTTGTTAATTAAAAAAGTCCCAAATTATAAAGAAAGAGTTTCTACATATGAACGGAAATTAAAAGCTCTTATTGGGACGAAATTTGGATGGCTGAGCAAGCACCCTCGAAGAAGAACCGGGACAACAGCTCCAAAAACAAAAAATTTCGAAAGGTTAGGAAGAAATGTTAAAGAATGGCAAATTTAAAAATAATTATAAAGGGACAGTAGTTAAGTAGCATATCAAATACTGGCGAAGAAAAACCAAGTTTCTAGCTTTAATAACAAATAAGTATAAAATGTTAAGGGAAAATGCTCCCGTCAATAAAAGTACCAAGTCCCAAAATGCTTAATCTAGAAGGTATCGATTGTTAAGGAATTTTCCTCAGTAATGTTGTGGAAAAATAAGATTTGTTGCGTGGGAAATGTTAAATGCTTGTTAACGTTTTTAAGCGAAGAAAAACCAGAACTCTAATTTATTAATTAAAAAAGTCCCAAATGATAAAGAAAGAGTTTCTACATATAGACGGAAATCAAAAGCTCTTATTGGGACGAAATTTGGATGACTGAACAAGCACCCTCGAAGAAGAACCGAGACAACAGCTCCAAAAACAAAGAAGTTCGAAAGGTTAGGAAAAAATGTTAAAGAATGGCAAATTTAAAAATAATTATGAAGGGACTGTAGTTAAGTAGCATATCAAATACTGGCGAAGAAAAACCAAGTTTCTAGCTTCAATAACAAGTAAGTATCAAATGTTAAGGGAAAATGTGGACAGAACAAGAAAACTTTTATTGGGACTAGTTGTGGATGACTAATCAAGCACTGTCAAAGAAAAACCGGGACAACAGCACCACAAACAAACAAGTATCAAAAGTTAGAGAAAATGGTAAATTTATGGCAAAATTAAAATTAAGTATGAAGGGTCGGTATTTATTCAATGTAACAGATACTGGCGACGAAAAACTAAGTTTCTAGCCTTAAAAGCATAAAAGTAACACTTGTTAAGGAAAAACAATAATGATTTTTGTAAATTATAAGATTTGTAAAGCGTGACAAGATTGTGATGAGGAGACATTTATAATCGAAGAAAAACCGGGACACTAGCTCAAAAAAGTACCAAAAGTTAATGTTAGGGGGGATACAGACGGAGGAAACATGAAATAAATCATTTTTAAGTAATAGCCTATAATTAAGACGGTCTAAAAGTGAATTATTGGGCAACTAAGAAAAGATTTAACAATGTGCCCTAATCTGACCTCCCTGCCAGTGTCCCTAACTAAACGGAGGGCGGCTAACGGACTAGCTAAACGGAGGGCGGCAAAAGAAGTGTGTGTGTGGGGGAGAGAGTTTACTCAGGCGGTTAACAGCTAAATTCGGCAACATATTTTTGCCGTACGACCCATAGTTTTCTTGATATAAGGGAATTTCTGAAATTTTTCTCATCAAAATTTCTTACGAAAAAGAAAAAACGGAGTTCTAAGGGTTACGTTGGCAGCCTTAGACTAAGTTATGCCTACTTATTTATAGATGGCCCCCTTAGACTCAAATACATCGAGAGAAAATTACAATTTTAATTATTAGAAAAATCCGGTTGTTATTTGGTAATGTATTAACATGGAGTTTCAAGATCAGAAGAAACAAAATGGAGCATAAAGTCTATATCTACTCAATAGCGGGTTAAACTGTTAAGTTTCCATTTGCTGTTGACCCTTAAGACCAAAGAATATTTAAAATAATTTTCAAAATTTAATATCTGAAAGCTCCAGAAGGGATTATATATATATATATATATATATTAGCAGTCTTCGCCCGCTACGCTGGTCGGTTTTGCTAAACAAATCTTGAATCAATATATCTGTGAATTTGATCGTGCGTTTGAAAGCAATATGGACATTCACTGGACTGCCCATCCGAATTTCTACAAATGATAATGGACATCATTATGCTATTATATCTTCTATTGAGACAGAAAAATTTGAGCTGTTAGGGCCAATTTCTTTAGTTGATCCTTTACTGTAGGATTTGGTAAAGTACGATAGAACATTATGTAATAGATTAAAACCCTTCCTCTAATAATTTATCAATGAAATTCTCATCAGAATCCGTCCAATAAAACCTATTAAAAAGTCTAATCTTTCATAATTGAGTTCATCTGATTCTAGAACTTTCAGCCAAAATTCTATAACCAAGCAACCTAGAACGATATGTGTTTGATACTAAAGCATTCCCTGACAAAATAACTAACCGAGCAAGTTCCACTGAAATCCACTTAGCAGAATCTTTTAAACTGGCAAATGTAGCAAAAGCTTCACTAAAAATTGTCCAATTAACAGTTTATGTCCCATCAAAATCCATTCAGCAGAACCTTTAAAAAAGCCATTATTTCATAATCGTGTTCATCTGATTTTGAATTTTCCCCAATAAATATTTAACTAAACAACGTAGAACGATATTATATATAAAAATCTTTTCTGAAAAGTTCTCTAACAATATAAGACCCATCAAAATCCATTTAGCAGAAATCAAGTTCTAAGCACCCAGGTAAAAAAATCAGAGAAAAACCTTTAAAATTTTTGAGATGTTGCAGCCATTTTGATGGTTTCAGCGGGTATCTTTAAGGAAAATAAAAACTAAAGGTTTTCTTAAGAGAAGTATACCGCTTTTTAAAAGATTTCATACAGGTTTATTTCTGTAAGTTATTACCTCCAAATTACCTTCATTGACTTAGAAAATTTTCGTGAAATCGCTTGAGATATTTTCAGGGAAAATGAAAACTGTTTCTCATGCAGGTAATATGAAGGTTTTACTTGAAAGTTTTATAAAGTTTTATTATTGCACATTATGGTATCTAAGATTTTGATATGCCTGTGTTTCCTCATTAATAATTTTAATAAATTTCTAAATTAATATTTTGGATAATACACGGAAATCTAACGTCTTCCATCGGTACAATAAAAATTTTTTAACTTCTGAAATTATTACAAGTAACATTACCTCTAACACGCTCAAAAATTTTAATCTCAGAAAATTCCCCCTAAAAAGAAAAACAAATCACGAAGTTATTTCGAAGCCCTTTTTGACCTTAAATTTGTCACAATTTTTTCTAAAATTATAACCAGGAACAATATTTCACCTCAACTCTAACACGCTCAAAAATTTCAATCTCAGAAAATCCCCCTCTATAAAGAAAATAATAATCACGAAATTATTTCAAAGTCTCCTTTTTATCCTAAAATTTTTCATAAATTTCTCTGAAATTACCACTAGTAAAAATATTCCCTCAAACTCTAACGCATACAAAAATTTCAACCAACAAAAATTATCCCCTAAAAAAAATCTCCAAATTATTTCAAAACCCCATTCATTAATATTTAAAATCGTATTCAAACACGCACAAAAATATATTTTAGTTAAATTTTAGTATCTAACGATGGGCAATGGGCCCCCAGGTTCCCCACCCCCTTTCTGAAAATGTCTTATTTAGTTTTTCATTTTAAGTTTTCCGAAAAGAATAAATTTTACTGTGTTTTTCTAAATCTGTCAAAAAAAAAAGAAATTTTAGTTAATTAAATTTCAAATACAGAAGGGACAATGGCACTCACCCCTCCCACCATGCCGCTCTTTCGTCCAAGCGCGACATTCATAGTTCCTCTTTAAAACCGCCCCACCAGTGGCCGAGAGGTTCTGCTCTCAAAGCTCGTAGACAAGCGGTGCTGGTTTCGATTCCAATAACGCCCGTCAACCTAATCGTTCGGAGTTTTCCGTGGTTTTCTTCGAACCTTGGATTTCTTTGCTTTCTCTTAGAAAGACGCCAGAGCACCCCCTCCCCTCCCCTTTGGGCCCATATCCCAAGTGTAGATAATTGACCGTCATAAAGCACACCAACAACAGCTCTTTAGAAAAGAGGAACTAAGAATTTTGCACATACTAACATAAAAGAGGCTCTTTTAATTTAGTTACTCGAAAATAATAAATTTTATATTGTTTTTGAAAACATAACAAAATATGTACAGTAAAACCTCCCTAAAGCGACCACGTTCCGTTCCAATAAAAATTGGTCGCTCTGAGAGGTGGTCTCTTAATGGAGGTTATGTTTAAATCTAGATTTTAATTGTTGAAAAAAGGTAACGATTAATGTCACTAAAATTTATTTTTCACATTAAGAAAAAATATAAAAATTTAAGTATCAAAACAAAAGTTAATTATAGTAAAACCTCCTTAAAGCGACTACGTTCCGTTCCAATAAAAATTGTTCACTCCGAGAGGTGGTCTCTTAATGGAGGTTATGTTTAAATCTAGATTTTAATTGTTGAAAAAAGATAGCAATGTTACTAACATTTATCTTTCACATTAAGAAAAAAATATAAAAAATTAAGTATCAAAACATAAATTAATTACGTAAGTTAATTGCTACAAAGTTTAAAAAATGAATACGGTTTTATCTTTTATAACTTATATTTCCAAGTCCTTTCGAAGTTCAGTAAATAAATGCTTTTTTTTTTTGGGGGGGGAGGAATAAATAATGAAGATTTCATTAATTTGTATCTATTATTATCTATTTCTTTGAGAGTTTCCTGACAGAATAAGGCAAGGGAGTTTATTGACCGTCATTCTTAATTTGTCATCAGAATTAAATTCATTGCCTAAAAAAGGCATAAAGGGGTTTAAACACTTAAAAGTTACCGGAATAATAATAAAAAAAAGTCTAAATTTAGTTTAGAAGTTTGATGAATAATGCGCTCTCCGGAATTATTTTTCTAATAAAACCTTCAAGCGACCAGGAGAAAACGGAATTTGTTTCATTTTCTTCAAACAAATTGGTCGCTCGTGGAGGGCGTTCAACTGGGATGGTCTCTGAATGGAGGTGAAATTAGTATTGAGCCTATAGGAATAAATTTCGTTCCATGAAAAAATGGTCGTTCTGAGAGGTGGTCGGTTAATGGAGGTGGTCACACAGGGAGGTTTCACTGTAGTCACTTAAATTTCAAAATGAATGGAGGGGAAGGCACCCTCCCCCCCCCCTCTCCTCATTTTGGTGGCGTCCACGATTAAAGCTGAAAAATATAGGTGAGGTTATTGCATGCATAATTTGCCCTTATCCTCTATCAGGCGTGACTTCCAGTTTTTATAAAAATTTCTTCTTCAAAGCAAATGAAAAATGTATAATTCTTATTAATTTATTTATTTCAAATTTTCGTTGGAACATTTGATTTTAGATCACACAGCTGTATTTTTCTGACTCCATGTCACGGGAGAATGAGAAGGAAGTACCCAACTCAACTCTGAGACCGTGTGTTTACTTTTAACGCCATTCGGAAAATTAGCGGGACTAATCCTCACGTTGTCGTGTTATTGTATTTTTTTCTTTTTGCAGGGAGTTTTTCATCAGTATAGGAGTCAAATTTTAATTAATTTTTAAGTTGATATATATATATATAGCGTAAGAAGGCTGTATTACACTTCTTTTTAATATTATAGCTTATATTCGGCACTTTGTATTCACCATGCATTCGACAAGAATCATGTTCGGTAAAAAAATATCGCCACATTAATTTAGAAATGCTGTGGTATGGGGAAAACTTTTTATAAGAAATTTTCGTGTACAACTAAAGATAAATTTCACTATTTTTTTAAATAATAGCGAAAAATATATTCACACATTTCCATTATGTTTAAAAGTAAAAGACTGATTTTACTCCTAAATAATTAAACTTTTAAAAAGTTCAGTTTGGAGGTGGGAAGTTTTGTGAAGGATCCTGTTTGCAGGTGAAAAGTTTTGTGAAGGTTCCTTGTTTTGAGGTGATAAAATTTTGTGAAGGGTCCTTTAAAGAACCCAAGTTAATAGATCCATGTATTGGAATACAAATTTTACTAGTAAGTACCTAATTTAGTTTCCTTTATAAATTGAGCAGCTATAATCTTTTTAGGAACATAGCTGTTTGATTAATAATGCACAGTGAAGGTGTAATGTCTCTTGCAAATCATTTAGCAGGGCTCAATGTCTTTGGTTGCAGTATTCGACTCATAAAAATAATTGGTACTTTTCGGTTAGCCGTTTGCCAGTGTTATATATATATACATACATATATTGCATACATAAATGCATATATGTGTATATATATACACACATATATGTATATATAACCGAAAGTACCAAGTAATTAAAAGAATTTTTATATATTGTAGATTAATTTATTTTGTAGAATATGAAATATAGAAAAAATAAGGTACTTTTCGGTTAGCCGGGCTCTAGTGTTATATATTACAAGTATAACACTGGTGCCCGGTTAACCAAAAAGTACCAAAAATAATTTTACATGTGTATAATTATTTTAAATAAAGTAATTTTTTCACGAAAAAACAGTTAAAGACAAATTTAAAACAATATTTTTTTCAGATGACTGAATGAGAATTTTTGCAATTTTTTCCCGCAACCAACTGATGAATTTTGCAATATTGTATTTCTACCAATTTGCATTTAAATGTTGCATTTTTTCTTGCACCCGATTGGTAAACTTGTGAGGTTTTTCTTTTTCTTACTTTTTTTTTTCATGTGATCGCTGGGTGAATTAAGCAATTTTTTCCCTGCTACAACTGAAGAACAATGTCATTTTTTTCATTGTAACTGACTGGTGAATTTCTCGTTTTTTTGTTCACATGACCGATTGACAAATTCACTGTTCCTCTCTATGACCTAATGGTGAAATGTATGTTTTTAAAAAATAGCAAAATTCTTCATTTGATCACGGGAAAATATTGCAAAAGTCTGTACAGAAAAAGGGATGGCTGAACAAGCCAGTTCAAAGTATTATTTTTTTTTTCTTTTACAAAATACAAGTGTGCCCTTTTTAAAAAAATTACCGCTCTGTGGCATTTTTTTTAGAGTCAACTTCTAGGAAGAAAGGGCTGCTGGGTGGGAATTTTTACATAAAGTGCGTTCATGTACCTTGTTCACAAAAAATATTTTGAATTGGTTTATTTAGGATTTTTTTTTTTTTTTTTTTTTTTTTTTTTTTTTTTTTATCATCAGTAGAATTTTGTGATGTTTTCCTGTGATGGTTTGAATTTTGTGATTTTTTCCAATTTATATAATTATGCATTCTTTTTTGTTTACATTGATGCTCAATAATTATTATTCAACGATAATATTCAATTGTCACTTAATGTGATTAATTTAGCGATTTTTCGCTAATTTTCTGCATTCCATTTTTTTTCTGCAACCAAATGAAGAATCTCATGATTGATTGTCCGCTACATTTCATTATTTTTTCCATAGCAGATTGACAAATTTCACAATATTTTAAAGCAACACACTGAGGAATTTCTGTTTCCCCCCCCCCCCCCCCAATGATTACTGGTGAATTTCTCAATTTTTTTTTTTTTCCTAATGACTGAATGAAGAATTTTGCAATTTTTTCTTGTAACCAATTGACAAATTTTGGGGTATTTTACTTGTACTGATTGGCAAATATTGCATTTTTTCTTGCGAGCAACTAGCTGAACTGAATATTTATTTTTTTGTTTATGCAGTCGGTTTATGAATTTTGCCGACCCAGCACCCCCCCCCCCCCTCTCCCTTACCTAAGCTTATCAACAGATCTCGTTTTTTCTGATAAAAATTCGATAAGTTTCCATATTTTTCCCCCACAACTTACAAGCAAAACAATTTTTTTTTTCATGCGATCAATGGATGAATTAAATAATTTTTCCCCCCGTGACAATCAAAGAACTGTGTGATTTTTTTAAAACTTTTTATCGACTGATAAATTTCTTGGGATCGATGTAATGCGGTTTATTCAGCGATGTAGACGCAAAAAAAAACAAAAAAAAAAACAGAGGGTATATTCAGAGTTTCCCCCATGTTTAAAAAAGGGCAGGGTGCTTCTTGTAGGAAAACGGCACTTTTGGATTCCGAAAGGCATGTTTTGGATTTTTAAGGACACTTTTTTAATTTTTAAAGGTATCCTTTTGATTTTTAAAATTACTTTTAATATTTAATAGACAGGACGCTATTTTAAAGACAGCAATGAGGCAATTTTTACTATGCAAGTAAATTTTTTAATAAACAAAGGAGTAAAGGCATTTTTTTCAGCTGGGGGCAACAAGGGTGCTAATGTTTTCCATCAGGGATAAGAGGGCTGCTGTTTTGTAAACCTAAAGGCAGGCAGGGTGCAGCACCCTCCTGACACTGTCTAGGGAAAACTCTGGTATACCTTAGAGTGTATGTACAATAGCTTTTTTGAGAAACGGAAGGTATGCAGTGTTACTGAAAAAGAACCAGAAGGTATACGACATTTACCTCTGTATACCCTCCATTTCTGATGACAATTTTTTTCTCTTTTTTGCGAACGATCATATTTTTTTCTGCTACCGATCGACTAATTTCGCATTCTACTCGTGACAGATCAGTAAAAATTCTGATATTTTTTCACAGTCGACTGGTAAACTGTGTCTTTTTTTCAACTGATTGGCCAAATCTCGAGGGGTTTTTTTGCACGGCTGATCGACGAATTTCCATTTTTTCTCTGATCTACTGACAAATTTCGCTTTTTTTTTTACCGGTGACTGATTTTAAAATTTTGCTATATTTCTCTTGAACCAGTAAGTATATCTTGAGGCCGATTGGAGAAAACCGAGTTTTTTTCCGCTACTGATCTATGAATTTCGCAGTTTCTTCCGTCGATCTACTGACAGATTTCGCGATTTTTTTTTAGCCACGACCGATTTGCAATTTTCTCGATTTTTTCTTTTAACAACATAGGTGAATTTTGAGACTTTTTCTTGCGACCGATTAGAGAAGATCGTGGGTTTTTTTTTGCTGTTTCTTCTGGCGGTGCACTGGCGAAGTTTTTTACCTGCAACTGATTAGCAAAAATCATGGATTTTTTCTCGCAATTGTTCGTCGAATTTTGTATGTTTTTCCACAACAGGCTGAAGAATTTCATGATTTGTTCTCCATGACTGATGAACTGTACCGTACGAGTTTTTCTCACGACCCATTGATGAACTTCACAATCTTTTTAATAAAGATGAAAATAAGGAATTTTGCTTAGTAGCCACTGGCCGGTAGGTTGATTTTATTTAGTAGCCAATTACTAGTGAGTGAGAATGATTTATTTAGTAGCCGGTAAGTACATTTATGTCACTGAATATTTAATTTATGGGTATATTTTAGGTATGTTTATCCACTGAGTAGCAGGTATGATTCAAAATTGAAAAAAATAGGTTTAAAAAATCTGAAATTTGCAGCAAATTTTCTGAAATGTAAAGGGGGGGTTGGTAGGGGATCTGTCCTGGTACTAATTATGCATTTTTTCCAGATACTTTAACGAAATTCGCGTTTTTTCAGGATCTATTGGCAATGTTTTCATTTCTTTGGCGTTTCTTTGACAAAATGTGCGTTTTTTTCACGATCTTTTGACAAAATTCGCATTCGTTTTCGCAATTCTTTGGCAAAATTCTCGTTTTTTATTTTCAAAATTCTCATTTTTTTTTTTCCCCGAGATTCTTTAACAAAATTTGTGTTTTTTGACGATCTATTGACGAATTTTGTGTTTTTGCCATGATCCATTGACGATATTTGCGTTGTTTCTTTGCTCTATTGATGATGATTGCGTTTTTTCGCGATTCTTTGACGAAATTTTGGATTTTCAGCAATCGTTTAACAAAATGTGTGGTTTTTTTTGCGATTCTTTGAAGAAATTGTTTTTTTTTTTTATCTTCTGCGATCTATTGACAATATTTGTGTTTTTTTCCGCACTCCACTGACCATATTTGCATTTATTCCACAATCCTTTGACGAAATTTCGGATTCTTTGCGATTCTTTGATGAAATTCGGGTTTTTTCACGATCCTTTGACGAAGTGTGCTGTTTTTATTGTGATTTTTTGACAAAATTCTCGCTTTTTTGTGATTCTTTGATATAATTCGCTTTTTTGGTGATCCTTTGATGAAATTTATATATATTTTTTTTCGTAATCCTTTGACGAAATGTGTGTTTTTTCGCGATCTTTTGACAAAATTCATGTTTTTTTCTTCCCCAATTCTTTGAATATTCTTCCAATTTTCTTGGAAAATCTTGCGTTTGGCTGGTACTTTCCATATTTTTAATCATCAGTTTTTCACATTTACTCGCCGAGTGGCGACTGGCGATTGCTTATTTTCATCTTTACTTTTTAAATGAACGATTAAAGAATTTGGTGATTTTTTTTCTAGCCAATGAGTGACAAATTTTGCGATTTTTCCTACATTGAATGGTGAATTTTCTTGAAAATGAAAATTTGAAATGTTCTGCAGTGAAATCCGTTGTTCTGCGATGTACCTCGCATTTATAAGCATATTCTGCTTTGGGGGATTTCATTATTTCTTACTTTTTGACTTTTTGTTAAATTGGAGCATTTTCATCGGAGGTTTCTGATAAATATGATTTGTAATATATAAAAATTTCAAAGGGGGAAGGGGGGGGGCACAATACTAGGCGCAAAGTGCGGCACTTTTCTAACTTTTACCAACACCTGTCCCTGTCGTGTAACATACTGTTGGAACGGCCTGTGACCACTTATTCATGCTATAGACATCTGATATCCATGCTGCTACTTTGCTCCCCCCCTGGGGGGGCACTTTTCTAAATTTTGCTGACATCCCTGATGTGACATATCGTTCAAAAGGTCTATGACCACTTATGCATGTTATGCACCTCTAATGCCCCTCCCCCCACTTTGCCCCCGCCCTGGGGGTCACTTTTCTAAATTTTGCTGACACCCCTCATGTGACATATCGTTTGAAAGGCCTGTGACCACTTATTCATGTTATGCACCTCTAATGCCCCTCCCCCCACTTTGCCCCCCCCGGGGGCATTTTTCTAAATTTTGCCGACACCCCTCATGTGACATATCGTTCAAAAGGTCTGTGACTCCTTATTCATGTTATGCACCTCTAATCCTCCTCCCCCCACTTTGCCCCCCCGGGGGCGCTTTTCTAAATTTTGCTGACATCCCTCATGTGACATTGTTCAAAAGGCCTTTGACCACTTATTCATGTTATGCACCTCTAATCCCCCCCCACTTTGCCCCCCCGGGGGCACTTTTCTAAATTTTGCTGACACCCCTCATGTGACATATCGTTCAAAAGGCCTGTGACCACTTATTCCTGTTATGCACCTCTAATGTCACTCCCCCCACTTTGCCCCTCCGGAGGGGGGCACTTTTCTAAATTTTGCTGATATCCCTGATGTGACATATCGTTCAAAAGGCCTATGACCACTTATTCATGTTATGCACCTCTAATGCCCCTCCCCCCACTTTGCCCCCCCTGGGGGTCACTTTTCTAAATTTTGCTGACACCCTTCATGTGACATATCGTTGGAAAGGCCTGTAACCACTTATTCATGTTATGCACCTCTAATGCCCCTCCCCCCACTTTGCCCCCCCGGGGGCATTTTTCTAAATTTTGCCGACACCCCTCATGTGACATATCGTTGGAAAGGCCTTTGACCACTTATTCATGTTATGCACCTCTAATGCCCCTCCCCCCCACTTTGCCCCCCGGGGGCACTTTTCTAAATTTTGCTGACACCCCTCATGTGACATATCGTTCGAAAGTCCTGTGACCACTTATTCATGTTATGCACCTCCAATGCCCCCCCCCCACTTTGCACCACCGGCGGGGGGCACTTTTCTAAATTTTGCTGACATATTCCTGATGTGACGTATCGTTCAAAAGGCCTGTGACCACTTGTTCATGTTACACACCTATGGTGCCCCTCCAGGGGGCACATTTCTAAATTTTGCCAACACTGTTCATGCAATTTATTATAAGCATAGTTGATTTCCAGAAACGAGCCTATACAAATCTATGACATGATACCCCCAAAAGCTAATGTTAAATCAACCAACTTGGCAAATTTTGTAATTCCATTTGAGTATTTGAAGTTTATTTTATGCATAATATATGTAAATCAATGTTGAACTGGATATGTAATCATTATTATGTATTGATCTAATGCAAATTTGCACAGAAGGCTGTCCGCATGCAGGTGCAGTGATATAATGTATAGAAAAGATACAGGTTTTATACCTAAAGAAAAACTGCAGATATTTCTGCCAAAATCGGTGAAGGGAAATAACAGGTTTTTTACCTAAAGGAAAACAGCAGGTATTTGGAACTAAGAAGGTTAAGGGAAAATACATGTTTTTTACCTAAAGGTAAGTTGAAGGTAATTTTAGTTCCAAATACCTTCAGTTTCCCTGAAGTTTTTTTTTTTAAGGTTTTTTGCTGACTTTTTTACCTGGGCAGCCGTAACAAAATTTCTCTTTGCATTTCATATATATTATTGGTAGTTAAATTTAAATATATCTTTCATAATCGCATTAACCAGATCATAGAACTCTCAGGGATCTATGATAGGTCTACTTACCCTCCATAATTTTTAAGAAACTCTGCACATCTTCCATAGGTATAGCATTTTTATTCTCTAGTATATACTCTCTGCATATAGCGTACATCCTCAATTTTTTTACTACATCACTGAGTACTTTCCACCATGGAATAAAAATCCATTCAGTAGGATTTTATATAAAAGGTAATCTTTCAAAATCGTGTTTACATAGTTTTAAAATTCTCGTAGCTATCAATAAGCAACGTATAACTATTTTATACATTAAAACACTTCTAAAAACTAATTACCAACTAACAGTGTAAGTTCTACAAAATTCTGTTCAGTAGAACCTGAGTTAAAGCCAATTAGAATGAAATAAGTATTTGCGTTTTATATATATAGTAGATGATGATAAGTAAAAATGTAAATACTGGTATTTGCGATTTCAAAAACTCTATTGGCAAGATTTGTGCCCGGCTAACATAAAAGTACCCATTTTTTCTTTTTATCCAGGAACAAATGGCAATATGCAAAATAATTTTTTTCAATTTAAACCTTTGAAAATGAAAAATTTTTTTAGCAGTACAAACATTCCTTTCATATTCAAGTTAAATATTTTCGTTTTACAATATTTATTTCTTATTAAACCTAAAATAAAAGAACTAAAGTAATAAAATAAAGTCAATTTAAATTGCAGGTCTGAAATTATAATGTCTCTTAGGTTAGTAATAGAGTGTGACGTACGTAAATACGCATGTCTGCCATTGCATTAAAAAGTAAACGTTTCATTTCTTGAATAAAGACGTTCATGGTTTTTTTAACAAAACAATTTTTCTATGTATAATTTCTAAGTTATGAAATTATTTTATTACAACTTCCACATCGTCAAGTATACTGACCTCCAAAAGTTAAGGTACAGGGACTAGGTTGCACACGTTTTGTCGAATATCTACAAAAATTATAGGCGAACTGTTCTTGAACTTCTGGGATGAAAAGAACATGTTTGATTTCATATTTGTTGGTGAAGATTTAGTCGGGAGGTCAATTAGGGGTCTAATAATAAATTTGATAATAAAATAATATTTGCGATCACATATGTAACAGAAAATGCTGGAAATGGTTTGTCACTGTGTTAAATGACTATTTTGGTCTTATTCAACGTTTGTGTGCAGTTGTGTAAGCATAGCACTAATATTCGCGAAGATGTTATTGTGTCTGTGAAAAATTCAAAAGTTTTTTGCTTATAGCATACAGAGTTTTCAACCAAATTTAACACAACTTTCCGAAAACTTGCCAAATAATAGTAGCAACAGTATACTGAAATTAAAACATGAATATATTGAATATTTGATGAGATATGGGCATTTTTATGTAATAATTTTTTATTGCGCATGCGCGGAAGATTTCAAAATTTCATTTAATAATTTGATAGTCAGTATTTTGGGGGAAATTCTATAAAAAGCCCAGTCAAATTTTGTGAAAGATATAGTGAGCTGTTTGAAAAGTTGTGGAAAATCCCTTATAATAATGCTATTTTTAGGAAGCAACTCACTATATTGATCCTATCTTTGTGAATTGTTGCGATATTTGACTGGACTTTTTTATATAGGTTGCCCTAAATATGTGACTACCAAATAATATAATAAAAGTTTTAGGATCTTTCACGCATGCGCAGTTTAAAATTATTTCATGCAAATGCCCATATCACATCAAATATACGATATATTCATGTTTTAATTGCAGTATAATGTTCCTACAGTTCTTTGTCAGGTTTTCGGAAAGTTGTGTTATATTCGATTGAAAATTCAGTATGTTATAAACAAAAAACTTTAGAATTTTTCACACACGCAATAACATCTTCACGAATATGAGTGCTATGCGTACACAAATGCACTCCAACATTGAACAGGACCGAAATAGTTATTTAACACAGTGACAAACCATTCCAAACATTTTCCGTTACATAGGAGATCGCAAATATTATTTTATTATTAAGTTTATTATTAGCCCCCTAATTGACCTCCCGACTAAATCTTCACCGAGAAATATGAAATCAGACATGTTCTATGCATCCCAGAAGTTGAAGAACAATTCGCCAGTAATTTTGGTAGATATTCGATAAAACGTGTGCAATCGAAAGCATCCAGTCCCTGTACCTTAAATTTTGGTGACCAGTGTAACTGCGAAATGGTGCAAAATCCATGTCAGTGTCAGTAATAAAGCATTGTAAGTTATAGTTTAATTATAAATATTTTCTTTTCGAAAAATAACAAATTAAGATATTTTGCGATGCTACGATTAAATAATAGATATAAAAAATGTTCATGTTCAATAAGTATCAAATCTAAATGTTTGTCACGGTTTGCAATAAAAATCCTTTTCACGGTTAGGGTTAAAAGAAATGGCACAATAGCATATATATTGGCATGGTATTGTTATAGCGAAAAAGTACCACTTAAAAAAAAATAGTTTTTGAGGCGTTTGTATTTTTTTTCTAACTCATATAACTGTTTTAATTATTTAACCAAAAGAATTCATTAACAAAATCACTGATGATGCCAAAGGCATTGCCAAATTAGAAAAATATGAAATATCTCACGAACTGTTGGACTTTCCATTCGATTCAGCATACTAAAATACACTAAAATATGTTATCAGTTGAAAAATAACGATAAAATCAGATTTTTAAGGATTTTTTTAAATGTTCCTTCTCTTTTTTACCCCTCTTAGGGGTGGAATTTTAGAAAATCCTTTCTTAGCGGCACTCTATGTCATAAGAAGTATTTTTACCCCAATTTCCAAGATTTTGTGTTCAGTAGTTTGGGCTGCGCATTGATTAATACAAAATCCAGACTTTTTATTTATATATATATTTAAAATACAACTAAACCTTAATAGTTGAATATTAATCCACATTATATTAGAGCAACCATCAATCATTCAATCACCAAGGAACAATTATTGCCAATTTTTAAATTAAAATTAAATGTACTTAGGTGTAAAATAAAATTATAAAACTTATACCGCTAAAAAGCTACAAGTTTAAGCTACCAGAAAATGTAAGTAGTTAAGGAAGCTGACAGTATTTAATTTTTAAAATAGTTAAAAATTACGATTTAATAAATAAACAATCTAATGTAAACCTATGCGGAAATGGATGAAACCAAAAAAATATTTATGAACTTTTTCAGAAATTTTTAAGTATATTAAAAATCGTCCTAGAACAACATGGGAAGAGGCGGAGCAAAGTTAATAGAATATATTAATAGAAACCCGTGGTAGACAAAAAAGTTAAGAAAAGTACAAAATTAAGCTATGTTAAAAAGAATCAACATACTTCATTTTCCCATGATATTCAATGGGTGAGGGTAATGACAAATTTGCAAAATGAACAACTTTTAAATCGTTCATTAAATGTATAAATCTTCATAGATTTTCAACAATTTTGGTATTATTATAAAACTAATACTTCAATTTAGGATCAAATGACATCAGAATTTTAATATAGGTACGTTTTTATAGTTTAATTAACTTA
This sequence comes from Maratus speciosus, assembly GCA_963932465.1. Classification (NCBI taxonomy): domain Eukaryota; kingdom Metazoa; phylum Arthropoda; class Arachnida; order Araneae; family Salticidae; genus Maratus; species Maratus speciosus. The sequence continues at coordinate 195,605,458 of OZ010789.1, forward strand.
AGGATTCTGTTGTTTACCCCATGTTATTCCTATGAGGAAAACAAAGCTAAGAATTCGAAAACAATACTTTTTAAAATACAAAGTTAATGGGTTAATCTTGAAAAAATCTTTAAATATTTAGTACTAAAAGGATTTACGTACTATAAAATACACGAAACGAGCCCTTTTTTTCCATGTTACCGATTAGGTTTATGTTTGTAATTAACATGTCAAAAGTCTGAATTTTTGAAACTGGCTCTAAATTAACACAATACTGTAACTCTGTGCACTGACTTCAATGTTTATAACTTTTCAATTTTAGTACATAACAACATATGTGTAGTATAAAAATGTTCATAAAATGCTTGTAAGTCCTAATTGACTCATTATTTACAGATATATACACACTAATAATCACAGGAAGTCAGTAGGAAGGTGGATAATTCCAGGTTCATTTAAGAAGCGAAAAAGAAAGTTAGAGAAAGTTTAAAGACTCGTTACTCCCGAACCCCTACACATAACTTCAAACATTATATACCAAAATCTAGATCATAACAATATAAAAGGAAAGATATATAGTGCAAGGTGATCCGGAGATCTTTAAGCAAACATCGGAGCTTTTACAGAATGATGCGTCTATGACACAATATGGCACAATAGCGTATATTTTGGCATAGTATTGTTATAGCGAAAAAGGACCAGTTTAAAAAAAATAGTTTTTGATGCGTTTGTATTTTTTTTCTAACTCATATAACTGTTTTAATTATTTAACCAAAAGAATTCATTAACAAAATCACTGATGATGCCAAAGGCATTGCCAAATTAGAAAAATTTGAAATATCTCACGAACTGTTGGACTTTCCATTCGATTCAGCATACTAAAATACACTAAAATATGTTATCAGTTGAAAAATAACGATAAAATCAGATTTTTAAGGATTTTTTTAAATGTTCGTTCTCTTTTTTTACCCCTCTTAGGGGTGGAATTTTAGAAAATCCTTTCTTAGCGGCACTCTATGTCATAAGAAGTATTTTTACCCCAATTTCCAAGATTTTGTGTTCAGTAGTTTGGGCTGCGCTTTGATTAATACAAAATCCAGACTTTTTATTTATATATATATTTAAAATACAACTAAACTTTAATAGTTGAATATTAATCCACATTATATTAGAGCAACCATCAATCATTCAATCACCAAGGAACAATTATTGCCAATTTTTAAATTAAAATTAAATGTACCTAGGTGTAAAATAAAATTATAAAACTTATACCGCTAAAAAGCTACAAGTTTAAGCTACCAGAAAATGTAAATAGTTAAGGATGCTGACAGTATTTAATTTTTAAAATAGTTAAAAATTACGATTTAATAAATAAACAATCTAATGTAAACCTATGCGGAAATGGATGAAACCAAAAAAATATTTATGAACTTTTTCAGAAATTTTTAAGTATATTAAAAATCGTCCTAGAACAACATGGGAAGAGGCGGAGCAAAGTTAATAGAATATATTAATAGAAACCCGTGGTAGACAAAAAAGTTAAGAAAAGTACAAAATTAAGCTATGTTAAAAAGAATCAACATACTTCATTTTCCCATGATATTCAATGGGTGAGGGTAATGACAAATTTACAAAAAGGAACAACTTTTAAATCGTTCATTAAATGTATAAATCTTCATAGATTTTCAACAATTTTGGTATTATTATAAAACTAATACTTCAATTTAGGATCAAATGACATCAGAATTTTAATATAGGTACGTTTTTATAGTTTAATTAACTTAAGGTCTCTGTTGTTTACCCCCATGTTATTCCTATGAGGAAAACAAAGCTAAGAATTCGAAAACAATACTTTTTAAAATACAAAGTTAATGGGTTAATCTTGAAAAAATCTTTAAATATTTAGTACCAAAAGTATTTACGTACTATAAAATACACGAAACGAGCCCTTTTTTTCCATGTTATCGATTAGGTTTATGTTTGTAATTAACATGTCAAAAGTCTGAATTTTTGAAACTGGCTCTAAATTAACACAATACTGTAACTCTGTGCACTGACTTCAATGTTTATAACTTTTCAATTTTACTACATAACAACATATGTGTAGTATAAAAATGTTCATAAAATGCTTGTAAGTCCTAATTGACTCACTATTTACAGATATATACACACTAATAATCACAGGAAGTCAGTAGGAAGGTGGATAATTCCAGGTTCATTTAAGAAGCGAAAAAGAAAGTTAGAGAAAGTTTAAATACTCGTTACTCCCGAAGCCCTACACATAACTTCAAACATTATATACCAAAATCTAGATCATAACAAGATAAAATGAAAGATATATAGTGCAAGGTGATCCGGAGATCTTTAAGCAAACATCGGAGCTTTTGCAGAATGATGCGTCTATGACACAATGTGGCACAATAGCGTATATTTTGGCATGGTATTGTTATAGCGAAAAAGTACCACTTTAAAAAAAATAGTTTTTGAGGCGTTTGTATTTTTTTTTCTAACTCATATAACTGTTTTAATTATTTAACCAAAAGAATTCATTAACAAAATCACTGATGATGCCAAAGGCATTGCCAAATTAGAAAAATATGAAATATCTCACGAACTGTTGGACTTTCCATTCGATTCAGCGTACTAAAATACACTAAAATATGTTATCAGTTGAAAATAACGATTAAATCAGATTTTTAAGGATTTTTTTAAATGTTCGTTCTCTTTTTTACCCCTCTTAGGGGTGGAATTTTAGAAAATCATTTCTTAGCGGCACTCTATGTCATAAGAAGTATTTTTACCCCAATTTCCAAGATTTTGTGTTCAGTAGTTTGGGCTGCGCTTTGATTAATACAAAATCCAGACTTTTTATTTATATATATATTTAAAATACAACTAAACCTTAATAGTTGAATATTAATCCACATTATATTAGAGCAACCATCAATCATTCAATCAGCAAGGAACAATTATTGCCAATTTTTAAATTAAAATTAAATGTACTTAGGTGTAAAATAAAATTATAAAACTTATACCGCTAAAAAGCCACAAGTTTAAGCTACAAGAAAATGTAAATAGTTAAGGATGCTGACAGTATTTAATTTTTAAAATAGTTTAAAATTACGATTTAATAAATAAACAATCTAATGTAAACCTATTCGGAAATGGATGAAACCAAAAAAATATTTATGAACTTTTTCAGAAATTTTTAAGTATATTAAAAATCGTCCTAGAACAACATGGGAAGAGGCGGAGCAAAGTTAATAGAATATATTAATAGAATCCCGTGGTAGACAAAAAAGTTAAGAAAAGTACAAAATTAAGCTATGTTAAAGAGAATCAACATACTTCATTTTCCCATGATATTCAATGGGTGAGGGTAATGACAAATTTGCAAAATGAACAACTTTTAAATCGTTCATTAAATGTATAAATCTTCATAGATTTTCAACAATTTTGGTATTATTATAAAACTAATACTTCAATTTAGGATCAAATGACATCAGAATTTTAATATAGGTACGTTTTTATAGTTTAATTAACTTAAGGATTCTGTTGTTTACCCCATGTTATTCCTATGAGGAATACAAAGCTAAGAATTCGAAAACAATACTTTTTAAAATACAAAGTTAATGGGTTAATCTTGAAAAAATCATTAAATATTTAGTACTAAAAGGATTTACGTACTATAAAATACACGAAACGAGCCCTTTTTTTCCATGCTATCGATTAGGTTTATGTTTGTAATTAACATGTCAAAAGTCTGAATTTTTGAAACTGGCTCTAAATTAACACAATACTGTAACTCTGTGCACTGACTTCAATGTTTATAACTTTTCAATTTTACTACATAACAATATATGTGTAGTATAAAAATGTTCATAAAATGCTTGTAAGTCCTAATTGACTCATTATTTACAGATATATACACACTAATAATCACAGGAAGTCAGTAGGAAGGTGGATAATTCCAGGTTCATTTAAGAAGCGAAAAAGAAAGTTAGAGAAAGTTTAAAGACTCGTTACTCCCGAACCCCTACACATAACTTCAAACATTATATACCAAAATCTAGATCATAACAAGATAAAATGAAAGATATATAGTGCAAGGAGATCCGGAGATCTTTAAGCAAACATCGGAGCTTTTGCAGAATGATGCGTCTATGACACAATATGGCACAATAGCGTATATTTTGGCATGGTATTGATATAGCGAAAAAGTACCAGTTTAAAAAAAATAGTTTTTGAGGCGTTTGTATTTTTTTTTCTAACTCATATAACTGTTTTAATTATTTAACCAAAAGAATTCATTAACAAAATCACTGATGATGCCAAAGGCATTGCCAAATTAGAAAAATATGAAATATCTCACGAACTGTTGGACTTTCCATTCGATTCAGCATACTAAAATACACTAAAATATGTTATCAGTTGAAAAATAACGATAAAATCAGATTTTTAAGGATTTTTTAAATGTTCGTTCTCTTTTTTACCCCTCTTAGGGGTGGAATTTTAGAAAATCCTTTCTTAGCGGCACTCTATGTCATAAGAAGTATTTTTACCCCAATTTCCAAGATTTTGTGTTCAGTAGTTTGGGCTGCGCATTAATTAATACAAAATCCAGACTTTTTATTTATATATATATTTAAAATACAACTAAACCTTAATAGTTGAATATTAATCCACATTATATTAGAGCAACCATCAATCATTCAATCACCAAGGAAAAATTATTGCCAATTTTTAAATTAAAATTAAATGTACTTAGGTGTAAAATAAAATTATAAAACTTATACCGCTAAAAAGCTACAAGTTTAAGCTACCAGAAAATGTAAATAGTTAAGGATGCTGACAGTATTTAATTTTTAAAATAGTTAAAAATTACGATTTAATAAATAAACAATCTAATGTAAACCTATGCGGAAATGGATGAAACCAAAAAAATATTTATGAACTTTTTCAGAAATTTTTAAGTATATTAAAAATCGTCCTAGAACAACATGGGAAGAGGCGGAGCAAAGTTAATAGAATATATTAATAGAAACCCGTGGTAGACAAAAAAGTTAAGAAAAGTACAAAATTAAGCTATGTTAAAAAGAATCAACATACTTCATTTTCCCATGATATTCAATGGGTGAGGGTAATGACAAATTTGCAAAATGAACAACTTTTAAATCATTCATTAAATGTATAAATCTTCATAGATTTTCAACAATTTTGGTATTATTATAAAACTAATACTTCAATTTAGGATCAAATGACATCAGAATTTTAATATAGGTACGTTTTTATAGTTTAATTAACTTAAGGATTCTGTTGTTTACCCCTTGTTATTCCTATGAGGAAAACAAAGCTAAGAATTCGAAAACAATACTTTTTAAAATACAAAGTTAATGGGTTAATCTTGAAAAAATCTTTAAATATTTAGTACCAAAAGGATTTACGTACTACAAAATACACGAAACGAGCCCTTTTTTTCCATGTTATCGATTAGGTTTATGTTTGTAATTAACATGTCAAAAGTCTGAATTTTTGAAACTGGCTCTAAATTAACACAATACTGTAACTCTGTGCACTGACTTCAATGTTTATAACTTTTCAATTTTATTACATAACAACATATGTGTAGTATAAAAATGTTCATAAAATGCTTGTAAGTCCTAATTGACTCATTATTTACAGATATATACACACTAATAATCACAGTAAGACAGTAGGAAGGTGGATAATTCCAGGTTCATTTAAGAAGCGAAAAAGAAAGTTAGAGAAAGTTTAAAGACTCGTTACTCCCGAACCTCTACACATAACTTCAAACATTATATACCAAAATCTAGATCATAAGAAGATAAAATGAAAGATATATAGTGCAAGGTGATCCGGAGCTCTTTAAGCAAACATCGGAGCTTTTGCAGAATGATGCGTCTATGATGAGCGATAGTAAGGAACTCTTCTATTTCCACTACATAAGCAAGCACAAATAACTTTTAAAGTTGTGTGATTTTTTGTATTTTTAACTGCATTCAATTTAACATGTAAAATTATGTAATGGGCCAATGTTTCCTAATCAAAATAAATTTTATAAGTGACCATAAGTTTTATTAAGCCTCTAGAAAATAAAAAAAGTAAAAGCACGATATAGAAGCACTAAATATATATTATGAATAATTCAAAATTCTTAAATATTCAACGTAATATTTTTAAATTGAAATTTTGCAAACAATGTGTAAGACACAAATGATACTGCTTTATGCACATCTTCAAATATTTTCTTTTATACATGATCTTTCGAAGTGATCATCAAGGCAATTTAAAAGGTTTTGTTTGTCAAGTTTAACACATATCTCTCAAAAAATTATTAAGCTTTATCTATTTCATTGAAACGATGTACGTATATGTATGTAAATATATTGTGTAATAAATCTAACTGTACCGCATATTTTTTAAAAACCCAAGTTCATTTTTTCCAAAATTTATTTTGATTTATAATAATTTTAATTATATATTTAAAAAGCAAAACGATTCCACTAAAAGCATTTTCGGCTTACGGAACATGAACAATAACGGTTCTTTTCTTTCTCTAAAAGGAGTAAAAAACCATTTCTGAATTGATTTCATTCAAGAAAAGCAGGTTCCTTTTAATACAAACTACTTCATCATCTCTATTACATAAGTCGCTGAAAATCTCTATACCTTTCTTGTTTTCAAATTTTCTTTTTGTTTATGTAAGTATTATGTATTAATTTATTTTCCTATTTATGTAAGACTATTTTAGTTTAATATAAGTTTCGGAAACGGATAGGATTTTGTTGGCACTCTAATTTTACATTTCAGGTCAATTGCGTCTTTTTTGTGTATGTTGGATAACTCTTTGTAAAAAGAATTTCCGATTGTTCTTACCTATAAAAAACTGTTTAGTTTTATATGAATGCATATGCATTTGTGAATAAATGTTATATACATCGTGTCCACGTATAACCTTACCAATCCTTATTTACGCAACTGTTGGTCCTAGATGCATACTTCCAATTACAAATGTGGTCAAAATTAGGTGCAGGGTTAAGATAAAAAAAAGTTTGAAGCGAAAAAACAATTTAGTGAAGAATTACAGAATCGAAATTTTTATACGGTCCCCCGGTCCTATAAGTTATATTTAGTAAAATTTCCTGTTACACTGGCAAGTAAGGCAAAAAAAAGTCCCATTATTTTACGATTAAAATTGACCGAGTAATAGCTGTTTGTTGTAGTGTATTTTTTGCTGCATATTAGGGGTCATTCACAAATTTAAGTAGAAATATAATTTCGTGAGATATATTAAAGAAATCGTTGAGAGTAAAATTAGCACTGCAATTCAAATTTGAAATTTTTAATCATTCTGACATATTACTGCAAAATGTACAATTTGTACTGAACATTATAAGATGATAAAAAAACCAGATTCTATGTTTCAGGACGTTTCAGGGGGAAATTTTAGTAAAAGAATTCTATTTTCTCTGGAAAAGAGAATTACGTCAAGGTTAGAATGGTTCTCATGATTATGAAAAACTGGTTTTTCTTTTGAGATTTTGACATTTTTTTTTGAAAATTTTTAATAGTCTCCATGACGGTGTTACCATTCATTCATTCACTTTATAAACCTTTACTTCCTGATGCAGCACCTTTAATAGATGTTCTTTATATGTTTTTCTGGGATATATGGAAAAAATTGGGATCGAAATTTCAATAGCATTGAAAATGGTACAAACTGTCACCATTTTTCTCCTTTCAGTTGTAATAGCTTGTGCTACTTACTTTTGACCAAATATGGAAATACTTTTTGTGGTGCCCATAACAGTACTCAAACCAGTCTGATCTATAATTATAAAAACTTTTAAAAATAACAGACATTTCATTACATTATAGTAAAGTGGGGAAAGATGCCGCAGTTTTTCTTATCTTCTTGTAAAATTTACAATAAATCAAAAAACAACAAACTAAGTACCAGAAATCATTGATCAAATCCAATCTTCAAAGAAACCTCAAACAAAATTTAGAATCTAATTTCTATGTTAAGCAAGTTTAAACTCCTTTAAAGCCTAAAAGTAGGCATAATTATTTTCCCAAAGGTCTTTCTTTAACATCATTTTTTATGAGCTGGATAAGATGCCGCATGCGGTGTGGGACAGATGTCGCATGGAGAAAAATTTTAGGCTGCTTATTTTTTTTTTCAAACAAATCACATTTTTATTTTCTCAAATTACTTACAACGAAAATAAGAAACAGTAAACTTACAAAAATTATATATATCACTAAATTGTGAAAAGTTTCACGAAAATGCAAAAGTGTAATCTCTATAAACAAAACTTAAGACAAAAAGTGAAAATGAAAAGAAAATCATTTGAATTTACATGAATGGACAGCATAATTACTGGAAACTATAGACAGCATAATTCCAAAGAAGATATAAATCACTGGTTTACATCCAGGCGAACATTGCAGTTTGCTCTTAATGTAAGTATTAGTTCTATTCTATTTAGGCCCTATACTATTTATTTTTGGCCTTTCTTCTCATTCTTTGATTTTGTATTTCCATTCGCCCGCAATCACACCACACTACCCGTTGCAAAAGTAAAGTAAGCGTTTTTCATGCAGCTATCTATTGAATTTGATGCACTGAATCCTGTCTGCTTTAGACTTTGCTCCTAGATAAGACTCCAGCCACTCAACCTATGCAGAGTCATCAAATTCCAATCCAGTTCTGCCATCAAAAATCATAAGAGGAACAATTTACCCATTGTCGGATGATCACTCATATTTTAGTTTTTTACACATTTTACTTCGCCAAGTTGTCGTTCTTTGGTGTTTTCTAGTTTCTTTTGTTTTGCATTTCCTTCTTCTTTTTTATTGTTTATAAACTCTGTGCTTGTAATATTTGCATCCTTTTACTTTCTCTTACTTGGCTGTTTAGGTCTTTTGACTATTGCGGTAGGAGATATTTTGTTTAACAGTTTAGATGGTGAGAATTGTAAACGGCCTATATTTTCCTTATTCACACGTAGTGAACCAACATTCCCGTAAGGCATGGTGACGTCACGGCGACGTCGTTGTGAAGTCACACTGTGATTTTGTGACCGTCGATGTGACGTCACGTGACGTGGATGTGACGTCACGGTGACTAGAATGCGAGGTCGTTATGGCCGTTTTAGAGGTCGTTTGTGACGTCACATTGTGACCACTCTGTGAAGTCACGGTGTGACTAATTTGTGAAAAGTGTGTCATTTGTGACTATTTTGGCATTAACTTTGTGACGAACCTGTGACGAAAGTGACAATGTTTTGAAGTCGCACTGTGACCAATTTGTGAAATATGTGTCATTTGTGACGAACTTGTCATAAACTCTGTGATGATTTCAAATGAAAATCAAATTTCAAATTAATTGCTTAAAAGGCGCAAAGGCGAACTAGTGAAAAAGATTCCATGCTGGAACTCGAACCCGGGCCACCAGTATAGCGCACTTACATTCTACCGACTAAACCACATGGAACGATACCCAGCCTGGAAAATTTCTCACTATTACATGTTGGCAAGGCTACAAACGCAGCACAAGATGCAATATTTATCGTCAGCCACCGACATGGCGCAAACACGAAACTTAATTAAATCCAACATCGATTGAAACTATATTAATACTTGGAAATTTTTTTCAGAGAGAACCATTCGCCTTGCATACAATATTTCAAATGAAAATCAAATTTCAAATTAATAGTGTAAAAGGCAATTTTAATTTGAAATTTGATTTTCATTTGAAATACTGTATGCAAGGCAAATGTTTCTCTCTGGAAAATTTTCCAAGTATTAATATAGTTTCAATCGATGCTGGATTTAATTAAGTTTCGTGTTTGCCCCATGACGGTGGCTCACGATAAATATTCCATCTTGTGCTACGTTTGTAGCCTTGCCAACATGTAATAGGGAGAAAATTTCCAGGCTGGGTATCGTTCCATGTGGTTTAGTCGGTAGAATGTGAGTGCGCTATACTGATGACCGGGGATCGAATCCCGGCGTGGATATTTTTCACTATGTTGGCCTTTGCGCCTTTTAAGCAATTTATTTGAAATTTGAATTTCATTTGAAATATTGTATGCAAGGCGAATGTTTCTCTCTGGAAAAATGTCCAAGTATTAATACTGTGATGATTCTTGTCATAAAAACTACGATAATTTTAAAGTAAAGTTTTGTTTGAAATATAAAATTTTATCTTTTTACCGTACTTTTTAGCAAGATATCACTATTTTGGAGTCCTATTCTTCTAAAATATTTTTAATTTTCCATTTAAAAAGCAATGCTTATTAACTGACATCTTTTTTTATTAAGTTCTAAGCTTGATCTTGAATTCAAGCTTAATATTAAGAATGTGTAAGCTTTTTTTAATGTGTTATGATTTGTCATTGCTTTATTAAATACGAACATGGAGTCTAACGGACATTAATACAACTGTTACTTATAGAACTACATGATAAGCCCTATTTATTTAAATTTTTATTCCCATATATATTGTATTTTGTGAATATGAGCTAATTAGATTTGGTATGTTTTATATGAAAAGACTGATCTGGGAAATAGAAACAACAAGTAAGAAATATCATGCGTTAGGCATAGATTATAAAACACTTTCCAACTCTTTCTAAATGTTTTAACAAGACATCTGGGGAAATAACGTAAATAAGATAACTAAGTAAACATGTAAACGCGTAAAACATTTGAAAAACTGATTTACGCAGTTACCATCCACTAAGGTGTAAAAAAATCATAATTTAAAAAAAAAAAAAAAAAAAAAAAAATCGGATTTTTTTATTTAAATCAGATTTTTTTGATCTAAATCAGATTTTTATGATTTTTTTCCCAGCGTTCAAAAACTGAATAGCTATCATGAGTTTTAGGTTTCCAAAACAATTACACCACTAATTGCTAACATAATCTATGTTTTTACACTTTAATTAATAAAATTATAATTGTTAGTTAGTAATTACAGAAATAAAAACTGCAAATTAGTAGTTTCATTAGGTAATATTATACAATAATGTTATATACATTAATATTGTAATAATTATGTAAAACTTTATAAATACTAGTGATACTTAATATTTATGAAAATTATTAACTGCATTTTATATTAAATAGCTAACATTACTTCAAATTAATTATTAAACAATCAACTCTCTAATTAGGAACATATTATACATTTTTAAGCCTTAATTATTAAAATGATAATAATTCATTTTAGAAAGAAAAAGGGACAGGATGCTAGTTCAAAAAACGGGCACTATTTCATGAGGAAATATATTAGTAATGTGTTTAGTAATGATGTAAGGAAAAAAAAAAGAATATTTTTTAGCATTATAAGTAAAGTGTCATTAATTTTTAATAATTTTATGAATAACAAATTGAAAAATACAATTAAATAACATATTTTAATAATATCCTGTTTTTTCTAAAGAAATAAAGTTCCATATTTTTGCAAGATTTTTTCCACATGAATTTAGAATACTGCTGAATGGGGAAGTTTTTTACAAGAAATTTCTGGCTACAACTACAGGTAAATTTCAACTTTTTTTTTTCTTTTTTTAAGGCAGGGTGCATTTTTCCAATTTCAAAAGGGGCATGGTGTGGCACCATTACAAAAAATGGCCTAGAAGAAGCAGTATAAGTAATTACAGAATTAATAAAAACTGCAAATAAGTAATTTCATTAGTTAGTAGCACAAATAACAAAATTAACAAATATTATTTGCAGCTCATTTTGCATTTGTATTTAGGAAAATTTCTGTAAACCACCAAAATCTATACTTACACACATGTATGTGTATGATGCTAACCAAAAACAAAAAAAAAAAAAAAAAAAAGAAAGAAAATGAGTTAAACCCATTCATATAGAATAAATATAAGTTAGCCACTAATATCTGAAATCCTCAAAATATTTAACTAACAGCATTATTACCTCTATTAGCTTTCAATGGTTCAATTTTTTAATATATATGAGTTACAATAATAATAATAATAATAAACATTTATTTAACCTATACCAAAGAAGCTCTTGCTGTGCTTAGCATTTTTATACCAATTATTTCTTTTTCTCTTATGCATTCATTTACAATTTAGCTGCTGAGCAGATGTCATTCTTTCATTCTTCTTTAACTTGAGATTGCTATTAATTACTATTTATTCTTTTACTTGTAGAAATGTAATTATACTTGCTATGTGTATTTTATATAAAATAATGCATCAATTGATTACCTAAAGGGAATTATGACATTGCAAATTATGTTAGATTTAAATATCATTTTTAAATGAAACTGTTTTAATTTGGATAAAAACTTAAAAACAATGCTTTTTACAAACTAAACTGTTTTTAATTTTTTTACAATACTAATGAATTAAGCTTAGAAACAATTATTTAAAGCTCTTTTTTTGTTTATTCATAAGTCAAAATACCTGTAGAAACTTTCAAATTATGTTCATGTTAGATTTTAATACTTTTTTTGACGTTTTAAACATTTAGAAAATTTTTGATTTTAATCAATGATTTTTTTTTAAAAATCGGTTGATTAAAATCATGATTTAATCGCTGATTTAAATCAACCGATTAAAATCGTTGACACCCTACCATCCACAGCCAAATATGTTTTCTAATTCTTTTAAACAGTCCTGTATTTGATCTGTAGATTGATATATATATACTGTATAATGGAAAAAATTTAGTTTATCAAGGAAACGCATAGCAGGTTGAAATTCTCTTTCAGCAATTTATACTAATATATGGAAACATACTTAAATAATTTTGTACAACCCTGTAGTTTACCTAGAACCTTTATTACACGCCACTATTTAGTTAAAATTTAGTTCAAGCTAAAACACTCTTAAAACTGCTGAAATCACATTTCCAGAAATTATAATTCATAGACGGCAACGTATCCAATTCTTTGCGTGACCCTGTATATCATTTTATCTATCTACTACAAACATTTCTTAGTAAATTAAATACAGTGCAGCGTTAAAATGCATAACTTATTTAAAAACCACCTTTAAGCAATAGCCAGTAACCCTTATGAATACTTTTGTATAGTCCTGTATATGAATTATAGCATATATACATACACCATATACTATGCATAAATGTAGTGAATCATAAAAGTGCATATCATAATTAAAATGTATTTCCAGCAATCATCGCTAATGACCAGTACTTCGGATACAATATAGTATCTGAAATATTTTGTGTGTCCCTGTAAATGCTATATACACTTCGTATTATACATGAAATAATTCATAGTATGTAAACCTCAACGACGTATATCAATTTCATTACATATCAAATAGATTAACATAAATAAAGTACGCCGCAAACAATTCCCTCCACCCCTATATCATTATGTATTGGAATTCCTTTTTTAGCCCTGTAAATGAACAATAACTATTCTTTGCATCGCATAAACTATGGAATGCACATTTTAGTGCGCTTCATAAATGCATATCAATTTTATTGTGTTTGAAAGCGTGTAAAATCATTAAAAATCATTTGAAACGATTTTTTTCCCACATGCCGTAATGTAATGGAATACGATTGACTGTCCCTGTAAATGAACTAAACATGCTACAAACTTCATTACAAATAAGGGTCTTGCTATGGTAAACGTCAATAACATCCAAAAATTTTAGGTCAATCCGAGTATATTTACGCGAGTTAGAGCGCGGACAGACGGCCAGACAAACCGAAGTCATAAACACTTTTCAACTTTATCGGGCATGAAAAACACTTTATTTCAATTCTTAAATATTATATTTTATTTTTTAATGCCAATAAAATAAATGTATCGAAAATGTAGAAAATGAGTTTATAATCAAAGAAAATTTAATAACTGACTCTGAATGTCTACAATTAAATGTTTGATTAAAATCACAAACAGTAAAAAAAAACGCTTAAATACAATTTAAAAAAATATAACAATTTGAAAAGCACTAAATAATTAGTATTTATAATTGGACTATTAAACAACAACAAACTATAATAGATGAATTAAATGCATTTAACAATTTCTCAAAAATCTTTCCATCGCCATATTGCTTTTTGTATTAAAGGAATACCAGATCAGTCTCATTGCATATGACATACAACTATTTAACTCATGTAATAATCTGTCAAAAAGGAACAAAAAATTTAAATTAAATAAGACATACCTTTTAAGTTCCATAAATATTTTAATAATATCCGTATTTTATCCTAAATTGTCAGGCATATTTCTGTTAGCTTAAAAAAACTAACTCTCCGTGTCAGAAGTTCTCTGATCCTTATTTTATTCTGCGGTTTTCATCGAGCGCAGACGATATTTGACCAAGCAGGTGCTCCTACTGTATTATTATAGGTTTTTTTTTTTTTTTTTTTTTTTTTTTTTTGTGCACAACAGAGTTTAAATGCGCAGTAATTTTACCTTTATGAGAGTATCTGTAATGAAAATTTTCTATTTGAATGAAACACCTGCCTTTTTTCTTTCTTTTTTTTAAAGTACAGTTTGTTTTACACCTAATAAATAAATACGTATCTTCTTAATAAATGAAAAGAGAGTATACAGGATAAAAAAAATTTCTTTGTCAATCTGTCATTTTTTTCATATTCATTTTCTGTAGAATAAAACAATTTTAAAATAACTTTTTTTAAAGTCATATCTCTAAAACACGAATTTGAAATACGAATAATTATATCATGGGTTTTGTATAAAATTTGTATACATATTTTTTCGGAAAATACTAATTTTATTTAAAAAGTCTGAAAGAAGTAGAATTAAAAAAAAAAATAGTTATTTAAAATAGTTAAACACTAACAGGAAAAAATATGACTTGAATGCAAATTCTAAAGTAAGAAATGCATATATGACTAAACTCTGAGTATTCTTTCTACGTGCTCATTAAAAGCTACAGACTTAACTGTAATAGAAAATTTTAGTTTGAAACCACAGAAGGGTTTAGAATACCACTGGTCGACAAAAAATAAAATAAAATAAAATAAAATAAAATAAAAAAATAAATAAAACAACTTCCTCCCTGAAAACTAAATATGTAAAATGTACAAATGTAATATTCCTAATTCTAAATATGTTATCCAAATTGCTCCAATACGTACCATTTTCCCGAGAAACATTTTTATAATAATAACAATCAGTGGAGGATTAAATTGCAATGGTAGATAAAATTGAAATCATAAAAAAGTATACTTTCACTGTCTTAAATAAGAAATTGATATAATATAGCATCAAAATCTAGTTTGTTGATACTTCTACCGTGCATTTTTTTTCTGCCCCCCCCCCCCCCCCTTCTCTTTTCGTGTCCGAATTTACTATTTCCTATCCACTAATATATTTTCATTCCTTATGTCGCTGTAACTCGGGCATGTAATATTTCTGTTCATTTTCAAAGATTTTTGATGTTCATATTTTTGTCACACTGTGACTTACAATATGGTGATTTTTTTCGTCACAAATGTGACGTGATGTACGTTACATGCAGTGTCATAACAGTGACGTCACAATTTTTTTTAATTGCCAGAAAATATAATTTTACATAAATAACATGTTTTGAATATTTTTTGTAATTTTTCAAAGTTTTCTAAGAAGTTCACATCTCAGTCACAATGTGACATCACTGAGTGGTGGCATTTTGGTCACAGATGTGACGTGACCACAGTGACTCACAGTGACGTCACAACGACGTCACCGTGACCATGCATGCTATGAGGGTTGTTGCTGAGAATATTTTTATAAGTAGCAGAATGCGCTAATATACATTCATTTAAATGTAAGCTCTACTTAAATCGCAATGATGAATGTAATGATCCGAAAAACAAATAAATTTTGTGGCATCTGTCCCTCAACCTCGGTGCGGCATCTGTCCCATAGTGGCGGGTAAGATGCCGCGCCGCCATTTTGTGTCATGTGAGCGACGCGAGAGAAATGCAAGCACATGTCTGTATTCTACGAGGATCTACTCTATAGTTTCAATTGATTTTGGGATGAAATCTCCGTTTATTTTTCTTAAAATATGCAATAAAACTTCATTAGAATAATTTTAGCAACTTACCACGCAGGTTCGATCCATAAAAAATGGCATAAATATGTAAATACTGACAAATAAGTGGATGGTGGAAACACATACAACACATCACACAGCACAGAGGAACACTACGAATTTCTAAAATTGGTCGAGGGAACGCTAGTGTCGCCTACATAATCTCTGCGGCATCTGCCCCACCGCGGCGTCTGTCCCCACTTTACTATATATTAAAATATAAAAACACTAAAAACAATTTGAAAGGATGTTTCGGATTCATTCTGAATCCCTCATCAGCTATTTCTTAACGTAAAAGTCATACTAGATTTTAAAGTTCAACATGTAGAAAAACATTACATAAAGTTGTCAACAAATTATATTTAAACAAAACTGAATATTCTATTGGTACAGATGCAACCTCAGTAATTGCTAAATCAGCAGTTCTCGTGTACCAAGCTTCCAAAAAAAAAAAACACGACTTGCATAAATGCTTCAGCCTTATCTAATTATATAAGCATTCTTAAAACTCGGAAAATGATCAGTTTTAATGGCGTGGTCAACAATTTTAGAATTAAAATTTTTATTACTATTTTTTTTAAAGCTTGGTACACGAGAACCGCTGATTTAGCAATTAACGGAGCTGCATCTCTACCAATATAATATTCAGTTTTTTTTTTTAACTATAATTTTTTGGCAACGTGATGTAATGTTTTTATACATGTTGAACTTTGAAACCTAGTATGAATTTTATGTTATGAATTAGCTGATAAGGGATTCAGATTGAATCCGAAACGTCCTTTTAAATTGTTTTTGGTGTTTTTATCCTTTAATGTAATGTCTGTTATTTTGAAAAGTTTTTATAATTATGAATGAATTCAGACGTAGTCATTTTGTTTATATCAAACGGTCTGATCTATGTTGTACATGTTCCAAGGAGTAAAATGGTGTTTTGTTAATAAAATTTCATAATTAACCATGAAAGCTTTATCAAAGACAATATTAAAAGTAGAACTTTTCCAACACCTTTATTTTCTAGTTTGTGTAAAGAAATGTCCGCATGCCAAGACATAAATCTTTGCATCCAATCCGTTTCGGCCATTTCATTCTCATTTCAATTTTTTTTTTCAAATAAAAATTTCAAAATAAACGCAAATTATTATGTCTAATAATGCTCATTACTTGCCACTAGTCACCATTTAGTGATAAACGGCAAAACGAAAAGAACAGGTTAAAAAATTTTC
The DNA here is from genome assembly GCA_963932465.1 of Maratus speciosus. Taxonomy (NCBI): domain Eukaryota; kingdom Metazoa; phylum Arthropoda; class Arachnida; order Araneae; family Salticidae; genus Maratus; species Maratus speciosus. The sequence goes on from OZ010789.1 coordinate 195,622,751, forward strand.
GTATGTCATTAATTGCTGGCGAACATTGGACTGTCACAATGCACTCCACTTTTTCTTGTCTCATGCTCCTAAGAGCCATTTTTTAAAAACATATTATACCTAATTACTAGAATTATGTAGGATATATTTGTAAAAATAGCCTAATAATGTGTGTATTCATATTATTTAAGGTTTATTACCATAACTTTCAATAACTTTAAAATAATATTATCATAAAATAAATGTAAGAAGTTACTTTTGAGCATTAAAAATAGAATTGCTTGCTTGATATTTTACTAGTTTTTCTGAGAGACTTGCAAACACATGTGGTAGGTAATACAGGCTTTAACTATTGACAGTTTTTCGGAATATTTTTTCTGATGGATATTTTGAGATAAAGAATTTGTCCGAATGTACCCTGTGTCTAAATGTACCCTCTTCTCTCCTACATATCAAACAATATTCCGATATGATGCCAATAATAAACTTATGATAAAAAACGCATCACTTATGAAAACATTTTAATTAAAAATAATAATAGTTGTTGTTTTTTGTATACACATCCTGTGCTTTTAAGCTGCTTAGTATACAACTGAATTTTGGCAGTCATTTCATATAAATCTTCTTTACGAAAAATAACACGAAATTTGAAAATAAATTTTATGCAAAGATTTCTTATATTTCATTTTAACCAAAATGACACTTTATGTTTTAGAAAAAGTGAATGTATATTCTTATACGCAGCTAGCAATTTTCTAAGATATATACAAATGTATCCATTTGTTCTTAGAAAATTTAATAAAGTCTCAAAATATGAAACTATGAAATAGATTTTTAATGTAAATCTTAGATTTAAAGAAATGCTTTCAAGCTTTCAGATTAAATAAAATGTTGATTCACTTTCAAATTCACTCAATACTCCATTTTCATATTAGAGTAAATGGATTTTTTATAAAAATAAAATCTGTAAGTAAATGTTTTTTAAAAGAAAAATAAGATACTTGTTTAAATCCATTTTTCATTTAATAATTGTATGGAATTTTTATATTTTCCGTTCTTTACCATTTCTCTTTGACATTTTTTTTCATTTTTTGAAGAGTTAGTCCTTTTGGAATAATCTATCTTCAGCCGAAATAATAATTTAACTGTTTTGATTTTAACTTTAAAGTGTTTTATAAAGTAAGATTAATTTTATGATTACACTTTTTTTTTCATTTTCAGAATCACAACTTTCTCCGTCAAAAAGAATCTACGTAATGGATTCGTAAAATAGATTTATTATTATTTTCAAATTAACTAAATGTTTTAAAAATATGAAAAAAATATAATGGCGAGGATAAAAAGTATCCATTTCATGTTTAATATTATATCTGTTAAGATTATCTATGCATGCATTTCACAATTAGTTAGTAAAGAGGCTCAGGACCTTTAAACTTTCAAAAAATCAGTTTTTCCGTTTTTGCTTTATTCTGAATGTTTTAAAATTTCTCAACAATATGCAAAAAACCGCATTAAAAAATCTGCATTATTTCTTGAGTTATAATCATTTATAGACGGGGTGAGTATAATGGAAGGTACCTAGATACTGAAACTTTAAAAAGCGTTTTCTCAGATTAGTAAATTTGGAGTTTGCGCGCACTGTTACTTTTAAACTATGTAAGCTACAGGTTAAAACAAATTAACCAAATATGCTTTTCTTTATAGTCTACAGGAAAAAAACCAAACAAACTTGCATAATTTGGTATTTCTTTTTCGCATTTATAAAACTTGAAAAAATTTTGAGATTTTTGAATTTTTTTTTTTTATTTTCTGCTAAAATTAAAATTTAAACAAACTTTTTTGCGTATATTTTGGTTTTAAGTTAGAAGTAGGTGTGTTATGATTCTATTTTGTTCAAACATTGTTTTCTATATACATAAGTGAAATGAATTTTTATATTTAAAATTTAAAGATGTACATGCAACATTTATTTTTTCTGGATAATGTCCTGTGCCCCCTTAAGGAATAAATTTGAAATCATGTAATAAAACTTAAAGTTAAAAATTGTTATTTGTCAGAGATATAAAATCCTTTTCTGGATAATGAGGTCCTTTTTTATAAATTTCATCTTTAAAATTATAAATGACTTAATATTTGTATGGAAACCTGAAATCGAGCTAAAACGTCGCATCGCATGGCAATCACTAATTCAAATCAAAAACTGAGATTCATACAACAGACCTTTCATATATTCGTACGTTGTATGCTATATCTATATTTTATTAAATGGGGGGCCTATGATGCACGGAAAAAAATTCATAGCGCACCATATGCAAAGGGATTGGACAATTAAAATATGAAGATAAAAAAAATCTTGTATAATCTGAATTGTTCTTACGTCAAAACGCATTTTGAAATTCGCATGTATTTTTCTGCGTTAAAATTCAGTTTGATAATTTTTCTCTAATTCCAGTTTGATACCACTGCAATGCGTACGCACTTATAAACAAAAATTTTCTTTCACAGCGGTTTTCTACGGGAAATGTAGTTAAAGGATACACTGTGTTCCATGAATGTTAGCAGATTAATTTTCCAGAGTTCAGTGAACTTTTCCTTGATTGAAGATGTTTTTATTCTTGACCTTATTTGTCTAAAAGTCTTTAAATGATATTGTAAGAACATGTTGCGATTTTTCCTGTGCTTTAATGATGTACTTTTTCAAGCACCGATGCTGTGAAATCAAATTCGAGCAGCAAGTGAAGTAAAAAGCAAGTCTTTTTCTGTCACGGAAGGCGCATACTATAGCAACGCGAGTTTCCCTAGACTTCAGAAATTTTACAGCACACTCAAAGTTTGTAATTTTTTCTTGTAAATTTTACAGCTGGTATGTTTGCAACCGGGTTGCTAGCATCTTTTGTTGTAAAATACAGCACGTGTTGTAAAACACAAAGAAATTTTCCTGCACTTTGTTTTGTCAATTTTCAAGCACGAATGCTGTGAAATCCAATTAAAGCACCGATGCTATGAAAGCGAATTCAAGCAACAATTAAAGTAAAAATCGAATTCTTTCTGCCACGTACACAACGCAACCAATTTCAACGCAATTTTCCCTTCGCCTAATAAATTGTACAGTACTCTTAAACGCAGATTGTAAATTTTACAGCAGCTGTGTTGGCGTTTTCAGTGCCAGCACAATTTGTTGTAAACTACAGAATTTTTTTTACAGTGTAATAGTTCAAAATGAATTCGATATGCTAATTCTCACTGTACCTAACGTGAAACGTCATATTTGTTGCTACTACGTATGTATGATTAAGAAGTGTACATGTTACAACACATTCATTCAACTCGGTTAACTTTTTAAAATCTCTGACATAAATTGCTTTTGCCATAGAAAACACTATAGATGAAAGTAGCGACCTTTCGTTCAAACGAAATAGCGAATGAAAAAAAAAAAAAAAAAAAAAAAAAAAAAAAAAAAAAAAAAAAAACTATCGTGAGTCATGTTGTTTCTTAAGATCAATCATATGCATCTGAAAAAGTAGAATTGTGCGTGTTTACCCCTACTTTAATAATAGGGTCATTATCGGAGGTTGAATATCCTCACAGAAAATCACTATGTTCAATTATTTGATACCTGTAGTTATAACAGTGGGACTGTCTCCAGAATGACTGATATTGTGTTTCTCTTTCTCATTTTTTTATGTTTTCTCCTTTCTCTTCGATCAAGAGAGCTTGTAACGCAAAAAACTGCCACAATCCCATCAAGTCAATCGTTTTTCAATTATTTCCGTTGTCTACGGTAATGCGTCCAGACAGGTTTCGCGACATCCCTGCCTAAGCACTTTCTTGTTCTAGTACAACCGTCATCTCAAGACACATCTGAAAATGTGTCATCCTCCGCCCTCATTAAGCGCAATGTCATTAGTATCTATATTAAACATTACAATCTACATTAGCAAAGCCCAAAACATTAGTGCATCCCAAACTCAATGACTGCATCAGTATTCCAGACATCCATTTGGACTCCATCAAAATGTAACTTACTGTTATTGTCTAAAAAAATTCTGTTCAAGTTTTCTTTGTTACCTCTTTATTTTTGAATTATTTTTTTCATGATCCGAAAAATAATTAGCATAGAAACTTTTTCCCATATAATGGCACCTACCGGCTGAACATTTTGAAAGTTGATTTACAAAAATAAAACTATCTGAGAAATTTCGTTACAAAAATATATTTATTTCTATGCATAAGTAATTTCTTTTCTCAACATAAGTTGTTTTATATTTTTTTAAAGAAAGGTGGTTTCTTTTGAATCCTGCAAAATTACGAATGTTCCTGATTTGCAAGTTTGGTAACAAAAAGACAGTCATGACACAAACGTTTTATATGTCATACTTTGACATAAAAAATTATATACATATTTTCAGGTTATGTTAATACCTGAGTATATATTTATATACTCATATTTATATACATTTATATACTGATAATATTATCTGAGCGAAATATGCTGGCTGGTTGTCGGCCCAGTTAGCTTAAATGGAAAAGCATTGGCCTTGTAAGCCAAGGATCTGGGTTCGATTCCCGGCCTGGGCATTTTTTCGCTCAGTTGGAAATATTCATTTCGTATGTTAATACTGTATATATTAATAATAATGTAATAATATCTAAAGCTTCATCCCTGAAAATATCACATGTGTAGAAAAAAATATTTTGTTTATTTTATCGCTTTACATGTAGAAAAAAGTACTTTAGCCTTTATTGTTCACCATTTACAACCAAATACAAAGTCGGGAGTATTTCGTTAGAAAAAGCAAAAGTAAACATTGCAAATTTGTTTTTTAAATCACGTCATTATTTGGCAAAAAACACCATAATGTATGAAAATCCACTTGGATTCCATAAAAACCTTTGAATTCAAAAACCAGTGTTGAATCCAGGCAGTGGCACGGGGGGCACATTCCACCCCGGAACAATGACATAACGCCCCTGGAAGATTAGAGATATTGTGTTTTCAAAGATGAAAAAGTGCAATTTCTCTCTCGGAACTACATAATGTACCCTCCGGAGCCACAGAAATCCTTACCGGTGAAAATTGCCTGAATCCAACCCTGGTAACAACATTCATTTAACTAGTGCATTTGTCGTAATTGTTTACGGATATATTTCACCGTATCATATTTGGTGCTAACAAGATAGTTTCTATACGTCATCCAAAATATGATTTAAACTGTGCGATTGGAAAAAAAATTGAACATTAGATTAATTCTTGTTACACAAAGCTGTCACCTAATAGTAACGAACCAAAAACAATCCAAACTATTATTGCTTTATTTTTTTCTGAAAGAAGTACTTTTTTATTTTGATTCCTAATTCACAAAATTCATTCAAAATATCATGAATGTGTTTTTATATATTTTATGCGAATATTCTTTTTTTCTTCTTTTTCATAAATAGTGCTAATAAGTCCCTGGTTAATGAGATTTTAACAAAATTTTTTATCACCTCTCCTAAAATCGACTTTTGCTGCGTAACCAGATATATATAATTTTTTTTCACTTAAGCAATTAATCGCTTTTAACATACTTATCATGATTTATCTTTTTCCATTTTATTTTTAAGCGCAATCATGTTTGTTTTCTTCTGAATTTAAAAATAAAATAAAGCTTGTTATTTCTTTCTTAAAATTTAGAATTCCTTATTATAGCAGTTTCATTGCAAAAGACGAAATGTATTGCTTAACTAATCCGCTTTACTTACTTTAATCATTTGATATTTTATTTTTATTTGAACAAGGAAAACAAATAACAATTTTTAGGAGTTTCACAAAACTTAACAGTCAGCAATATTTTAAAGATTGTAAGATTGTAAATTTAAAAGTTTATTTTAATAAATAAAATCATAATCAACCGAATCCAGAAAATGCTGATTAAGCTCTTAAAGAAATATTAAGAAAATGATTTTGTTATTCATTCCAAAGAAAGCGCAATGATTTTCGTTTGTTCTAATAATTCTATTTTTTTTTTTTTGTTGTTTTTGTTTTGTTTTGTTCAGATGAATATAAAAACAACTTTCAAAATCATATCTGAAAATAATGCACAATGGGATTGAGAAGCTTGTAAATCTCAACCCAATATCGTGTTGTATTATGCACTCACGATAAACATATACCTCTTTATTTAATTGCAGTTGAAAAAGATAAAAAAGAGATGGGCCAGGACTCCTATAAGGGCCTTTGGTCTATGCTCTGCCACTGAATTATTCCGGTAGACTTGTCCAGGAGCTTTTCGCAATAGTGAACGCTTAAAATTACGAAAAGTGAATATTAATGAACGTTTTCACAATGATGAATATAATTGTTTATATCTACAGTTTCTTTCTTTATTGTGAAAAGCTCCTGATGAATTCGACAGGGATAATTTAGTGACAGATTATGACTGCATCTTCATTTAAATAAATAAATCTATCTATATATTTGTAATACGTTATTAATATTATTAGATTATTATATTATATGGAGGAGCCAGTTCGAATTTGAATGTTTGGGGTAATTGGGTACTGAATATTTTATTGTAATTTTTTTAAAGCTACTCTTCATTTGTTAGGTAAATCACATTTTTGAAGGAGTAGCCTCACTCTTTATTTCGCCTTCCAATTTTCGTTTACCTTTATCTGAAGAGAAAAAAAAATGTCCTTTAAAAACACTAGTACTCAGTCACCCCCGATTACAGTATGTTTTTTAATAAGAAATTTGTTGAATTCGTAGAAAAATCCTTGTATATTTTTATATTAAATTTCATGCATATTTATTTTTTATTATTACAAACGCATTTCTTTTTTAAATGTACTCGTATTGTTTAACCCTTCTCCGCACGACGTGCCACATCTGGCACATACCTAAAAATATTGTATTTCTTATTATGTGCCATACATTTGTCCAATATGATCTCTATCCATGATCAAGAACAATCCAAAGAATGGACTAACACTTATTTTGTCAATGTCAGATGGCTGCATTTACAAAAAATTAGAATTTGTTCTTCGGAAGCAAAAAAAAATATTTCGACCAAGTTATTAAGGTAAAATTTACTTTCATTATTTTTACTGAATGCTTAAAAAAATTAATATAAAAAAGTTTAAGAGCGTTAATTAGATTAAATTAATTAATTTAAGCTTATTTATTTGTAAAATATAGCAATACAATATTTTAAAACCCTAATCGTGTACATAGGGTACACGCCATAAAATATCAAATTTTAGCTGAAATTTTGAAATTTATTTTCTTTCTACAATTTTTCCTATTATTAGATCGATATATAGAGTTCAAATAATTTTTTTCATAAAAATAAAAAAAAATCGGGCAGTGAAGGGTTGAACATGGAATTGGCAGTTTCTAAGGACGTTTATTCACATACGTAAATAAAGATTAAATTCTAGTGAGGATATAAAAGCCCGTGTTTGATTAGTAGCCTCAAGATATATTTAAAAAAAATTAACATCAAATTAGGAACTTTAAATGATTGTATTTATTTCAATGCCTTGTTAAAAAAATAAGTGTTGCTTTTTTATTATGCTTATTCAGTGGAATTTACTTGCGTTGAATCTTATATTTTATACTTAATTAATTGCGGTTATTTGATTGAGTAATAAAAGTGGAAAAAATTCCAATAGTAGAAAAACATATTCTGATTTTTCATAGAAAAACTAATTTTTCTATTTTTTTCCATTTTCTCAACACATTCCATGTTTTTAAATATAGTTTTAATTTATTCTTCGCAAAAAACAAATATGGTTAATACTGAGAAAAGCAAATTACAATTAATTGTCCCAAATTTGTTTTTTATACAATAAATGGGTTTTCTAAGTGAGTGTGTGGAAATCTCAATCTGAAATTTATCAAAATTTTCATTTTATGTAGTATGTTACAATTATAAACGGGGTCAAGTGTTTATATAATTGACGAAAAATTAGCTCCAAGAAAACAATTTGTACTGATTAGTGTTCCAAAGTGCATATACAAATGGATTATTTAAAATAGCGCCTCTTAAACCTTTTTTTTTTTTTTTTTTTTTTTTTTTTTTTTTTTCACGTATTTTTGACTGGTTAATGGATCCTGGGGCAACTTTTCTTTACTTGTAAGAATTATCAATAGAAAACATTAAACGAAGAATATAAATAGATACCGATAAACAATAATTTTATATTTAACCTTGTTGCATATCTGCAACATATACATAAGTCACTGTTATTTAAAAAGTAGGTTTTAAAAGAGGATTTTATTTATTGCTGGTATCTCCCAACACAGTATTTAATAGCGATTGCTCTTTTAATTCTCAACAGACGGTGATGCTCAGTTAATTTTTAATGCCATTTTGTTATCATTTAGGCAGTTTCGCATAGTTGTTACTACAGTGAACTCTGTTAATTTTGTAAAATTTAAAAAACTGAAGCCATTTAAAATTTTAAGAAAAATTTAAATTGGAAATGTGGTACCAAAAAATTGAAAATTGAAAAAATATATTTTTCTTATGTGTTTGACCTTGATAAAAAGATTCGGGAGCAGTTTTTGTTTCGTTTATATCTTTAAAAATGGCTGAGTTATAGCATTTTGAATTTCTAGCGAAGCTGACATTTTGAAACGTCCTGAATTTTGTCACGCGATAAAAGGCGTATTTATGAACCGATTTGGATGTAACTTCGTTTATACATAGTAAAGACCAATGTCTCGACCGAGTTCGTTGGCCAGCTTCATCCGCCATTTTGTTTAAAAATGGCGGCCATTTAAAGTTTTAAGAAAAATTTAAATTGGAAATGTGGTACCAAAAAATTGAAAATTGAAAAAATATTTTTTTCTTATGTGTTTGACCTTGATAAAAAGATTCGTGAGCAGTTTTTGTTTCGTTTATATCTTAAAAATGGCTGAGTTATAGCATTTTGAATTTCTAGCGTGGCTGACATTTTGAAACGCCCTGATTTTTGCCACGTGATAACAGACCTATTTATGAACCGATTTGGATGTACCTTGGTGTGTACATAGTGCATACAAATAACTCAACCGAGTTCGTTGGCCAGCTTCATCCGCCATCTTGTTTCAAAATGGCGGCCATTTAAAAAAATTTAAAAAATTTAAATTTAAAATGAGATGCCAAAAAATTGGAAAATGAAAAAGTTTTTTCGTATGTGTTTGACCTTAATACAAAGATTCCGGAACAGGTTTTGTTTCGTCTATATCTAAAAAAAATGGCTGAGTTATAACATTTTGAATTTCTATTGTGGCTGACATTTTAAAACGACCTGATTTTTGTCTTTCGATAACAGGCGTATTTATGAACCGATTTGGATATTACTTGGTCTGTACACAGTGCATACCAATGTCTCGACCGAGTTCGTTGGCCAGCTTCATTCGCCATCTTGTCTCAAAAGGGTTGCGATTTTTTTAAAATGTATTTTAAAATTTAAAATGAGTTATTAAAAAATGGGAAAATGAAAAAGATTTTTTTTATGTGTTTGGCCTTGATACAAAGATTCGGAGCAGTTTTTGTTTCTGAAAATTTGTTCTTTTGTTTATATCTTAAAAAGTGGTTGAATTATAGCACTTTGATTTTCTATCATGGCTAACACTGTGAAACGATCTTGTATTTGTCACGCGATACCACACGTATTCGCCTATTTCGATGGAAGAAGGCATGTGGATAGTATACATCAATATCTCGACCAAGTTCGCTGGCCAGCTTCATCAGCCATCTTGTTTCAAAATGGCGGCCATTAAATTAAAAAATATATATATTTAAAGTGAGGTGCAAAAAAATTAGAAATTGAAAAAGGTTTCTTTCTTAAGTATTTGACCTTGATATAAGGATTCAGGAGCATTTTTTGTTTGCCTTTATCTTAAAAAATGGCTCTGATATAGTAGTTTCAATTCCTAACGTGGGTGACATTTTGAAAAATCTGATTTTTTGCCTGCGAAAGCACTCGTATATATCAACCGATTCCGATGTGAGTGAGCATGTGCACAGCAATTACTAAGGTCTCGACCAAGCTCACTGGTTAGCCTGATCCACCATGTTGTCTTAAAATGGCTGGCACTTTAAGAAATCGCCGAATTTGGCAGCCAAATATAAGTTACTTTAATTAAAAGCAGCTTGGATAAAGCTGACTAATTTCGCGAAATTCTCATTCATAATGATTTAGTAATGATAAAAATTAGTATTGAATCTCCTACATTCGGTTTCCACTTAATTGAGCTTCGTGTGTTTGAATAATATAAGTTGGCTTTTTTAAAATAATTAATATGAAAGCTACCTCTTCCTCCCGGCACTGGCCGGAAGGACTTTTGAAATTATGTATCTTAAAAGAAGCCATTAAAATGCTTCTTAATTTATATATCTAATTATGAATTCCAATAAAGTGTTTATTTCTCAAAGGTAAAATATTTCCTGTTGTTATCTAATATTATTTTAAAGCTTAATTTAAAAAGCGCGTGTTTAATAATTGGAAATGCATTCAAGAACTTTTTAAAATATAATCTTTCATAAATAAAGTGCTTTACATGAGATTTATAAATAATAAATTAATAACTGTTTTTAAAAAATTATACTTACGAATCGCAATCTTGATGTAACTTAGATTGTACTTCAAAAAATAAATCTTTCATTTATGGATAGAATTATGCGTGGGTTAATTTTTCCTTTTAAAATTTAAACATTTAAATGTGCAAACTGAAATTTGAAGCACGCCTTTAATTACATTCATGTTCTTTGATGATTCCGTCATCTATTTAAATTATTTTTATAATATATTTTGTTATGCTTAACGTTATATTTCCCCTGATAAGCTATATGAACTGCAAATTATATCAAATTCTACGTAGTATCCACTGAAAATATAAAAGAATATCTGATGAAAACCTTTATAAATAGCATTTTTTAATTATCATTATTAAAATGTCGTGGTTTAAATAAAATACATCGTATAAGTTAAATGTAAAAAAAAAAAAAAAAAAAAAAAAAAAAAAAAATCCCAATAAACTATCATTACGAAAATAATGTACCAAAATCATGTTACCTACTACAAATGCAATTTCGCTTATAAGCCTATCATACAATTCGTCATGATGTACAAATTCGATTTGCAATATTTTGTTAGATACGTAAAACAGGATTATTTGTTTTGGGCCTACCTTAGCCGAGTGGTTAAGGCACCATGTCGCTAACCGCTTGAGAGAATAAGTGATCTGCGAGTTCGACTCCGGCTGGCTCCGTTGGCCACTCTTTGTGGAGCTCCCGGCTGTAATTCTCTAGTGCTGTAAATTTTGTGCTCTCTCGTCCTTGTATATTGACAAAATCGTTTTGTCTGATTTATGTCATTATTTCTGTGTATAAAATAAATGCTCATTCGAGGCGACAGCCACTGTAGCTATAGGCCCCGAAGCAATCTCCACTCTCGTGGACTTCAATGTCAATGTACGAAAAAGAGGTGTTCATTTTACTTGCCGAGTATGAAAACGAGCCAATACTAAAACTTAAATAAGTCCATTTTGTTTTTGCAAATGAATTTTCTTTTGTTGCAATATGTTCTTGTTGACACACATCTATAGATAATAAAATCATAGATTTATTTACCGGTGGGAAGAAACAAATCGCCGTTTATCTCAAAAAGATAGTATTAGTTAATGACAATTTCAAGAAGTATTCCAATAGCGAAGAACAGAACAAGAAGAAAATGTGATCGGACCACGACCAACGACATTCAACGCCAATTCGTGGCTTGAAACGTCATACGGAGTGGATCGTCATTACACGGTGATTGGTATTAAACGATAGGCGCGCCGCACCGGTTTGTATGAATTACCGTGTAAAGGGGATCAACTACATGTGACGTTTTAAACGTCATCAACTGGCCTTGTATGTTGTTGGTCGCGATCGGATACGATGCTGTGAACCTTAATGAATAGATGCAAAGAATTGCAGATTAAATGAAAAATTATTCTCGAATTGTAATTTCGCACTTTTTAATCACAGAATTCTGCTGCTTAAATCGGAGAATACTACTATTCTTCAATAGTGAATTCAAAATGCGTAACATTTGGAACCTCAATCATACTTCATGTAAATCCTTGACACTTAATTACTATCTTTGGTGGATTTTGTACATCATTAAATGTTAACAATTTTAGTATGCATATTATAAATGTACGAAAACATTGTTACAAATTCTATGATAAGTTTTTTTATTATAAGGTAATTGCATTTATCTTAAAAATTATCTTAAATAAATCATAAATTTATTTTCCTAGATATAAAAAATATATGGTGCATATTTTTATTAATTTAAAGATATATTGTTTAAGAATTACAGACTGTTTTTTTTTTTTTTTTTTTTTTTTTTTTTTTTGCAAAAATGTTTACACTGTAGTTATGAAAATCGATAACAAATAAACGCGCTTTTAACGTGTTCTATTCTTAGAATTTATGTGCGGAAGGTGTCTTTATATTCTAAATTGATGCTGATTTTTAAACATTGGAATTGGCTGGGTTTTTCTTCGAAATTCCTAAAGCTTTCGAAATCGGAGCGCTAGGGTTGCTATAAATAATGTTATCAAAGAGCGCATATTCTCTTTACTGTACTTACATCCTATATTTATTTCTATAGCTCACTTTCAAGTATTAAGGGCATGCGAAATTTAACAGTATCCAGAGCTAAAATATGTAATATGTAATAAACAATTGAATTTTAAATATATACGATTTTTTTCTTCAAACTGTTAATACTAATTTTTGTAAGTCAATAAAGAATCCCTCAGATTAGTGGACAATAATTTCAGTTTAAACTAAATAGCTTAATGTGTTGTTCTAATTCGATACGGTTTCCGCATCCTCAATCAAAAGGCGCATTTATTAAGATTTCCGTTTTATTGTGAAATATTTTTCTACTTCTACTTAAAATTCTAATTCTTAGGTTATTTTACCCATTTATGCCTGAATTTTTGTTTTCTCAAATTAGTTGGTAAAATCACTTTAAAATGTTGCAAAATGAACTGGAAAATATTAAAAAAATTACACTAAAATGTTTTTGTATTTATTTGATAAAATGTAAACTTACTAAATATGAGAATATCCATATTTGGAAAAATGTATAATTATATGTTTTGCCTAAATTGATATAAATTATGCTCTTAAATTGTATTGTATTTTATATGCTATAATTAGTATTTTTATTATCTATTAAAAATATACATTTCTTTAGAGAGACTAATAACATTCTATGTATAATTAATAATAAAATAAGAATAATCGTATTTGAGGCCAAAAAACAATTTATTTCGAAATCATCTTGAAAAGGATTTTACATAAATAACTGTCCTCGAAATAGCTAATAGAAATATGTAACAATATGCACGTGCGCCTTAAATTCTGTACGTTACAAACATGCATAAAAAATAGGCTTGAACGTATAATTTCGTAAGTTGAAAAAATACATTTTTCAAAGAAGTCTACAGCTAAGTTATTACTACAAACTACTTATTTATTTGGATCTTTGATACAAAAAATACAAATAAAGTTAATTTTTACTTTTCGCTATCTTGAAAAATGAAAAATATATAAATATCTTAAAAAAGCCTTCATTTAAGCAAATAAATATCAATCTTATGTAATTATCTCTCGGTAATAGATTAAGACATTTATAGACAATTACTTCAAACAAATTCTATGTTATAAAGAATAAGAAAATTATACAAATTTATTAAAATTCGAAACGTCCCAAAAATGGGAACCTCGGCATAAATGGGTTAATAAAAGTCCTTCCGGCCAGTGCCGGGAGGAAGAGGTAGCTTTCATATTTTAAAAAAGCCAACTTATATTATTCAAACACACGAAGCTCAATTTAGTGGAAACCGATTATAGGAGATTCAATACTAATTTTTATCAAACTTAAATCATTATCAATGAGAATTTCGCGAAATTAGTCAGCTTTATCCAAGCTGCTTTTATTTAAAGTAACTTATATTTGGCTGCCAAATTCAGCGATTCCTTAAAGTGCCTGCCATTTAAGACAACATGGTGGATGAGGCTAACCAGTGAACTTGGTCGAGACCTTAGTAATTGCTGTGCACATGCTCACTCACATCGGAATCGGTTGATATATAAGAGTGCTGTCGCAGGCAAAAAATCAGATTTTTCAAAATGTCATCCACATTAGAAATTGACACTGCTATATCTGAGCCATTTTTTTAAGATAAAGACAAACAAAAAATGCTCCTGAATCCTTATATCAAGGTCAAATATTTAAGGAAGAAAACTTTTCCAATTTCTAATTTTTTTGCACCTCACTTTCAATAATTTTTTTTTTTTTTTGATGGGCACCATTTTGAGACAAGATGGCTGATGAAGCTGGCCAGCAAACTTGGTCGAGATATTGATGTATACTATCCACATGCTTTCTTACATCCAAATAGGCGAATACGTGTGTTATCGAGTGACAAATACAAGATTGTTTCAAAGCGTTTGCCATGCTAGAAATTCAAAGTGCTATAATTCAACCATTTTTTAAGATATAAACAAAAGAACAAATTTTCAGAAACAAAAACTGCTCCAGAATCTTTGTATCAAGGCCAAACACATAAAAAAATCTTTTTCATTTTCAAATTTTTTAATACCTTAAATTAAAATTTTTTAAATGGCAACTCTTTTGAAACAAGATGGCGAATGAAGCTGGCCAACGAACTTGGTCGAGACATTGGTATGTACTATGTACAGAGACAGACCAAGTTACATCCAAATCGATTCATAAATACGGCTGTTATTGCGTGACAAAAATCAGGTCGTTTTAAAATGTCAGCCACAATAGAAATTCAAAATGCTATAACTCAGCCATTTTTTTAGATATAGACGAAAGAAAACCTGTTCCGGAATCTTTGTATTAAGGTAAAACACATACGAAAAAATCTTTTTCATTTTCTAATTTTTTGGTATCTCATTTTAATTTTTAAATTTTTAAATTTTTTTTAAATGGCCGAAATTTTGAAACTAGATGGTGGCTGAAGCTGGTCAACGAACTCGGTCGAGACATTGGTATGTACTATGTATAAACGAAGTTACATCCAAATCGGTTCATAAATACGCCTTTTATCGCGTGACAAAATTCAGGACGTTTCAAAATGTCAGCCATGCTAGAAATTCAAAATGCTATAACTCAGCCATTTTTTAAGATATAGACGAAACAAAAACTGCTAAGGAGTCTTTGTATAAAGGTAAAATACATAAGAAAAAAATATTTTTCCATTTTTAATATTTTGGTGCCACATTTCAAATTTTAAATTTAAAAAAATTTAAATGGCCGCCATTTTGAAACAAAATGGCGGATGAAGCTGGCCAACGAACTCGGTCGAGACATTGGTATGTACTATGTACACGCCGAATTACATCCAAATCGGTTCATAAATACGAGAGTTACAGTATGACAAATGTCAGATATATATATATATATATATATATATATATATATATATATATTGAACGGAGGGTGGTTTCGGGGTCTCGGGGTCATGATCGATGAAAATATACCAAAATTTTTTGAAATCGCTTTCCTCCGAACGGCTGCAATAGGTAGCTTTTGTAATGAAAGCTACCTAAAAATATAGATAAAATAAAATAAAATAAAACAACGAAAACAATTACATAAGTTACAGCAAATAACAACTGTATAAAACTCAAGGCACAAGTTGAAATTATAGATATCTTGTCATGATAAGTCTACGAACACACATGTTAAAAGCAATTCGCGTACAGTAGATTATTTGAGATAAATTAATTTTACTTGTGTAGTAAACACCTTATTATACACATACTGAATGCCTTTTAGCATGGCGATATAGTTCAATCTATTTACTCTAAAATGAATGAAATAAAACTTATTGATTTTCTTGACTCATTCGCGAAAATAGACAGTTACAAATGTTTATCTAAATTACATGAAAAAGAATTAGTAGAAAAAAAATGAAATTCTAACAAACAGAATAATATTTCCAATAGCATATGCTTAGCGGAAAGCAATAACAAATGGAATTTGCCCGTCGAAATTTGATTTCAGATAACAAAATAGCGTTGGATAAACATCAGAATATTGAATCGTACAATCCTTAATAAAAGATAACGAAGATTTAATGAAAGATTACAGGAAATATTGCGTTCAAAACACGTGTTAATATGTGATACTAGTAAATGAGGATTATTATATTCTTATTTTTTCATAAAAGGGGTTCATAGTTAAGGGGGCTCAGGGCTTGATCGATACCGAAAAACATGTAATCAGAGCTCTCGCTTCAAATTCTTATAAAAAAAGAAGTATTTAATGTAACTAATTTAAACTTCCTGATATTTTTAAGGTACGTTTGTAGTCTTATAAAATTATAAAATGAAGTACTTCAATGTAATAAAAGAAAAAATACCGCAAAATCTATATAACACAATTTTCGAAAAAAAAAATGTAGGTGTCCTATCACCACCCGCAATATATCTTAACGTTGAATCTACATAAGAACCTAATTTTTGCTCTAAAACAATCAGGAAACTTTACTCTATAGAATTAATTAAGCATATAACTATCACTCAAAGGAAACCTTATTTAAAAAACTCTCAAATTTGAAAATTTAAAAAACCCTAAAAAATACAAGTTTTTTTTCCCTTATAAATACGCAAAATATTAAGCTATCTAAAATATATTAATTCATTCTATAGATAATGATATTATATGCAGGCAAAAAAAATTGTAAGCCATTCCGTCAAATAGTTTTTTTTTTTTTTTTTTTTTTTTTTTTTTTTTTTTTTTAATTTTACGGATAGCCGTCAAAAATCAAGTTTTGAGAAAACGCGACTTAAAGTTGCAATCAAATGGGTGCGGCTATGAAAGTAATTGTTACATAATTGCTTATAACTCCGTTAAAAATGTAAATGTTTTTATGCGGTTTTTTGCACTGTGTTAAGAAGTAATTGAATAATCAAAATAGATACTGAAAAAAAAATTCAATTTTTTGAAAAGTTTTCAAGCCCTGAGCCCCCTTAAATATTATTTGAAATAATTTACAGTATGTATTCTCACATATATAGTGTGATATAAAAATAAAAATAAATTGTTGATATAAGATCACCTAGGGACTGCACATTTAAGGAAAATGGGTGTTACTTGGGATGGCGATATTTTATGATGTATGAATAAGAGGTAAAAATCAACAATCGAAGTTTTATTGTTACGGTTACAGAGACAAAATTCGGAAAATTCGAAATGGCAACTCCCAATTGTTTTATAGGAAGATGACTTTTAAAGTTAAAAACTCTAAATAGTGTTAAAAACTAATATTAACTGTGAAAATGGTAACATTAATAATACGTAAAGAAGACTATTACTTATGCTACAAGAACAAAATGCGGACAATTTCATTCGGAGCCATTTCGTGTTTCCCTGTTTGTAAGAGTCCCCAGAATTTACTTCAATCAGTTTTTGCGTCTTGAGGTATTTAAATTCTATATGTACTCATCCAATCCGCTTAGTGAGTTTGAAATGAAAGACGACACCATTTTTCAATATGAGTAAAATAATTTTTCTTTTGTCAGCTGTGTTGGTGATTATGATTTTTTCATTGCTTTCAATTCTGCTTTTTTGCAATATGATAGCATTTGTACAGGCAAAATTAATGCTTTAACACAAAACGAATTATGCTTTTTCACTTTGAATATCTTTTTGATACTTTGCCATGGAAGAATGAGGGTTTTGTTATTTGAAATTTTTGATATATTGCCATTATAATCGTAACTATGAGACGTCGATAATTTTTCTTTATCTCATTTGCCAACCCGTGTCGTAAAATAATAAAATCACCAATGCTATTCGATTTTCGTGAACGCTGCAATCACTAGGGACTAGTATATCGACTGATTTATTTTATATTCCCCTCTATATTATAAAATTACTAGAATTCATATACATATCCTAAACGAACAGCGTATTTTGTAAGCAAAATATAGAATATATAAATGAGAAATTCACATGAGTCTTGTTACTATAAAGCATAAAAGAAAATAGACACCAAAATTTAGAAAAACTTCCAAACTTTGTTTTTTAATAAGGTAACACTTGGTATTAATAAGTTATGACTTACATTTTGGTTTGCCAGTAGCGGCTCATCTTACAATTTTAATCTTATGAACAGGTGTTTATTTTCTATTAATGATTCAGAAAGACGGAAATTTGTTGCAAATTACCATAAAATTTTGTGTATATAAAAGTAAGATAATATATGAAATATAGGACCTAGTCTGGTTTTTATTCTTCTTAGCAGGTTCTAAATCTGCTCTTAGATTGGAAAATTCTCATTATTTTTATTTTGGAGATTCTTTGATCTTTTGTAACCTACAGCTGTACTTTTACAATCCATACTGTTTCTCTCTTGAATCATCTCCTAATGCTTTCTAATACTCTCAAGATATCAAATTTCAACCCCTTATTATTACACATCCATAAAATAACCATATTTTGTAAAATTATCACGTCTAAAAGTTCCTTTAAGATTGAATATTGCCTTTAAAAGAATTTGATTTTGCCAAATCTACAATGACACATTTCATACATTCTATCCCCATTAATACATGATTTCTTTCCGTTAATGATTCAGGATGACTTAACTGACACTTTCTTACACTTTCTTCGCGTTTACTTTCTTGACACTTTCTAAGAAAAATATATCTTCTTCAATAACTAAATGTTTAAAGGTAAAGATAGATCTTTGAATACCTGTAAATATTTAAGGGTCATTAAATTGTTTACTGCATACTTACATACATTTCGCCATTTCAAGATCGCGTAAAAACTTACGCATTATATGAAACTGATACATGTGTTTTTTTTTTTATAATTTTGGAAAATAGCCACTTCCAAATTGCATGTGTAATTTTAATCAGTTTCACTCATTCAAAATAAATCTTAGAAGACACGAAAAAAAATCTAAATTACATGGTGGATTTAGCAGATTCCAATTAATTTTTAGTATGGCGAGCATCATTGTTCTGCCGTCTACAATTACCCAAACTATAATTATTCATTACAGAAAAGTTCATGGCAGATTATAATACATATCGATCACCCGCAAGAAAAGTGACATAGCTCCCAAAAGCTCATTTTGCATTTTATTCTACTAATAGGTCTGTTATAAACACGTCCGGCTACAAAACAGATTCATAAGTGTAGCTACTTCGAAAATTGATTTATTACGCTATATGTTCATTCGTGGACACCGAAGGAGGGCAAATTATGTAGGAAGTTAAAATTATTCAACAGTCCAATCCTCATCTACATTTTCATTCTTGAAAATTTTGAGATTTTTGCAAATATTTACTGCTGCATGCATTGCTTTAATTAAGTGCTGCTGTAAAAATATGTGAATCTCCTTTTGTCTCTCCTCTGAAATTTACTTTGGTCGAGATGCGCCAATTTTCTGGCGGGCGAGCGATGTATTGATTATTTCGTCTTATACACCAGACCTTTCCAAACTTTCAGCTATCATAGGTGTACTGTTAGACTGTTAGGTATCAACTGTTAGAAAACAATGAAGAGCGTCATTACTCACATGGCTGGAAACATACAATGTTTTCTCACTTCGGTAGTCAATATTACCTCACTTTCAATCTATCAAAAACTTGTCAATATAAGAGTTGTTGATAATATTAAGATAATTTATAATAAATTTAACTGGATTTGATATCTTGAGTATCGATGAAGTTATGAATTTTTTTCTGCCGAAAACACAATTTTTTTCGCCCCTTGAGCCCATTTTTAATTTTCTGAAAAATCTGACATACCTAAATTTTTGGCCCTTTTTTATATATTACAATAACTTTAAACTAAGTCCATATATATTATAATTAAAAATTTATGGGTTTTTTAGTTTTTTCAAAACCCCTCCTATACAATAAACGCAATAAATGCAAAAACACCATAAGAACTGTGTTCAGAAACCTGCAAGCTTTTAACAGTGGGGGTGGAGTTAGGTCTGTCTGTCCTCCCACTGATGAAGAACAGACAGTTTTTTGCCTGTGTTTTGTTTTTTACCTGTATTTTTAAGAGTATTTTTAAAAATATTTGTAAAAGTTTTTGGAATTTTTATAGTTAAATATTGCTTATATACACCTTCTTTCCAGAGTTATGGTGTTTTTGCATTTTTAATTATTAATGAAATACATTTTGTTGCATTTGATATGAGCTGCTTTTAGGCCCAGTTATGCAATAATTTTTCATTAATTATATATAATATGTGTGTATATATATATATATATATATATATATATACATACATACATATATATATATATATATATATACATACATACATATACATATATATATATATATATAGAGAGAGAGAGAGAGAGAGAGAGAGAGAGAGAGATAACTATATAATGTTTTTCACTGGGGGTCTTTTGGGGTTCTAGGGGCCATGATAGATGTAGATATACAACTTTTTTTTCGAAATTTCAACATAGGCGAGATTGCAATAGGTTGTATTTCATACAAAATCTACCTCAAACAACAAAAAAAAAATGCAAGATTGTTTTGAACTTTAAAAAAAAATCGATATGTCTGCATGAAAATACGTTCTATTTTTCCACAAATGAATACATTGTACTATGTCCATATATCCGTAAGCTATAGGGATAGATAAATTTGTGTATTTTATTTTATACGGTAATCCCAAACATTATTATTTTACTTTGAATTTTTTATTTACCCTTTAAGGGTGATTTTGATCAAATCGCTATTGTTAAATATGAAGTTAAGCATATTTTTCATAATCTTGAAGTTCCAGAACAATCCAAAAAGTATATCTTTAAATATGCGACTAAATGTTTAAATTGAGAGTGTCCGGCTATTAATGGCTATATAGTGTATCTCCATCCTTCCCCTCTACCTTCAGTGTGCTTACAATTTCCCCTTTTTAAATGTTGTCGTTTTTTTTTCTAAAGGAAGTTAGTTGAAATGATAAGTACTTTAATTCGTTGGCTATAAAAACCCTACAAAATGGATTACTTTTTGACTGACACTAAAGTATTACGCATAATTTTAAAATTCCAAAATCTATTAACATGATTTATTGTATGGCAGCAGTTAATTTTTCGCTATGTTTACTTACTCAAGTTTTTGTTATTTTTTTTTGTTTAATTAATCACATTAATCAAGATTAAAGAATTTTCCTTCCAAGTGCAGATATGTGCTCTTTCAAATTATTTATATACAATTTTCTAATAAATCTTGTCTTATTATTCTAAATATTTACAAAGTCTATTTTTTCAAATATATCTTTTTTGAATATGAGATTGTGTTAAAATACTCAATTATGTGGCAGATTATTTTTTTTAATTTACATTACTTAAAGTTATTAAAATAAAATTTAGCATAGTATGAAATATTGCTTTTTTAAAAGATAAAAACGGTGATATAAAAGATGTAATTGCACATAAAAAAATAATTTTGCATAAATATTAATTAATAATGCCTTTAATCAACGATAAAAGTCATTGTTATATAACAAAATGTATTAATTTTCAATATTAGAAATTGCACTTCCATTAATGCATGCGAAATCATTTATAATGCTTTCATCTTTGAACTTGTAACTAATATTTTTTTAATTATTATTCCCTGATATTTTAATAATGGTAATAGTAAAGCAACGGAACTTATTTCATCTACGACAAATTATTATTAAATGGTCTTACGAATAAAAAATTCTTTTTTTAATTTTTATACAATGAAGCTTTTTCTAGACAAAATTAATGGTCTTTGCCGCCGATATCAGCATTAAAAAAAACTTTCAAACTATACTCTTTTTATCACTCTGTAATCTTATATTATTTCGATAAAATGGTTTTCTTTCATTGCCCATTTATTAAACATAGAAGTTTTATAAGGAAAAATCTCTTACTTAACCTTGAACTGGATCGATAACATAGCTTAATATAAGATAACGAACCTGATTTTTTAAAATCTTTGTTCTTATAATTGGAAATGAAACTAAAGGAAGTAAAGCAAATTTGAAAGAGAAAATGAGGTGAATTATATAATAAATTTTTGCTGAGTTTTTTTCTGATATGATTATATTCTTCTTAATGGTTTCAACAAAAAGTTAGATCCATTTCTCTTTTTGATCAGCAGGAGGAAATTTTTTCGGTTTTATTAAAGGTAACTAGATATTTCTTAAATTTTTGCGAAGTGGAATGTCTTGCCTGCATTCCTGCAAAATTTAAAACAAGAAAGAACAATTGGGTAAGTGTGATCACAGATCGCACAGAGGGTTTCGTTTAATACTCCTTTCAAAATACTTTATCCTTTTGAACGATCTTTTTGTTCCACATTTCACAACCAGGGGCATACTCTATTCTAAACAAACCTCGATCCGAACGAAAAACTATCCGTATATATATTAGTCGAAGAGACTGGGCCCATAGCACCCGAGATAAGTAGGCGCTCCTGGGTGTAAAAAGTGGAACTAAAATATGTAAGGCTATGGTGCATAATATGAAAGAATGATCAAAGGGGGTGTCGGCAAGAGTAGGAAAAGTGCTCCCCAGGTGAAAAGTGCGGAGATTAGAAAAATTGCTTAAAATATACAAGTTAGAGTCCGGAGGAGTAAATAATATAAGATTTTCGAAAATTTTATGATTTGTCGTGTGGTCCGAGGTATTCAGCTATACGTAAGCAAAAATTCATGTCTCCAACTTAATTAGGGGCTCTCTTAGAAAGAATTGTCTAAAATACATATGTGGCAGTTTAAAAAGTTAAACGTAAGACCGTTTTCAATATTTTATAATTTGCCGCCTGGCCTCAGATGTTCTGCTATACGTATGCAAAATTTCAAATCTCCAATTTAATAAGGGACTCAGTTAGAAAAAATTGCTTAAAATACGCATGTGGGTGCACTAAGGGCTAAATGTACGACTTTTTAAATTTTTTATGATTTGTCGCATGATGGTGTTCAGCTATAAGTAAGCAAAATTTCACGCCTCCAACCTAAATAGGATGTCACTTAGAAAGAATTGTTTAAAACACCCATGTAGGAGCCCAAAAGGTTAAATGTACGAATTTTTCAAAAATTTATGATTTGCAGTTTGATGTGAGGTGCTCACCTATAAGTATCTAAAATTTCCCGCCTCCAACCTAATTAGGGGCTCACTTAGAAAGAATTGTTTAAAATACACATGTGGGAGCCCAAAGGGTTAAATGTACGACTTTTTGAAAATTTTATGATGTGCCGTTTGATGCGAGAAGCTCAGCTGTATGTATGCAAAATTTCAGGCCTCCAACCTAATTAGGGGCTCACTTAGAAAGAATTGTTTAAAATAAACATGTGGGAGCCCAAAGGGTTAAATGTACGTCGTTTTCAAAATTTTATGGTTTGTCATTTGATGTGAGGTCTTCAGCTGTAAGTATGTAAATTTTCACACCTCCAACCTAAATAGGGTGTCACTTAGAAAGAATTTTTTAAAATGCACATGTGGCAGTCCAAAAGGCTAAATGTACAACTTTTTCAAAATTTTATGATTTGTCGTTTGATATGAGGTGTTCAGTTATAAGTATGCAAAATTTCACGCTTCCAACCTAATTAAAGGCTCACTTAGAAAGAATTGTTTAAAATACATATGTGGGAGCCCAAAGGGTTAAATGTACGACTTTTTCATCATTTTATGGCTTGTCGTTTGATGTGAGGTGTTCAGCTATAAGTATGTAAATTTTCACGCCTCCAACCTAATTACTGGCTCACTTAGAAAGAATTGTTTAAAATACACATGTGGGATTCCAAAGGGTTAAATGTACGACTTTTTGAAAATTTTATGGCTTGTCGTTTGATTTGAGGTGTTCAGCTATAAGTATGTAAAATTTCACGCCTCCAACCTAATTACTGGCTCACTTAGAGAGAATTGTTTAAAATACACATGTGGGAGCCCAAAGGATTAAATGTACGACTTTTTGAAAATTTTATTATTTGTCGTTTGATGCGAGAAGCTCAGCTGTAAGTATGCAAAATTTTACGCCTCCAACTTAATTAGGGGCTCACTTACAAAGAATTGTTTAAAATACACATGTGGGAGCACAAATGGTTAAATGTACGACTTTTTGAAAATTTTACGATTTGATGTTTAATGCGAGAACCTCAGCTATAAGTATGCAAAATTTCACGCCTCCAACCTCATTAGGGGATCACTTAGAAAGAATTGTTTAAAATACAGATGTGGGAGTCCAAAAGGCTAAATGTAACCCTTTTTCAAAATTTTATGATTTGTCGTTTGATGTGAAGTGTTCAGCTATAAGTATGTAAAATTTCACGCGACAAACCTAATTACTGGCTCACTTAGAAAGAATTGTTTAAAATACACATGTGAGAGCCCAAAGGGTTAAATGTGCGACTTTTTGAAAATTTTATGATTTGTCGTTTGATGCGAGAAGCTCAGCTGTAAGTATGCAAAATTTCACGCCTCCAACCTAATTAGGAGATCACTTAGAAAGAATTGTTTAAAATACACATGTGTAAGTCCAAATGTTTAAATGTACGACTTTTTCAAAATTTTATGGTTTGACATTTGATGTGAAGTCTTCAGCTATAATTATGCAAAATTTCACACCTCCAACCTAAATAGCGTGTCACTTGAAAAGAATTGTTTAAAATACACATGCGGGAGTCCAAAAGGCGAAATGTACAACTTTATCAAAATTTTATGATTTGTCGTTTGATATGAGGTGTTCAGCTATAAGTATGCAAAATTTCACGCTTCCAACCTAATTAAAGGATCACTTAAAAAGAATTGTTTAAGATACACATTTGGGAGCCCTAAGGGTTAAATGGACAACTTTTTCAGCATTTTATGGCTTGTCGTTTGATGTGAGCTGTTCAACTATAAGTATGTAAAATTTCACGCCTCCAACCTAATTACTGACTCACTTAGAAAGAATTGTTTAAAATACACATGTGTAAGTCCAAATGTTTAAATGTACGAATTTTTGAAAATTTTATGATTTGATGTTTAATGCGAGAAGCTCAGCTGTAAGTATGCAAAATTTCACGCCTCCAACCTCATTAGGGGATCACTTAGAAAGAATTGTTTAAAATGCACATGTGGGAGCCCAAAGGGTTAAATGTACGACTTTTTCAAAATTTTATGGTTTGTCATTTGATGTGTGTGTTCAGCTATAGATTTGCAAAATTTCACACCTCCAACCTAAATAGGGTGTCACTTAGAAATAATTGTTTAAAATACAGATGTGGGAGTCCAAACGGCTAAATGTACAACTTTTTCAAAATTTTATGATTCGTCGTTTGATGTGAAGTATTCAGCTATAAGTATGCAAAATTTCAAGCGACAAACCTAATTACTGGCTCACTTAGAAAGAATTGCTTAAAATACGCATATGGGAGCCCAAAGGATTAAATGTACGACTTTTTGAAAATTTTACTATTTGTCGTTTGATGCGAGAAGCTCAGCTGTAAGTATGCATAATTTCACGCCTCCAACCTAATTAGGAGCTCACTTACAAAGAATTGTTTAAAATACACATGTTGGAGCCCAAATGGTTTAATGTACGACTTTTTCAAAATTTTATGGCTTGTCATTTGATGTGAGGTGCTCAGCTGTAAGTATGCAAAATTTCACACTTACAACCTAAAAAGGGTGTCAGTTAGAAAGAATTGTTTAAAATGCACATGTGGGAGCCCAAAATGCTAAATGTGCGACTTTTTGAAAATTTTATGATTTGTCGTTTGATGCGAGGTGTTCAGCTACAATTATGCAAAATTTCACGCCTCCAACCTAATTAGGGGGTCACTTAGAAAGAAATGTTTAAAATACACATATGGGAGCCCAAAGGGTTAAATGTACGACTTTTTCAAAATTTTATGATTTGACGTTTCCCCCTCAATTATGTTCTTCATCTTGTTTAATTGATTTTTAACTACCCTAGTAATTGCAGAAACGGAATCCGCTATTATCTTTGATGTTTGTAGCTAATCATGATTTAGAATTTACTGTAATGTTTGGAAACCATTCAAATTATATTGCCAAGAAAAAATGAATGCATTAATAATAAACTAAATAACTAAGTCTTACTAACATATACAAACCCTTTTCAACGTATACGATTTACAAATTAATTTAAGGGGACGAGGGGCCTTAAAAACCTTAAAAACCATTTTTTTATTTTTTGTAAATTTCACTTTAAATATTATTCTAGGGTACATTATATGCATTATGACATGCATTTATCACAAAAAAATATATTTTTGAGAAAAAAATGGAATTTTAACCGTCGTCTTATAAATATTCGAAATGCCCCCTGCGCGCTCCATATCAATGAAAATCACCAATATTTTTTTATAATAGTTTGGTTTATATATTTAAATAAAACTGTGCATCGAATTTTATATATTTGAATATATAGGTAAAAGGAAAAAAACCAAAAATTCAAAAATTTTAAAAATTTTTGAATATTTTGAATATTTTTATATTCAAATATATAAAATTCCTTGCACAGTTATATATATAAACTGAACTTTTATAAAAAAAAAAATATATATATATTGGGGATTTTCATTGATATGGACAGGGGCCTTTCGCACAGAAATGCACAGGGGCATTTCGAAGATTTCTAAGACGACGCGTAAAATTCCATTTTTTTTCTCAGAAATTATTATTTTATTTTATTTTTTGTGATAAATACATGTCATAATGCATATAATGTACACTTGAGTGATGGTTAAATTAAAATTTACAAAAAAAGAAAAAAAAAAAAAAAAAAAAAAATGAAAATTTTTCCAATTTTCCAAATTTTTTTCATTTTTTTTCATTTTTTTTTTTTACCTTTACATTCAATTATATAAAATTCGATGCACAGTTTTATTTACATATATAAACCAAACTTTTATAAAAAAAAAATATTGGGGATTTTCAGTGATATGGAACGCACAGGAAACATTTCCAAGATTTCTAAGACGACGCGTAAAATTCTATTTCTTTCTCAAAAATAAAATTTTTTTGTGATAACTGCATGCCATAATGCATATAATGTACCCTTGAGTAATATTTAAAGTGAAATTTACAAAAAATAAAAATAGATTTTTAAGGTCCCCCGTCCCCTTAAATACGATGGATAAAACGATTCAATTTGTGAAATCATTTGAAAGCTAAAGTAACTACGATAACATTTTTTGAAATCGAGAAAATAGTTAGCAGTTTTTATAAAGGGAATAAAAGCTTATAGAAGTAATAATAATACTTTCTACTATTGCTGAAATTTTTGAGCAGGTCATTAGATCTTGATATTGTTTTTACCTGCACGGTGCGCAAAACTGGGTTATCCCAAATTCATGGTAGAAACTTTAAGGGTTGATGGAGAAATCTGTATCAGTCATTTATTGTATAGGAATGCATGACCGCAACTGAAGCGTTGAGACATAAATACGGAACAGGGACATGAAAGGAATGCTTATTGATAGCGGAATTGACAAGTGCTATATTTACGATAAGTGTTTAAAATTAAGTCACCCAACAGTGTCGAAGTAGCGATTGGGATAGAGATAAAAAAGCAAGGTATTTCACGCACACGTGCAGCGGCAAGGATTACTCAAGGAACCAGATCGTCAACATAGTCCACTGGAGTCGCATAAAGAAGACTCTTCACATGTCCTCAAAAGAAGTTATCGTATTCTTCTGAAAGAGGTTTTACCAGAAATACTTCACGATGTTCCTTTTGTCATTCGTAAACGACTGTGGTTTCAGCCTGATGGGATACCAGCCCATTTTAGCTGAATTCTGCGCAAATACCCGGCTGCCGCTTTTGGGGCGCAGCGGATGAGCGTGTGCGTTTAAGTGACTAAATTAATCTCTCGTTTCTCATAAATCCGCTACAGCTGTATGTGAGAGTGAAATACCTGACATTTTAACGTCTGTATGTATATCGCTTCATTGCTGTATTACTGATATTTGAAACAATTTAGAGCACTTATTGTAAACATAGTACATCTCAATGACCCCTGTCATTAAACATTCCTTTCATGTCACATTCCTGTGTTTACGCGTCATTTGCACGCATGCATTATTTTGCAATAAATAATTGTTACAGTGTAATCTACCAAACCTTAAAGTTTTTACCGTGAATTTGGAATCACGTTGTATATACACTTAAAATAAGACTGTGCTTCCTTTACAAGAAATAATTTAATTTTTTTTTTCACTTAAGCATGGCAATTCCCAATATAGTATGCACTGGGAAATTTATTTTAATATTCTTATCATTACGTTTTTGAAACGGGAAGGAAAATTTGACATTTATAATAACGTTTTCTGCCAACAAGTTTCCTATAGAATTTATTCAATTTATTTATACAATTTTCAGAGATAATTCAATATTCAAATCTTAAAGGACCCCTTCTTCAAAACTCCTTCCACTGAGAGAGTAATTTTTGACTGTTTTTAAAAGATAAATGGAACCTTTCTTTTTGCATGTTGCTTAATACTAAAATAATGGATTTTTTCTATATAGAAAGGATATCTGACAGCTATTAAATTAACATGACACAACGTAATATAAAGGGTAGTAGACATTAAATTTATTACTTCAAAAATATTTTTACCGATATATATATATATATATATATATATATATATACATATATCGGTAAAAATATTATATATATATATATATATATAACGCACGTGTTTAACCTAAATGTTAATTTCGTTAAATGCATATTGATGACCTTTCATTGTTTTCTAACGGATTAATAATTTAGAATGCTCCGTGGTGTATGCCGTATTCATATTTTTTAATTACGACCGGACAGAATGATTCAATTATAATACCATGTATGGGCAGCTTTTGCTTGAAAACTGTACTAGAGACATAATACTTTTTCCAGATAAATATATATTTAATAAGCTACACGGTCTGTTTTCGAATTTTTTTAAAAGACGGGAACGTTATTTTTCAAGGTGAAAAACATTTGATGCTTTTTTTTTAAGTATATTCAAGGTAAATGTTTTATATTATCCGTATCTTCTTGCATACATGCCAATATCTCGAATGTTTGAAGCCACGTGCATTTAATTTTTTTAATAAGGTTAAATACAGTTCATCGCCTACTAAAAAGTGTATATTTAGCATTATATTATCGTGTAAACGTATTATGGAAGTTACTTTGGATTAGAAATTTTGATATAACATTAAGTTTATTGTGTATTGCATTGCATGATTTATACAATAATTATCCTACTAGTACGATATACAGCCGTGGAAAGAAAACGTGCAACTTAATACGGATTCTTCCACGGATACTAATAGGAATATTAAACTGGGACCGAACATTTGGACATAATGTGTCAAATCTACCACAAATTGCAATTCCAAAACGTTTTATGAGAAAAATGAAGTTTGGTTTCCGAGATAAATCCCAACTTAGTATAATAATACGGCGTCAAAATAGGGAATTACCGAAAAAATAATTACAGTAAATTCACTACTACAAATCTAACCAATGCAAAATTTTTAATGACAGCTATTATTACCAATTATTTGTATTATTTTTATGTGATAGTTGACCGCGGCATTAATGAAAGCGTCCGTCTTTTTACAACTACAAGCATACGAATAACACACGAGAAAAGAATTACGAATGACAAAAAGTAGTAAAAAGAATTTTGTTTTGCGTTTTGATAACTTCCATATATAATTTAAACAACCTCCTGGTCTCCCTAGGATTGTTAAATTAAACGTACGTAATTACATTTTCTTTTAAATAAATGTTACCTTGCTTACATGTGTTAGGTTTATTAGGAATCGTGCATCTGCTATAAAATGGTACATTTATTTATGCAATTATTGGCGCGTTTAAACTAAGGATTATATACAAAAAAATAATTTCTGGTTTCTAATTAAGCTTTTCTTAGGTCTAAGAAATCATTTTATACTAATTACTGGATACTGTACAACTTCTTTTTTTTTCTAGAATTTCGTATCGATTACGTAATATGTCACTGATTCTACATTTTGCTGTTGAGAGGTGCTGCGAAGCACCTTATCGTCCAGCGTAAATGCGTTTTATTAAATCTAGACATTAAACGTCTACACTAGTTATACGAAGAAATTAGCACGCTTATTTTAAACCTATGGGAGGATTCTTTTAACTTTTCTCGATTTCCATTTAATTTTTTTTTTTTTAATATTTAATTTTGCAAAGAAGAGCTGAGATCTAACTCTAAAAGGGTACTTGTTTTTACTTTTACTAATTTTTTTTAAGTTTTTCTTTTTATGAGGCTACTTTATATTTGAAAATTTCGACCAGAATCCAAAAAGTAAAAACTAGCCAGGTTAGAGACAGCTCTCTGTTTTTCTATGAAAGAAAAGGCATTTAAAAAAATTAAAATGCAAGCGAGGAATTTGAAACGAATGCTTCCGTAAGTTTAACATTAGCGTGTTCGTGTCTTCGCGTGACTAAAGCAAACTCATTCATGACTGTAACTAACTTCATCCACTTGTTAACTGCGGCAACACAGAATTAAGGGATCTCTTTGTATATTGTGCCCCTATCTTCACGAAATCAGAGTGATCACACTGAAAAAAGAATCTGCAAATTTACTAAACTTTTTCTAGGAAAGTGAGATTCCTAAAACATTTTATGTAACGGCAACAACAAAAACTCATGCTACAGATACACTTATGCACCGTAAGTAAAAAATCTATAAGGTTACTAAGGATTTTTAGGAAACTGTGATGCCTGGATCTTTTTATGTAACTAAAACCCGGGTTATTTTTAAAATTTTAGTAAGATTACTGTAATTTTAGTAGATTCTTTTATAAAGCTATAGATTTCTGTAGCTTTGTAGATTTACATTTTTTGTTGTACAGTGTACAGATAAGATTTTAGTAAGCATTCGGATTTCTTTAACTTTACATCTGTATAGTTACAATTTTTTTTTTTTTTTTTTTTTTTTTTTTTTTTTTTCTTTACAGCGCAGTAAAACTACAGAAAAGAAATTTTTAAAAGAGTCAGAACTTAGCATTAAACTGAAGTGTAGCACAACGGTATAAAAATAGACCACTATCTCTTAGTCGACGAAAATATAAAATAACCTTTTCCGAGTTACACGCAATTATGAATTCCGGTCTTTATCTTTAGGAACCGCAGAAAGTAATATATTTGCGAGATTTAAAAAAACATTTATAAAAACAATGTTTTTTTTTCGCAGGCAGTAATTTTTTCAGAAACGTTTCCGAGTAGCTTTTACTGCGCATTAATCACTTTTCACAAATTAAAATATGGATTTTCCGGATGATATCAATTCTCAAATAAACATTTCAGTCGTGTAACTAAACTTATACATTCAAAAGTAAAACAAAATTAAAAATACTTTTAATTTTAATGTAGCTGCTGATAATATAGCATGTTTTTATGTAAAACATGTTTCTTCAACATGCAAATATTTACCTGGCAACTGTAGAATCTTAAAGATATTTTTGTTTGAGAAAACAGATTAATTCATTGTAAAAGCTACTGGTAGATGTTGCCGAAAAATACAGGCAGCAAAAGAAACTATATTTTTTCATGTTTATATAAAAGTAAAAAATATATTGATTTCTGTGGTTTCTAATAACAGAAAAATACTATTCGGACACTTGAGTAACTCGGAAGAGATTTAATTATATTTTCATTCCTTGTTATATTACGTTTTCGCAGACTAAGAAACATTTGTAGCTTCTAAAGTGAAAGGGTATTGCCGCTTCCCACAAATGTTGAAGTGAAAATTGGCATTTAGAGAAATTTAGATGTCAGCAAGAACACTTTAACTGTCGATCTTATGATAATGTATCTTATATACATATAAATCTGCTCAGTAAGACATTCGCATTTAATTCAATAGCTTGTATAAAATTTGTTTTGCAGCGGAAATCTAGAATATCCCCAGATACCTGTGGTTTCCATCGGAAATTCGAAGAATCATCTTTAATTTTTCTATTAATTTGTGATAAAAATGGATTAAAAACCTGTCATCTGTTGAAGAAGCTTAAAGGTATGCGAAAGGTTTACTCCTTTAACTATTCCAAAATGAAAATTCAAAACAAAATCAGATGTCCTATTTTAATCATAAATTTAATAAAACAAATTAAAATTTAATTAAAATGGTCCTTTTTATTTTAAAACATTTACTTGCATTTTTCCCTTTTTCAAAATATATGGCGCATGCTCATTTTTTTCTGCTAATTTTTAAATTTGTAATTAACTTTTGACATTTTGTGCATTTTTTGACAAATATTATTTGAGTGGTTCTCTTTGACTTTAATATAAAATAGAATATAATTTATTCTCAACATGGTTATATTTTTTTATATATCTCTCTGCGATAAATAAAAGGGGAATGAGTTAAAAGCAAATAATCCGAAGGAATATTTCGTATATGTTTATTATGTATATCACATATATCACTGTGAAAGTTATAATAATGTTACTTAAGTAATATAATATTTTGTATTGAATAATGTATGATGAATCATCATGAAATATGATTTTGCTTTCAGAAGTTATTTGAATGGTCTTCGTCATTCATTCTACCCAATCTGTTGGTAAATGGAAATATATTGATGCAAAAATATATATATAAGGTGAATCTGGATATAAATTATCATGAATGATATTAAAGATGATGATATATTTATACCGTGTATTTTAAAGCTGTAAAGCGAGTTTGATAACTAATATTATATCAATCCTCCGAAATAGGTCATTTTTTACTTAGACGCTATTTGAAGGTTTCCTTATCTATTCGATATTTTTGATTTCATAATTCCCATCTTTTTTAAATACAATAGTTTCTGTGTTTAAGAAAAATGCTACAAGGCAATCTTAATAAGTTTCATATGCCCTGAAAGCTTAATACACGACAGCTTTTTAATAACGTTTATGGTATAACGACGTATGGTATAACATTTATGGATTATCTCTTCAATGAAAATCATAGAAAATGCTACCTTTTACAAAATCTATTCAAAAGAATTATTATGTTTTGAATTTGCATTTATGTTCCAAAGCGTTGTATATGTCTTTAAATATAAACATTTTTTATGAGGTTTCCTATTCCTAAAATATACTTTTAGAAAAGTAATTCCATAAATTAAAAATATTACGCTCTTGTTCTAAATGCTTACGGAAATATTTATTAACAATAAAGCAAAAGTAAGGATATACATCACATAACCTCTTGAGAACTGAAGGTAAAATAACACCATAAATAAACATCCATTGCTTTTGTACAAACAAATGACATCATAGATAACAGAAATATACCTCTTTCTGAATTTGATACTTTAGGACACTTCGCATTTAGGTTCAGAAATATAGATCTAAAATTACTAAACCCCTTAAACTATCGATTTAATTTTCAATAACTTAAATCCACGCAATACCTAATTGATGGCCTTTAAACAAGTGAAGGATCCAAAAATACTTAAAATATTTAATGTAAGGTGTTTAAGTTAAATAAACTATACTAAAAAAGAACAAATCATTCTGTCTGTCTGTGTGTGTGCCTGCGATGGCTAACAAATCTACGTTAGGTACCGAGGCTCAAAATGTTTGTGAAGGTAGTCCAAACCGTCTCCTAATGTACCTGAGCAGCAGAATTTTAAAATTCCTGTAATTATTTGAGTTATAAATTAACAGCCGTAGCTCACTATCGTTAAAAATTCATCAAACAGCCCAGTTAAAAAATCATTTATTTCCTCAAAATCACACGCTGACTATATTTGGACCTCGATTCGAGGCTAGCACAAGACTGTCCAATCAAAACGCTCCCCTTGAAATATCATTAACTGTGAGAAGAGGTTAG
The DNA here is from genome assembly GCA_963932465.1 of Maratus speciosus. Lineage (NCBI taxonomy): Eukaryota > Metazoa > Arthropoda > Arachnida > Araneae > Salticidae > Maratus > Maratus speciosus. Next base: position 195,656,623 of record OZ010789.1, read on the forward strand.
CGTTTTGCAGAAGTTAAACACATTATGTCTGCTTTGAAAAACACCTGTTTTCGTTTTGGAGAGTGGGAAAAATCGCAGATTGAAATTTTAATGGAAGTTCGAATTAAAATTAATTTTTTAAAATTACAGCATTCAGAGATTTGAAACTTATGCATCTAAGCCTATATTTGGACACTAATTAAGTATATGTAAATTTCAAAAATTTTGATTCAGATCTTTTTGTTATATATATATATATATATATATATATATATGTAAAACGATTTTCAGAAATAAAAACAAGCACCTTTTTTTAATAGAGAATTAACGCTAATTTGTTAAAATTTGGAAAACGAACTAACCCATCGACTTAAAATTTTCAGGTAAGTTATAACAGCCCTTTGACCACAGTTTAGTAGAGTAATGATTTTATAGAACATGCTGCGATGCCCGTCGATTGAAAGTTGAACTGACCACTATTTTCGTATAGTAATTTAAGCAAATTTCTTATATTTTAACATAATCTTTTCGGAGCAGCTAAATAGACCAGATGTACAAGACCTTCAAAAATTTTAAAACGTTCGGACGGGTAGAAATATTTTTTACAAAATAAAATGTGTGAAAATGCCCACGAATTCTCGGTTTTGCCCGCTTTCGGTACGCAATAGACTCCAAAAATGGAATCACGCAAATTAGCATGTACCTTCAACTCAATATTTTCCTTGCGATTTCTTTCATTTAAAAATATAAATTTAGAGAAAAGGGAAATAAAGGTAAAAAATCATACAAATTTGAGGTTCATTTAAGGTTCATTCATCACGGGCTCGGGAAATGCCGGGCAAGTCAGCTAGTTATGAATATTTCTGACTTTCTTGGCCATAATCACTTGAAGGTATTTTGCAAACTCAAATAAAAATAACATTTATTTTATGAGGAAATAAACATCGATCCTGCCATTTCTTGTTTTTGTTCCAAAACCAAACACATTCAGCTACATAAAAGAAAAGTAAAAAGACTTAAAAACTCAAACAGTTTATTTTTTATCAGGAAAATAATAGAATTTCACATTTGTGCGCCACATATCTGAAGAGGACAAACTCATATATTGAAATTCATTTAGCAGTGTTGCATTTTTGTACATAAATGATATTAAGGATGGTTATACATTCATAACGCGAGTTTTGGAGGTCTAACGTAAGTTCTATGAATACAATCTACTTATAATAAAATCTGATTGTCAGAACTATGCCGGTGTGGACCACTCCAGTGTGCGAATCGACCGTAGCTAAACGCCATGTTAGGCTTAATGAAAAACATATCTTAACATATGGCAGCTAAATGATAATTTTTTCTACTTGAAATCATGTCTGTTCAGCATATTTTCACTAAAACATGTATATCATATCCAATTATAATGTATTAAGCTCCAAATTAAAAATAAGCTATTATAAACATCAGATTACTAGATATAAACAAAAGAACACTGTTGCCATTCACAATTTTCGAATATTGAAACAAATGAATGACTCCTTGAGTGCTTCATTAAAAATAAAATACAGGTTAATTATCTGATTTTGTTCTTAAAATATTTGTAGTAGCATATTAAAGACTTTAAATATTTTAATTTTGTTTTAAACCGTCAAAAACCATTTTTGAAGCCGTCTATCGTCAATTAATATAAACAATCGAAGTTTGTTAAAAATACAAGTTAATATTTGCATATAATTAGCATATTAAAATTTAATGGGGAATTTTCAGAAATTACATTTCACTTTGCTAATCATTATTATTATTGTTGCAAAAAAAAAAAAAAATAAATAAATAAATTAAAAAAAATCATTATTTATATGAATCATTCATATGAATATTGATTCATATCAATGATTCATATATTTCACTCTTCTGTAGTGGCAACGGTGAAACGCTGCTTCTTTAGGAAAAACGGAGGGAAAGATATTTCGCAACTATTCGCTTTGATCTGTCAGCAGTAATTTTTGAATGTTTTAAAACATTTTTTTTTTAATTTTTATTATGGACTTTTCGAATGAATCGCTTTCGGAAAGAAGACGCCAATTGACGAGGAAAAAAATTGCATGTTGGCGATCTCGGCAATCAACGGATTTCTCAGTTTGCCTGATAAACTCAGATGAGTTTACACCGATAGGCACATTTTTTTTTAAATCTAAACTATGCATATTTTAAGTTCACGTTCATAAAGTGTTTATCACTCTCAGGAACGTTTCATTATAATAAAGATTTAAAAATGAAAATTACATTTTTTTATAAATTTTTCTAAATATTTGATATCTAAATATTTCTCTATTTCTAAATATCTAAATATTTTTCTAAATATTAAAAAATATCCCTTTATGTATGTGTATTACTTTGAATATTGCACATAATGGTGCTTTAGTTTTGGCCAAATATATGAATCAAATTTTAAAGATTCATCTAAAATTAAAAAAAAATAAACATCTGATTTTTAAAGAAATGCTGCATGATTTTTGTTTTATTTTTAAGTTTCTTATTTCACCTATGCATATTTTAAGCTGAATTTAATATATTTCTGTGAATTATTTTTTGCTGTTTCAAAAATGCAACTGCTTTTTTTTTTTTTTTTTTTTTTCAACTCTGCATATATTTTTAAAAGCATTTACAGACATGCCACTTTCCAGAGAAAACATGGAACTCCATTTTTTCGGCACAATTTATCATCTCTGGGATTGATGCAAATCAGTATTAAAATTTGTCGACATTTTTAGGAGGGGAGGGGTGATGGTAGCAGAATTTGACAAAATAAAAAATGTGAGTACAAACAACACCAAATTGAGTTTATTTCTAATCCTTTCCCATGACCTACTGTGCATTTAGTCCATGTATAGAAACAGACAGCATGAAAAAAAAAACATAGTCAGGAGCTTACAACTATCATCTGTCAACTTTGCCTGAAGGATTGCGAAAATCATCAAAAGATCGTAGAAAAATGGTGGTTTCGTCAAACGAATATGAATTTTGTCAAAGGATCGCAGAAAAAAACACAATTTTCACCAAAGGGTCCTTTAGAATGCATTTTTCGTCTAAGGATCATGGAATACACTATGACGCAAAAGTTTAGACAATGAAGGAATTCTTACATACTTTGAAAAATATTTATTCAATTTTCAAATCACTGCTTGAAATTAATGTGCTGTACATATAAACAATATTTATAACAAAGAAAAGTGGAATTGTGCATATTGCAATAAATTAAATGGTAACAAAAATAAACTGCTGTCTCAAAAGTTTAGACACAAATTAAATAAAATCGAAATAAACAATTTTTAAAACCTGGTTGCGCATCCATGCTTGTGTATTACGTCATATACACGAGATTGCATGGAAGAAACTAAATCTTGCATAGTTTGTGGATCGATATCGTACCATGCATTCTCAATAGATATCTTAAGTTCTTTTTCAGAAGAGTATTGTCTAGCGTTGCTATAAACTTTGCGACACATGATGCTCCAAAGGTTTTCTATAGGGTTAAGATCTGGGCTACATGCTGGCCAGTCGAGAACTCTTATATTATGGGAATTAAACCAAGATTTTGAATGTTTTGCAGTATGAATTGAAGCATTGTCTTGCTGAAATTCCCACTGAGGACCCCCTAGAAGCTCAGCAAATGGCAGTAGGTTTTCTTCTAATGTCTGTGTATAATGCTGTGAAGTTTGACGACCACTGGTGAAGGTCAGAGATACTTGTCCATTATAGCAAAAGGCTGCCCAAACCATCACCGAGCCCCCTCCTTGTCTGCGACTAAAAAAACGTCGAGGTTCCTTCCGCAAGTCATGCCAATACGATAAACAACCATCTGGACCATCCAGATTCCACTTTTTTTCATCGCTAAATATGACAGACTGCCATTTCTCTCCATATGACATATGCTTTCGAGCCCACATAAGTCTTTGTAACTTATGATGTGGTTTCAGAGCTGGTTTCTTCTGCATTTTGCTATAAACGATTGTTCCTTTTTCCAAAATTCGTCTACGAATCGTATCCTTTGATACAGAGAGTCCCGATGAGCTTTGATCTCCACGTACGCTCATTTGTTGAGTACTCGCTAGTCTTTGTATCAGGCGATCCTCTCGTACATTTGTCACACGTGGCCTCCCAGACCGACATTTTGCTTTATATTCGGAACCACTCGATAAAACTCGATAAAACTCGATAAATAGATTTTTTTGACCTATTAATAATAGCAGAAATTTCAGAAACGCTCTTCCCTTCACCTTTCAACTGCCAAATCCTTGAAACCTCATTCACTTGAATTTCTTTAGCTCTCGGCATGTCGACTATGAAGCGCAATCGTTTGCAGAACTTAAGTACTCCAAATTTGTGACATCATCGATTCTAAATTTGCATATGCCAGCGAATATTCAAAGAAATTTAGAATAGTGTCTAAACTTTTGCGACAAGCACATTTGAATTTTTATGAAAAAAATTAGTATTATAGCAAATAAAACGACTGTCTTTTGTACATAGCATTTTAAATCAGTTTTTGAATATATTTACAGGTTTTTGTAATTCTGACGTCATAATTCTACATTTTAAAGCTGAATGACGTCATTGTCTAAACTTTTGCGTCATAGTGTATGTGAATTCGCCAAATAATCGTGGAAAAAACATGAATTTCATCAGATGACTGCAGAAAAAATGCATTATTTCATTAAAGTATCGCAAAAAAGTGATTTTCGTCAAATAATCACAAAAAATATGATTTTCATTAGAGGATCACAGAAAAACGAGAATTTCATCGAAAGGTTGCAAAAGTGCAAGTTTCAACATAAGATCCTGAAAAAAATGTAAATTTTGAAATCAGGAGATCTTGAAGCTTATTGGTTCATCAGTATCAGGTGAACCGTTAGTCAACTAAATTTTCTGTTACGTAACTAATTTGCTGCATACATTCGGATGCATCTGTGCTTCTGTCAACGTATTTTGATTGTAAGGTAAGTCTCGCTTGCTCTGCTGTTTATTTCTTTTTGTCTTTTATTAGGATTTTTGCATTAGCTGTTTAAAATGCACCCTTTATTGGCCAATATATCGATTTTTACATAGTTTACCATTTTAGAGACGGAAGATTCAGCCAACGGCTGCCGAAAAAATTCGAGTCTGAAAACATCGAGGGTGTATTACCAAACATCCATCAAAATTTAAATTTAATTCACTTAGAAGAGAAGTACCATACCTTGACGATGTTTCAGACCCTGACTAGGATCTCTTTTTCTAAACATTAAATTATTGATTTTTTTTTAAATTTTAACTGATTGTTTGTTTCTTGCGGAAATATTTAATTTTTTTTTTTTTTGTATGAAATTCCCCTTTATTATGAATCGCCGTCTTATTTATTGGTATTTCCTTATATTTATCCTTTTACTTTTATTTTATATTTAATAAATTTTTTGGCAGTTGTGAGCGAGATTTTACCTGCATTCGTAACAAGTTTTTCAAGATAGTGGAATAAATCTTTATTTTACTTATAAATCCATGTTTTTACATCATTTTCTATTTTTTGTGCAAATCATAGATTTATAAATAACATAAAGATTTAAAAATTGAGTTTTTCCGTCATCTTGAAAAGATTTTTGCCACAATTTGTTTCGCCAAGCGGCACAGGATGCGGAATTCTTCCCTGAATTTTGTCAAAGAAACGCGAGAGGTGTAATTCGTCAAAAAGGCGCAGAAAATACGTGAATTTTGCAACAAATCCCTATAAAAACACTCATTTCGTGAAAGGATTGTGGAAAAAAACAGTCATTTTGTCAAAAGGCTGCGAAAAAAAACACGAATTTCATCAAAGATGTGAAGAAAAAACGAGAATTTCACCATAAACATTAAATTATTGATTTTTTTTTTGGTTTGTAAATTTTAACTGATTGTTTTTTGTGTAAGTATTTTTAATTTTTTTATATATATTTTTTTGTATGAAACTCCCCTTTTTCTGAATCGTCGTCTCATTTATTGGTATTTACTTATATTTATCTTTTTATTTTATATTCAATAAATTTTTTGGTAGTTGTGAGCGAGATTTTACCGGCATTCGTAACAATTTTTTCAAGATGGTGGAAAAACTTCGTTTTTAAATCTCTATGTTACTTATAAATCCATGTTTTTACATCATTTTCTATTTTTTCGGCAAAATCATTGATTTATAAATAACAAAGATTTAAAAATGATGTTTTTACGCCATCTTGAAAAGATTTTTGGCAAGATTTTGAACAATTATTTTACGAAGTGGCACCCTTCCCTGAATTTTGTCAAAGAAACGCGAGAGGTGTAATTCGTCAAAAAAGCGCAGAAAAAAGCGAATTTCTCAACAAATCCCGATAAAAACACTTATTTCGTCAAAAGGCTGAAAAAAAAAAAAAAAAAAAAAAAAAAAAAAACACGATTCATCAAAGATGTGCGGAAAAAGTGAGAATTTTGCCATAGGGTTGTTGGAAAAAGCTCTTTTTTTTCCTGCATGAGGTAGTTCATATTTTCTTCATTTGAAGGTTGACTTTTGCAAACACAATTTTTTGAACGCTTTTGAGGAGTTGCCACTATATGAATAATCATGCATATCAATCAACTGTTTAATTGAGTCTGACTTAATGTTGTAAACTTAAAATAACACTTTGCCGTCATTTTTGACGGCGCCATATGCTAGTTTTATGAATAATATCTTATCATTCACACATTACTTAGAGTCTGTTTAAAGGTTTGTCGACTTAGACGGTACTTTTTATTACATAATTCCTCTATTTTATTTTAAAAAATAGTTTTTGTCTTTATCATTTCTATTTTCATTTATTAAAAAAAAAAAACAGAAAAAAAACGAGTACAACATTTAGGTTAGATAATTTTAAAAATTACGCTCATTAAATACACAAAACTGCATTGTTTCTTTTTTTTTATAAAAATATATGGCAATACTTTTATAAAAATATATCAATGACAGATGCTTTCTTACTTTATTTTAAAATAATTCCTATGTTTTCTGAAAAAAAAAATAGAAAAAATAAAATTTAATAGCACTTTCTGTCTGAAAAAAATGCTCAAAATTCAATTTTTAAAATGTAATCCCAAACCTTGAAAAAGCATTCTGAAAGACATAAAAAGGAAAGTGCTAAAGCATAAAAAAATTGTTTGAAAAACAGCATGACTTCTTGCTTTTTTTTTCTTAATTCGATTAGTTTGATGCACTATTTCAAGTTCCTTTTATGATTTTTTTCTTTAATAAATTTTTTTAGAGTAAATTACGTGTGAAAGTTTAACTAAGTAATTGAATTCAATCAAGAAAACTATAATATATATAATGTCATACTTACTATTAATTTTTTTCATTTACTTTTTTTTCTTTAGATGTTTAAAGTTACAGAAATATAGTTTAATTTATTATACTGAGTATTTAAAATGGATGTAAGAATCTTAAGTAAAAACAAGAACATACCACAATTAGCAATACTTTTAACTTATTTTTTAGGAGTTATTATGAAACTCACTTTTAGCAGTGTTTTTTACGGATAAGCTAAGCTAAATCTTTAAAGCATAGTAACATAAAATTTTTCACTTGCGTCATTGCGCATCAAAATCCACATATTTCAAGGCAACATGTAAAATATTAGTTCAAATGGATACCCATAAGAATATATTTTAATTAAGTAAGTAATGAAAAATATCAATTATCAATAATCAATTTTGCTACATCCAACAGTACTTAACTTGATAGTCTCTTGAATTAGATTTAGAAAAGAAAGGGTCATCGTTTTCGAAATCCTTACCATGTAATAATAAATAATACTAAAAAATGCATAAAATTTCGCATAAAAGTATATATTAGCGCTGAAAAATACTTATAAAATGTTACGAAGTTCAGTACACATTTGAATGATTTCGAATGTTATTCAAAGTAGCACAGGCAAAGTAAGAAAGAACAAGGTGGAAAGTGAAATATGAATTAAATGTCAATTTTTGGTTAAATTAATATTCGATTATTTTTAAATAAAACAAAAATATCACTCATCTATAAACTGAAGTTTGTTAAATTATATGTATACATTTTAATCATTCTTTATTGATTATAGAGAATACATTTTCAAATAGGATTTTTTTAACATGAATATTGTTTTTTTTTTTTTTTCTTAAATAATATGTGTGTTTTCGGTTATAAATTATTGGAAATTTTGACAGTGATAGACGCAGCAAAATAGCCATATTAGTTGAAAGACATTTTATACCGCATTTTTTTATTTTCATGTTGAATTGAAGATAATGGGGAATTGAAGATGTTTTTATCGATTTCTTACTATTGCAGTTGTAACTATTGTTACTTATTCAGTTATTTTTCAATGAACGTTTGAATATTAACATTAATAACTTTATATAATATTTATTTATTTATTATTTAATATATCTGGTTTAACACTTGGTATAAGTGATAAAAGCATAATCTTGTATTTTGAAAAGAAAGATATTTTAAAGTCTTAATAAAGCTACCAGAATGTTTTTAACGACTAATAGAGAGTAAACATAGATATTAGCTTCTTATAACATACCTTAATATATATATTTTTTTTTACATAAATTAGCTTATTATGGCGTAAAAGATATAATAAAGTATATAGATAAACTTGTTAAAAGTTTCAAGTAATATATTTTTCTTTTTCACACAACTTTAATTACAAATTATTTAAAGTGTTCATTTTCTTCATATACCTTCAAATATGATTTGAAATAAATCTCCATTTATAAAAAAAACTAAATCCCTATAATTTAGGATATATATTTCATTCATAAGGGTCATTCCAGCTCGAATTGCCTAAATTTGTATACAGTTCCAGCTCAAGACTTTTCAATGTTGATAGAATTGCAAAAGAACATGCATATAGGTCTAGAATGAACATATATAAGAGTCATAAATAGTATTGATGGGTCATCTGGGGTTCTACTGTAAAGTTCCCTATTTCACAGTCGTAGAAAACGCTCGGTATTAAATTACCAAATTTGTTTTCTTATTGTTCATAATAAAAAAAACCTTACTTAAAAAAAAAAAAAAAAAAAAAAAAAAAAACCAGCTAACTTCGCCTACAGGCGGAGGTAAATTTCAAAGTTTAGTACTAATTTCACCATCAAAAACTAAATCAAGATTAGAGATAAACACTATGACGATGATTTCGTGTACCCAGGTGCACAAATGAACAAAAGAAAACTCCAGCACAATACTTTAAGAGACTTAAACATTTATTGTAAAGAACTTTTAAAGGAGGACCGTGAAAATGTACAGAGGGACGGGGAGAGAGTTTCGATAACTGCCCAATGGCAGAAGCCCGCAGTGGGGCTTAATTGCAGTCTACATGGTTCGAGCTCAGGAGCAAAAGTGAGACAGATTTTTTTACAATTACTTACAGTTTGGCGAACATTAGATAACCATATGTAAGATATTTGGCGAAAACAAACAAACAAGACAAAACAATCAAGAAGTTTTACATTGAGTTAAAAACTACGCCATGACGGGATCTTTAGGATTACTAGAAATAAGATTCCTGCGGTAAGGGAGAGTGGATAAGGAAATAGCTAACACGTGATATTACATGCACGTTACAGATTTAACGACAGCTGAATTTAGTCAGCAAGGAACATATGGCTTTTATCCGACAAAATAGAAGGGTGAGAATTGATTATTAATGCAAGTCAAGAGGCTGAAAAAATATGCATTACATATGGTTGGCAGCGATGCGAAAGACAGTCATTTCTATTTTATTCTTTTATTTTATCTCAACGGAAAATCACTGTTGTTAAGATATATTTCTATCTGTGTGAAAGTGAAAGAAAAATAACAGACTGATAAATGATGCATACATTTAAAACGTACTTTTAAAGTTTAATTGAAAGTTACAGTAGTGTGAGGGGGGGGGGGGGGTGAATGAATGCCGACATATGAAATTAAGTACTGAAATGTCAAATTTAAATTAAATATGGTATTTGAAGGGGGGGGGGAAATAATGATAATTTATAATGAACTAGTAAAGTTAAATGGTGATTTTTTGAGGGGAGAGGAGGTTAAATGAATATATAACGGGAAAGCCGTTATAAACACAGTTTAACCATTTTATCTGGCCGCGTTTGACGAGCTTTTAATTTCCCTTTTCTTTAAGACCTGGTTTTAGCAGAATCATGTTAAGGCGGAACTCAGAAAAATATTTTCCCGTTTCTCCACGACTCGAAATTTTTTGACGCATTTTTAAACTCAGTTTTGAAAGCAAAAATGTGAAACTTGCTGACGTGATTTTATGAAGAGTTTTGAAAGCGACCCGTGTTTTTATTTTTTGTTCAATTAATTAGAAAGTGATTTGAAAACAGTTATTTTTAAAGTATGACCATTTGTTTCGTTTCCAGCACTATCGCTTCGGGAAATTCGGTTAAAAATGCGCAATTTGATAACTTTTTTTGAAACATATTCTGCCTGTATAAAAAGATCGACCAATACGGCATATTATATAGTTTCTTAATAAGAGAACCTGCTAATTGGATACGTTTTACAGCAAAAATGAATTTAAAAATGAGTCAGAAAATAAGGCGTTTAGATTTGAGTACAACCTTAATACGATAATTTGTTCTTCAACCCCTAATTTTTAGGGTTTCGTTCATCTGACGAAACCCTATTCTTCTCACTCCTTTGTCTGTCTGCCTGTCCATCTGTCCGTCACAGAGTCCGTTCTCAGAAACTATACATGTTGGAGACTTTAAATTTTGGTACTTATAGCTGAACACCTCACATCAACGACAAATCATAAAATTTTGAAAAAGTTGGTAATTAACCAAATTACGGGTTAATTAACTTCTAAAATTAACAAATTAAGCTTTTTAACGTAAGTACAAACGCACCTTCTCCAAATAGTCGGTGTTTCTCCTTAGGTTTGCCAGTAAAATCAGCGGATGAACAGTTACCACGGAGGAAATTAAGCCGAAAAATAAAGTGGACATTTTAATTCGAAATCCCATCTCAGAAAGTATTAATCCGAGAAATTTGCAAAAAATATAGACATATGCGGAAAAAAATCTACTTTATTTTGATATAAAGTTCATACTTCTGCGATGTGTGTAAGTGAAAATATCCACTAAAAATCGGTCGATAAAAAATTAACTTATTTATTTGGGAAGACAAGGAAAAGGTATTTCATTTTCGCGCGAAGCAGGTATCAGACATGACGGTGCTTGAGGTTTTCCGTAATAGAATATTTTAATACGAAATTTAACCTTCTTAAATATTTTTTTTATTCAATTTTCTGGCATCCGGATGCGAAATTGTTTTCCGATTTCATACATACCCAGTTCAAAATCCTAGCTTAATTACAAGCTGAGATATTAATTATTATTTAATTAATCGGTTTCATTTCTAACAAATGCGTAGATTAAAATAGAGGCATGTGCTTTTTTAACCACTGAAAAATTTAAATTAAGAAATCTAACAATTTGCGTGGGGTTTTTGAACAGCGCTATTAGACAAGTATAACTTATTCATTATCAGAAAGTTTACAAGTATTCATACCACTATTTTCGAATAGTGATTTCAGCAATTATCTTAAATTCTTGCTGAAGACCACCACCCCCTCGAGTAGCATATCTACTGATAGGTTGTGTAAAGGAGTTCCGTTCAGATACGCTTTTGTTAAGAATAGAGTGCGCTCCCTGGTGATGGAATGTGGAACTAACAGACCGCGATTTCATTTAAAGTAGGAAATCTAACAATGCGATCTGTTTTAAACTTTAAGATACTTTATAACACATGATAAAAAAGTATAAAGAAGAATGGTGTGTCACATTTTGAGGGGGGGGTGTGAGGGAGGGGCACGAACAATATTAGGAAATATAGTTGAACGATCTGTTTGAAACTTTAATATAGCTTAAAAAACATAACAAAAATTTTAAACATCAGACCGCGTTAAAAATCATGGTGACCATTACCCATTTCGCCGGCCCCCCTCAAGGGGGCACTTTTTAGCATTTCGGGGGGGGGGGCACGAACAAAATTAGTAAATATAACAAGGCGAATCTGTTTGAAGCTTTACGATAGTTTAGGAAGGGTTTGCCAAAATTTAGAAGGTGTTCCATGGCGATAAATGTACTGGACGTTTTGAAAGGAATATTAAACGAAATCCTTTGTGCGATATATGATCACATTTACCCACTTGTTTGTCATTTGTTTTTGTTGTAGGTCATGTCAAAAACTTGTCAGTATGAAATTGTGGATAATATTAAGAAATTGTATAGTAAATTTAAGCAGATATAAAAACTTGTGAATTGTCGAAGTTATAATTTTTTTTTCTTCATCCTCTCCTCTTTAGCGGTAAAAGTTCATCCTATGAAAACATTGTCAAAATAAAAGTTGTATATAATATGAAGAAGATTTATAATACAAATAAGTTAATTTGATATCTTCACAATTGACGACTTTATAATTTTATCCCTAAAAACTTATTTTTTTGTCCTTTATGCCCATTTTAAATTTTATCAAAAATCTGTAATCCGTAAATTTTTGTTCTTTTTCCTAGAAGTAATAATAACTTTAAACTAATTTGATATGTATTATAAATAAGGAGTTATTGGTTTTTTTCAGTTTGCACAAAACCCTTCCCTATTTCTATCATCCTGGTCCGATTTTACCTATTAACGAACTTTACCGAGATTTTGTGCCCTTTGATTTCATGTGTCAGTTAGGAATTGATTTGTGCAGGATTATGGAAGTTATCGTGTCCATAAAAAAGTGATATTTATATATATACATATACATATATTCATAGATAGATAGATAAAGTTTTTAACTGGGTGTGATTTTTGGTTCTGTGGGTCGTTATCGGCGTAGATCTGCAAAATTGTTTCAGAAATTCCAACATAGGAGTGAATGTAATAGGCAGTACTTATTACGCAATCTATCTAAAGATATATGATTTAGTACAACGTTTTGGCTAAAACAATCTTAAAAGGTACACTTCTGTTTTGATCACATGATGTGTACCCATGCAAAAAAACCATACCTTTAATGACAAGAAAGCTGTAGTCCCATTTTTGACATCTTCGATATAACGTAAATAAACGATGGTTCATAACATATACTTTTTGTGAGATTTACAACTATATCCGCCGTTGAAATTAATATTAAAAACATCCCTAGAAATCTCTGTTAAGACCCAAAAATCTGATGTAGAGAAAGAATTACATAAAAATATATGAAATACGTTCAATGTAAATTGTCCTATATAAGAGTGGTTTCAGCAATATTCAACACTATGGAGCAACTCATATAATAAAAGCTGGTTAAATATTGTAAAATTCAGAAAGATATAGGCGATAGCGTGATCTGATTTTTAATGGCTCTCCAAAAGTCTCGAAAGGATAATCAACATATTGTCTTTTTAAATTTTTATAAAAATTTTAATTTTTTATTGATATCTTAGTTATTATTGTAAAAATACCACAACAAGCCTATTCGAACTAAATAGACAACACTTTTTTGGTTCTACACACTGTTACGGACTATAGTGTGACTGTACAGTGCGTAGTAAATGTTTAGACAATGGTTGATTATGCTTCTGTACTATGAAGTATGTAACGAATTGTTGTAACTCAATAGTCATATATTACTGGGGACTTATCCTTTATTCACAAACAATAAATTTTATTTTATACACTTCACATAATATAAAATGCCAAAAAAATGAACATTGTGGCAAAAGTATAGACAATCGTGTCGCGTAATCAACCGAACTCAATGGTTTTCAGCAACTTTATCATATTTTTTTTTAATTTCTTTATGCTATTTTTTATATTGTTGGCAACAAGAGATTTATGTTTGGAGAATTGTTTTGTATTCCAAAGATGTAGCTGGAGAATACATATATTTAAAAGATAAAGCCAAGTGAATTTTAATATTATAACTGTAGGTCTCTATAGGATAAGGTAAATAGTAGTATTTTTTAACGAAACGTGTAAACGTTATAGTTTTTTAATTTGAATAGAGACATCTGTTTTATGTTTATAATTTTCGCACTTTTATTGAACTCTCAATCAAGTAAAGAACCTCGAATGCCGGTGTGCATATTAGTTATCTGATATTTATTGGCGTCCGCAAATAGGACTTGTTTTGAGAAAGTGATGGCTTTAAGTTTAAGTGATAATGTGAAATTAAGAGGAACTGTTAGAATTGGTTTTACAAAACTACTAAATTCCATAAAAGAAGAATTAAAAGAAGATACGCCGGATAAAAAGAAATTGCAGATTCCTTCATCGATGTTAGAAGATAAACACAAACAGTTGGTCGCCCTTAACTATAAAATTCTTCTTCAGAAAATAGAAAACAACGCAGAAGATTTGGATGAAGAATCTGAAGTAGCTGATGGTTATGTGCGATAATTTCTTGAAACACAGGTTAGTGTTTATGAATTTATTAATGTATCTTCTAATGTTATAGATAACAGTTCTAGTATTAGTGAAGCTAATATTAAAAGGAAGTTTAAACTTCCGAAACTTGAACTGTATAAATTTGATGGTGAAATAAAAAACTGGTTACAATTCTGGTGCCAATTCGAAAAAATACACGAAGACTCAGACATAGTTCCCTCTGATAAATTTCAATATCTTATTCAGGCTACAGTAAAAGGCTCAAGAGCCAGAGAAATCGTAGAATCGTTCCCGCCGACCGGCGATAATTATGCCAAGGTAATTGATAGTTTGAAATCTAGATTTGGTAGGGAAGATCTATTAGTAGAAGTATATATCCGAGAGTTATTAAAATTAGTTTTGAAGAATTCGTCTTCACGAAATATAACTCTAGTCCCATGTGTTCACGCTATGATAGTTTAGGATCCCATATTAGAGCTCTTGAAACTCTTAATGTCACCACAGAAATGTGTGCCACTATGTTATACCCCTTAGTAGAATCATGCATGCCAGAAGAATTTTTAAGGGCATGGCAAAAAAGTTCTAAGTTTATAGATGGCGCGGAACCTAAAAATAGGTTAGATAATTTAATGGAATTCTTAAAATCTGAAATAGAGTCGGAAGAAAGAATTAATTTAGCCTTATCTGGATTTGAACAAAAACCTAAGATTAAAGAACAGGGTATTTCAGTAGAAGAACGAATATCTACTGCTGCTGGTTTGTTATCCACCAGTCCGGCGTTCGTTAAAAGTTGTGTTTTTTGTAACGGACAGCATGAAAGTTTTAACTGCTTTAACGCACAGAAAATAAATATGGTTAATAAACAAAAGATTTTAAAACAAAAGGGCTGTTGCTTTAAATGTTTTAAATGAGGGCCCTGCTCAAATATGTGTAATGAATTCATAAGATGTCTAGTTTGTAATAAAGAACATGCCACACTGATGTGTCCAGAAATATTCTCAAACAAAAACGTTTCGAGAGGTCATATTGATAAAAGGGATAAAAAAGAAGAGAAAACAGAACAATCTACACAGAAAATATCCCAACAGAGAGCTGTTTATTTATCGAGTTTATCCCACAATTCAAAGGTAATTTTGCAAACTTTGGTAGCGAAATTAAAAGGGCCTCATTCATGTTCATATGTTTGAGCGTTGATCGATACAGGTTCAGAGAAGTCTTATATTTTAAAACGCACTGCTGAAAATATGGATTATGAACCATTGAGAGAAGAACTAGTTACCCATTCTTTGTTTGGGGGAAAGAAAACTAGTATAATTAAGCATATGTGTTATAAAATACATTTAGAAAGTTTAGATGGAAAATTTCTTTGTAATTTTGATGTTCTGGATGAACCTGTTATTTGCGAAAATATTCGTTCGGTACAGAAAGTTCCTTGGATTGAGGAATTAAAAGATATGAAAATTTCCATAAGTGATATAGACAAAAAACCAGGACCAATCGAAGTTTTAATCGGTGCCGATGTTGCCGGAAGATTATTAACTGGGTGCAGAAGAAAAATATTCTGCAATTTAGTTGCAATTGAAACATATCTAGGTTGGACACTGATGGGTAAAGTTCCGATTAATGACGTCCATGAAAAGTCTGATGCAATGGTTTTAACATCTTTATTTTCGAAAGAATTTTCTATAACAGACCTGTGGAGTCTTGATGCAATCGGTATAACTGATCCTGTAATTCAGAAGTCCCAAGAAGAGAAGGAACGTGAATCAAAAATCAGTTTCTTGGACTCAGTTACTGTAAATAACAAAGGACGTTATGACGTCTCTCTCCCATGGGCTGAAGAACGTCTTCCTATTTCTAGTAATGAAAATATAGCTTTAAAAATATTAGGAACCATGACTAAAACACTTGATTCCGATAATTTGTTTACATCCTATAACGAAGTTTTTAACGACTGGTCGACTTTGGGCATAATTGAAGAAGTTTCTATGAATTCAAAGGTAGACTCTGTGCATTACTTACCTCATAAACCAGTGGTGAAAGAGAACAGCACGACAAAAATTCGTCCAGTTTTTGACGCATCTGCGAGAGAAAAGTCATTCCCGTCGTTAAATCAATGTTTGGAATGTGGGTCTTAATGAAGCTTATTCCCGATATTCTCCTTAGATTCCGCGAACAAAAATACGGTGTCATAGCGGATATAGAAAAAGCTTATTTACAAATAAGCATCAGACCAGAGTGCAGGGATTTATAAACATTTTTTTGGTGGAGTGATGAAGATGAAAGAAAATGGAAAATACTTCGTCTTGCACGATTCGTTTTTGGTTTAAAATGCAGTCCTTTCATTTTGGCAGTTATTATTGAATTCCATTTACTGAAATACGCTGATAATCCTTGTTATGACAAAGAAATGATAACAAAACTTCTTCATAGTTTTTATGTTGACAATGTTGTTACGAGTTTTTCTAATAAAGACAGATTGGTACAATTTATATAGGAAGCTACAAATGTAATGGAGGAAGGTAAATTCAATTTGAGGGGTTGGCAATATTCTGAAGACAACGTCGAGCCTACAATTTCACCTGTACTTGGTCTATTTTGGGACCTTCAAAATGATACTTTAGATCTTAATTTGGGCTGGCTAGAGAATTTTGAGCTAAGAAAAATTACAAAACGAACCATTCTATCCGTTGCACACAAGGTGTTTGATCCAATTGGATTGGCAAGTCCACTTTTCTTGTTGCCGAAGCTTTTATTACAGAGAATGTGGAAAGATGGAATTTCCTGGGACGAAGAGGTTGGTGATAATATAAGAAAGGAATTCTCCAGCTGGTTTAGCGACCTTATCTGTCTGAAACAAATATTTGTAAGAATAAGGTTTTGTGTTGATGCAAACTGTGAAACTCTTAGTATACATACCTTCTGTGATGCAAGTCAAGACGCTTGTGCCGCCGCAACATTCGTTAGAATAAGTACTGCTGACGGAGTCGAAGTACATCTATTAGCTGCTAAATCCAGAGTTGCACCGCTCAAAATAATTACCATCCCACGTTTTGAAATAATCGCTGCCACGGTACGAGCTAGACTATGTGCTTCAGTCATGAAAGGACTTCTGTGGGAAAATGTAAAATTGCATTTTTGGACAGACTCCTCTACGGTATTGAATTGGATACAAAGAGAAGAATCTTGGACTGTTTTCATAAGCAATCGAGTGAAAGAGATTAGAAAAATAACAGATCCAAACTCATGGAAACACGCACCCGGAACTGAAAACCCAGCTGATCTTCCATACAGAGGATGTTCTGCGAAACATCTAATGAAAATAACGTGGTGGGAGGGCCCAAGTGGGTCTAAGAAAACTGAAGATAAATGGCCCTCGTCTAATACAGTCGCTGATGAAAACACCATTGCCCAAGAATAGAGGAAGTCAAAAATACCTGTTGATGGAAATTCAGTAAAATGTTTAACGAACCAGACAACATTTTGTGAGTGGTGCAATTCACCTAAACATGAGAAGAATAGTCTTTCCAAGTACCATGGATTTGAGTGGTATTTTAGTTTTTTCTTAAATTATGATAAAATTGTTCGTCTGGTGGCTTGGATTCACAGGTTCATTCATAATTGTAACATAACCAAAATCTCGAGGTTGAATGGAGAATTATCCCTTCAAGAAATAAATGCAGCTGAAAAAGTAATTGTGAGACTTATTCAGGAAGAATCTTTCACTTCTGAAAACAAAAGTAAATTAGACACTTTAGATATTTATACAAACGAAGACGGTCTCCTCAGATTGAAGACCAAAATTGTGTACAGAAAAGATGCTGAAGATTTTCGACGTCTAAGGATTCTACCTTCCGAGCATTCTGTTGTCAGAAGACTTATCATGACAGAGCATCGAAAAAATTGCCATGCTGGATCGCAAATATTACTAAATATTTTGAGAGTGGACACTATTGGATCTTGAATGCGAGGAAAACGATCAGAACCGTGATATCAAAATGCGTTATTTGCATACGACAAAAAAGAATTTCTCTATACGCTCCTGTTGCAGAACTTCCCGAAAATCGAATTAAAGAATCAGCAGTTTTTGAAATCACAGGATTCAACTTGGCTGGGCCTTTATTCCTTAAAGGAGGTTCGAAAGCATGGGTTTGTTTGTACACCTGTGCGATATACCGAACTGTGCATCTTGAACTTTTTTCATCTTTGTCGACAGAAGTATTTCTACAGAGTTTTCGGAGATTTATAGCAAGAAGAGGAAGACCCTTTACGGTTTATTGTGATAACGGTTCTAACTTTGTTGGAGCTTCAAATGCACTTAAAGAGGTTGACTGGAACAAAGTCGTTCAGTTTAGTACTACCAGGAAAATAGAGTGGTTTTTCAACCCGCCGACAGCCTCATGGTGGGGAGGATTTTGGGAAAGATTAGTTGGTGTTATGAAATCTAATCTTAAAAGAGTCTTAGGAAAGTCTAGTGTTTCTTATGCAGAAATGACAACAATTCTATGCGATACAGAATCAATAATTAATTCTCGACCTCTTACTTATATTTCTGGAAGCAATGGTGAACTTGTCCCGCTGTATCCTGCTTTGTTCATACAAGATGTAAAGCAAATGGGCACACCAGATTTTGATAGTTGTGGATAAAAACAATTTGAATAGAAAATTCAAATACCGACAAAAGCTAATATATGATCTGCGAAACAGATTTCGTTCTGAATATTTAGGATTATTGATCCAACGTCCTCAATATAAGAAATGTAAGGAACAAATTCAACTTGGTGACGTCGTGTTAATTGGCAGAGATAATACCAAACGTATGGATTGGCCTTTAGGAACTTATTCCCGGAAAAGATGGTGTCATCAGATTAGTCCGTGTACAAACCTCAACATCAGAATTTTTACGACCTATTCAGCGAATTTATACCCTAGAAGTATCTTCAACGTGGTCTGAGGAGCGAAAAGAACTCTATTCATTTCCGACTATTCCGACTGTGCCTAAAGTTGAACCTGTAAAGCGTACACGATGTGGGCGGAAAGTCAAGGTACCACTAAAGCTAGATTTGTAATGTAAAAACTTTTTGTGACCAGTTGAGTTGCCGCTCACCAACTCAGGGTGGGAGGATGTCGCGTAATTAACCGAACTCAATGGTTTTCACCAACTTTATCATATTTATTTTATTTTATTACTTTATACTATTTTTATGTTGTTGGCAACAAGAGATTTATATTTGGAGAATTGTTTTGCATTCCAAAGATGTAGCTGGTGAATAAATATATTTAAACGATAAAGCCAAGCGAATTTTAATATTATAACTATAGGTCTCTATAGGATAATGTAAATTGTAGTATTGTTTAACGAAACGTGTAAACTTTTTAGTTTTTCAATTTGAATAGAGACGTCTATTTTATGTTTATAATTTTCGCCCTTTTATTGAGCTCCCAATCAAGTAAAGAACCTGGAATTCCGGTTTGCATATTAGTTATCTGATAATCAATCTACTTACAGAAAAACAATCATAAATTAAAATCGAACTGCATCTACATTGTTTGCAATTAGTGCAAAATGTGACTTTCCATTGAAGAAATTAAATCCTGCTTCACTTGAGGGCCTATTTCGTACCAAACACGTTCAACAGCAGCTCGAAATTCATTATCAGAGGAGTATTGTCAAAAAATTGCTTAAATATTATGAGATACGACGGCACAAAAGTTTTCGATTGGGGTCAGATCAGGTCAGTAATATTTTGAGAGTTAACCCCTTTTTTGTTTTGTATGCAACATGGTTGGACAAATAATCTTGCTCAAATACATACTTTGGAAGAGCTAAAAGTTTACTAAAGGGTTGTAAATGGTTGCCCAATATACGCATGTAGTATTACGCTGCTTGGCGACCATTGAGAAACTCCAGAGATACTTGAGAATTAAAACAAAGTGAGGACCGATTCATTAAAGAGTCACCTCCTTGTTGTCAACTAAAGAAAGCCCGAGGCTCTTTACGCAAGTCGTGCCAATATTACGCACATGCACCTATCAGGGTCATCCAAATTCTGTTTGTTTTCATTACTGAATATCACAATACATTACTTGTGTCCATATGAAATATGTTTGCGAGCCCGCTGCATTCTCGTGAATTCTTTGTGAAAATTCAGGGCTGGTTGTTTTATCATTTTCATGAAAACTAATTGACATCTTTTTTAAATTCATCTACAAATCCTATCCGTTGACGCAGAAAGCTCTGACTCACTTTCAATGGCACTAGTAATCATCATTTGTCTAGAAATCAGTTTATGGATCCTCTATAGATTCCTCTCGTTTTCTGGTCACACGAGGGCTTCCAGATCTATTTTTTACTTTGAAAGATAGACCCTTAGACTGTACTTGATAGAAAGACTTCTTTGGACGATTCAAAGTAGCTGAAAATTTTGCAACAGTCTTCCCTTTCAATTTCAGCTTACATGCTTCAATTACTTCATTTGACTGAAAATTTCTAGATCGCGGCATCTTCACTAATCGGTGCTATCACGAGGTGCACTTAAATACTTTCATGCATGGGACTTCATAAGTTTGAAATTTGCGTTTTTCCGTGAACAGTTGCCAAAATCAAGAAAGTGTCTAAAATTTTGCAATATGTAAATTTCACTTTTTTCTGTTAAATTAAATAATATCCCACATTAAAACCGTTATTTCTGCCCTAAATTGTTTAAAATACATTTAAAAATAAGTATAGCCTTTTGTATAACTCAAGTGTTCGTATTTTTTTAAAGGTTAAATATCACCAGTGTCTACACTTTTGGTGAGGAATGCAACGTCACCACTACATTGTGCTGGCTTAATTGGCTACTCAGCTCGCACATATAAGAACTGCTTTCGAAGCAACTCTGCGTCACACGATATCAATATTAACCCCTAACTACTGTGACAGAAATTGTCCCATAACTACTGTGAGCGGTCTCTCAGATCGCTAAATCAAAACATGAATAAAATATCAACTAAGTGGTAAAAATGATTTGTTTACCAATACTTATCTACTTAATTGATTTATAAATCTTTTTTCGAAACCTGAAATTTATTTTTGAAGACTAAAGAGTGTTATTCCGTTGTATGTGAATAGTAAGAAAAAACGATGTATTGTTGGACATCGAGGAAAAGAAGTATGTAATTTTAAACTCATCTAATAATCGTTGAATAAAAATGTATTTTTTGTGAAAAATGCTTGAATATCTAATAAAAGTATAGTTAAACAGTAAAAACTAGATTATATTTGCAAAAAATATCGTTATATAAATAAAAAACTTTCGTAAATTACAGTGTACATACATATCTACATATTTTTTAAATCGAATTAAATACATGAGAATTTATACATCACCGTAGAAATAAAAGAAATAAAAACAATACTTTTTTTACTACACAGTAGAAAATGTTTAAGCTCAGTCAATGTCTTGCAATTTCGAACATTGAAGGCGGACACTTGATTTGAAAACTGATGAGTACAATAATAATCAGAGAAATGCTTTTATTTCAATATCACCTGTATCAGAGTAAGTTCGTGTCTCGTTTGATCAAAATAACGCAATTTACATACTGTAATTTTTACATTAGTCCATTTAACTATAATTTCTATAATTTCTATATATTTCTTTTAACAAATAGTAAATTCCTTCTGGTTCTGCTTTATGCCCAGTTTTTTCAGAACCTTTTAAACTCGGTAGCAGCGCCACATTATTCTTTTTCTGAGTTCGAAAAACACGATTTGGTTCTTTTGTAGTCCATATAAAATTATTTTCCCCACAAAAATACTCTGAGTTACTTGAAACATTTTCTTCCTTATCCAGTGATAATTCCGATCGGGAATCGTGATCACTTTCAATAAGTTCAATTCTGAATATTCTGTATCCAACTAATTTTTAACAGGCGCCAGAATTTCAGTTTGCTTGAGGTACACTAGACGTTTTCCAGAATAATTAGATTCCACTTTCCAATAATATCATGCAAAACGTATAAAATTATCCACAAAATAAAAAGTTCCTTCTCGGACAAAAAACAGAATCATAACTATTGTGAGCGATCTGACAGACCGCTTTCGCAATGAAATAAGTAAAAAAAAAATAATAACAAAAGCAGCTAGCAGAATGACAAGCGGAATGTGATCTTATGGGGCCGTTTCAGGAAGGTTGAGGATCATTATCTAATCTGAGGGGTGGAAATGAATGCGGGAAAATCTCGAGCGGTCTGTCAGACCGTTCACAGTAGTTATGGGTTAACAATTGTAACACGAATACAGTTGCTTTTTCTTTGTTTTTTCAATTTTTAAATGTAAAATTTAAAAATGTCATTTAGTTTACTCTATATTTTCGTTTACAGTGTTTTATAAAATTGCACATAATGTTAAAGAAATAAAATTTAAAAAAATCGATAAAATTAAAGATCAGTTGAGATTTTCGACGTTATTTGGCATATCTTTTTTATATAAATCCACTGACAGCAGATAAATTATTTAAAAGTAAAGTAAAGCTAAGATTGAAATGATAATATTTTAAACATTCTTTCTGAAAAGTATTAACAACATTTAATACATTTAATTGTTTTCAATACTGATATTAAAATTATTGAAATTTTGTTTTATATGGGGAAAATGCAGCATAACTTTAATATGTAAGTTCTTTATTATTGTTATCGTTATTTTCGTTATCTATTTAGATTTTTATTGATGTTCTAATAAATTATCTTTTAAACACGACAAAAGAAAATATACTTATGTTTTTCTCTATTTTTTTATTATTCATGTTTTTTGTAAAAGACAGAAAATCGTTGATCTTTCAAATAGAGAAAAAAAAATATATATAAAAATTTTCTATTTTTTTCGACAAAAATATAATTAATGAACGATGCATTTTTTACAGTTAATTTTGTTACATCCTCTTTAATTAAAGTAAACTACGTTATTAAAAACAAGAGAACTAAAATTAATTTAAATGTTTAAGCACTCTAATTATAGTACGCATTCTTTTTTGTTAAGTTTTATGAAAAATAATTTATTTAAGAGTAAATCACAACATAAAATTTAGTTTATTTTTTATGTTTATGCATGTCTTTAAATGAAGTACGTTAACAGCAATACATTTTTTCCTATAATAAGGAGCGTTCAGTAGAATTATTTTATGCAGAAAAATAGGAAATTAAAATATTATATATTACAAAAAAGAACGTTTACACTAACGTTTTGCTTGCAGATATTTTATATGAGTAAAATGTGTTTTGTCATTGTCTACTAATAAATCGCTAATACCATGCTTTTGGGTGCGTTTCTAATTACATAAATACGTAGCACTTAGATTCGTCATCTAGTCCGTCCGTTTCTCTGTCTGTCCATCTTCATAACATCGCAAAAACTACCCGACAGGATGAATAACAATTTAACATACATAATCGTTTCAGAACTCTGTCGAGTGATTTCAAATTGCATGAAAATCGAAACAAAACTTAAAGACATATAAATAAAAATTTTCTCCATTCTATTAAATCCTATCATATTTAATTAATTCAATGATATCCCATGATAGGTAATGATTTTTGGTTGCCATATTGACTATGCCGTACTTAAGAAGGAGTCTTATTACTTCCGTATTACTTAATTTAATATATATAATCGTAATAAATCTTGTATTCATACACTTTTGCATAAGAGTGCAACAGCTATTGCACCAATATCTGAATATTTATAAAATTAGTTATAGTACGAACGCACCTCATTTGCCTTGTTGACGTACACTTTCCGACTTGTTTGTCATTATCATCGTACATAAAATGGATTTAAGTAAGAAATTGTGCAGTATATTTTGAAATATGCTGTTGATTTTCTAGAAAAAGGAAGTATCTTATTTTTTTTTTTTTAAATGCCAGAAAAAAAACATTAAATATTTATCTATGAAAAAAGGAATTTCCTAATTATATTAGAAAACAGCAAGTTGACCTCTCTTTATTACATGTTAGGCCATCAAATCCGAGGTAAAAACCAAATTAGAAAATTTTCTTTAATAAAAATAATTTCTCAGGTAGATACACCTATAGTGGCTTACGTACTAGTAGTGAGCACTAATTCTGAATGCGAAAAAACAAGCTTCAAAATGTTTCTGAAAAAAAAAATCTAAAAAGAATATAGGTGGTTAAAGCCATTAACCATCCGTAACGGTATTTAGAAGTACTGGTTTAATCAGTCGGTGGTGAAGTTTTTCTGCATACTGTCTTTAGAAAATGAGATTTAGCAAATTCTTATAAGATTCCTAAAAATGTAAAATATTTTTCCTTTCACAATGTGTTTACATTGTATTAAAATGCAATTTGTATAGTTTATTAGAATCTCAAATCATACAAAAATGAATAATTTTATTTTTACCTTCAGGAGTGGCGAACTTTTGAATGAAGGGTTATTAAATTTTTCATACAGTGGACGTGAGAATCCAATCCGGTAGCAAATGTTAAATTTGTTTTTATTTATTTTACTTCTATTATTTTGGGGGGGATTTTACGCTTTGTATATAATTCATTTTGTTTTTTGTTCACCAGAGCCATTGCTGTACAAAATGAGTAAACTATTGTCAAAAATGCTCACTTGCTAATTGTCAAAAGGATCTAAATTAATTTAATTGCACGAATTTATTATACTTCAGTGTTAGTTAGTTCTTTATTCTCACCTTTTTAGAGACGAATTTAATAGAGATTTAATGAAATGACTGCCTATCAACTTGCACTCAATGTTCGCTGAAATGAAACGTTTTTGTTTCATTTTTTACACAAATTTACAATTCAGTTTCATTGTGTTCTAATCACATGTAAAAAATATCGGAAAAATTAAACAGCTAGTCACTTTGTCTATGTGCAGTACCGCATCGTTTAAAAAAAATCAATAATAAAAGTTTTCGTTAATTGTGGTTTTATTACTGATATAGAAATGGATTCACATGAGCGCAAATGCAAAAGAATAAATTCTCCGCAGTCTTGATTCCAAAAATTCCATGTTTTGTAATGAATACAGCAAAACTGCATCGCGACTAAAAAGTAGTGAAATGTCTTCTTTTTTGGAAATAAAAAAAGTCCTTTCGGCCATTCCCGGGAGGAAGAGGTAGCTTTCCTATTTCCTGTTTTTAAAATTTTACAAGTTCTACTCAAGTTAATTTTACTCAAATTTTAAGGAGTTAAAATGCGAAGAACCCAATAAGAGAACATTCGTCAATACTGAATTTGAATGAGAATTACGCCAAATTAGTAAGCTATAGCCAAATTGGCATCATTTATGGATACTTATTTTTAGTCACCAAATTTGGAGATATTTCGCGAAGTGTCGCCAGGCTTGGCAAAAATTTGAAGCTAACGGATATTAATAATATTAAAGCAGTGCGCGGTGCAAATGGCCAACATTTTGAAACAAGGTGACGGATGAAGCTGGCCATCGAACTCGGTCGAGACTCTCGGTTTGTACTATGCATATAATCAATCTCATCGAAATCAGTTTATAAATACGAGAGTTTCAGCATGACGAAATTCAGATTATTTCAAAATGACAGTCATCCTATAAATTCAAACTGCTATATCTCAGCCATTTTTTAAGATAAAGACGAAACAAAATATGCTCCAGAATCCTTGTATTAAGGTTACACTCTCAAGAAAAAAATTTTGTTCATATTTCAATTTATTTGCACCGCTGTTTAAATTTTAAAATTAAAAAAAAATTAAATGGTCGCCATTTTGAAACAAGATGGCGGATGAAGCTCGCCAACCAACTCGGTTGAAACATTGGTATGTGCTATGCATACACTTAATCTCATCCAAATCTATTTATAAATACGAGAGTTATCGAATGACAAATATCAGATATATATGTGGATGTGGCTTGCGCTTTCCAAAACATCCTGACGACATCCTGACCGCAACGACAGGTGCAGCTAATTCTCATGAGAACTAACAAATCTTACAATTTCAAAAGACAATAAACTTGATGACTTAGTGATTTTGCATCTCAGGCCTTAAAAACCGAAGGCTAAAATTAACTTCAGAGTTCTTTTTCGAGGTGACCTGGGAAGACGTCCAGTCAGACTCCGATAGCGCGCCGAAGTATTGAAGTCCGGTAAATTTCCGCAAAAAGCCCCTTTTATCCCCTTAAAACATGTATATAATTTGTATGTGTCCTGTAAATATAATTCATGCCTTACTCCAAATATTAAAATCGTGTTATTTCTACACCATCGAGTCATTAATGAGTCGTATTTATTACCAAAGGTCAATTGTACATAGAATGCTCAACCGGTGCAAATCCAACCATTTTTAAAAGCCCTAGACACCAATGAAATCCTGTTTGTGAAATATAGAAGATCTTTCGAAGATTCTATCCGAATGTTCCAGCGATAAGGAAGAGAAAATGAAGAATACGAAATCTCGACTTGATACTGACCTACTTCTGTTTTACCGGGTCATCTGTTTCTTTCTAAGTGCCCACAGAAGTGTTTTTTCCCCTCGCAATGGATTTCGTTGATTTCTTCAACATTCCTTTTAAAGGATAACAAAAGTACAAGTAAGCTTTAAGTATTTTTCATTCAATATGTTTTTACAAGAATTACTTCAAGTTTTAGCTCAGGTTAAGTCGGCGGGCGTCGAAAGAATTAAGCTCTTACATACCATTGCATTCAATTCTGGTGATATTAGAAAAAATATGAAAAGCTTAAGGAAGTTTGAGGGATTTAAATTTAAAATTGGGGATACAGAATTTCACGACAAATTGACGGAAACAGGTAAAAACTTCCCTTTAACCCAACTCATTTCATTGGCAAATTTATTAGGCCTAGACATCGGTGGTAACGAAGCAGACATCTCCCGATGTATTATTGAAGCACTGTCAGATCTAGAAAAATTTCAGTCCCCATTTCACCATAATCTGATTCAGAACTCGAAATTCCCGAAGGCAATGATTCTCGCAATATTTGCAATCCAGTTCATTATAAATTTTTTCCGGTACTACTTTGCAACACACTGCCGCAATTTTCTCCCCATTCTGCACCGCGTCAATCGATTTCCTTTACCGATTTCGAAAATTTAATTACACCTTTTTCTGGCAAGCCAGTCGAAAATATTTTTCAATGTCTAGAAAGATTTGAAGGTTTGGCTATAACATTTCAACTGAACGAGTTACAAAAATTTCTTTTCGTCGAAAGAGCTCTCAAAAGTACCACGTTATAATTCGTCCGCAGTGAGTAGGCGTTAACATCCGACACAGCATTAAAACAAGCTTTAATACAAGAATTTGCACATATTTCCTCTTCCGCCCAAATACATGAAATGTTAGCTTCATGTACCTGTAAGCCCAACGAAAAAATGAGTGAATATTTTCTCGTTATGTAAGAAATTGCCCAACGAGCTAAAATAGACGATGCATCACTCATGCATTATGTTATCACCGGTATTAGAGACACACCTAAAATAAAGTAATTCTTTTTGGCTGTCACACTCTCACTCAATTTAAAAGTAAACTTCAAATTTATCAGCGAATTTGCGATCAAAGTCTCCACACAAGTCGCCAGTCACAGCCACGACCTACAAATGTTATTAGTAAACCCCTACACACAAAAAAGCGCCGAAAATGTTCTGTTTTTCTTACGGACAAGCCGGACACCTTGCAAAAGATTGTGTACATAAAAACGAAGGAATTAAGTGCTTCGCGTGTAACCAATTTGGACACAAGAGTTACGAATGGACTCAGACCACCGCCGTAAAGTTTCAAACTCAGGAACCTCCCCCACTGAAATTCGAGTAGTGGGATTAAATAAACCGCGTCGAAACATGACAAAATTAGTGAAAATTGCAGATTGCTATAGATGGTTTGATAGATACCGGTTCACATATTACGGCCGTAAGAAAAGACTTGTTCCGCTTACTCGGTTCCCCCACGCTAAACAAAGCAAACTTACAAACTGCAAGATTCGGCAACGGCAATGTCACACCAGTCGCGTCGTTCAGCACAACCATCTATATAGATGACAATGCATATACCACCACAGCTTATGCCATCGAATTTTCTCGCATGAACATTCCTCTCAACATCGGAAGAAATATAATTTCCCAGGAATCACTCACATGTGATCAGAACGGCATCTCACTCCAAAAACCACCTTCAGCCAAAATATCGATCAACTATATCACCGTTTGTGATGAAGTAAGCAACGTAGACTTAGACCAGAGACAAGAGATTGTTGTGTTAAAAAACACAGCTTCGAGTATCCCAGTACATAGTGAGGATGTGCCTTCTTAGATTCTACCATCTTCTAATTGCTCTCGTTACTACGTACCTGTACAAGAGAAGTTCGCTAATCCAAATTTCCTTGTGCCTGTACTATGCTTTTTACTCATAATGCTATATTCCGCAAGTGAATCGCGTACCTGTGTTACTGATATAGAGACTGTCGCCCATTTTCTTGAAACATATTTCATACTGTCTATAACGGCATACTTATACATCTCACCAGTGTCAACTTTTTACAATACCAGGAAACCGAAAACACGCCACCGAAAGAGGAAAAATAAACAAAAGTAGCTTCCAAAAAAAAAAAAAAAAGAAAAAAAAGAGAAGAAAAGTGTTTCTAAAAGTGTGTTTTCTTTTTGTGTTGTTTTCTTACCGTGCTATCCTGTTGTGTAAAATAAGTATTCGCGCTGCGAAATTGTGCTTTTTGGTTTCGCCGTAATTACGTGTTAATTTTCTTCAAAGTGATGTCCAACAGCTAATTACTACAACTGTGCTTTTCCTATTTATGTGTACATATATTTTTTTTTTATCATAAGAAGGGTCCTAGTTTTTTTTTTTTTTTTTTTTTTTTTTTTTTTTTTTTTTTTTTGGTTGAAAGCCCTCAAGAGTAGATCTCGTCTACTTTTATTTAATTGTGCACCGTGATTCATACTCATCAAGGCTGTATTTTCCCATCAATGACTGATCGTCATCAACGTAAAGAGAATTGGAATCCTTCCTTTTTTCTCATCGTATGAGCGTTTGCCGTGAACTCAATGAACAAACCATATTTATTTTTTTGTCTACTTCTTCGAGTGTGAATCATGATTAGACACAGTACTTTTTTTTCTCTTTTTCCCCGTGTGACAAGAACTTAGCTTTTAACAGATGACTGTATTACCGAACTCTACTGCCAATTAAGAACATAGAGACCCTTTTTTTTAAATAAACAACCTACAGTACCCAAATTCAGATGGAATAAGTGTATTTTTTGTTTTTATTCCATACATTTGTGAAATATGCACGGAATCTCCAAGATATTTTTTTCTTTTTTTTACTGATTACTTCAAGAGACTATTTATTTAAAAATCTTTCTGTTTAATGGTTAAACTTCACTGATATGAATAATAGGGTGGGCCGAAAAAAAATTCTCTTTTTGATTCGCTATACCGCGGAAAATTTGTGTCTAGGGTACCTTTGTAAAATGCAAAAACAAAATAAGTAATTTTTTAAGTTTGGCGGTAGCGCATCGGGCCTAAAATTTGAGAAAAACACGATTTTGTTAATTTTTCTAATAAACGGAAATAAATCAAATGACTTCTAGAACAATCAGCTATCAACATATTTTAGTAAAAGAGAGTATACGAATGATAAATAAAAAAAATATATATACATTTCGCAATACATTTTCAGCGTATTATGTTTTAAAAAAAGCATTTTTTTTTAATGGCAAATTTTCATTGAAATAAAAACTACTTTTCTGAATGTAATATTCCTGAGTGTAATTTCGCTTTGTAATAAAATAAAATACTTTGCAGTCTTTTGGCAGTTTAAAATAAGATTTGCTTGAAAAACGAAGCATTGAAGATCTCGAGAAAAGTGTCGTCCTTATTAAACCATCTCTGGAATTGGACCCGAAGACTTTATGTGACGCTTCGTTTACAAGCTTCACGCACCGTTCTATTGCTTGGGTGTGACATGGGAATTGGCCGAAGTCCATTGTGTCGATGTTTCTCCTGATTGGACCTTAGACCAAATCTCTTCGTCAGTGACTCTTCACAGCAAAGGTGGTGGTCAAAGTGTAGTAGAATTTCAGTAAATCATTTCGATGTATTCTTTAGCTAGAATATTGATTTTGGGTGTTTGAAAACACCTGACTGGCTTTCTTTCAGAAGTTAAGTTGTCTCTCCGTGTAAGTGCAAAATAACATTAGACTGTAATTGTAAAATGGTCCCTGAGGTTTGTGGTTTGTGAGTGTCCTGTCCCTATTAGATGTAACTGTGAAAAAGCAAAAAATATACCCACCATTGAACTAAAATTCTTGGACTGCCAAAGGATGTACGGTATTGGTGAAATTGGAAGTGTGGGCGTAAAGGAAACAAAAAAATGTGATTCGATGTGATGGCACCCTTACTAATACGGGGTAGAAAACCGGTGTTATTAGCACAATTGAAACGGTGTTATTAGCACAATTTAAAAGTACGCTACAGTGTGTGTGGTGGTGGGGGTATGCCCCTTACATTTGAATTAATTTCCATTCCGGCATTTGTTTTAAATTTTAGATGGTGAAACAACTGCGTTGGTTGGTTGGTTGGTTGGTTGGTTGGTTGTGTTTATTATTGTCAATTATCAACACGAGGGATATAGGCCCTAAGGTGGTGGAGTGTCCTTTGTGGGGGTCTTTCTAAGGGAACCTAACCCGTATTTACGCTTGGAAATCCAAGATTCCGAAGAAAACCACGAAAACTCCGAAACGATTAGGCCGACGGGCGCGATGTGAAACAACTGGGACAAAATCATTTAGTGGTCCGTTTGTAACGCAGCTCAGGAAATGTGAGAAACTCCAAGAAGTAAATTATGACAGTGATGAGTGTGAAATTCCAGAAATTTACCGGCAAATTTTAAGCAAATATCAGCGGTACCTATTGGACATTAGTGCTATAAAAGCCGGTAGCTGTACTGAAGATTTATTTGCTCGTGAGCCTGGCACACTTTTCCACTCTCCGGTTGTATTTAAGTATTGAAAATGCAACAGACGAACACAAGACCTAAAATCATATGTACCTCTATGGTTTAGTATTAAAAAAAGTACCAGAACATGTATTGGAAGTTATAAATTGTAAAAATTCCTCCCAGAAAACTTGGTGAAGTTTATTGACCCAGTGATTGAGAGAAACGCATGTTTTGTCAATCCATAAAATTTGCTTTTGAGTAATGATAGTAGATAAAAGGGATCACATACGAGAGTTATGTTTCAGAAAAATTATAAAGGATAGAAAACTAAACTTTCAAATCTAAACAAATCTGTGTGTTTTCAAACACCCAAAATCAATATTTTAGCTTAAGACTACATCGAAATGATTTACTGAAATTCCACTACACTTTTACCATCATCTTTGCTGTGAAGAGTCACTGACGAAGAGATTTGGTCTAAGGTCCAGTCAGGTGAATCATCGGCGCAATGGACTTTGGCCAGTTCCCATGTCACCCCCAAGCAATAGAACGATGCGTGAAGCTGGTAACCGAGGAGTCACATAAAGTCTTCGGGTCCAATTCCAGAGATTGTTTTATAAGAACAACACTTTTATCGAGATCTTCAATGCCTAGTTTTTCAAGCAAATCTTACTTAAAACTGCCAAAAGACTGTAAAGTACTATATTTTATTACAAAGTGAAATTATACTCAGGAATATTACATTCAGAAAAGTAGTTTTTGTTTCAATGAAAATTTGCCTTTAAAAAAAATGCTTAAAAAAATAATACTTTGAAAATGTATTGCGAAATGTATATATTTTTTCATTTATTTATCATTCCTATACTGTTTTTTACGAAAATATGTTGATAGCTGCTTGCTCTTGAAGTTATTAGATTTATTTTCGTTTATTAGAAAAATTATCAAAATCGTGTTTTTGCTCAAATTTTAGGTCCGATGTGCTACCGCCAAACGTAAAAATTTACTTATTTTGTTTTTGCATTTTACTAACACACACGCACATATATATATATGGATATATATATATATAGATAGATAGATATACATGTCACATTTGAACGGGGGGTGGTTTCGGGGTCTGGGGGTAATGATCGGTTAAAATATACCAAAATTTTCCGGAAGTGCTTTCCTCCAGACGGCCGCAATAGGTAGCTTTTTAATTTTTGTAATGAAAGCTACCTAATTAACGAAATTTTATGAAAATACGCAACAACATAATAGCCAATGGAACAAAAAGATCTATAAAATTTATTGTTTACAATTAATGGAACATTACGGATCAAATCACACTTTAATACAAAATAACTTCTATTATTTCTAGGATTTCTTAATTTTTTAAATTATTTAAAATGTCGCGTTTGTTTTATATTGCACCGCTCAATCCTGTTTAAAGAAGAAGTATTGGTGTATTTTTTAATTTTGCGAAAAGTAACTATTAGAAAAAACAGATTTGAGGTAGCAAAAACTGATGCATTCAACATACATATTGAAAAAAAGAAAAGATAAAACACTTTTGCGCTTTCGTTTTAACTTAAAAACCACGGCCAGTTTGATGTCTGCAATGAGTTCCAAAAAATGTCGTTACCATAATTGAATTTGCGTGTGCCATTATAATTGAAAATTCACAGCTTTAATTTAAACTTAATCGAAAGCGCGAACTATTATAATTGTAGCTTCCAATTTTTAAGATATGACAACGAGATAAAAAAATATTTGAGCTATCTTTGAGAATTTCATTTTTTTTTCTTAGCTTATAATCATAGTTTATTTAATATTAAATTACTAAATGATAAAACACACGAAACATTTTTTTATAATTTTACACCCTTTTTTTTTACATTTTTTTCTTTTTATTGTTTAAAATATTTCGTTATTTCAGTTTCACAGCTAGTTGGGACATTTTGGTCAGAGTGAGTAGTGCTTAATTAACTTCATATTTGTTCTACCTCGTAAAGAGTTGTAACCACACAAATTGTTCGGCGATTATCTCCTCTGATAAGGTAATGGTATTTAAAATCAATTTATTAATTTATAATTATGTTCTAAAAATATTAGAATGTTGCTTTATCATCGGAAAAAATATGTGTACATATTTTCCTTTTGTTATATAAGGCTAGTCTGCCTAAATGAGACACGATTCCCCGTAGTTTTGTCGCATTTAGGTATATTTGGGATTTTATTACATAAATGTATATTTTATTAAGCAACAAATTATTGAATACTGTACCTTTAGTTAAAAACCAACTTGTTTTGTAGAAATTTAATTATTATCTGTAGCATAAAACCACAATATAGGATTGTCGCATTTATGGCAGCTAAAACCCAAATGAGGCGTTCATAGGCATAAATGTGATAATGTATTTTATGCATAACAATTCATCTGAAAAAGTACATTTAACGATTAACCGCTGTGACAGAAAATTGCCACATAACAACTGTGAGCGGTCTGCGAAACAATTCAATTGAAATATGAATAAAATGCGCGATTAACTCATAAAATACTCCTTTTGCACTAAACTGTTTGTACAGTACTATTTCTAATAAAATTTCTATTTTTCAAACATTTCAAGCAATTGCACTATGCTCCAAATGAAGCAAAATTTCGCTGCATCGATAGTTAAACTGGAAATTACAAGTTAAACCGTGAAAATTTAAAAAAAGCAGCTCTAACAGCAGTTAAGGGTTAACTGTAATTTTTTTTTTATTTAATTAACCCTTAACTGCTGTGACAGGAATTGTTGCATAACTACTGTGGCGGTCTCCGAGACCACTTGATTAAAAGATGAATGAAAATCTCTACTAACTCACACGTACTGTACTGTTTCTCTACTAAAACTTAAGTACATGACTATTATAATTAAACTTTTCAATATTATTCTTGAAATGTTTATCACGGCGCAGCACCGTGCTGTTTGTCAATTTTACACTGCTAATATGCAAAAGTTATTTGAATGTTGCGTATAATGACAAATATAAATAACCCTTAAATAAATAAATGCATTCTTAATGTAAAAAAACTCTCATCCCTCTTTGCCAAGGAGCTATGGCCAAAACTACAATTAAATAATTGTCGCAGAAAACATTGTTTAAAATTTCGCGAAATTCGTGCGTCAATATTAACCCATAATTTATTCACCGGTGCGATTTGGGTTTCCGTAACTTCAACTCCGCATAATTTTGCTGACAATTTGGTGATAATGAAATATAACTGCATGATCCATATACGAAATTTAATAAGGAATCCAAATGAAATGATTTTATCAAAATTCTTATTTTGTGAAGGAAAAATGCAAATTTATTAAAGACGCCGACATTTCGATCGGTGCGAATTCACAGTGTGGAGCTTACGGGTTAAAAGTGTACTTAAAAGATATTTATAATATTTTTAACTAGACTATTTATTACATATAACTTTATTATAAAATATCACATGATAAATATATCAGCCTTAGAAATAGATAAAATCGTACAATATTTCTAATAATTTTGATTCAACCAAAGAGAAGCTCTGTGCCTGATATTCTGTTGCACCTCCCCCCACTTCATTTTTCTTGCACTTTCACAAAAAAATTAACATTTTCTGTACTTAAAAATACGTATATGTATTCATTTAGATAAACATTGTTTTTTTTTTTATTAGTTTTTATATTTTACTAATTTAAAAGAGAAAATGTCGATTATAACGAATAAAAAGTGAAAACAGAATTAAAATATTAGATTTTATAAAAGTGTTATCAAAACTTATGACTCCAAAACCAGGGAATAATACGTCGCATCACGTTTTAATCGGAGACAGCATTTAAGCTACCGAACGGTATAATGTTGGCAAAATTAACTTACTTGACCTCATTAAAATAAACATACATTGTTTTCAATCTACACAACATTTTGCAGAATTTTCATTATTTAAAATTATTGTAAATTCCTTAATCATATGCCTATATTAAGTTACTGGAATAGACACTGCGTTTCTTACATCTTTTTTTATTAAAAATTTTAAAGAAGCGTATTTTTCTTTTTTGATCGTCTTAAACACATATTTAAACACCTGTTTAAAGAAAAACATTAATGGAGGATTATGCTGACTCAACACAGTTTAATTAAACTTAAAATTTGATTTAAATATCACTTTAACACAATATAAAAAACCATATAAACTTCTTCGTTTGTCTTCTAAATGTTTCGCCGCATTTACAGCAATATGTATGTCGCTATTAGGCACAGGCTGAAAACAAGCTCTCCTAAATGCGTAGTCCACTTCAAATTCTAAATCGGAAACTGTTCGCCTTTTATGTAGTTTAACTGGTCTGGTAACTGAAACAGACAACGTAGCTCTTAACGTTTATAAGGTTATTTGATCTTCAAAGTTAAAAAATAAAAACCGTGATCCACTGTCGAGAATTTTTGTCGCATTTGCGAAACATGGGGGCGATGTAAAATGAACGATGTGTATTTGATTGGAAAATTTCTTTTAAAGAAACCGTTTTACATGCAAAAAAATGTTTCGGGTTTTGTTTCTGAAGCTCGTATGCTTCATTATATAACATTTATTTACGATTCTTGCATTAAGATTTTATGTAAAAGAACATTGTCGCATTTAGGTGCATTTTTATCACATGTAGGCAGACTGACTTTAATTCAAACATATCAGGATGTGAGTGAAACATCTATTGCTGAATTGCACCGTTACTTAACAGAACCAAATTAAGTTAAATAAACAAGCGAAAACATTAAGAGAAAAAAAGAAAGTAGAGAAATATTCTTTTGTAGTTATTTCCTATTATTTGAAATAATATTTTAAGAAAAGAATAAAATAAAATTATTAATGTTAAAGAGAATTAGAGTAAATATGTGAAAACACAAAATTAAGAAGAGCAGAACAAGAGAAAGAAAAAACACCACATTTAGAGAAACAAAGTGTGGTCAAAACCTTATCGATAAGAAATAACAGCAAAAATATGTCACTATTAAAATTTCTGAATATATCATTATTATTTATTGAAATTATATAATGCAGTCATCTAAACTTTTAAATGCACGTTTTTTATGCGTAGTTTTATTTCTTAAACTGTAAAGCAATTTATAATATCTGTAGGGTATCTACTAAACACAGAACTTAAGTGGCTCAGGTTTTGAGGCCCACTATTGCTGCACAGAGGAAGGCAACTTTTTGAGTATTTCATTTTTTACGAAAACATGTACATATTTTGGGAACTTTGAATGCTAATTCTTACAGATAGAGGTTAGGACTAGGTTAAAAAATATATATCATTTAAATTTCTAAAACCTTTTATGTGTTACTAGATAAATCTCTTTTGGATAGCTTAAAATTGGTATATTTACCATGTATGAAAAAATAATTCATTTGTTTTTTATAACAGCCATAAAATATTATATTTACTTTCACAGAGTATAATATATACGCTGGTTACTTGAATGAATTCTCTCTGTTGCACAGCTGAAAGCAGAGTTCTTGTAATACACTGGCCTCCAAAAGTTAAAGTACGGGGACTGGATGCTTTCGATTGTACACGGTTTCTCGATTATCTATCGATATTTTTGGCGAATTGTTCTTGAACTTCTGGTAAGTAAAGAACATGTTTGAATTCATATTTCTCGGTGAAGATGTAGCCGAGGGAACAATTAGGGGGCTAATAATAAATTTAATAATAAAATAATATTTGCGATCACCTATGAAACAAAAAATGCTGGAAATGGTTTATCACGATGTTAAATGATTATTTGGGTCCTGTTCAACGTTTGTGTGCATTTGTGTAAGCATAGCACTCGCATTCGTGAATATATTATCGCGTCTTTGAAAAATTAAAAAGTTTTTTGTTTATAGCATAAAGAGTTTTCAACCAAATTTAACACAACTTTCCGAAAACCTGACAAAGAACAGTAGCAATAGTATACTGCAATTAAAACATGAATATATTGAATATTTGATGAGATATAGGCACTTTTATGAAATAATTTTTAACTGCGCATGCGTGGGAGATTCCAAAAATTTTATTTCATAAGTTGGTAGTCAGCTATTTAGGGCAACTTATATATAAATTCCAGTCAAATATCCCGAAAATTCCCAAATATAGGGGCGAAATAGTGAGTTGCTTTCTAAAAATAACTTTATTCTAATGGTTTTTCCACAACTTTTCAATCAACTCATTATATCTTTCTGAGTTTTCACAATTCACAGTCTTCTTTTCGTACATCTACATTGGCGCATTCGAGCATCACGTGACTCCAACGTTCTGTAAAAAAAGGTACGTGGCAGCCTCTCTTTTTCGTTAGCCTCGTTATGTATGCTACTGGCGTCAGAGGCTGTAATAATAATCAGTGTATACCAAACAATAGCAGTATAAATGACACACATTTTCGTAGTCATGTTTTAAGTTTGTAAAGAAAAAGTAAATAAATAAAATAAGAATTGAGAAGAGTTTTATTTCAATATACAGGATTGATTACCCGTTAGGAAAAACAAAGCTTTAGTCGTCAAAAAAAAAAAAAAAAAATTAAAATAATCAATCCAATACATTAGACAAAATGCTTTACGCGAAATTGCTCAATAACTTCTTAATAGTACATATAGATGTTCAAAAGACAGCAATAATTTAGAAGCAAAGAAAAACTTGATACATGAGTTTGTGTTTCAAAAATATCAATGTCTACATCGAACATATAATACCTTTGTATTACTTTTTTTTTTAACTTCCATGTATAAATTATTATTGTGATTAAGTCTTAAAGTTTTTTCAATGATAAAAAAAATTATCAGGTTTTTTTTCGATTTAAACCTTCTTCACTCAGGGTTTCGTCAAGATAATGAATTTAAATAACATTTGACTTTATTCAAAAAAGTTGCAAATAAGCTATACGTAGATTTCACGTTTATTCCAAAAAACACTGTGATTATAAAATTTCCTTTGGCCTTGCTCTAAATTTACGCGTATTTTGTTCACCTGTGTGTCACATACTACAACATAAATCTTTTTAATTCTATTTTCACAAAATTTATCCTTCAAAAATAAGATTCCCGTAGATTAAATTGCATTATAAATATCTAAAAACACACTGGATTTCTATTCATTCTCAGGAAGAGACTTCGCTTTATGTAGCAACGTTGTTGGAGAGTGTCTTATGAAAAAGACATTGTTAAGATGAGAAAGATCCTAATACTCAAATCAATAGAAGATATAAAATCCCAACAAACAACTTCTCAGAGTTCTCAGAGTCGCTTAGGTTGTAATGAAGCTAGTTGAAAATACTGTGTAAATTGTTTCGTTGTATACAATTTTTTACTACATGGTATCGAAGATAGCTCGCATAAATAAACAACTGATTTTGTCTAATGTTCTTTTGTTCAGTGGAAAATTGTGCAGGTAATTATGAAACAAATATTATGAAAATAAAGTTTTGGTACAACTGTAACGTAACTCTGTGTAACAAAAATGTAAGCTGCATTTTTTCTAATTATGAAACAAAAAAAAAAGTGCAACTTTGAAAATAAAGTAGTAATATTCAAACCAACCTATTTTGTTATAATATTTACTAAAGGGCTTTTTTCTGATAAGAGGCACAAAAGAAAGGATACCCCTAAACATTTTATGAATCCAACGAGAATTATGAAATTATGCTAAACCAACATCAGAGGTATTATGGATATTTATTCGATTTGTTAAAAGATTTACGCAGAGTTTGCTGACAAAAAAAATATTTATATTTACCCAAGAGGCAGTGCTTACGCTAAATCATAGCTACAATGGAGATTTCTTAAAACAAAGTGAGAGAAATCCTAAACGTATTTTGTAAAAAAAAAAAAAAAAAAAAAAAAAAGAAAAAAAAATCTGTGCAATTATCTAAAATTTGTTTTAAAAACGGAAAGCATGTGTACGAAAGAAATCTTGAATAATATTCCAATACCATGATTTTAATAAAATTATACAAAATACTCATGACTTATTCAAAGTTAGAGAACGAAAAAATTTATCTTTCTTCTTGTTTGTGCATCTTCAGATGAAGAGCAATATATGATTCAATTGAATTCTAATAGTCATTTTACATAAATCTTCTTTAAACGAAATACATAAAATTTGAAATTTCAATGCATAGGTTAGTTGTTTTTCACCATAAATAAAAGAGTATTTTATATTTTTCAAAAAATGAATGTTTTACGTATTAATGCTGATAGTTATTTTCAAAGATAGTTACAAACAAATATTCATTTTTGAAAATGTAAATCATATCTCAAAATGCGAAACTAAGAAATGGCATAAAGTTTGTTTCTTAGGTTTATAGCAGGCATGGGAAACCTTTTTGTGCATGCTTTCCAAAAATTTCACATTTTTATGTACCAACATTCAAACGTGCCAGAAACATTTTAACTTAGATAAAATCCAATAATTAATTTTTGTAGCATTTTTACCTAATATTTTTACACTTATTCTATATTCGGTTTCTGACTGATTTATTATGCTGTATTTACTCAATAATATAGCCATGTCGCATTGAAGTCCGTATTAATAATCTATAAATGAGTTTTCCTTTTATTGTATAATTCCGAATCAGATAATTTTTAGTTCTTCAAGTGGAAGCAGGCTCAATAAATTCATAATTAATTATACTAATAGTTAAAATTCAATTTACAAAATTAAAACCTAAACTAACTTAAAACTCTAAAGCTAAATAAAATAAAACATAATCTCAAGTAGAAACGTGAAATTTATGTTTACTACTATGCAAACTATCTTTTAAAATTCTGTTTTCAAAAATAAAACCTTTGAAATTTGATAGAGTATAAACTGGAAAACGCTATATGTTGAATGGTTTGGCAAGAAAATGAAGCTTTTGAGCGCTTTCAATGAAATTTATACATTAATTCATCCAAAGTAACGGCTTATTTTAAAGTAATTGTTACACAAAACAATACTTTTTTGTAAAAAAAGGATTATTCTACATATACAGAATATAATCTATAAGTTTTTTCGCGTACCAGAGACGTTTTCTTACGTGCCAGACTCGGCACGCGTGCCATAGGTTCCCCATCCCTGGTTTATAGAAACACTCTCAAAAAAACTTCCTTCAATTCACGTCAATTCACAGTGTTGCCGGGATATTTCCGTGATTTTAAGAATATCCGTTTTTTCCCCTCCGTTACAAGAGGTAAAATATCCGTCAATTGAAGAATGTTGGGAAAAAAGCGAAAGCGGAAGACGTTAGAATCGAACCGGCCATCTCAGCGCTACGAGATGAACGTGCTAGCACTAAACTATAGATGCACAGCAGGGAAATGCTTTGAAGTACACATGTTTGCTTTAGATGTGTATGACCTTGATCAATTTATTTAAAGCTTTTATTTTGAAGTTTATTTCGGGAAGATTTCGTCTTAAATGAGATTGTGGCATCCTTTTTATACTTTAGTATTAACATAGTATAAAAATATGAATTTTAAATAGTTTTAGGTAGATTGCTACGAATATTACATTTTTATTCGATAAGATTTTTTTTTTTGAGTAATATCGATTTTTTTTCCATTTAATTTTCTTAATTATATCTTAAATGTAGTCATTTAAAGTATATTTTAAATGCGAATATTTATTTATAAACAACTTTATAAATTCAACTTTATTTAACTTTGTTCAACTTTTAAAAATAAATTGTGAGTACTTTTGAATAAATGAGAAAGGTAATTGTTATTTATTTTGAAATTCGAAAACTTTTTGGTCTTTTTTTATTAAATTAGAAATCTTAATTTATAGAATTTTTGGTTTTTCATTTTTTAAAGGAATTCGGATTTATTATTAATAGAACTAATACGCATGCGGGCTAGGCATGGACGGAATTCCCCCCCTTTTTTTAGACGATTGGGGAGAATTCACGGATAAAACATGTTTTCTAGAAGTAGGGAAATATTATTTTAAAAATGAGGAATAATTTGGTGTATATTGACGAGTTTTTCTAACAGTGAATGCTTTGAATTAATATAGAAGTAAATGCATTTTTTGTTATTCAGGTTGGTTCAAAATTCAATGTCCAAATGGCGCGTGTCAGTGTGTCAGTTCATAAAGAGCGAGAATTACATAGGAACGGGGTGTCGGTAACGTCATTGTGACGGTCCAATTACATAGTCACCGTGACGTAAAAGAAATATAACAAATAATTTCAAAAAACCTCTTTACAAAAAACTTAACAGAAGTACAAAATACAACTGAAAAAATGTTACAACTCATAACAAGTGCTCAAAATGTGCCCCATTAACCGTGATGCATGCTTCATATCTGCGCAGCATGGAATCGCGAACACGTTCCAATTATCCAGGAGTCTTCTGGACACGTGCTGCCGCTTAAGCGATCCGTACCATGAGGCCCATGAGCGATGGAAGGTGTATGCCGTGCACCAGAGACTTTAGATATCCACAGATGTAGAAATCCAGGGGTTCAGGTCCGGGAATCGCGGTGGGCACGGTAAAGCAGTTTTGAGCACTTGTTATGAGTTTTCATTTGTATTTCGCACTTCGGTTTATTTTTTATAAAATAAAGGTTTTTTCACCGTCTGTTATCTTTTCTTTGCGTCACGGTCACAATTTAATTGCACCGGCAAGACCGCGTTTCCGATCGCCAGTTCCTATGTAATTCTGCTCCTAATGACATGACACACACACACGTGCCATTTGTACATGACCACCCTGTATAAATATTAAATTGAATTTGAACCACCCTGTATAAATATTAAGATATGTAAAAAGAAGATATTTTAGAGCAATGAAAAAAAATGGAGTATAGTTTAAATAATTTTTAAAGACAGATTTTTTTTTTTTTTTTTCACTTTTCACTTTTTAACATTACAATTTGACATTTTTTATTCTTTTTTTTTTAAACCTTTTCCTTTTTGGGGATAAGTAATAGTTTTCTCTAAAAATATTTTAAACATTTTGGTATAAAAGTTATAAAGTAAGATGAACATTTCACTGAGATTTTAATAATATATGTATTTTTTTAATTTTCCCGATCAGAACTTGATGAGTAAAAAATAAAAATAGATTATTCATGCGAAAAATACATTCCTAATTATTTTTCAAAGATCTCACATAAACTGAAAAATAGACACTATTACAAGAATTTAAAAATATGTATTCTAAAGCTATGCATAATTAGTTTTATTTTTATGTAACTTATTGTATCTAACAAAAGATGATTATGCTTCCTTTTTGGGATTAATATTTAAGAAATGAAAGTCGAATTAATCCCAATACCTCTTAATGGATGTATGTTAGTAATTAAAAATGTAAGAAGAATAACAGTTTCTTTGTTTGACTCATATTTTTACATTTTTCAGAAGTTTTCCCTTTTTAGGAAGACTTTCCCTTTATGGGGATAAGTTATAGTTTTTTCTAAAAATATTTTAAACGTTTTGGTATTAGAGTTATAAGGAAACATGACCATCTCAATGAGATTTAATAATATATATATGTATATTTAATTTTCCGGATCACAATTTCTCACACAAAAATGAAAATAGATTATTCATACAAAAAATGTATTCCTAATTATTTTTAAAAGATCTCACATAAACTGAAAAAGAGACACTATTACAAGAATTTAAAAATATGTATTCTAAAGCTATGCATAATTAGTTTTATATTTATCTAACTTATTGTATCTAACAAAAGATGATTATGCTTCCTTTTTCGAATTAATATTTTGGAAATGAATGTCGAATTATTTAAAAAATAATCCCAATATCTCTTA
This sequence comes from Maratus speciosus, assembly GCA_963932465.1. Classification (NCBI taxonomy): domain Eukaryota; kingdom Metazoa; phylum Arthropoda; class Arachnida; order Araneae; family Salticidae; genus Maratus; species Maratus speciosus. The sequence goes on from OZ010789.1 coordinate 195,699,751, forward strand.
ATGCGTGTATGTCAGTAACTAGAAAAGTAAGAAGAATAACGTTCTGTTTGTTTGCCTCATATTTCACATTTTTAAGAAGTAAATGTGGTGTAAAATCCACTGATCGAGCAACAATCGCCTTCCGTAAAATAAAGTCTGTGACACAGTCCTTTCACATATTCGTACACAGTATTATTATTAAAGTAATAATGTGAGTTAGTATTCTGCGAGACAGAGAAAAATTTAAATCTCGTAATGGCAGTACAGCATCACAAAAATGTGAAGATCTGAAAAAACAAATGACATAATTTCAAATATCGATATCGGTCGTTTTATGTAAAGTAGCTTATGATCGTATATATTATGTTCATATAGATTTTTCATGTTTAGTTTTGATGCAATCGCTATTGCGTGGAGTAAAAAAGCTTGACAAAAAATGTCGAATTTATTATCCTACATTGGAAAATATTGTTAATTGAAATCATCTGCGTGAAATTTGAGCTTCCTACAAAGTAATCTTTGACGACATTCACAAAGCCGCTAAAAGTGGGCTGATTGATCTATAAAAATGTCTCTTTGTAATCATTTATTTTAATACATAAGGCAAAAATGTTTCTAAATAAGATCATTAAAATGACGCCATATTTATAAAATTTCGTCGCAATGATTTAATTTTCATTTTACGAGATTCGAAATAAAAAGTCTAATCGAAATAAACTCTATATATATATATTTTTTGACAATCAAGCATTGAAAATGGGCTTTTTTATTAAATAAACTTTTAACATGCATTATAATACGATTTATTATATTTGAAATTCATTATTTAATCAAATTAACATTATAGTTTTCTTTTAAACATATAATAAAACTAGATTTAATTTCCAACAAAAACAAACCATAATATCTCATGCAATATAATCGCAACACATCGGGTTCTTATAGAACCTAGTGTATTATAATAATATATTAATAAGAAAGTTTAGAAAAAATCTTTTAATTTCATGCTTGACTTTGTAAATTCTGCTTTTGGAAGTTTGAAAGAAGCTATAAAAAATAATATAAATATCAATTCCTCCATGTATAAGAATATAAATTAAAAATGTAAAGTAATATTTAAGAAGTGTAAATGTAAGTTTTTTTATTTCAGGCTATGAGTCATTGTTAAAGAAAAAATAATCATTAAGAAAATTCTGTAATATTTTCGTGTTTGCGCTCATGTAGGAAATAGTGATAATTGAATTATATTAAAATGAATTCAAAGAAGTAAAATCCATAGTATTAAACTAAGATAAGATATTTTATTAATAAAATATAAACACTACATTAGAAAAAAAACATAAAACAAAAAAAAATATTAATAAGTCATGTTTTCATTAAAATCCACTTCACCGGCGACAGCTATGGGGAAACAGTGCATTTACCTCCGACTTATCTCGGGGCGGCCGATGAAGTGGTTAATAACCTATTGCACGGTAAAATGTATTTAGTCAGTATGAATAGGAAAAGTATGCATATAAGTTTGATATGGTGAAAATGACATTATTTTTATATTTCATTGTAAAAAAAAAAAATATTATTGTGTCATAGTGGAGAAATTTTTGTTGATTTTTCGTTGCGTAATAACAAAGATTAAAGCCTCAATGGACAGTATTCTTGTGACGTAACGTAAGTTAAAATGACAATTTTTATAGCCTCGAACCGAAAGGAGGAACAGGCTCCATTTCTCTGGATTATTAGCGGGAAACAAATGTTAAATTATTTATGTTATTTTAAATGCAAACGAAAGATTTTGTAATCGCGATTTTTATAGTCTCGAACCGAAAGGAAGAATACGGTCCCCTGATAACTTCATAATTTATTTTCTGAATCACATGTTACTGATTGCTTATAGGAATAAAGTTTAATTTTTTCAATAATTTGAAAGATTTACGTTAAACTTTAGTGGTAAATAACATTTATTTTATAAGTTGGGACATGCAATATAAGGTTGATTATTTATATTAATTATTTAAGTTTCTTGTAATTATTATTAATTAAGTTTGTTATTATTGTAAGTTTTTTTATAACTTCAATCAAACAGTTCTTTTAAACATCTTCATTAGTCGAATTCGATGGGTTTTGACTCGCCAACGTATTAAAAAAACATCGATAAAAGAAATTACACCTATTACATTCTCCCCTATTTCGGAATTTCTGAAAAATTTTTGCAGATCTACACCTATCATGACCACTAGAACCCAAAACCACCCTCAGTAAAAAACTTTATATATATATCACTTTCTTCTCGACACGATAACTTCTACAATTCTGCACAAATTTCCAAAATAAAATCAAGGGGCATAAAATCTGGGTCAAGTTCGTTAATGGGCAAAATCAGACCAAGGGGATGGAAATAGGGTGGGGTTTTGTGAAAACCGAAAAATCCCCATAACTTCTTAAATTTTGTACGTATCAAGTCTGTTTAAAGTTTTTATTATTTCTAAAAATAGCGCCATAAATTTATGAATCACAATTTTTTGATAAAATTAAAAATGGGCTCAAGAGGCGCAAAAATAAGGTTTTTGGATGAAAAAAAATTCATAATTTCGTCAATTCTCAAGATATCAAATCCAATTCATTTTATTATAAATCTCCTTAATATTATCTACAACTTTTATATCACAAGTTTTTGATAGGACCAATTCGTACCACAAAAAAAAAAAAAATATATATATATATATATATAAAATAAACAAAATAAATAAAATAAAAACGAAAACAAAAAAAGGAGGGGGGGGGGGTTGAAGAAGAAAAACATCCATAACTCCATCAATTCACAAGATATAAAATCCACATCAATTTATCATATATCTTCTTAATATTGTCTTCAACCTTTATATAGACATGTTTTGATAGGACCAATTCTTACAGCAAAAACAAATTAAAAATACATAGCGGTTGAAGAAAAAAATCATCTTATTAAGTTTGTATTCAAATCCAAACTGCTTATTTTCTTATTCATTTTAAAATTCATTTTTGCTCCCAAATGCATCCAATTGCTAGATTCTCTTATTCAGAAACTATGTAATGCACCGTAATGATCGATTTTTTGATAGAGGCAGAATATATTTCAAAAAATGATGTCAAAGTGGACATTTTGAACAGAATTTCCCGAAGCGATTGTGTTAGAAACGAAAACTATTGTCCTACTGAGAAAATAATTGTTTATTAATCAAATTTTAATTAATTGAACGAAAAATAAAAACACAGGTTGCTTATAAATCTTTCAAAAATCACGTCAGCAACTTTCATATATTTTTTTATTAAAAATAAATCTGAAAATGTGCCAGAAAATTTCGAGTTTTTGAGCATGGAAAAGTATTTTTTTTTTTTTTTAATACTGCCTTAACATGATTCTGATAAAACCATCTATTAAATAAAAATGAAATAAAAACTTGTCAAAAGCGGACAAATAAAATTGATAAAGTGGGTTTATATCTCATCATGATTTAGTTTTTGTTGGTGAAATGAGTATACTTCGAAATCTACCTCCGCCTGTAGGCCGAGACGGCAGGGATTTTTTATAATCATAACAGCCAATATACACAAATTTAAAAATAGTTACATTTAAAAGAATTTACATTAAGAAAAGCTTTATCAGACATTATACAATAAATCTGTCTTTAAAAAAAAGTTTTACGGCTGTATGACCAAGATATCAGCACCAATAACACCACTCAATCTCTAATCTTGTTATCAGTCTGTTATCATGTATTTTTCCAATAAATAACAAATTTCATCGCCCATTTATTAGAGTAAGACCGTTAATGAAAATAAATAAAAACTTATTTTAACACTCGAATAGATCGATACCATCGTTATATATCAAGTGATTCTTTAGATAATTTATCATTTTTGAAGAATTATTCTCTTTTAAAATCACGACTAACGGTAAGAAAAAAAGGAAAACCGAAGAACTTGATTCTTACCTTACTTTTTTGGAATTTCAAAATTACTATTGTAAACTTTTTTTAAAAATGTAAGTTGGATTTTTTTATACTATATAGCAATAAAAGTTTCATTTTAAGTGTCCTAGCAATTCTTTTTGTTTGGGTCGGATAGTTAAAACTTTATCGGGAAAAACTCAGCTGAAGATCAAGAAATTAACTTTAGAAAATCTATATTAATAAAAGAAAAATATTTCTCTGTGTGCATTTTTTCTGCTGTTTTCGCGCCTGTTATACGGTGCCGTAGTTAGTTGGGACCCGTGCCCGATGTTCGCTTGGAGAGAGGTTTGTTTGGAATAGTGTACGCTACCTGGCGGTGAAAAATGGGAGTAAAAGGTTTTCCGCGTAATCAGAACGCCTGCTATACGGTTCAGTAGGCAGCAGGGACCCGCGCCGGAGGATCATTCGGAGAGATGTTTGTTTGGAACAGAATACTACCCTGGCAATGAAAAATGGAACAAGAAATTTTACATGCAGAGCACTCCCTGTATGCGCTACCGTATGCAGCAGGAACTGCTATACGGGGCAGTAGGCAGCGGGACCTGTGCTGGAGGTTTATTTGGAAAGATTTTTGTTTGGAATAGAATGCTATTCCTGGCAGTGAAGGATGAAACAAAAAAATTTACGCGCGGAACACTCCCGGTATACACTACCGTAGGCAGAGGGGACCCGAGCAAGAGTTCTTTTGGAAAGACGTTTTCTAAAATTCGAGGCATATTTCAATATTATTTAGCTAGCCTAAGTTATGGCACCTTCGCGCATTCCCGTAAAATACGCATTCTTTCAAGAAAATATCTCGCAGACCGGAGAAAAACATTCGTTTTACTTAGAGATAGAAATATCGATAGCTCGGTGCAGAAAGAAATTATAAAAAAGAACATCTGCGAATAGCTGCCATCTCTTTAAAAAATATATATTTCATATTTATTAAAATACTTTATGCTGGTCTTTTTAGTCACCGGTGAGGTATGCTATTTCTTTTGCCCTGCTTATTTTGTGATTTCTCCAAAAAATAACGTTACCTTACAGAAGCCAGCCGTAAAACAAAGCAGTACGATTAAATACGTAATAGCATTTTTTTTAAACTTCTAAGCATCACACCATTTCAATTTTTATACCATCGTATTGGAAAAAAAGTACTTTTAAATGCAATTTGTTCGAAAAATGCATCTTCATTTATTTTTAAAATATTACTTCTTCTTTTTTTTTTTTTTTTTTTTTTTTTTTTTTTGTAGTTTTTGGAGCCATTTGCTTAATATTAGCAGCGGAAGTACTCCATGCAAGAGAAAATAAAGGAAAAATAGTTGTAAAATATTAATTATATATTTTTTTGTTGCCATTTTTTCATAACAGCCGAAAGAAAATGTAATTAAAATACGTGCTATTTTGAAAAAATATAAAAGAATGATTTCTGTTAAAACATGTAGCTATTGTAAACTATATTTAATTTTAAGTGTCTATATTGATGTTACAAACAAATGAAGGCCAATGAATTATTAGACAGCCGTTTTATTTATTTATTTATTTATTTAATTTTTATTTATTTTTTTTGTCGAGTTCCTTTAATGACGGCATGCTTTTGCTGCATTTTTGTATTATTTCGCGATAGTGACGTCCTATGAATACTTTACTGAAGATGTTTAAGAGTGGATTGTATGTGGAATTCTTAAGCGGATGCGAATAACGTCATTTTACATAAAATAAAAACATGTAATGTATGTCTTAAGCTATAAATATGTTTTGTACTTTTTATATATACATATATTTGTTTTTCTTCGGGGGCGACACTAAATTCTGATAAAGCAGAATTCCCGTTTTCTAGTAGTTTGTTTTACAGGCACGCATTAAACCTTTCCGCTTCATTGTCATCTATGCGGAGAATCGTTAGCAGAGTCGTCCCCAATTTAAAATTTCAATTCCTTGGATCCGGGTGGAGTTACAAACACAAACACACACACACACACACACAGAGATATATACATAATTACATTTACACGGTGCTTTCGTCATAATGAAGATATTTTTAATTTAAAAAATGGATGAATATTTACTATTTTAACAACTTATTTTCTGTGTGTCGTTTTCATAATTTCTGGGTTTTGTGATATTTGAAGTCGTAGTTTTAAATGTTCGGAGGAGATATAAAAATAGAAATAATACCCACCTATTCGCGGTACTTTTGTGATATTGATGGTATCTCTCATTAAAAAATATGAGTATTTAATATTTCAAAAAAAAAGTCCTGGAGTTCTTTTTAATATTTTATGGTTTTATTTTATTTTTTATTTATTTTTATTTTTAGAATTTGAACAACTGGGGTTTGGAGGATTTATCTTATAGTTTATCATTTTCTTTTTACAAGGTGCGAACTAGGAAAGTTTTCAAACACATAAAATTCAAATTACATAAAAAACTAGGTGATGAAGTAATAGTGGAAAATTTAGGTGCACATAGGTCTGTAGTAAAGAAGAGCATTTACAGAAATTACCAAATACTAAATTCGTTTATATTACGAAAATTCTTGGTGATATAACTGGTCTTTAGGTTTTGCAATTTATGCTTCATTACAAAAAATAAACTAAGTGTATTTATGAAAAAACTTTACAATAAGTTAACAGGCTTATGGGACCCGTCTTGTAATTGAGCAGTTAATATTCACGTTATCTGCTTATTTTTTGATAGTTTTAGGAAGATTGGCTTTAATATGTTCGAAAAATTCATTAAAAGATTAATCGAAAGTTAAAAAAGTTTTTTTTTTTATTATTATTTTTTTTTAATGCTGTACAATAAATATGCACATGTATTTTTAGACTTGTTTTTAACATTCTTCCGCACCTTTGGCAGGATTTTTAGATGTAAAAAAAAGTCTGCTATAAATCTTTATTTTTGATTGGTTTTACAAATGTGAAGTTTGAAATCTAGTAATAACCCGTGAAGTAATAAACCGTAATGGAACGTCTTATAAATGAATGAAACATTTAATTACAGCTTAATGGTATGTTATTTGATTTTTTATGGTTTATATTTGATGATTGTACGGTTTTAAGCTGGTATCCCAGCTAACAGTATTGTACCATAAAATCAAAAATTATTTTTTACAATGTGACAAGATTTTGAAAGTTAAAAGGTGAATTTATGTCAGTTTCTATGTTTGACAAGATCGCAGTTAAACTCGGTTCATTTATATATTATTTCTTTTGTCCCATGATTTCCCAGTTCTGCAGAATAAAATATTTAAATTCTGCATTTGAAATATAAAAGAATCAATTGTGTGTGAATAGAACTATTTCTTACACAATTACGTCAAACATTCCTGGTTGTTCTTTGATAACCCAATGATTAAAGATTAAAATTACGAGACAAGGACATTTCATCTTGTATTGACTCCTATCCGAAGGTCTTTTTCCGTTTTTAATCTTTGTAAATGTTATTATATGTCCAAATACATTAATTGCTCATAACCATTTAAATGTATATAATAAAGGGGGAAATGTGAAAGATTCTTTACTAAGTATCCAGCAAAACATTTTTTTTTTCAAATAGGTAGTAAGAAAATAATTTATTATCATAAAAAGAATTTTAATTACATATACAACACATAAATTGCACAATGCATCAACGTCGAGTAAAGTATGCATTACATTTAACCTAAAAATTTTTTTAAACATATATTTGTACATACACAAAAGAAGACGATAATTTCTGAAGCAAAGCAGAGTGATGAACATCTATTGAAATCTTGTTTACAATTTATCTTGGTTCCGACTTTCTTTCATTATCGCATTACATTTCAATAAAAGCTTTTTTAAATAAAAGATCTTTTGTTTCCTTGATTTATGGCCAAGTATTCATTGCTGTAATTTTCCACGGTATCATTAAAAAATGTTTTTTTTAGCAATACCATTCACAAAAATTAAAAAGTAATTATTCAAATGTTAAAGTGGAAAACTTTCCGTTAGTAATTTCAGGTTGTAATTCAATTTTAGTTACCAATTTGTGTAATTGAATTATACGCAGGTTGAAAATAGATATGGAATTACGAAATCTTAATATTCAAGAAACATTTCAAATTATTTTAATCATTCTTTAAATGGATAACTATGTCACTGGTTAGAACACTCAGAAAAAGTTAATTTATTAGAAAGGAAATGTTAACAATTGTTAATTTGTCATTAATTTAAGTGAAAATTTATTTTTCATACAATAACAGTCAGCAAGTAACGGAGAAAAGGAACTTTAATGATTTGGACACTCATGTTTTACTTGGCAAACGCAGAAATAAAATAATGCATTAATATCCCAAAGAAATGAGATGATTCAGTGTCTGTCAATGTTGTTTTTAATTCATTGTAATTTATTTTATGCTTAACTTAGCATTGTGCTACAAATATCAAGATAGCTGTATATTACATGCATATAGAAATGCATATAGTAACACTATGGAATAAACTACTATGTACGTATGTGATAAAATGGCTAAGGCTGTAAAATGAATAGAGTGCAATAATAACGTAATTCCAAATTGTGTGTTAAATTTTCTGTTTTATTTTAAAAGCCTTAGTTAAGCCTCTGTCTATGGTATCAATATAATTCCTTTCTTTTAGCTAAAAATGCCAAAAAAGCTTTATTATTCGATGTTAAGTGACATAAGTTCTGCCTTATTTCAAGTCATAATAAAATTTTTTAATAACTTGCAACACATGGCTGAATTATTATATATTATAAATTTAAATCTGTAAATTCATAGCCACTCGTACCATATACTGAAGTATAATCCAATTATTCAAGATTTATTCTCAACCACAGAGAGTCTAGTATAAAAACCCTATAAGAACATGAAACGCAATAAAGCACTCTCTTCAAATGTACCGACTCGTAAAAAAATGTGAGTCTTACAGGCAGCCTTTTGGAAAATGCAGTAGCGAACAGATCTATCGGGCGTCTGAAACTGATGGATATTTAACCTGGAGTACAGAATTTAGTTATTCGGATTACTGCAGTCTCCCCTACAACATGTTCCTGTGTTTAATAACAAATTACTGTAAGCACGAAAGGTATTTCTTTAAAGTAATGACGAACAAAGAGTCCAAGTCATAATTCTAACATGCATATATTATACTATTAATTACAATAGTACAGTGTGCCCCAAAATCCTTGACACATTTTAAAATTCAATATAAAATCAAGTAATTGTCATACAACAGTGCGATTGGGACTAAAATGCTTCTCATTATTAAATGTTTTTTTTCAAGCTAATTAAAATATCAGTTCCAAGCTACGCCCATAGATTGCGCTGCACCTTAAATTATCAGAAAGAAGCAGCAAAACTCGAGACAATCAGTTACAAATCATTTTATTTGGTCATAAGCTGTTACAGAACAATACTTTATGCAATCCATTAGAATAGTTCAATATGTGCGCCCTTTGTAGCGTGAGACACAAAGTTTTTCTATACCAGTTCAAAATCTTGTTTCCAGATGGAGATTTTTTTTTCTTTTTGTACTTAGCACAAAAGCTCCTTTGAACAGTAATGATGGATTTGGCTTTGAAGTACCAACATAAGCAATTAGCTTTTTGGCTAGCAGACGTCATTTCTGTGTTTCAGCGTCAAAAGTTATCTGAAAATCGGAAAAAAAAAAAAAAAACGAATGTTTGAAGCCAAACATACGGACAAGTGGCTCCATATATGATCGAAGTTCGGAACGAATTATTTTCATTCGTTTGAAGAAAACGTTTTATTATGAGAATCATTTTATTCCAAACCGCACTCCTGTATGATAATTACTTGATTTTATATTGAATTTTAAAATCTGTCGGGACATTTGGGACACCCTGTATATGAATATAGTAATGAATTGTTATAAGTTAAAATAGTGTTGGAAATATACAATAAAGTATTTCACAAATTCATCTATGTTAAGTTCATAAAAGTTAGTATAATTTGTATATTCACTATTTTAAGCTATGCAGAGATTAATATTATTATAACTATGATCTTATGAATGGAGGAAAACTGAAGAAACACAAAATAGATTTTAAGTGCTGACAAAGTGTGATGTGAAATCACATATAGTTTAAAATTTTCCCAGTTTACTTTATTAGATGGTCTATTCTATAAATTTCACATTGATAAAAATTTATTAAACTTTATTTAAATCCCAGGCTTTCCTATAATGTATATTAACGTATGATTCGTATAATAAACGTCTGTGTAAACATAATTATTTATACGTTTTAGCGTTAATACCAACCTCATTAAAAACCCACTTAAAATAAATAAATAAATAAATAAATAAATTTGAGGACAGTCAAATTCTTACCATCGTGTGTAAGTTATCACATACTCCTCAGTTAATTTCTTTTTTTTTATTATTTAAACTCTCTTTGTAACACATTTCTCGTTGAATAGAATAAATAATAATAATAACAATAATAAAATAAAATAATTAATTATCCCCAACGGTTCATCGTTCCAAATTATTTAAAAGCATTTATAAAGATTAATATTATCATCTCGTCTTATGATTAAGCCACAACAGTAAAAGTTGTTTTGTAATGTGGCTAAATATAAATCAATATCAAAATATGCTAATTAATTTTATTCTCAAAACATATAACATTCTGGTACTTTTACTAAAAATAATCAAATGTCAATATAGCTCAAGTAATTAGTGTATGTACTATTTTTGTAAAAATAATTTGACTGGGTTTCAAGATCAATAAATTTCATGTTCATCTCCCCTAAATTCTCAAATATCTATGCATTGATATTTAAAGGATATTCTTGTTTCATGTTCATCGCAAAATTCTAATGTCAAAAATTTAAAAGGAATATTTTGTGTCATATGATTTTTCTCCAGTTCCTTCTCTAACCTCCCACATAGGAACTTGTAGACTTTGTTATTATACGATGACGGGGTAACACCCACATTGTCTATTTTCCATAAAGAATACTTAGCTCGAAGAACCTGTATTTAATATTTACCTTATTTTACGCAAGTTATTAAATAAAATTCTAATATACGAAGGTAAAAGAATATTGTGGAAATGTACATATAAAAAGATTCTAATATGCATTCATCTTTGTATCTCTGTATTTTGTACTTTTTAAATATTTTGCAGTTTTCCATAAAATAAAGTAAAATTGGAATTAAATAGTTCACAGTAAACAATGAAATTCAGGAAATTTAAGAAACGGGTAAATATATTGGAAATATTTATCTGTATGGTTTAATAGTAATGACCGCACATGTGCTTAAAGTTTGATATATACAGAAACTTGTAGACTGTTTGTCCTTATACGATGGTGGGGTAACACCCACATTCGCCTATTTTCCATAAAGAATATTTAAATCGAAGAACCTGGATTTGATATTTACCTTATTTTACGCAAGTTATTAAATGAAATTCTAATATACGAAAGTAAAAAAAAATATTGTGGAAATGTACATATGAAAAGATTCTAATATGCATTACTCTTTGTATCTCTGTATTTTGTACTTTTTAAATATTTTGCAGTTTTCCATAAAATAAAGTAACATCGGAATTAAATAGTTCACAGTAAACAACGAAATCCAGGCAATTTAAGAAACGGGTAAATATATTTGAAATATTTATCTATATGGTTTAATAGTAATGCCCGCAAAAGTGCTTAAATGTAGATATATACAGAGTTGTCATAAAAGCAAATTCCCCGATATATGAAGTCCTAGCAGCCTAACCGCTCAACCAATCGAAAAGAAATTTTAGATACACTTATTTGAAGGTATGCGCTCGAGATCGTGATAATTTAAAACAATAGAGATCTCGCGGTTATGGTTACTGTGAAAACATTTCGGAATTTTCGAATTGCAACAGCCATTTTTTTCATGTGCAAATTCATCTGCGCATTGAAAAACCATAAATGGCGTTGGAATGGTACACGTACGATGAAAATTGCCGGCGTAAAACAGTTACAAAAAAGACCATTGCGAGGAACGAATTAGTGGCTATGAGATATGTTTTTTAGCAGCCAATTTTTTTCCACTTGTGAACTGAGTAATGTTGTAAGATTTGTTTCAAAATGAGTTTTTGAGTTGTGTTTGTGTGTACATAGATAAAATAAAAATGTAATCATTTGTTTTATAGTGCTGAATATTACATTGCATAGGAACTGATTAGGATTGAGTGTCATAATATAACACCGAAAATTTTTGTCATACGTGTATCGTTCTAATGCCCTTTATGGTTTTTCAATGCTCTGATGAATCTGTGCAGGAAAAAATAGGGTATTGCCATTCGAAAATTTCAAATTATTTTCACTGTAACCTTAACCGTTAGAGCTCTATTGTTTAAAATCATCACGATCTCGAGCGCATACCTTCAAATAACTAAATCTGAAATTTCCTTTCGATTGGTCGAGCGGTTAGGTCGCTAGGGTTGAATATATCGGGGAAGGTTTTTTTATGACCACCCTGCATTTAAAAACTCTAAATGAAAGAAGTAATAGTGTTAGTACATAATGACCAATAATAATGTGCATCGGAAAAACTCACACTAACTTAATTTTAAAAGATACGTAACAATTTGGTTTTACAGGTATAAAGCTCTGTTAAAATATCCCTTGATTTACGTATAAAGTAATATTTTTATTTTATTTTATTAGAAAAATAATAATGCATGTCGTTGCAATTATTCACTTTTATGTATATTAAAATATTAAATGTCATTCATTTGTATTTTCATATATCATTATGTATGTCAAAATATTCGCGTATATTAAGATCTAGTATTTCACTAATAAAAAAATCGCAATCAATCATTTTTAAAAGATATGTGACATTTTCGTTTTACAGGTATAAAGCTCAAGAATTTAAACAAAGCACATTAAAAATATAAACAACTCAAATTATATTTACTTAATCATCTAATAGCTAGTTTTCCATGTTCTTGATTCAATGTTATTCAATGATCTTCAATTTTATTTACATTAAAATAATATTTAACGAATGTATATAAAATAATTTTAACCCTTTATATACTGGCGGTACTTATAAGTACCATTAAAATAATTTGTTATAAAATTTATTTAATACATAGATTAGTTGTAATACAGTTTAGAATGAGATATCGATACATTATTTCATCTTGTTCCAAAATCATTATTGGTTACACAAAACAAAAATATTTTTTAAAGGATGATTTCTTTTGCATTTCATTCTTTTTAGCTTTCTTGGCATTGGTGGAGGGGGGGGGGGTGAGTTCAATTCGGAAATATTTCTATATTTCTATTGTAAGAATATTATATTTGTACATTTCCCAATTCTACAAAGTACTAAGAAAAATGTTTAAAATAAAAGATTTGATTGGGGTTATAAATATTGCACAAAATCGCTATAAATTCAAATTTAATTAATCCTTCTATAATTCATTAATTGATTATGTAAATCTTCTAATGTAGTTTAAACAATTCACAAAAACTGCTTTAGAAGATAAAATTTTCATGAATTCATAATTCAGTACATAAAGGGTTAATTCGCTGAGATACAAAACAGCTTTGGATTTCGTTTCAAGTGTGCAAAATAATTCAACCCATATTTTTTTTAACTTAAATCTTTGCAAATTTAATAAACTATAAATGTAATTTGTTTTAATTACGTTATTTTAAACATAATAATACCATTTTCTTGTTTTAGTAAATAGTTTCTTAAAATTATAACCAAAAATAATTATCGTTAAAAAACTTTAATTTGATTTCGTAAAATGAAATTGATATTTGTGTAAGGAAAATGTTCTGGTATTTCTCTAACTGTCTGAAGCATCTCCATTTCTTATTCGTATATTCTTTGTTGCCTAGTTACGTAAAATGTACGCACTAGAAATGTGAAATGTTTTCCATGTTTGTCATCAGCGAAAAATACAAAGTAAGAGGAATGTTACGAGTTTAGAATTTCACAACCACATAAGGAAAATCCACATTTTTAAAACTTAACAGAATATAAATTATAAATGAAACAAAATAATAAAAACATGAATGTTTTCATCATGTTTACATACTTTTAAATACACAAGGAAATCTACATTTTTAAAAAATAATAAATTACAAAATATAAATGAAACAAAATAATAAAGGCATGAATATTTTCATCATGTTTGCATACTTTTGCTAATTCATTAGAACGCACACTGTCTATACTTTATTTCACTTATTTGAAAATTTATATAATATTAATGCAAATTTGTGTTAGTAAAAAAAATTTAACATAAAAAAATTCAGTTTGCGAATTAATGATTATTATTAATTTAATAGATAATAATTTAAAAGGTAATTTTTAGTCAATATAAATACTTTACATTTCAAATTTTCATATTGATAAATGTGAATCAGACGACTAAAAAATTTGTTTTTAACAACTATATCAAAACATGTTTAAAACATTTTCCCGAGTTAGTAAAAATCAGGTACTACTAGTATTTTTCTAATACACTTCAGTATAAATTTAAATGGTGTAAAATGCAAAATTTAAAAACACTATACATATTAGTGGGCATTTTTAAATAAACAAATATCTCATCAAATATGAATGGCAAATTTTCACACAATGACAAAACAGCAACCAATTGACTGGAAATTCGAACTTATACAATTATCTTATTATAAAAGAATCGAGAAAGCATTCTCTCTCTCTCTCTCTCTCTCTCTCTCTCTCTCTCTACACTCATATATGTATATATATATGTATTAAAAATATTTAAACGAAATTTTAAATTTCTAATGGGGTTAAGCGCATTATAAATTTTTAGGTGCATGTTTTGTTATATTCATACCTTTCTCATTGCTCTAAAATGCATACGAAGTAATTTTGGTTTTCATATAGCAACCGATTCTTCCATAGAACTCAAAAGAGTAATATGCTAATCACAATCACACGGTATAATGCATAAAGTGTCTATCTGCAAAATCATTTGTGAAATGATGTATTTCTATTATATGGAATCCGAGTGTAGTGATATGTAGGTAACCATTCCGGGGCAAACACATCCATCTATATATTTAAAATACAAGGTTTTTTTTTTTTTAGTCATATGAACTGAGCTTTCTACTGAACCGATTTTGATAATTTTTTTTTTTCAACGAAAAGGTGTTCCTTTGGGAATGTGCCTGCGCCATCTGTTTTTAGAACATTCATATTTTTATATTTTAATCTTAGTTTCAAAAATTTTTTATGATTTTTTTTTTTTTTAATGGAGGTAATCGGAATCCATTGTTGCAGATAAAAAATAAATATTCAAAAATACTGAGACACGGGGATTTTGGAACTTTTTTCCTTCCTTTGCAAGTTATTTTCAGTAAAAAAATTTATTCACGTGAGCTTTATTTTTATAAGTGAATAAAAAATCCTGTTTATTACGACATACGAGAACAGTGCCTATTGAGTTTGTTTAATCTTTATACATTATGACTTTATTAGTTTATTAGTTCTTTTTTTACAATTAATTAGAAAACATATTTTATTTGCATATATTGTGGTTAAGTATAAAAATACAAAGTAGTTTTGAAAAGTTTCCACAGGTGATGTTATACTTACCTTGAAATGTAGTTTTACATAAAACTTATACGACTGTGAACATGAAGTAATTTCAGTGACTTTTCGCTTCTTAATTCTAAAGTTAAGAAGAGAAACCTGATTTATTTCAGAAATTGAATATTGAGTTTAAAAAATCGTCATCATTTGCATCCGTAGAAATCATTTTTCATTTGTGCTCTTCTACAATAGAAATCTTTGAATAATAAAATCTTCACGCTGATTTGTTGTATGAAATCTTATGAAAACGCACATCAAAATTCCGTCATTTTCACGGTGTTATATACTAGTCTAGGTATAATGCTGCATGTTTTTATTTTTATTTTTTTAATTCCTTTTTTTTAAAAATCGTGTTTTCTTTATGTTTGAAATAAACTACACATGACTGCTCGTGAAGTTAACACAAGTTTAAGCATAACTCAGGAAATTTGAATAAATAAACTTTAAATTTGATGTGACTGCGGAGATAAACGGAAAAGATTAAAGCCGGTGTGGTACTGGACCAGTTTATTTTATTTCTAATTTAAATCATTATTCGGAAATATAGACTTTTCTTACTTTTCGGGGAAGACACCCATCTGTATAAATATATATTTTAAATATTTCACCTACTTACCATCACTCAGTATTTGCAATTAAATTTTTTAAATTCAAAACCAAACACATTCGATCGAAAGACACTAAATAATATCACTGAAAGTTAGTGAAGGTAATAGTATTTTTCCGTTAATGTATTTAAAATACATTTTGACCGTCCAAAGTGCTCATAACATTTGTAGATGAATACTTCTTTTAAATTCCACATCGATATGATAAGCGTCGAAAACAAAGAGCAAAAGAAAGGTTCGCATTTACATTCAAAATTACTGTTAAGAAATTCATACTACTCATAATTCATCATTCATCATAATTCATAATACTCATATTTTCCAAATTTTCAAACTTGCACAACCTGCATTGCAACAGCATGTCTAGTCCTACTTTGATAAGGTTACGCCAGTAGACACGAGTACATATTGTTTGCGATCGCATAGTTTTGGTTATTTAATAACTGTGATCGAATGAAAGATCTATTATATATATTTTTTTTTTAACTTTCACATAGTGCGAAAGGGTATCCGAAATTTGGTTATAACGGGTGATATGCTAGTATATGTTAATTTCTTATTGTGGTTGTATAGTATACTAGCAAACCCCGCGGCTTGCTCTCTTAATATTTGAAATATGCCAAGTGATATTTATATGTCTAATTTTTATTAAAAGAAATTATACTTTTAAGATTAATTCAAAAATTACTATTTAAAACATAGTTTGACTAAACTTCATTATTACACTGCATTAGGCAGAAATCAGATTTAAATTAATAAAAAGAAATAAAACTAAATAAATGATAATTTAGAAAATATTTTGAAACTTTTATGCTGAAATAATACGCTTATTTCAGTATTCGTTTGAAGTTTTGTATTTTTTTAGAAATCATCTTCTTGCATCTTAAAATTAACCATCATGTTAAATTCCATGTCCTACCACCTCTCTCAACATAAAGGGCTATGTTGAAATAGGAACTGTCACCATTAATTTGCCAACATTAATTTTGAAATCGGCTTGTTATGTCCTAATATTCCACAGAAACGTAATTTAGAAAGCTTTTAAAGGCCTTTCTTAGAACGTTTGTTGTTCCCGTGAATCGCAGGTGGTCGAATCATCCGCATAAAATATAGCCTGTCTAGGATTAGAGGCTGTTATCATTGATTCAAAATTACTATTATAATAGGTTTATATTCCCTGGAATTGCATAGAAATCGTAATTTAGGACTTTTTTAGAACGCTTTTCGCACCTCCCCTTCGCTTCACTCCTTTTTATTCGAATTTATTTTAGACAGTCCTTCGAGGGCATTTATATTTTATAAGTAACTACCATGCCATATTTAAAATTTCTAGCCTCTTCAGTATCACAGAAATCGCAATTTAGAAAGTTTTTTACTCCTGCAACCCTCTGGTGGCAGTGGCACAGACATGAAATATAGCTTATGTTTGAGCAGGTTTTATCAGCAGCAATTTGTCACCATTATTTTGAAAATCGGTTTGGTATTTGATATGCTTGCATAAAAATTGTAATTTAGAACGTTCTTAGAACGCTTTTCGCTCACTTCATCCTTTTAAATTTGGAATTTTCTTTCGACTGTTCTTAGAAAGCAGTTGCATCTTGCAAGTAAATACCATGCCATATTTCAAAATGTTAGGCCCCTCAGTTGTGCAAAAAATGCAAATTAGAATATGTTTTGCTCTTGCACCTCCAGATGTTAGTGAGAGCAACATAAAATATAGCCTATGTTGGAGCAGTGACTGTCACCATCAATTTGCAACCATTACTTTTCAAATAGGTTTGGTATTTCCTGAGATTGAGTAGAAAACGCTATTTAGAATGTTTTTATAACGTTTTTAGAACGCTTTTCGCGCATTTTCACACCTTTTAAATTTCCAATTTTTTCGAAACTGTTCTTAAATATCATTTATGCCTAATAAATATCTTGCCTAATTTAAAGTCGCTAGCTCCTACTGATCAAAAAATCGAAATTTAGAACGTTTTTTGCTCCTGCAATCTCCAGGTGATAGTCAACATGAGATAGCGTCTATGACAGAGCAGAGGCTGTCAGCATCAATTTGCCTACCATTACTTTTGAAATCAGTTTGATTCTTCCTGAGATTGCTCTCAAATCGAGATTTAGAACGTTTTTAGAAAGCTTTTCGCGCATTTTCACCCCTTTTAAATTTCAAATTTTTAAATAAATGATCTTAGAGATGATTTATATCTAATAAATATACACCATGCAAAATTTCATGAATCTAGGTCCTTCCATAATTCAAAAATCGCATTTTTAGAACGTTTTTAGTTCCTGCATCTGCTCTGGGGTAGTTATAACAGACATAAAATATGGCCTATCTTGGAGCAAGAGCTGTCACCATCATTTATACACCATTATATTTTAAATCGGTTCAGTAATTCCTGAGGTTGCATAGAAATCGCACTTTAGAATAATTTTCGAACGCTTTTTCTTTTTTTTTTCAAATTTTTTAAGAAATGTTCTTAGAGTTCTTTCATATCTTATAAGTAACTACCATTCCAAATGTCATGACTCTAGATCCTGCCATAACACAAAACCGCAATTTATAACATTTTTTTCTCCTGCAACCCCAAGGTGGTAGTGATAGAAACATAAAGCAGAGCCATGTTAGAGCAAGGTCTGTCACCATCAATTTATAACCATTACTTTTGAAATCGATTCGGCACTTCCCAAAATTGAGTTGAAATCACCATTTAGGATATTTTTTTAGAACCCTCTTCGCGCATTATCATCCTTTTTAAATTTTGAATTTTTTAAGAACTGTTCTTAGAAAGCCTTTATATCTAATGACTAATATTCCAAATTTCATATTTCTAGGCCATTTAGTAACGAAAAGATTGCATATTTAGAAAGTTTTTTGCTCCTGCATCCCCTTTGGTGTAGTGGCGCCAACATGAAATATAGACGATATTCGAGAAAGGGTTGTCACCATCATTTTGACACCATTATTTTTTAAATCGGTTTAGTATTTTCTGACAATGTGTAGAAACCACCATTTAGAACGCTTTTTAGAACGCTTTTTGTGCATTTTCTCCCCTTTTAAATTTTGAATTCCTTAAGAACTGTTCTTAGATATCATTTATATGTTATAAGTAACTACCATTCCAAATTTCATTCTAGGCCCTTCCATAACACAGAAATTGCATTTTTAGAACGTGTTTTGCTCCTGCATCCCCTTTGAGATAGTGGCACCGACATAAAATATTGCCTATGTTCTAAGTTGGACTAACACCATCATTTTGATAACATTATTTTTGAAATCGGTTCGCTAGCTCCAGAGATTACCTCTAACAAACAAACAATTTTTACTTCTTTATAATATCAGTATAGGTATGGTGAGATTTTAGTACATTTTGTACCCTTTTGGGGGGGGGAGTTGTTAGTCCGAGGGTTTATGTGGAGTTTAAGATTCGTAGTTTACCGAAAGAGCCAACGGCTGCGACATTCGTCTATTTCGTAAAGCATTCTATATTTCAGAATGAAAATAAACCGATATTCATTCATGGCATTCCATAAAATATATGTTTCGTCTATGTGAATTTTTAAGTTCTATTAAAAACTTGTTGAAACCATGCAAGAATAATAATTTCACGAGTTTGGTAAAAGATATTTGTACCTCTTTATTTTTCTTAATTGAGCTTAATTTCAAACAATCTGGATTATTGCTATTCCCTGCAGTGTTATATACAAATATCTCATGTTTATTGTTGAAATAAATTTATTGTGTTAGTTAAATTTTGTGTTACGACCTTCATTCAAACAAACAGTTCCGAAGTATTTGTTACAGAATCTTTATATTCTTCAATTTTGTTTTTAATTCTTAAGTTTATATCTGAATAGAGTATGTTTAGTTTAATTGATAAGAATTTGATAGAAGAGTTTTATTTGCAAGTCTATACCAAATGTAGACGAACATACTTCAGAAGGTGTTCGCACAATTTTGAGTTTATCTGTGCTTTAAATATTAATAGAAAAAAGGAAAATTACATGGCATGAGTCCTTAATAGGGTTTAACTTTCGTCGGCATCATTAAAAATATTTATTCGATTTAAATGCAGCTGGAAAAAAACAATGGATCGAAGACTATGTATTTGTGCAATTTAAAAAAAAATATGTTTCCCGCCTAATGCGAAAACATTTTTCTCAGCGTAAGATTATGTGCAGATTGTTGTATTCAAATTATTTTTCAAGTGACAAATGGAAATACGTAGATAAGTTTGAAGAACTTTCTAAATATTTATCTGATTACAACACAACAAATCTATTTACTACAAAAAAATCGAAAAGTAATGAATAAAATTAAAATATGTAGTTATTGTTGATGAAAATTGTAAATGTTTTTCCAAGTGAAACTTCAAAAATAGATTTGATAACAAAAAGGAAGGAAAAAGACGCAATATGTTTGTTAAGAGTAAACAAGCAAAGGTTCAAACACTAAAGGCTTTATGGTTGTTACTGGAGTCTTTTATAACGGAAAACTCAAAACAAAGAAAGTAGAAAACATGTCAACATTAACTCGGCTTGTAATAAGAAATATGTTTTAACACATGTTTTCAAAAAATATGTTTCATATCTTTAGGCAAACAATCTTCATTGTATTATATTGCATCAGTATAACGCTACCTCTAAATATATTTATAACGTAACAAAGATATAGTTCAAGTTTTCGACATAAATAGGTCAGAAAAAAATGTAATTTTAACAATAATATCTTGTCAAAATTATTTTTCTCTTTTTTAACAGGCCTAATTGTATTAAGTATTTTTCCCTTAGCAGTAGAAAAATTCATACGACAAAGATACTCATTCGCATACGTCACAGAATAAAAACCACTAAAGCATTGATCTATATTCAAAATTTCTTTACTTGATATATTGTAGGATTTATTGCACTATCTATAGAATAAGTGTGCCTTTCCTCAGAAGAGATTTTATTTTATTTTTTAAAACCAAACACATATTTTTGACCTTTGCCTTCTCAGCAAACATTTTTAAACATCACTTGACACTTCACTAATTTTTGTATCACACACAACTACATCATGTTTCAGCTGCAGTTATTCAGTATTTTAAAGCTGTTTAATTTCTGTATTGTCAATTCACGTGACAAAAATAACAACAACAAAATTTCGTTATTTCTTAATGGATATTCATTAAGTCAGTATTTAATAATCATTAGTTCGTCAGTATTTAATAATCATTAGTTTAAAAATAGCTTAAGAATACTTTTTAATGTATCTGTTATTTAAAAAAAAAAAATCCTGACCTGCATTTTGTCCTCAGGAAGTACTATAGTAGAATATTTTATTTCATGCTGAAGACTATTTTTTTCAAATAAAAAGAATAATCCACCCTATTCACTGGGGAAAATTTATTTTAATATTCCTGCCGTTATGTTTCTTGCACTGAAATGGCGATTTGACTTTTGATTTTTTTTTAACACGTTTCTTAGAGACATTTTCAGGATTCTTTTTCAGCGATAATACAATATTCAAATCACAAAGGTAAAAATGTTGTTAGACGCAGAAAAAACATTATTTTCACTATTTTAAAAGGTAAATGGAAGCTTTTTTATAAATATATTTTCTTTAATTTCCCCTTTTAAACTTGCTAAATGAAAAATATAATTCTATACGTAAAATGACATTTTGTTAACTAAATAAATATATTGCGATATGTTAGATTTTATAATTCCAGAGAAGGTTTTACCAATATGAAAATTCCATTTTGTAGCACAGTTCTAATTATAAACTAGTTAGTGCAGCAACTCGATGCGTTGCATTCTCCTTGCATGAGATCTTTTTATTTTTGTGTAAAATAATTGAAATTTAATTCTACATTAAAAAGAATTATAATATTAATATTATTAAATCTCTTATTATAAACATGAAATGATTTTTACAATGTAAATCAACTTAAATTTACGAAGCTTTGATCTTGTGAAATATGTGATCTTTATTCAATTACGTTAGAATGCTTCCAAGAATAAATGGCGGTATTCAGATAAAAACATTCCATTGGATTGGAATATTTGATTCAATTGTGATCCAATTGTGACCAAATGATTCAATTGTGGTCAAGTGATTCAATTGTGATTGCTATAACAAGCAAGAAATGATGTTTACAATGTAAATACACTGAAATTTAAGAAAATTATTTAATTTATTTTTTTGCAAATAACGCGATCTTGTTGCAATTGTATTAGAATGCCTTTATAGAAAAAGTGTGGTATATGGAAAAATAATGTAAATGGAAAAATGGTAAACGGAAAAATATATGATCTAATATATATATATATATATATATATATATATATATATATTGTAATTATTTCCCAGCGATTGCTTGTTTACTTGTCTAACTCGTCTAAGCAAAATCATTCAGGAGAGTATTATCAAGTTTTGTAGTGTGGGACAGGTCAAAATATTTTAATGTTAGCATCTACACTTAATGTAGTTACATTTTAAACAAATTCAGAAAATATTATTTAATTGTAAACTCTTTCAGATTTTTAATAATAATTTTAATAAGTGTGGAAGTAAGCTATGTAAATAATCTTAATATTGCATTTTTTAAAGGGAAATGTAAACTAAAAATAATTCAATCAATTTACTTAAACACAGCAAAAATATATTGTTTCAACATTTCGGATATTAGACGATATTCCTTACCTCTTACTTTACAGTTTTTAAAAATGGATTAATTTAGTTGAAATGTTTAAAGGAACATCGTTAAAAGTTACAAAAAGCTATATATCTCGAAACTGATTCAAATTTTATAATTATCGGAGCTTATATGGAGTACTCGGGTTCATGTGGTCAACGATAAAATAAAATGTATTTACGTGTTTTATAATTAAAAAAAAAGCAGGTCTTTTCGCCAATATCCGGCAATCATATCGTATCGAATTTTTCTTTTCTTCTTCACGATTCTTAATTTAGAATAATATAGATATGTGTACATTGTGAACAATTTCCAGTTAATTTACATATTGTAGGTGCTCGTCATGAAATACGAGGAAACAAAAAACTAATAATAAATAATTTTTTTTCATGTTTCATTATTTTAAAGAATCAACAAATGTTTTTCTTTTCCTTCAACAGTTTGTACTACAAATTTGAAGAAAATTCATAAAAATAAATTTCTGAATTTTTTTTTTTTTTTTTTTTTTTGTGAGTCGGCACAGCATTGAGCCAGTTTTTACTAAAAAAAATCAAAAATCGCAATTTAGGTAAGTTATACCTAAGAAAACACAAGCGTGTAAGGGACATTCTTCATTAGACACAGTAGGTAAAAGCGCCCCCTACAATTCTCCGGAGGGAATCTCTGATTCCCCGAAAACAAAGGGATTTCGAATTTTTGTTACGGCCGTATAGGTGGTATCGAGTTTGGACGTGCATATACATATGAAACCACATCGTGCACTACATACCTACACTTACTTTTTAATAGAGTATAAATGATTTGGATTCTAATGCGATGAACTGGGGACAAAGAAAACAAAAGACAAGCAACAAAGAAACAATTCTAAGCAAATTAAATATTAAATGTAAAAACACAGTAAAATAAATAATGGATATTTGTTGATTTTGTATCAAAATGTTTATAAAAAGGCATTATTTGTAGGTCAATTCCACAGAAAAGTCTCATTTTGAAAGGGAAAAGGAAATTAATAATTATATTTAATTAAAGGGTACGGCTGGAAAGCTTGATATTTTTATGTTCTGTACGAAAATCCTAATAAGAAGGCGTCGTAATTTACTGTTCAAAAACTAAGTTATGTACCATTATTATCTTTGAAATGTGATAATGTTAAGTCAGTTACATATGTAATAGCAATTCTTTTTTTTTTCAGAAATTTATAAAAATTGTGTTTATTATTTGTCATTACATAGAACATAAAATTACTTTTTTGAACTGGTTAGTTTTGATAATTTACAAACTTCAACGAAGGCAGAAAATATGTTTGTATATTTTATGTTACATCAGTTAAACAAATTTAAAATTAAATTTTTGGGATTAAAATATAGATTAAAATAATCGGTAGGAACTTGGGTATTAAGTCCTTAATAAGTTCATTTTAAATTATAAAAAAATGTTCTAATTTTATTTGTAAATTTTCTACCAGTACAGAAAACATTAATTGATCATGACGTCTACGTCAGTTACGATGGAATTTATGGATATCTTGATCTTTGTTTTAAAACCAGTAATTTAAAGTGATATATTTTTCATAAAAAATTATTACTTTTACAGTCCTGATCAATTTTAAGAAAAATTTTGTTTATGCTACTACTTATAAAATTAAAATTTTTGGTTATTTAAAATAAAATTTCTGTTATATGAAACATTGCGATAAATAAAAGTGTGAATCTTGAACTAAATAATATGAAAGGATATTCAAGACAACGCTAAAATTGTATTATATTTCTTATGAGAATGATAATCACTTTAAATAATAGAATATTTTCTATTGTATAATATATGGTGAAACATCCTGATATATGGTTTTCAGTCAGATGTTATCTGAATCTTATTTATTTACTCCTTTATTGGAACTTTATCGGAAGTGTGATTATAGCTACGCCAAAAAAATAAATAAATAAGTAACATGAATACAAAAATCATAATAATGAGATTACAGATGTTTATTTAGTTCTGCAGTCTGTTTTAAAGATGTAACGAGCATTTTTAAAGTAATTTTAATCAATTAATACATATCAATCTAGTACATTCTGGACTATATCGACATAGTTGTATATTTGCTTTTTTCTAATAAATAAAAGAATTTTTATACTTTTTTATACTACTGAAAATTATTATCCATGCAACTAAAATGATTATTTTATAACATTGAACTTGACACTTTCAAAAATGTTAATACTGATGCTTCATATTTTGATAATGCATGCATTTCAGGGATTTTTACTTTTGAAAACTTTTAAATAAAAACAAAAATTTTATAGTACATGGATCGTTAGAATAACTTTAATATGTACATATAAGCAAAAAATTATACCATTACGCACTGTTCGTGTATCTTTTTTTGCGATGAATATATTTAGCAGCCTTTTCCTACATGCTTGCACATTTGAACATGTAATTGCCTATCGGATGTTCTTTTTAATTGAAAGTTATACCTTGATTGAAAATAATATTTTTTTTATTATCTACCATGCATTTGTTTATAATATTAAATTACTATTTCCTCTATTGTTAAATTAAATATTTGATTTTTCACGGTTGTTGTAAAATGATGGTTTTGTATTTGAGAGTTATATGTCTCTAATACGAGTTTTTTTAAATTATATTTTCAATTCCACTTAAATAAGCATTTAAAATGATATAATTACTGGGCTGCCACAGACGACTTACTTTTTAATTCCAACTGGCACCACTTTTTCTAAACAGATCTCATTAGCACGCACTTTGACAATATTTGCAAGAGAAATACAGTTCAAATTTTTATTAGAAAAATACTGGTGCGAACAGAATACATAAATAGTCGCCTGTGGCATCAATGTAATTAGGAATTTTCCGTGTTATACCAAAAGTCAGTTTTATTCTTATAACGTAGAAAAACCTGAAAATTACCTTCAATAAAATAATTTAGTGTATTTTTTCATAATACTTGGAAAATTTAATTAAATATCGAGATAAGAATCTATTTGAAGAAAAACGAAAATAAAATAATAATAACCGGTGGTATTAGTTGGAATTAATTAATCTTCATGAAACCGATATCTAATTTAATTTATCTGGTTCAGAATTTAATATATGATAAGGTAATACCGTAAAATAAACAAACATCTGGGTACAAAATTACAAAAACACAACTTGCAGCTTGCTTTAATAGAAGAATAGAAAACACTTTTATAAGACAGATGTTACTCCGTGATAAGCACTATGTTACTTAGAATAAATTTATTTTTTCATAAAAATTCATTAAATAGTGTTATACCTGCTTAAAACCTGTTACATTTTCAAACATATATAAAATCCAAATAGAGACATGTATTTAGATTATATTGATGGTGTTCATTAATATACAGGGTCAGCACAAAGTATTGACTTAAAACGTTTTTACAAAATAACCCTTCCATATTATAATATATTTTATGTATCATTGAATAGTTCACTTTTAACACTTTTGTTCTGAAATAGAAGGCGCTCTACGTAATCTTCTACGTCTATCCTAAATGATATCGATGGTGGAGATAGCACAATGGGCACTTTCTTGCGCTCAGTGCGTGCTTAAATCGCCCATTTGTGTTAAACGTGCATTTCGACGTTATTATGGACGTGCTCCTGCTGATGAAAACGCAATAAATCGATGGTATGAAACGTTTTAAAAAATCGGTAACGTTTATGATCTTCCAAGAAGTGGCAGAATACCTTGTTGGCATTCTCCGATCTACGAAGTTGGAATTCTATGAAATATGTGATTTTAATAAAAATTTTATAACAAGCTTACAATGTATCAAAAGAAACATATATCTAATTACGATAGTTTTCGCAAAATAAATATTTATCATAATGTTCATGCTGCTATCTGAATATAATGTTGAAAGAAGTAATAATGATAAATTCTCAAAAAAGAAAATCCACAGGTAAAAGTTCTTCAGCAACATTTTTTTTTCTATATCGGTTTCCGACAAAATCTTCATTTTTCTAAAAACTAAATTGGATTGTGAAAAGCTAAATCAAAATTTAAATAAGACAATTGCAATTGAAACATGTAATGTGATTACAATGTATATTTTTATTCTTGCTAAAGCATGATTTTTTTAAATCAAAAAAAAAAAAATTATTTCCTGAAAATTTGACCCATTCCTTCAAAGCAAAATCACAACACATTTTGCAACTAATTTGAGGTTGTATTTTCAACAAATTAAGAATATTTGTTCGAAGAAAATTTTTACAAGCGTGCACAAACATAGTTTAACAATAATAAGTTTAACACTACTAATAGTTTATACATATACATAGCTGCCAACTTTTACGCTTTTTTGCTACCACTGAAATTTAACAGAGATTTTCTCCTTGTTTAATAGTGAGATTTCGACGATTAAACAAGACAATAGTTACTATAAAGTTTTAGTGGTATGAAGAAAGCGTAAAAGTTGGCAGCTATGCATATATTAATAATTTATCAAGAGAGCTTTGCATAAATATCTCGCACTTTTTTTATTTGTATATATTCCATACATATATGTATACATATATATAAACATATATATATAGAGAGAGATAGGTAGGCAGTCAGAAAGATAAATACTGTAAAAGCACTTATTTTCGCGAGTCGTAATTTTCGCGAAAATGAAGATATCGGTGATTTCGCGAGCTGAAAATTTCGCGAATTTTACATGAACAGAACCGAAAGTTGAAAAATCCGGAAACTACCTAAATAGAACCCTTTTTGCATAAGGCATTTTAAGAAACTTCCTTTTGTCCGAAAAGTTTGTTCTGTTAATTGTATTATTGTTTATATTCAAGAAATAGTTGTATAGTATTCATGAAATAGTTTTATAGTATTCAAGAAATAGTTGTATAGTATTCAAGAAATAGTTGTATAGTATTCAAGAAATAGTTGTTGTAAGTATTCAAGAAATTTTTGTACTTATTTCTTATTTAAGTAATTGTAATTTTTAAATTTTGGCTAAGTGAAAAATTTCTGATTTTTTTATTTTTATTTGAGGCGAAAAAAAAAAATATTTCGCGATGCTTAAATTTTCGCGATTACGACGGACTCGCGAAAATCGCGAAAATTAAAGCCTCGCGAAAATAAGTGCTTTTACAGTAAATAAATACATATATGTTATATAATTGTTTTACTTCTCGATGTTCCTTTAAATTCTTCTAATTTTCCGGCATATTCATTAATTCCCTATTCCTTAATAATATATTTATTCCTATTAATTTTCCTTTAATTTTAAAACAAGTATATTAATAATTATCATATTCAAAATTTTAATCAATCCCTTCATAACTTTTATCAGCTGTCTAATCTGTAATATTCTGAGAGAAGCTAGTTTTTTATTTTCGTTGTTTTAAAAAAGCCATTTTGTCATTTTTATTTCCAATCATTATACCGCGAATCTAGTTTCCCAAAGTTAGGCTTTATACTTCAGAAACATTAATCTAATAGGTAAGGGATTATTTTACCTTAGGCCACTCCCCTCTCACGTCATTAGCTTAAATACTCATCTCCAGGCGCGTGCTTTTCACTGATTGGCTCGTTTCAGTGCTACGTCGGAATTTGTTTTTCTCCGCGAGTTTAAACAAAAAACCGATGCACTGAACTCGGAGCAAAGAATCTTGTTTATTTCAAGTGCTTAGAAAATGTTATCTGATGTCTATTAGTCTCAAATTTTCTAATTCCCCCCTTGAGGTCTTACGGTATGACATAGAGACTCATGCCTGAAGGCTTTACGGAATTTCATTACAATGTGAGAGTTGTTTAAGATTTTATGTCTTATGAATAAACGCCTTCGAACGACAAGCTGACTACATTTTCTTTTATGAATAAATCAAAGGCTTCCTGAATCCGTTGAATTGTTACACTTACGCTATGATCGTATGAAATAGTAATACGACTGCCAAAAACCACCATGTTTTCTAACTTGGTGCTATACTTTAATACATCGAAATAGTCTTCGCTCGCTCGAATAAATTAGCATCCTAAGCCACGATGTCACAACTAACATGTTCGACCCGACAATATTTGTTACCATAAACACATACTATATATCCATAATAATTACAAAATATAATAAATATATATGGAAAACGGAGTTTCAAAACTCGCCTCACGCAAAATTTTTAAAATCGAGTTCTGTTGGTGAATCTGCATTGAGCAAACACTGCGATCTTGAAATAATGTTATTTTATCTTATATTTATGGCATTGTAAAATCACGTCCTAATATGTACATTTGTTTTATAAGTCGAAAAAGAATATGTAATTTTTATAAGAGCATGAATGTTTTGATCCATATATTATATATAATTAGCATACATATAATTTTATATTTATTTTTTACTCAAAATTAAAGCACAAAATTACTGTGTGTGTATATATATATATATATATATATATATAAAGCCATAATATAATTACAATTCATCATCTATTCCAATTACAATAATTAATTCAATAATTTATTAAATTTAGCAGCTAATTATAACTGTAACATTATACAAAATGCAGATGGAACCCTATACATGTAATACTAATTAAGCAAAATCCACAAATAGGCTAGCATTGTGAATACGATTAATCCATATTAACATATGAAAAACCACCATTTTTTTTTTTTGAAAAAAAAATATTATTAAAGACTTATGAAACAAGAAACCAGGCATAAAAATGTTGAACACTTAAAAGACAAATAAAAACAAACAATAGATCAATTGGAAGGATGAAGCCAGAAGCTTATATAGCATTTCACTTCATCAGGGTTACATGAAACACCAATATAAGCAAATGCATAGTCGATTTTTGTAAAAGAATCCAGGACAAGCTAAAAATAGATTCCATACGCACCCAATCGACTAAGCACCAGAAATTATTAAACAACCATGTAAAATATTAAACAATGTGATATCCGCAACAATGAAAAACTTTAAAATATGAAACAAATTAAATCATAGACAAACCCAGCTCGGGAACAGCCAAGACAGATTAACATTGACAAACAGATAACGTAATTTCGCTTAAAATACCGCTTAAATTACTGACACAGTTAAATGTTTTTGCTACGGTTACAGCAACAGATAGTCCATATAATAATTATTATTACATACTAAAATAATGATCCTGTAATAAATTACAAGAAGTTGTTTGACATTAAACAATTAATAATTAAAAGATAATAACTAATTTAAGTGTAATTTATGAGACCAAGGCAACTGTATAATATTAGAACAAAATAAATAAATATATATATATATATGAATACATATAGTATATAAAGTGGCGGTCAAAAGTTTCCGGCCAACATAATTTTTTTTGGTTAAATTGTAAGTTGCCCATATGAAGAGGAATATAAAAAAAGAAACTTACACATTTTATTGACATATTAGTGAGGAAGTATTTCTAGAATAACAAATAATTATCAAAAAATTTAATTGAAAAAATTAATAGCAAATGAAAACGCATGTTCTCAAAAGTTTCCTGCCATGTTGGAAACTTTGGAAAAAAAATGGTGTTATAATAGAAAATACCAGTGATCAACAACTTTTACAATTAGTATTTTGTCTTCAAAAATTTTAGCAACAAGTACTGTGGCATAGCGACGTGGCATCGAATCAGTGAACGGTTGAAGATCGTGTATGGTAAGTTTTTTCGACGCTTCTTGCAATTTTTGAGAAATTCTGCTGAATTGGCATAGTTATAATTCCGCCCATGCTTGTCAAGCTCGTTCCAAAGATTTTCTATTGGATTAATATCGAATGATTGCGCTGGCCATTTCAAAAGCGGAATTTTTTTGTGCGAATGCTACTACATGACGAGCTTGTATGCACGCTTTGAGTCGTTATGCTGAAACAAATAGTTTCGACCCCATTTTTTCCTTTAATAAGGCAGAAAAGGACTTTGCAAGATATCCTTATACATTGCATTATTCATCTTGCCGCTGTTTTCAAATAACGGACCGACACCTTTTCTAGAAGATGCTCCCCAAACTATGACTTGTTCTCCAACATGCTTCATTGTATTTTCACTCCTTAAAATGTAGGATATTGCAGCGGCATTTTTATGCGGGTCATCAATCGCTTTTCTCCTGGTAATCCTGTCCACACGAATAGTCGTTTTCTGGGCTCTCCCGGATCATAGCAAATCCTAAAGGCCTTGGCCATCTTTAGGTTATGGGGGTTTTAGCTCACAGGATATGAAAGCCTGAGAGCTAATGTGCCCACCGGTTGTATATGTACGTATAAAAGTATGTACGTATGTACGCACATAACGCTATAACTCTTGATAGGAACATCCGATTTGTTACAATTTTTCTTTCGAGGTTCATTCGGATAAGGGACTTCCCTTATTAGTTTTGAGGGTTCGCTGGTTAAGGATAAAGGGGGAAAAGAGGGGGCTAGTCTACCCCCTTAATTAAGATAAATGTGTTTTTCATGCAGAATTATTCGATTTGCTCGAAATTTGTTATACCGGTTTATTATGTTAAGGAGCTTTGGAGCTTTCCTGATTAGTTTTGGGGGTTCATTGGTTAAGGATAAAGTCCACCTCCTTAATTTAGATAAATGGGTTTTTCATGCAGAATTATTCGATTTTCTCCAAATTTGTTATACCGGTATATTATGTTAAAGAGCTTCCCTGATTTGTTTTGGGGGTTCGTTGGTTAAGGATAAAGGGGGTAAAGGGGTGCTAGTCCATCCCCCTTAATTAAGATAAATGGATTTTTCATACAAAATTATTCGATTTACTCCAAAATTGGTATACAGTTTTATTATGTTAAGGAGCTTCCCTCATTAGTTTTGGGGTCATTGGTTAAGGATATAGATGGAACGGGGGTATTCCACCCCCCTTAGTTTAGATAAATGAGTTTCCCATGTAAATAATTAGATTTGCTCCAATTATGTATACCGGTTTATTATGTTAAGGAGCTTCCTTTATTAGATTTGGAGGTTCATTGGTTAAGTATAAAGGAGAAAACGGGGGCTAATCCACCTTCATTTATTTTTTGAGCGGCATTATTCTTTGAAATAAGAGTATAATGTGCAACTAGTGTGAATAGCCTGTGAGTTCAATGCTATCAGTTTAAATTAGCACTTTTCTTTTTTTTATTTAAATATCGTTCACTGTAGATTTTGCGATCGATAACTTTGCCGCAATCTCACGAGAGGATTGGCCCTTTAGAGACAAACAAATCACCCGTTTACGATCAATAATTGTTGAATTTTTCATTTTTTTAATTTAAAATACGTTCTTCACGTTGATTAATTAACAAACATGGCCAAAAAGTACTTTACAGATAGCAAAAACTAGCGATTGACGAATGGCCCAAAACTTTTGCACACACGAATTTCGGATTCCTTCGCTTTGCATAATGTTTCTTTGGTATTCTATCAAAATAATTATCAGGTAAGAGGTCACTTGCATATTCCTAACGTTTGGAGCAATTACTCTTCTACTTAGCCGAAACGTTCTGGCAAACAAATCACATAAACTAACTGGCCGGAAACTTTTGACCGCTAATGTATATATGTATATATATATATATATATATATATAATGAAATTTTAATTTATGTATGCTTTCTACATAATTGACTTATTCCTACTTAAAATAATTTTTTGTACTTCTTCCCATCTCAAGATTCTTTTAATGTATATCTTCTATTTTAGTTTTCCTGTTTTAAAATTATTCCCCTTTGAATTTCTTTTTTTTAAATAAGCCTTTATTTTTTCCCCAAGGCGCGTTTAAAAGTTTCGCATCTTTACACCGTCTTTTTTTCATACGCTATTAACTCTTTGATTATGGGTTGGAACATTAGTTACTCTCATTGTTTTGAGTTTGCTTAGATTTAACTTAGGTTAAAAAAATTATTTGAAATGGGTAGTGTTGTGTAAAGCTTCAACGAACAAAATTATGCCTAACTCTGATTGGCTCTCAGGTACGAACTGTTTAGCTACGACAAAGAGCGCTACAAAATATATTTCTTTTCTATTTGCGAGAAAAAGGGAACACGCTGTTTGATTCTCATGTACCTAAATAATAGTGTTAGTAAGTTTCATGCATTTACGCACGAAAATTCGTGAATACGTCAGGAAAAAAAGTATTTTGCTGTAAAGAAGCTAGCACTGAAAAACAAATCCTTAAAAATTAAAGAAATGACATTTTTCTCTGTTAACTTCGCTATTATAAACTGCTCAGTTAATGCGAAGTTTAAAATTGTACGGATATAAGTGCAAATTCCAAACTAATATTTGATAAAATAAATTGCGAAGTATTCCTAAATCTCATAATTTTTTAGACAAGTTATACTTTATAGTAGTTTAGTTCAAAAGATCCTTAAATTTAAAGAATTGACAATATTTTACCTTGGTTATGGAGATGTTTTTAACAGTCCATTACGAATAATTATATTCCGTGTTTTAATATTTTTGTCGTTCACAGAAAACTAATCAGTTGTTCTTATTTCGAATGAGATATTCGCCTGTCAACCGATTTTTAAATGTAGATATCTCAAAATATATGCACATTTGAATATTATAACACATGACTCAAAAGATATTCAGCTTCACAATTCTTTGAATAGATTAATGTGTTAGTTTCTTCCAAAAAGCATTTTTTGCTACTAAAATCGAAAACGTGATGAGATTAATCGGTTATCCGTTTCGCGTGATCGCGGGATGTATGCTGTTATAATATTTATATTTGTCTTCGAATATCACTCTAAATTATTTACAAAGCATAGAGTGTGAAACAAAATGTCATTAGTCATGTGGGTTCAAGCCGTTTGAAATTTCTTAGATTAGGTTTTACTTACCCATCTTCATATTCTTAATACCACACTGTAAAAAAAAAAAAATACGACCAGTTTTCCTGTAGAAATCGGAAAAATAGTTGCCCTTATCGTAACGGAAAATTTTCCGACCCAGCTCGGGATAAAATCCGTAAAATCGGAATAAAATCCGTAAAATACCGTTTTATTGACTATTTCCTTTTTTTACGGATTTTATTCCGAGCTGGGTCGGAAATTTTTCCGGTACGATAAGGGCAAATATTTTTCCGATTCCTACAGGAAAACTGGTCGGATTTTTTTTTACAATGCATATACTTAATTCTCATCTGCTTTTCATGCAAATCGGTCTACTATAGATATAAAATGCAGATGGGAATTTCGTTGCTTCTGCTTATATCTTGAGTACTGCTAAATTGATTTTGATAAGATCAACTGTTATTTAGATAATTTTTCAGGGAAGCTTTTAGTATATTGCATATTGTTCTACGTTTTTTATTTATAGAATTACGGGATCTACATTTGGGTGCACTTGATAATAATAAAATATTATATTATGTAATTTTTAAAATAAATTATGTTAGTGCATTGCATATTATTGGATCGTTCTTTACCAAAAGTTGCTGCAAATGATCAACTAAAAGTAATGGTCCTTAAGAACTTAAATTTTGTCTGACAGATTATAAAAATATAATAGAGAAATGGCGTTCGTATACTTTTCAACAATGCGGAAAAATATATCAAGTAAAAGTACATATTGCTTTTAAAAAACAAGGTCAAATTCACCGATATACTACTTTCGATTCATGGTTCCTGTGGAAAAACCATCTAGCGTAGCGTGCGAATCTTCATAGGTTAAAATATGTAGATTTATCAATAAAAATAGAAAGTATAACTTGAGTAAAATGTAATTAAAAACATATAGGGGAGACCAGGGAGTGTTAACCAAACGGGAGACATGATCTACCCATCAGTTTCATATTTAAAAGAATTTCAGAGTTTTATCAATAGGTGTAAACTGTTGTAAACTGTTTTCATATAAAATATATCATAGAAATTTAAGTAAGTAGGTTTAAAGTAATGCAGAAATATCGAGCTTTCATTCCAGGTATAAAGATTATACAGTATGTTAGGCTTAACATAACAAAGTGCTATTCTTTAGAACAGGACTATGTGGGGAAGCTTGACCAGCCAATGTGATGGAGGGTTGACCAGATATTCAAGGCTCCCTTAACATATTCACGACGGTAAACGAGAATTCTCGTTTTCATTCAAAAACAACATTGACTAAGGGCGTGGCTTCTACCTAATAGAAAAAATATTTATATTATGTTCTCCTTATATTTTGGATTGTAAGACATTGTATATTAAATTCGTGCATTGAAAGATATTTACTGATATATAACCTTAGGAAACCTTTCTAGAACACAAATTTACAGAACACTTTCAGAATAGGGAGGAGCTTCTACTGTTTTATAATTCAGATTTGATAAAAATTGCCCGTCGGCAATGTGTTACTTAAGGGGTTTTTGAAATATTTTTATTATACATTGTGCCTAAAGAAAGATTAATGGTTATATATGAAAATGAATGTAAATTTATTCTGCTAAGCTACAGTAAAATGGAGTAATGGAAAAAAAAAAACTGATTAAAGAAAGATGTGAAAAATTGCTATAGTATCCACTGCAAGAAAAAATTAATGAAATATAAATAGGAAAGTTGATAGGAACCTTTTTTCCATTTAAATATTACTTACAATAGGTAAATAGAAACAGTGGGAAAGACTAGAAAGTACTAAAAATTACGAAAGCAGAAGTCTTAACCGTTTCAGAGGCAGTGGTTTGTTTATGAAACGACTTAATTTTAATGTTTTAACGTCACAATGGCACCAGAATTTTGATAAAATCTTTTCCATTTAATATGTATGTGAAATATAGCTTTTTACATATTTCCAAATAAATTTGTTCGTATATTCCGGTGCCAGCCATTTATCTGCACATTTTAGTACTGAAAGTACTTTGCTCCTGAAAGCGTTAAAAGACGTTAATGATAAATTAAGTACTCATGCGGCTGCAAAAGACCATAGCATTGATCGAAAAACTTTAGGAAGGTATATAGACAAATTTCAACATGATAAATAGGGTGAGATGAACCCACACTATGTGACAATTAGAGTTGTCAAGTCAAATGTCACAAAAAGTAGGACAAAGAGACAAAAAAGGGTGGGGGGGGGGCAGTGGCTACTAAATCCGGACGTTATAATGCATGAAACCCTAATCAAACGGAACCGGTCTCTAGCGGAATACCGTATTAAATGTTAAAATTTCATTTTCCCTGGTGTACAATTACACCTATCAGACAAAATCCTGTTGAAAACAATTTTTTTTTTCCTCTGACATGCGATTGCGCCTAAACAGGTTTGTTTAAGCATCATATTATCAAAAATATTTTTTTTATAATAATTAAAGCATGTAGCAGAAATTTATTTTGCTTTTTTTTTAACTGATTTTATTTTTCTTCACAAATATTTCAATATAAAACAAAGAGGGTCAAGCCTCCCATATTGTGGGTCAACCCTTGACCTATTAATTTCTCATGATTAAAATCAATCATTTTTCAAATTTCTGATATATTACACTTATGTAGCAATTTTGTTTTGATAACCGATTGTATAACGAAGAAAATTATATGTAAAACTTTATTCTACGTTCAATATTTAAAAAATAAAAAATCCTTTTGTAAAAAGTGGGCCAACCCTCCCTAGTCTCCCCTATCTAAGAAATTGCCCAATGGTCTGTTATGCATTAAATAATGCATAAAATGAACTAAAATACTAATAATTATCAATAATTATTAATAAATATAAATATTAATATAATGACGCTAATGATAAATGTATTGTCTTTCTTCATAAAATATAAGTTCAACTTTTCATTATTCAAATACCGATGTTAAAAAAGTTCACCGCTATGAATTTAAAAACTAGTCATTTATATTACTTAGAAAGATTAATTTATAATTTTGTTTTATATTTTGTATGGGTGAAAATACTTTTAAGTGTTGCACGATCAAATTTATTATCCTACGATTAAGACCTTTAATTGAATGTGCAAATCCGTATGAGGTCGAGAATTTCCTGAAAGATAATCATTTCTCAAACCATTTCGACGTGATGAATTGATTTTTCATTGTACTTAAACTTTCTGCTTTTAACAGCTAGTGAAAGAATTGTGGAATAAAAGTGCTTTTTGATTTATGATTCCTTCATAAGTAATTGAAATCATGAGGAAAGCAAACGAATGAAAATCTACAAATAATCCTTTAAGGTTCATATCTTTTGACATCGACTTAATGCATTCCCTTCATCTGTCCATCTCTCTCTATATATATATATATATATAATTGAAAACTTTTCATCATTATAACATCAAAATACTAAGCCACTTTGAGCACAATTGGTTCAAAGTATTGATAATAATAAATAACACTTGGAAATTGCGCGTTAAACATGGCAAATAGTTCGTAGTATAACTAGTTTTATAAATATATTTTGCACCGCATATTGCACTGAATATATATTTTAGTGCACTAAAATATCTAATTTGTATCTAAATCTCTCATATTTATTCAATTATACTTGGAAAGAAATATTCCAATTTGCTCTATAAAGGACTTTTCCCCCAAAATAGTGAACTTAGGAGAAGTAACACCAATTTGTTAAATTTGTATTAAATATGGCATATGTTCCTTAAACAAAACATACAGAAAACAAAAGAATTAAACCTACTCTTCCAACTCAGTCAGAAGAAATCTTTTAACATTTAAAAACTATTATGTCTTTACATTTCACATTTTTCGCAAAAGCTTTATATTGTGAACACACGTAAGCCAACAGTAAAATCTTTCATCACGAAAAATTCCATTTATTATTTTCCTATTTCTCTGCAAGATACCGTCATTTACATACCACTATCATACCACTCTATTAATTCAGTTTTTTCTTGCATGGATTTACTTTATGACCTGATTGGATTGTGATTGGTATGATTACAAAAAAAGTTAATTTCGACTAAAATAGTCTAGATACGAGGGTCATGCAGAAAACAAGATTACCATGTCCCGTGAAAAGAAACAAAACATAATTCCATGGAAAGGTTTATTGTAAAAGATATATAAACGTTTCAGCTACTTCTCAATATAACAACCATCGGAACTGTAATAATTGTCATAGCGTGGGTTAAGTTTTTATAGTCCAGTGCCATAGATGTCTGCTGCCTGGTAACGGTGACAGCTTGTCAAAGATGTCAACCGACGTCTTATCCCTCGTAATAATACTTATTTTGAGGTACTCGTTGCCATTATTGTGGTATCGCTGCAGGAAAGTTATTGTGGTATCGCTGCTCCTAATCGCTTGGTTTTGTGTTCAGGTGTAATGTTATTCGGCACCCGCATGACACACAATTAGAGGAACAATAGATGATTTGTGATGATTTCATGCATCACCGATTTTTTTCTGCAGAAATGCCACGATGAGGCTAACGAGTACCTTAACAGGATCGTTACGTGGGATTAGATGAGTGTTGACAACTGTGAAAGCTATCTCCATTACCAGGCGACAGACT
Source organism: Maratus speciosus (assembly GCA_963932465.1). NCBI lineage: Eukaryota > Metazoa > Arthropoda > Arachnida > Araneae > Salticidae > Maratus > Maratus speciosus. The sequence goes on from OZ010789.1 coordinate 195,738,009, forward strand.
TCTATGACACTGGACTACACATACGTATCTCACGCTATGACAAGTCTTTGCAGTAAATCTTTCCATTTAATTGTGTTTTTTTTTTCTTTTACGGTCCCTAGGAAACTTATTTTCGAGATGATCCTCGCATATTTACTTTAAGTTATCGAAAAACAACGAGGAGTAAGATCATTAAAAGTTTTCACTTTTAATGTTTATATTTAATGTAATACATAGCGTATGCACTGCAAATAGAGGCGTCTTAAATTTAGACACATATGTGACTGAAAAAGAATTTAAGTCACTTAAGTGTCTGAATCTGAAAATTCAGACATAACAGACGTCTAAATTTAAGACACATAAATGTCTTACTATGATCATGCTATAAACGAACCGAGAAACATGTGTAAATTATCCAACAACCGTCTGATTTTAAGACGATACGCTCCAAGCGATAGTTAAACATCATCTTTGGTACTATTCTTAACAGCCAATCAGAACGCTGATTTCCGCGCGTGTCATCTACAGCACCTTCCTGAGATAAGAACAGAAAGAATTAAATTTTCACCGCCGCCATTGCTTGGATTAAAAGGATATGTGTTAATCTGAGTATTTATAGAACGAACGAGTAAGTCATATTTAATTCTAATATTTTATTCCGATAGATTTTTGTACTTTTGAATATGAGTGAAATCGTTTATAAAAATTTATCTCTTTTCTGTAAGTTTAATGCTAAATTTTTGATTTCACTAACGGTCGTCTGTTATATGCCTTCTTAATGTAACGGAATGAAATATAATTGTTTTGAAAATTAAATAGCAATGCTGTAATTCTATTTGCTTGGCCTTTGTAAATAAACGAATGAGTGATAGTTTAATCTTCCTTTTCGATAGGGTGATGTGAAATAATTATAATTTGTCTTTGCTCAAAAACAAAACTTGCAACATAGGTTTGAAAAGTTGAATGATTCATCGCTTCATTTATCAGAGATAAAAACATTAAATTGAAGCCATTTGTAACTGCGTTTATTCTATGTTTGTTTTTTACTGTTTACTGACTATAAACGCTTGTAGCATATGACATCAGGCATTTATTTTATTTTTTGTTATTATTATTATTTTGGAGCTAAATATGATGATTCATATTATTATGATATTAGGAAAAGTTTTCAGATTGAAAAAAAGCATTAATATTGTGAAATTTGACTGTATATATTGCAGTTTTTAATCACGGAAAGATTTATTCTTATTGATTTTTTAATTTATTATTGAAAATCGTAAATTTTGATATCCAATGTTTCAGATTTAACATTTACCAAATTTCTAAAAATAATATGAATTTTTTATATCATCCAGTAAAATTTTCGAAACATTAAACAAACGGAGAAACATTTTATTCATATTTTGCAGTTTACGTTGCTGTTTAGCAGTATAATTATAAAGTTTAATTAATATTTTTTGTGTTTTTTAAATTGGTATATTAATTTTTGTAATTTATATGCAAGCATTTTTTTTGCGATATTTTGTTCATGATTTAAAATTTTTAAAATTGAGTAATGCGAGAAATAATTATTAAATTTCCTTTTACTGCAATCGAATTTGCAACGGTTCTGGTACAAGTAATTGTTGGCACTAAAAAAAATTACACATGATAATTTAGACATAAATAAAGAGTTGTTTATGCCTTGATATGAAGTTTATGTATAAAACTGCCTTATATTTTTAAAAGTTCGTATTTACTTATATGATACAGTATTAAATATATTTTTAAGCCATTTAATAACTGCTTTTTTATGTTCAAAACCTTTTTTCAAACAATTAAGAATAGTACGTATACTGTCTGATGTATTTTTTTTTTACTTCCTATTTTCTTCTGTTTTTTTTTTTCTATTTCTTAGATCATTATTTTCTTATCAAATATATAAAATCTATTTAGCTCATATTCAAAGGATACAAATTTTACAGGAATAAAAAATAAAATAAATTAAATATGACTTACATCGTGTTGTTCCATAAAAAAGAATAATAATGATATACATTTTTAAGCAATAGCGGGTGAAAATTTTAAATTGAATACGGAATATGTTTAAAGAAAATTATATACATATTCCGAAGAATGATATATAAAATTAGATACCAAACTGGTGTTTACTTTTAACTAAACATGACAAATTACCACATATTTAAAAAGAAAAAAAAATATTACACATGTTTACTACTTAAAATGACTTAACTATTTTATTTATATGTACTTAAATGACAAATACAAAAATGGCTAAGTTTTGAAATTAGAAGTAATTTTTTTTTCTCAATGCTATTAAAATAGAATATTTATTTACCATTTTATTATTTACTCATGGTTATATAGCTGTTGTGATTATCATCTGATGCATATGTAAAATTGCCTATGGGGCAAAATCTAATTTTTGAATTATATGAATTTTCCTTTTTTGGGGGGCGGGACGGGAGGGGGATTTTCTTGCCCATTTTCGCGTACACGGGATTTTTTAAATCTCTTTCGACATTCCACCGACTATGATAAATATTTTGAACTTTTAGAGTAGGACAAGATAAAATATATATATATATATATCCATATACCTTAAAAACCCTTAATAGCGGACACTTCGGGACCGCGAAATTTGTCAGATAATCAAAGATCTTTTGTGAGGTAAAAATAATACAAATATGTATGCCTTGCGGATCAAAAAAGTATTCGCTAAATCGAAGTATCCGCTATTCGGGAATGTCCATTAACCTCCATAACGGATACTCCCGAATACCGGGCATCTGTATTTAGCTAACAATACTGCAGGGTTACATTTTTTGCAAAAGGACTCCTTGATTAAAGCATGGGTAGTGCCCCGTTCTCTTACGATTTTAGTTCCCCCAAATTTCATGTGCAATATTTGCGAAGCTTATATTTTAAATCTGTTTCGAAATTGTACTGATTATAATCAATATTTTGAACTTTTAAAGTAAAGTAAGATTAAAAACAAAATTTTAAAAAATCTAATATTTAGATAAATATTTTTTCTTTTTAATCTTATTCTACTCCTGAAACAAAATACTCATTATAATTAGTACAATGTCGTAAAAGATTTAAATTATCAGCTTTATGAAAATTGCATACTAAAATTGGGAGCACAAGAAAATCAGGCGGTATGGGGGTAGAGGGGGCAGGACAACGGCCAGATATTTTCCCAGTATTCAGCGTGGTCAAACATGGCTACATAAAATGCTTACAAAAAATGTCTGCGATTCAGACGTTTCAAGTGTCTGAAATTCAGTCGCAAAAAGTGTCTGAAAAAATTCAGACATTTTAAAATGTCTGAAAATTGAACACTCCGTTTCAGACACTTAAGTGACTGAATTTCAGACATTTTAATTTACAGTGTGACAATAGAGAAACCGGATTTGTATTGTTAAACTATATACTTATTGATTATTCGCGCTGTATGATAGAAAATCACGTTTAATTCATTTTAAATATTTATTTTTTTCATAAAACAAACTGGAAGTTTTTCGTAGGAATAATGCAACAACTTTATTATTTTCTAATTTACATTCTGAATCTTATACCACATTTACTAATTTTTTTTTCAATACATTAAAACAAATAAATAGCTGTAGAAACTTCATATATCGTGAATGTTTTAGTATTTTCTATCAAAGCACATTCTTCTAATGAAAGCAATTGTCTGAAAGTATTTCTTACTGTTTTCATTATATCCAGTAAATAACAATTTGAAAAAAGCGAAAACTAATATAATGCATTTCCTTCTTTTGCTAGTGAAATAAACTATTACAATAATTTCTGGTGAAAAAACTCTGCAGTGTTCTATTATTCTTATCCTGGGTATTAACACTCTTCAGTTTCAAATAGCTTTTCAAAATACTTTCTTTCTATAACAGCACCTTATAGAAATATAAAGCTATTTTTCATATTTACTTCAAATTAATATATAAACTATAAGAAGTAGTTTATTAAAACAAGGATATTAAATGATCGGAAAATGACTTTGAAAGAACATATGCATAATCACAAGTTTGCACGAAACATTTAATTAGTAATCTTTGCTTTAATTTTCTCGCAAGATTGAAATTATTATTTTCAAATCTGCCTTTTAATTACAGATTTCTTTTTCAGATTTTAATTATTCCATCGTGTCGAAATTTTTATTTATTTCAATGAATACTTTACGCATTTTCCATAAAACCTACAGGATCCATTTTTATAGAAATTTAGATATTCATTGTTAACATTCTTAAAGAAATATATTTGGAGTTCATTTAATGTTCTTAGATGATGTTATATTTTCTGAACTTTCGAACATAGTTCAAAAAGGTTTATGAATATTGTTGATGTTGCCGTCTGTCTGTCCGTCTATCAGTGCTCTAACTCGCGTTAATTTCTCGGATTGCCATGCAATAATGAGGTTTCCTATGGCATCTTCGGTCTTGGAAATGAAGTGTCCAGCATTTATAGTTAATTTACATACGCTGTAAAAAAACGCACTAAAATACGGAAATACTATTGGCAATCTAGACGCCAGAACTATATCCGTATTTTATCGCAACTTTTTCCCGGTAAATTACAGAAAATCTTCCGTTAAATTCCAAAAAACGGAAATTTTTCTGCAATTTACCGGGAAAAAGTTCCGTTAAAATACGGAAATAGTACTGGCGTCTAGATTGCCAGTAGTATTTCCATATTTTAGTCCGTTTTTTTTTTTACAGTGTAGGCACCAAAATAATTCCGTTACATGACGGATATATGGGAAAAGTCGTTTCTAATGTACAGTATTTTATTGATATTAACATGTTGAAATTAACTTACATCGATGAAAAATACTACAAAATGCTTACTATAGAATTTGGTATTTGTAGTACTTACAGTTCCTTTACAGCAAAAGTCAAAATAATACCGTCATATTATTGCCTAAATGTAAAAAACCTTTCCGTTATAATTTAATCATGTTACACTATTTCAACTATATAAATTACAGAGGCTTACTACAAGAAGCTTTCTCTTGAATATATGTGCGTTGCATTTATCGTTCATTTACGATGACGATTAAAAGCTTTTGGATACAGTACTAAATCCGAATAAGTCTATTATCAATAATTTCTGCAGTCATACTGATTTGTAAACATATCATTTAAGGTGAAATTTTGCCAAATGAGTGAAAAAGGTTTCAATCTGGGAATCGAACCATTCAACTTGTATGATATAGTTACCAATCACTTATTCTGTCAAAATAATAATAGCGTATCTACGTTTCAATCGGTTAATGTAGTTGCATAACTTGCGGTTTATTCTGGTGATGTTTCTACGTGACATAGCAATTGGTATTGCCTAAAGTTTGTTTGAGAGAATTGTATCGGTAACTTACAGTTATCTATATTGGAAAAGCATTGTCAATTTAAGCTAATTTTCTGGGTTCGATTACCGCCTGGACACTTTTTCACATCGTTGAAAAGATTTAAACTTAGATGATAATTTTACCAGTCAATAAGATTGTGCTGAAATAATAAAAGTGCCTCTACATTTCCGACGCTGAATTGAGTTAAATGATAGCTTATTCTGTTGAACTGTCGAAACACCATATGCTAATGCGAAAAAATTGTAGGATTGATTTCTGTCGGATGCTTGCCATTCCAAGTAGGAATAGCAATAATTGTGAAATGATGTTTTTTTCAATTCCCGGCAAGAATTTTCCGCTCAATTTGAAAAAAATAAGTTTTGATAAAAATACAATAAGTTGAATGCCGGAAACCATTTTTGTACTACGTATATTACATAAGTAAAAAAGTACGAAAATGCCCGAAAAAGTCAGGCTGTAACTGAATAATCCTCCCTCTCCCTTAGATTAAAAAAGAATTACTATTTAGACTTTTTTATACGTATTTTGATGTTAAAAAATTCTAAATGGATAGTCATGACCAATGAATTTCAGACTGTGAAATTAACCACTTTTCAAATGCAGATATCTATGGACCGATATACTAAGAGTAGTAAGATGATGTCAAAAAATCGAATTTCAAATCCATCTATTGTTACATCATTCTATTTTCATTTTTATAACAATAAAAACATCTAAATCTATTACAATTTTTTTATTCGTTTTTTATTTAGTTTATTTTAACGTAACGTATAATGTAAACGTAAAGTGACGTAAACGTGATAACGTACATTATCAGTAAGGATTACGGAGCATCGCATAGACATTAAACGTCGTAAACAGAATACAGCTCTTTCTAGGTTCTACTTAAGTAATGAAGCCTGCCATATTAACTTTGCTGAAGTAAAAATTATAGTTTTGTGCAATAACCCCTTTGAAAGTAAAATTAGATAATCATTTGAAATTATTGCACGTGAAGATAAACCTTGTAACGATAATTTATCCTATGATATCCCAAAAATCTTGCACAATATCATAAAGTCATAATCCTACATCTAATTAAAATCTTTCAGCTTAAACTTGCATTATGTTGCGAAAACTTGAATGAAAACTCACAAGGAGAGGGCCAACCTTGTTAATCACAGTTTTTGATTATTTTAATATATGTTGTAGGGTAAAGACCCCATAGTCTCAGGTTCAATGGATTTTATCCAACACTCCTTAGTTCTTGAGAAACCGGAGGGTCTAATAGTAATATACAACTTAAATACTTCCTTTGTAGCTAAAATGACAGGTTGGTCGTAGCTGAGTTGGTATGGCGTTTGTCGGCTATCCCGCGGGTCCGGGCTCGATACCGGGACGCGCTACATTTGTTTTTCTCATTTTTTCTTTTATAAATATATTAGTAAGTATAACTTAATAATCACATTGTCAATATAAATTTATAATATTGTATATCAATTGTAACTTTAATCTATTTATTTTTTTACTTTTCACTAAACAGTTGTATAAACCATAATAAAACTGTTAATTTTTTAAAAATCACTTTTAAAATGTATTTCATGTATTCTTTATCTATGCAATAATATTGAGCAATTGTGTCAATTCGTGATTTTAAAGAAACATCATTTACGCATTGCTTTAACAAAGGAGGTGCGATAATACTATTTTTCTGTTTTTAAAGTAACAAGCATAATTATATTAAAAATTAGCATAAGAATTAAATTACAACCGATATTTTGCATATTAAGGATTTTTAAATTTGTAATACGTATTCTTGCACTTTCAATTATTTTGCTTTCCCTTTTATCTTCTTTGGGCTTTTATTTTTATTTTATTTGAATATTCTTTTATTTTATCATAACTAGATGGCGCCACAACAGGTTTTGTCACGAATTTGGAATTTTTATCATTAAATAATAGATTCAATTTCTTTTTAAACCTCTTTAATGGATGAAAAATAATAGTTTAAAAATAAAAAAATGATAAATTTAAGTTTTTTAATATTATAATTAATGTATGATATTAAAATTTTTTATTTAAATTATTAAGTCATAATTACAAGTATATTTATAAAACAAAAAATGATAAAAACAAATGTAGCACGTTCGGGTACCGAAAACGGACCCGCAGATCAGCCAGCAAACGCCGTACCAACTAAACTACGACCAACCTATCCTTTTTGTTACAAAGTAAACATTTAAGTTGTGTACTACTATTAGACCCCCCGGTTTCTCAAGAACTAGGGAGGGTTGGATAAAATCCTTTGAACCTGAAACTAAGGGTCTCTACCCTACAACATATATTAAAATAATCAAAATCTGGGATTAACAAGATTGGCCCTCTCCTTGTCAGTTGAACGTGGTTTTGTACCGCATGTGTATATGGCGCCACGCCTGGTTTCTTAAATCGACTTTTTTTTTATTCATTTCAGGGTTCGCACAAGTACCGTTATTTTCAAGGCCAAATATCAGTTTTTTTATAGAAAAATAAATGTAATTTAAAAGCGCGAAATTTCGTATTTATTTAAGGAGCGATTTTCTGTAAGAAAATACTGGTTCCGAAGAATTTCTTAGTCTTGAGATTCAAGGACCCGTACGAACCCTGCATTTGATCTCAGTTCATTAATATTTTTTTTTATTTTCACTAGATGGCAACACTACATATTTGTATACAAATCATTGGTCAAGTTTCGACTATTTATCTCTTGCACAGGAAATTTCGTCTCTAAATTTTGAGCCTTTTTACCATCATATTTTCCTGAAGACGGCAGTAGAAAGAGCTCGAAACGTAGAAATTAACTTTTAGCTTATTAAAGTTTGTGTTTTGCATACCATTAAGCAAGATTGTGTCTTTATTTATTAATAAAATATTATTTCATCAATAGAGAAACGTGTAAATAGTTCCACGAAACGTTTGTTGCGAAAGTCCGAGGTCGATTGTTGCTAAATGACGTGATTGCTGTAAGGTTTGATAGCTTTGTTTTTGTTCACCATTCCTGTGTTTACATTGTTTTTGTTAACCAATACAAAATAAACAGATTTAATTTGGATCTTTAAGAGAAAATTTTATCTATATTTTTGATTAAAATGATCAAGTAGCATGGCAGATATTTAATTTCATTCTTGTAACCTGTTTTTTAACCCCCATATTTTATTTTATTTTTCAAGCAGCAATTAAAGTGTTGTCAATAAAAAATAGCGTTACGTAAGATATTCCTGCCGTAAAACGAATTATCATTGTGCAATTAATGATAATCGCCACTGAATTTTTTTAACTTCTAAGAATTCCAGATTTTCAATTTTTATACCTTCTTATTGGGAAAAAAGTACTTTTAACTGCAAATTGTTTGAAAACTGCATCTCAATTTTATTCTGAGATATTAATTTTTGTGTAGTTTTTAGTGCCATTTTTGTAATGGTGGCAACTGAAGTACTCCATTTCTGTAGAGAGTAAAGGAAAAATAGATTACTATATCTTTTTGTTGCCATTTGATAGCATTTTCTCTTAAAAACAGAAAATTATTATTATTATTAATTATATTATATTATATTAATTAGATTAATATAAATTTTATTTATTATATTTTTTGAAAATGTATAAATGAATGATTTCTAAAAAAAAAAAAAAAAAAAAAAAGGAGTTATTATAAACTATAGTTATCTTTAGATTTCCATATTTAGTCCAATCAAATAAGCCCGTTTTGGGGCAGTTTGCAACAATAAATGCTACAGAGATAAAAATTGACAGAATTTCCAATTGATACTTTCTAATGACTAGGTAAAAATTCCTGATGGATAGAACAAGCGGGTGAGGGGGGGGGGGGAGGAGCAAAAATAAGTCCCCTCCTCTTTTTTTAGTTTCTTGAAAATATCTCAGAAACGATGGGTTTTCTTTTAAAAAATACTCCAGCATAAAATAAAGAGCATAAAAGTCTCTACAAATGATATGTATACGCAGTGGAACCTTGGTTATCCGTTAGTCATAGGACCGGAGCCTTTAGTCCAATCAAATATGCCCGTCTTGGGGCAATTTGCAATAACAAATGCTACAGAGATAAAAATTGGTACAGTTGTTCATTGATAGCTACAAATGACTAGATAAAAAGTTTTGATGGATCGGAAGTGATCGGAGGGATGGTAGGGCAAAAATAAGCCCACCTCTTTTTTTTAGTTTTTTGAAAATCTCAAAAACTGTGGATTTTCTTAAAAAAATATATTCATAAAATTCATTACAAATGACATGTATACGAAGTGGAACTTCGGTTTACCTTCAGTCACGGGAACGGAACCTTGACGGATTTTCCGCAAAAAAATCATTTTCTTTTCAAATTTATTTACTCAATGTCTAGCGAAAATTATTAAATATTGATACTAAAAAAGAAAACTGAAAACAACTTAACTTCTGAGTACTTACAAACATGCTTAATCGACTGATTTTTTGTGAATAATCTCGCGGGAGTCAATGTTTACAATCAGCGGTTAGAGATACTTAAGTAAACAATAGCACGTGCTTTTTGTATTGCTGGTGGCGTTTCCGAGGGGTCGGGGATTCCAATTCCACACCTTTTGTTTTTGTATATGGTATCCTTTCATTCATTCAGTTACTTTCTATATCCCAGTACGGAGACCTGGATGTGTGTTCATAGTAGTTCGCATTTATAGTAGTTAACATCCAGTTTATAGTAATTAAACAACTTTTGCGCTCATCATGTTTACGGATAAGTGTTCCATTTGTGATACAGATTTTTATGACTCCATTGGTGGTGTAGTACGATTGTGTGAAAAAGGGATCGAAAGTTTAAAAAAAGCAAGCATTCAAAGATAGGACCAAAAATTTTAGCAGTTGGAAAATAGTACGTTTCTGAAAGTACACACAATATGCCGTAAAATGATACCAGACCTGATAGCTTTAATGCAGAATTAAAAACGCTTAGAAATGAGCATACACCATCAATCAGTGTGCAATCAACTACTCTGTGGTTTTCAGTACCCCAGTTCGATTTCAAAAATAGATGTTTCCTTTGCACAGATTTAATTGATGAATAGTTCAAAGAAAAAGAAAAAAAGAAACCAATTCCTTTGCGAAGAATATTTTATGGCGTGCGAGTCTTAAAATCAAACTGTCCAACCATGACACACAGAGTCTTTGAAGCAGCAGAAATGAGAAATGATCAGTGGGGAGAAGTTACAATTCGCCTTAATAATGTAGTTGAGGTAATTGCTACTGACGAAATTTACCATCATTATTGTTTACAGAAATTTTATCTCCTGTCAAGAGTAAGTAAACGAAGACGGCCAGAAACAGATTATGTTGTTGAAGCCATGGAAGAAATTTTCTCATTTCTTGAAAATAATGATGATTGCCAACATGACTTGTCTGATTTCCTTTCCGTAGTAACTGGGCGCATCCCAGATGAACGGGCAGTGAAAGCTAAACTAAAACAGAGATATGGAGAGAGTATTCACATAACTAAAAATCCAAGAAAGACTCCTTCCGTTTGTTTTATTGACACAGCAATAAAAGTGCTATCAAATGCATGGTACGAAAACAAACAAAAAAGATTTTGGTGATGAACGACTAAGAATTTTGCAAACTGTAGCAGCAATCATTAGAAAGGATATCCAGTCAAGGGTATATGATTCTACAAGCTATCCTCCATGTAATGACTTTTTCAAGGATGTCAAGAGTGATATTCCTAAATTCCTCAGCTGTTTTCTGGAGCATGTGCTCATGAAGAAGAAAAGTCAACAGAACGATGTTGCTCGAATAAAGAAAATGCGTTACAATAGGCCATGCCATTATGTCAGCAGTACGTTCACTCTCTTTAGTTTCCCAATATTGACCGGCCTTGGTGTGCCCCTTTACAGAAAGTATAGCCACGAGAACTTAGTCGATCTCATTTCGTATTTGGGGTTTTACTCGTCCTATTGAGTCCCGACTGCTCGAAATGTCGGCTATTCAACATGGTCAACCCAATTTACTAGGAATGTTTTGTCAGTCTGTTTACGATAACGCTGAATTTAATATTGCCACGCTGGATGGACTCAATACATTTCACTACATGGTTGGCGTAAAGTGTGCAACATCAGCAGACATTGAAAGTGGATCGCGAATCATGAAATGAATCTAGAATGCCTACTGCTGAGGCAGTTGGGGGTTTTTGCATAGAAGTTAGAATTCACAGGCACAGGTTATAAAAAATTGCAAATGGATGATCAGGGAGTATTAACAGAGGATAAACCCCTGCCCAATACCTGTGACACATTATGGATGCATGCAAAGTGGATGAATTTTTCTGAATTCCCTGAATGGGGGGGGAATTTATACAATCCATAACAAAACATGAAAATTATGACGAGACAAAGCTTATTCCGCTTCTTTTCATCAATGCACCAACATCTACTTATGACACGGTTTATACAGCATTACGGTATGCAGCAGATGTATGTGTCAAAGTTGATCGGAGGCTGTTGTTCATAACGTTTGACCAGCCACTCTATATATAAAATGTAGAGAAGTAGTTGCAGCATCTCCATCAGATTCTATGATGTCGAAATGTGTCACGAGACTTGGTGGCTTTCACCTTCTGGTGTCATATTTAGAATGTATATTTTTCATCATGAACTGAAGTGGTTTGAATGAGCTTTTGAAGACAATATACGCTCCACTTTCAGTTGAGAAGATTTTACAGAGACATGCGTACTCTAGAGCAGTCCGAGCTCATTTGCTAGTCCAAACAGCTTTGGCGAAAATAGTACTGCTGGAAGTTGAGACTAGTGATGAAGAGCGGCAAGCTATCATTGAAGTAATGGGAGCTTTTACATTTGTTCCTCTTTTGTTAAACTCAATAAATCGAAACACTAATCTAAGAGCTGTTGCTATTAAACTGGTCAACAAGTTGATGGAGTACAAGGGAAATGAACAAAAGGCAGCAATACCACATGAATAAAAATTTTATTAATGATAAATATTTGTCTACAAGACGAGGAAGCAGATGAGGTGATTATTATGAATCCTAACAAGACATCCACTTCCTTCGATGATGATATTCAAGGAAAAATAAGCCAGAATTATAATGACTCCCTTTAAAGACTTATCTACTTCATAATTACATAATATCTACCTTATTATAAAATAGTATGCACCTACTTTTAGTTTTCTAGTTGTTTTATACTCGCAGTTATAATGTTTCACATTAATAAACATTTCATTAATAGTGCATATTTATCTTTCATTAAATAATTATCATTATATCGTGCAGTACTAAAGTATTGGAATGTTTTATATATTATTTTATTTAATTATTGTGACAATATTTAATAAGTTTGAAAAGTAAGTGATTTTTTGAGGAAAATCCGTCAAGGCTCCGGTCCGGTGACTGACGGATAACTGTGCTTCCACTGTGTTTATTTGTCATTTGTAGAGAGTTTATTCTCTTTAATTTGTGCTGGAGTAATATTTTCATGAAAACCCACAGTTTCTGAGATATTTTCAAAAAACTAAAAAAGAGGGGAGGGGGAAATATTTGTTGCCCCTCCTTCCCCCCTATTTCCTTCCCACTTCCTATTTATCAGGACTTTTTATCTAGTGATTAGTTTTTATCAATGAACAACTCTACCAAACTTTATCAATGTAAGATTTATTAGAGCAAACTTTCCTAACTTGACTGGACAAAATCCGCCAAGTTCTGGTCCCATGACTGACGGATAACCGAGGTTCCACCTTGTATATCTGTCTTTTGTAGAGAATTTATGCGGTTTATTTTATGCCAGAGCAATTTTTTCATGAAAACCCACAGTTTCTGAAATATTTCAAAAAACTAAAAACAGTATGGAGGGAACTTATTTTATCCCCTCCCTCTCCCCGCTCACTTCCTATCTATCAGGCTTTTTCTCTAGAGATTGGTAGGTATCAATGAACAACTGCACCAATTTTTATCTCTGGAACATTTATAACGCCAAACTTTCCTAATTTGACAGGACTAATTAATGTCACAAACAAATGCAGGCACATGAATCATTAGATACAAAACAAAACAACTCAGAATACTAAAAAAGATACAATACAATACAGTTTAATGCAATATGATACAATGCACTTAAAATATGATACAGAACAATACAAGACAACACAGAACAATACATTATGATGTTATACTTTATTCTACGATACAAAATAAAGCAATATGATACATTACAATGCAAAAAAGATTACTACGATATGATAAAATGATACAATACAATACAACACAAAATAAAATACCAAGATACAACACAATACAATACGGAATAAAAGTATAATGCATTACAGAATAATACATTATGATACAATACAATCCGATACATAATATAAAAAATACGATAATGTACAATACAATAGAATACAAAAAAATCCAATATGATGCAATACAATAGAAAATAATACAATATGATACAATATAGTACAATACAGATTAAAATGATGTCATACAATAAAATACAATACAGAATAATAAAATATGATAGAATACAAAACAATAAAGTATAATACAATACAAAATAATACAATGCGATATAATACAATACAATATAATACAATACAGAATAACACAATATGATACAATACAACCCAACACAAAATAATACAGTATCATACATTAAATATTAATAAAAGAACCTTTTCCTGATATTTTGTGAGTACAACAATCAACTGTTAATTAACCTAATAATGTACATTTTTACCTAACTTTTTTTGTGAAAGAAGTAACGTACTTATAGAGGTCCAAGTCTTTAGTTCTCTTTGTTGTTTTTGAAACAACCACAGGATAATTTCTTCAAGCATTTCTTTAAACTGCGTTTTATCTTTGGTGGCTGTATTTCATTTCTAACTTCATTTTCAGCTGACTCTGCTGCTTCGCTTTCTGGTCTAAGTGCGACTGAGATCCGCTGCCATTTCTCCACTGGAATGCAGCCCATTTATTCTAAGCATGAGTCAACAAACTTGTCCATGAGTTCATCTGGATAAGATCTTTTCATTATAGGCTCATCTGTTTCGGAACCAGATCTAGATTCAAAACTTTTGGTACCAGAATTTGGGAGAATGTCTAAAATGTCTAACATGAGGTTTCCTTGAGAATGTGAGTTGTAGTAAATATATCTGTCTCTACTTTCTACTTTCAGTGTCATTAAGACGTTTAAGTACAACATAATACAGATAGCATACATGAAAAGTAATACGCAAGAAAAGTTAACAAAAAGTCCCAAAACTTGGCTATTCATACAGAAGCAGATATGAAATGCTCGTGCTGATAAATAAATAAAAAAAATACGCAAACATTGTTATTTTTAATCACTGATAATTACAGTTTTAAATCAATTCAATGTTACCCCAGAATAAGACATTTGTTAACCATATCAATCTTAATACAATTGTTTAATGTTGTTAGATATTTCAATATTACAAAAAAAAAAAAAAAAAACTCATAGATGTATTTTGTTCACAACAATAAAATATTATTTCAACAAAAGAGAAACGTGTGAACACTTCCACTAAACATTTTTGTTGCGAATGTCCTAGGTCGATTGCTGGTCAATGATGCGATTTCTGTAATGTTTGATAGCTTTGATTAAGTTTACCATTCTTTTGCTTACCAGTATCAATAAAAATATCTAATTTAGATCTCTAACAGCGAATTTACATTACAATGTACATTGTGTGTGTAAAAAGATCGCGTACCTTGGAACAAAATTCATTTCATTGTTGTAACCTGTTTTTTAACGTGTTTGTTTCTTTCAGACAACAATTATAGCGTCGACAATAAAAAATAGCGTTCATAATTCTGCCGTAAAAAGAGGCAGATCTTTCACTGTACGGTTAACTACTGATAATCTCTACATAGGGTCATAAAGTACATTTAAGTGCAATTAGTTTGAAAAATGCATCTTAATTTTATGTTAAATTTGTGTATATTTAATGATATTTTTGTAATGGCGGCAACTGAAGTACTGTAGTAAAGTAAAGGGAATGTACAAGATTACAATAGCTTTAAGTTTGCATTTTCTCATAACAACAGAAAAGTATTGTAAATAAAATATTTGCTATTTTGAAAAAATATAAGTGAATTGTTTCTGAGGAAAAATGAAGACACTATAAACTATGTTTATATTTAATTATCCACATTAATGTCACAAGCAAATGAAGGCATATGAATCATTACATACTATAAAATATGTTACAGTTGAATACAACACAGCATAATACAATATGATACAACACACTAAAATACAAAAGAATGCAATATAATACAATACACAACAAAACAATACAGAATAATGCAATATGATGATCTACAATATTATACAATAAAAAATAATGCAATATGATACAATACAATAAAATTCATATTAATACAATGTGATAAAATAAAATACAATTCAGAATAATAAAATATGATACAATACAATACGATACGGAATAATAGAAAACGATAATATACAATACAATAGTATACAAAATAACACAATATGATGCAATAAAATACAATAAACAATAGTAGATAAGATATAATATAGTACAATACAAAATAATACAATATGAGACAATACAAAACAATAAAGTATAGTATAATTCAAAATATTACAATTCGATACAATACAATACAATGCAATACAATAAGAAATCAATATGATACGATGCAACACAATAGTATATAATACGGTATGATGCATTAAACCTTTCTGGCACAGAAATATTCTTTTCGTGAAATGATGGAATGATTGGCAGTCAACGGAATTTACAAGATTTTTTTTTTTAATTAAAATCTCGTTACTTTAAAACATTCATAGTAAAAGCAAAATTTTATTAAAATATTCTTCAAGCCATTTGCATGTTTTGAATTAAAATTAGGTTTTTCCGACGTGGGATCATTTCGCAGTAAAGGTTTACAAATTAATAAAAAAAAACCTATTCC
This sequence comes from Maratus speciosus, assembly GCA_963932465.1. Taxonomy (NCBI): domain Eukaryota; kingdom Metazoa; phylum Arthropoda; class Arachnida; order Araneae; family Salticidae; genus Maratus; species Maratus speciosus. Next base: position 195,754,343 of record OZ010789.1, read on the forward strand.
TGATATTTTGCGAGTACAACAATCAAGTAATAATGAACCTAAAAATGCAAATGTTTATCTTTTTTTTTTTTTTTTGAAAAAAAGTAACCTAATTATAGATGTGCCAGGCTTGCTGAAACAGCCACAGAATAATCCCTTCAAGCGTTCATTGAAAGTGCTTTGGAGGCTACATTTTATTTGTAACTACATTTTGGGCTGACACTAGTGCTTCATTTTCTGGCAATGAGATACGCAGCACGTTTTTCATACGAATACAGCGCATTTTTTCTAAGTATGAGTCAACAAACTTGACAATGAGACCTTCTGGATAAGGACTTCTCAATTTAGGTTCATCCGTTTCGCAACCTGATAGAGATTAATAACTTTTGTCAACAGAATTCGCAGCAGTATCTTAAATATCTATGATAAAGTTTGCTTGAGACTGTGAGTCGTAGTAGATGTCTCGTTCTCCTCATACTACTTCCAGTGTCATTAACTCATTAACCAAATACATCATAAAAATACAGATAGCAAACATGAAAAGAAATACGCAAAAAATTAACAAAAAGTTCCAAAACTTGGCCATTTTTAAAGAAGTATTACGAAATACTTGTGTTAATCAATAAATATTTTAAAAAACGCAAACGTTGCTATTTTTAATCACTGAATAACGTTGTTGGAATTCAGTTCAATGGTACTCCATCCTACAAGTACGAGATATTTCTGTAAGAAAGAGAAATTTGTTAATTATTCCCAACTTAATGGTTTCAACAATTGTATATTGTCGTTAGATAAGTCAACATTAAAAATAAACTCATCGATGTGTTTTGATGACAACAATAAATAATTATTTCGACAAAAGAGAAAAGTATAAACACTTCCTCGAAACGTTTTAGGTAGATTTCGTATGAAATACTACCTATTGGGATCGTTCCTATGTTGGAATTTCTGAAAAGTTTTTGCTGATCTACACCGATCAGGACCCCTAGAACCCAAAACCACCCTCAGTAAAAAACTTTATATCTAACTATCTATCTATCTATCTATCTGTCTATCTATATGTATGACTTTCTTCTGGACACGATAACTTTCGTAATTCTGCACCAATCTCTTCCAAACTGATACATAAAATCAATGGGCATAAAATCTCGGTCAAGTTCGTTAATGGGCAAAATCGGACCAAGGGGATGGAAATAGGGAGGGGTTTTGTGAAAACCGAAAACCCCCCTTAACTTCTTAATTTTTTTACATATCAAATCAATTTAAAGTTTTTATTACTTCTAAAAATAGGGCTAAAATTTTATGTATCACAGATTTTTGATAAAGTTAAAAATGGGCTCAAAGGGCGTAAAAATAGGGTTTTGGGGAGAAAAAAATTCATAACTTCGTCAATTCCAAAGTTATCAATTCAAATTAATTTTATTATAAATCTCCTTAATATTATTTACAACTTTTATATTAGCAAGTTTTTGAAAGGACCAATTCGTACCGCAAAAAAATTAAAAACGAAAACAAAAAGGGGGTTTGAAGAAGTAAAAAATCCTTAACTCCGTCAATTCAAAAGATATAAAATCCCCATGAATTTATCATATATCTTCTTAATATTGTCTACAACATCTATATAGACAAGCTTTGGATAGGACCAATTCTTACAGTAAAAACAAATTAAAAATACGTAGGAGTTGAAGAAAAAAATCATCTGAGTAAGGGTGTATTCAAATCCAAACTGCTTATTTTCTGACTCATTTTACAATTCATTTTTACTCTCAAAGGCTTCCAATTGGTACGTTTTCTTACTCAGAAACTATATAATGTACCGTAATGGTCAATTTCTTGATAGAGGTAGAATATATTTTTAAAAATCCTGTTAAAGTGGGCATTTTGAACCGAATTTCCCGATGCGGATTGTGTTGGAAAAATCATTGCATTAAGGATGCACTCAAATCCAAACTGCTTATTTTCTGACTCATTTTTAAATTCATTTTTGCTCTCAAACGCATTTAATTGGTAGATTCGCTTATTTAGAAACTATATAATGTACCGCAATGATTGATTTTTTGATAGAGGCAGAATATATTTCAAAAAATGTTGTCAAATTGGGCATTTTGAACGGAATTTCCCGAAGCAATTGTGTTATCACTTTCTTCTGAACACGATAACTTCCGCAATTCTGCACAAATCTTTTCCAAACTGATACATAAAATCAAGGGACATAAAATCTCAGTTAAGTTCGTTAATGGGCAAAAGCGGACAAAGGGGATGGAAATAGGGAGAAGTTTTGTGAAACACGTAAAAAACCCATAACTTCTTAATTTTTGTACATATCAAATCAGTTTAAAGTTTTTATTACTTCTAAAAATAATGCCAAAAATTCATGCATTACAGTTTTTTGATAAAATTAAAAATAGGCTCAAAGGGTGCAAAAAATAGGGGTTTTGGGAGAAAAAAAATCCTTACTTCGTCAATTCTCAAGATATCAAATCCAATTAATTTTATTATACATCTCCTTAATATTATTTACAACTTTTATTTTCACAAGTTTTTGATAGGACGTAATTCGTACCGCAAAAAAAAAAAAAAAAATTAAAAACGAAAACAAAAAGGGGGGTTGAAGGAGGAAAATTTTCATAACTCCGTCAATTCCCAAGCTATAAAATCTCCATGAATTTATCATATATCTTCTTAATATTGTCTTCAACATTTATATACAAGTTTTTGATAGGGAAAATTCTTACAGCAAAAACAAATTAAAAATACATAGCGGATGAAGAAAAAAATCATCTTATTAAGGGTGCATTCAAATCCAAACTGTCTATTTTCTTACTCATTTTTAAATTCATTTTTGCTCTCAAACGCATCCAATTGCTAGATTCTCTTATTCAGAAACTATATAATATACAGTAATGATCGATTTTTTGATAGAGGCAGAATATATTTCAAAAAATGATGTCAAAGTGGGCATTTTGAACAGAATTTCCCGAAGCGATTGTGTTAGAAACGAAAAATATTGCCCTACTGAGAAAATAATTGTTTACTAATGAAGTTTTAATTAATTGAAAGAAAAATAAAAACACAGGTCGCTTATAAATCTTTTCAAAAATCACGTCAGCAGGTTTCATAATTTTTTTTTTTTTTTTAATTAAAAATGAATCTGAAAATGTGCCAGAAAATTTCGAGTTGTTGAGCATTGAAAAATATTTTTTTGTAATATCGCCTTAACATGATTCTGATAAAACCAGCTATTTTATAAAAAGGAAATAAAAACTGGTCAAAAGCATACAGATAAAACTGTTAAAGTGAATTTATATCTAACAATGACTTAGTTTTTGTTGGTGAAATTAGTATACTTAACTTGGAAATCTACCTCTGCCTGTAGGCCGGGCCGGCAGGGATTTTTTTTATTTCGAATGTCCTATAGCGATTGTTGATATAAAACGCTTTTGCTGAAATGTTTGAGCGCTTCGTTTATGTTTACTATTCTTTTCTTTACATTACTTTTGTTTACCAGTTTCAAGAAGCAGATTTAATTTGATTCTCTACGAGAGAATTTAATCTACATCCTGTGCGTAAAAACCTCGCGTACCTTGGCACAAATTTCATATAATTGTGGTAACCTGTAATTCCGTAAACCTGTAAAATTGTGAATTTTTACCTGCTTTTTTTTTAAAGGTAACCTACTTATAGAGGTCCAATTCACGCTGAAACAGCTACAGAATAATTTATTCAAACGTTTCTTTAAATTGCGTTTCATCTTTGAAGGCTGTATTTTATTTGTAACTTCATTTTCGGCTAACTCTTCTGCTTCATTTTCTAGCCTAAGTTCGGCTAAGATCCGCTGCACGCTCTCCAGTCTAATGCAGCCCATTTTTCTAAGCATGAGTTAGCAAACTTGTCCATGAGATCTTATGGATAAGGTATCATTATTTTAGGTTCATCTGTTTCGCAACCTGATGTAGATTCATAAATTTTGGCAACAGAAATATCGACACAATCTTAAATATCTATCATAAAGTTTGCTTGAGAATGTGAGTCGTACTAGATGTCTCGTATTACCTTTCTACTGCTAGTGTCATTAAGTCCTTAACTATGAAGTACATCATAAAAATACACATAGCATACATGAAAAGAAATACGCAAGAAAAGTTAACAAAAAGTCCCAAAACTTGGCTATTTTTAAAGAAGTATATATGAAATTATACATAGAATGACACTAAGTGTATAACGCTTCCGGGGTTGAACTCATACGTTTCCTGATAATCCAAACGCGGCCACGTTAGGCTTAAGCATTCCGATGCCGTATTTGACGACTGCCTTATTTAATCTGTCTATCTATTCATTGTGTAACATATTCTTCTTCAATTTTTCTCAAACCTTCAAAATTTATACAATTATAACGCTTTAAGGTCTAATTTAAAACTAAACAGATACCAACAACAGGGTTCCGATGTATACAAGCGATTACCGTTGCCATTCATAAGCACAAATTACAAATCCAAAAACAAATGAATGACTCTTTTAGCTATTTATTAAATGCTCTTAAAATATTTTGCAAAAGCATTAATATTTTGAAATACGTTTTTCACTTTTGTGTACATTTATTTACAGTTTGAATTCAGTATACACGGTTAAAAATATCGCGAAAAATTACCTCTGTTTTTCAAGGCTATCTATTTTCTGACCAATGAAATCGCTTCATGGCGTTCAGTGAATATAGCTATATTCTGTGATTCATTCCCGTGAATTATTTTGTACCGGATTAACGTTTCCTTTCTAAAAACAAACGTATTTCAAATTATTTAATGGCTTTATTACGGTTTTACAAATATTGTAAGAGCAAAATCGGATGTCGACGGTATTTTTTAATGATTCGTTCAAAGAGTCATTTAATTGCTTCTGGATTTGGAATTTGTGTTGTACATGTGGCATCACGAGTGAATGTTGATTTGATTTTCAATCTTAAAACTTTGAGTAAAACGTGCTTTCTTTTCCACTATTCGCAAAAGTTACATTTTTAGACAGATTATTAAAAATAAATTAACATTTAAGAGATTACATTCAATTATCTAATATTCTGCTGCGATAACATCAGTTAAAATTAGATTGGTAGCTTTGTCTATCCCTATATGAAAGTAAGCAAACAATTGATTCATTCGTCTTGAACTTTTAAAATATTAAAACAAACGTTTATATGCTCTGTTGCGCCATCTGTCGGTAGTTAAAAAAAAGAAATTTTCGATTTAAAATGTTTTTTGAATTCTGAAGACATTGGGGGAAAAATGAATATTTCTTATAAAATGAAATTAGAATATCAGAAATATGTAATGCCGTGTATTACATATATATATGTAAAACACATTTACATATATATATCAATGCAAAATTTATTACAGGTTTCTTTTATGCAAGTTTAAAAAAAATCGGGATTTTCTCTGTTCAACTTTTTAAAATTTAAGTTATATAATTAATATTTAGGCAATTAATAAAAACAAATAAACTTTCTGTTGAAATTGTCTTTTATTTTACCCCATACCATCAGATAAAATAGTTAATTGACAATATGTTTTAAAATAGCACTATTAATACTAATTTGAATGTTTTTGTGAAATATTTCTTCAAATTTTGTGAGTGAAGTTCATTTGCATACTTTTTATCACTATTTTACCAATTGAATTAATAATTTTCTTGCCAATTAAATTTCAATGAAAAATGGGCTGTTTTTACTTTACCCCACCTGACCCTATAAGTCAGACAAGACAAAATTTATTACTTCACAGTTCTTTTTATAATGCAATGCTATATAATTAGTTTGAAAATGCAAACACGTCATTCTGACGGGCTATATTCTAGTATATGAAATATTCGTGTTAATCAATAAATACAAATAACGCAAACATTGCTGTTTTTATCCACCGAATAGAATTTGAAATCAATTCAATGTTCCTCCATCCTACAAGTACGAAAATTTTTCTTTATAATAAGACATTTGTTAATTATTTCAAAACTTAATGTTTTCAACAATCATTTATTGTTTTTAGATATTTAAACAAAAGAAAATAAAATCATAGATGTATTTTGTTGACAACAATAAATAATTATTTCGACAATAGAGAAACGTGTAAACACTTCCACGAAACATTTTTGCTGCGAATGTCCTAGGTCGATTGTTGTTAAATAGTGCAAATTCTGAAATGTTTAATAGTTTTTTTAATGTTTATATTCTTTTGTTTACATTTGTTTTTTGTTTACCAGTATCAATAAACAAATTAAATTTGGATCTCTACTCGAGAATTTAATGTATATTGTGTGCGTAAAAACTCGCGTGCATTGGCACAAATTTCATTTAATTCTGGTAACCTGTTTTAAACCAATATATTTTTTTCTTTCAAGCAGAAATTAAAATGTCGACACTAAAATATAGAAAATCACTCATAATCTCTACACCAATTTTTCAAACTTTTAAGTATCACACCCTTTCAAATTTTACATGTTCACATAGGGAATAAAGTCTATGATGAGAAAGTACATTTAACTGCAATTAGTTTGAAAAGTAGCATCTCAATTTTACTTTGAGATAATAATTTTTGTGTAAATTTAATGCTATTTTTGTAAAGGTGGCAACCGAAGTACTCTATTTCTGTAGGATGTAAAGGGAAAACATAAAATTAATACATCTTTTTGTTGACATATTTTGATAACAACAGAAAAATTGTTGTAAATAAAACATTTGCTGCTTCGAAAAAATATAAGTGAATCATTTCTAAAAAACATGCAGTTATTATAAACAATACTTGTTCTTTAAGTGTCCACATTAATGACAGATGCAAATGTAGGCATCTGAATGATTAGATTCAGTAAACTATGTTAAAGTAGAATACAACACATGATAAAACAATATGATACAATACAACACAACAGAGAATTATAAAATATGATATTGTACAATAGAATACAGAGTAATACGATATGATACAAAACACTACAATACAGAATAATTCAATATGATACAATACATAACAAAGCAATACAGAATAATGTAATATGATGTTCTACAATATTATACAATACAAAATAATGCAATATGATACAATACAATACAATGCAGATTAATACAATAGGATAGAATAAAATACAATTCAGAATAATACAATATGATACAATGCATTGCGTTACGGAATAATACAAAAAGATAATATACAATATAATTGTATACAAAAGAATACAATATGATACAATACAACACAGTACAATATAATACAGTATGATACATTAAACTTTTTTGGCACAGAAAAATTCTGTTCGTGAAATGATGAAACCGGAATTTACATGAGACTTTTTTAAGTTAAAAACTCTGTACTTTAAACTTTCATTGTAAAAGAAAAATTTTATTAAATTATTCTTTGTCCGGTTGCAAGCTAGGAATTAAAATTAGGTTGTCCCGATATGGGATCAATTCACAGGAAAGTGTTACATATTAATTAAAAAACCTATTCCTGATATTTTCAGAGTACAACAATGAACAGATAACTAACCTAAAAATGTTAATTTTTACATTATTTTTTAAAAAAGTAATCTATTTATAGAGATCAAAGTCTTGCTGAAACAGCCACAGACTAATTTCTTCATTCGTTCCTTAAAATTGCGCTTTATGTTTGGAGGCTGCATTTTATTTGTAACTTTATTTTCGGCTGACTCTGCAGCTTTATTTTTTCGCCTAAGTGCGCCAGATATTTGCTGCACGTTCGGCATACGAATGGAGCAATTTTTTTCTAAGTATGAGTCAACAAACTTGTCCTTCAAATCTTCTGGATAAGGTTCTCTCATTTTAGGTTCATCTGTTTCGCAACCTACCTAGATTCATAACTTTCGGCACCAGAATTTGAGTCGGCATCTTAAATATCTATAATACAGTTTGCTTGAGAGTGTGAGTCGTAGCAGATATCCAGTTCTTCTTTTTCTACTTCCAGTTTCATTAAGTCCGTAAGTACATTATAACAATACTGTTAGCATACATGAAAAGAAATATCCAAGAAAAGTTAACAATATGTCCCAAACCGTGGCTATATTTAAAGAAGTATGTATGAAATGCATTTGTTAATTAATAAATATAAAAAATACGCAAAATTTGCTGTTTTGAATCACTGAAAATGCAGTTTGAAATCAATTCAATGTTACTCCGTCCTACATGTACGAAAATGTTTTTAATAATAAGATATTTATTATTTATTTCAATCTTAATCTTTCAACAATTGTTTATTGTTGATAGATATTTCAACATTAGAAAATAAAATCATAGATGTGTTTTATTGACAACAATGAAATATTATTTCAACAATAGATAAATGTACAAACACTTCCACGAAACATTTTTGTAGCAAACTTCCTAGGTCGATGGTTGCTAAATGACGTGATAAATGTAATGTTTGATAAACACATTTAATTTGGATCTATATTGTGTCCATAAAAAGCTCGCGTACTTTGGTACGAATTTCATTTAATTGTGGTAACCTGTAATTGCGTAAACCTGTAAAAATATAAACTTTTACCTTTTTTAAAATAAAAAGATAATCTACTTATATAAGTCTCAGTCATGCAGAAACAGCCACAGAATAATTTCTTCTAGCGTTGCTTGAAATTGCGTTTTACCTTTGAAGGCTGTATTTCATTTGTAACTTCATTTTCGACTATCTCTTCTGCTTCATTTTCTAGCCTAAGTGCGCCTAAGATCCGCTGCACGTTCTCCAATCTAATGCAGCCCCTTTTTCTAAGCATGAGTCAACAAACTTGTCCATGAGATCTTCTGGATAAGGTCTCGTTATGTTAGGTACATCTGTTTCGCAACCTGACCTAGATTCATAACTTTTGGCAACAGAAATCGCGACACCATTTTAAATATCTATCATAAAGTTTGCTTGAGAATGTGAGTCGTACTAGATGTCTCGTTCTTACCTAAGAATAAGACATTGTGTTCATAAAAAGCGCGCGTGCATTGTTACAAATTTCATTTAATTGTGGTAACCTGTTTTTAACCCTTATATTTTTTTTTCATTCAGGCGGAAATTAAAATGTCGTCACTAAAACATAGAAAACTACAGATAATCTTTACACCAATTTTTCAAACTTTTAAGCATCGAACCCTTTGAAATTTAACATGTTCATATAGGGAATAAAGTCTATTTAACTGCAATTTGTTTGAAAACTGCATGTCAGTTTTGATTTGAGATATTACTGTTTGTGCAGATTTAATGCTATTTTTGTAATGATGACAACTGAAGTACTCGATTTCTGTAAAAAGAAAATGGAAAATAGTAGATTACTATATCATTTGATGGCATTTTCTCATGAGAAAGTTAAAATAAAAAATTGATAGTTTGAAAAAAATATAAGTGAATGATTTCTGAAAAAACACTCAGTTTAAACTGTATTTTTATTTAAGTATCCACATTAATGTCAAGCAAATGAAGGTATATGAATCATTAGACGCAATAGAATATGGTATACAGTACATACAACACAGAATAATATAGCATAGTACAATAGATTAGAATACAGAATAATACAAAATGCTACAACACACTAAATAAAAAAATAATACAATTTGATTCAATGCTATACAAAACAATGCAGAAAAATACAGTATGTTATGATATACAGAATAATACAGTGAGATATAATAAAAGGTAATACAAATCAATACCGAATAATACAATATGATGTTATAAAATATTATATGATAAAAAATGCAATATGATACAATACAATACAAAGCAGATTAATATAATATGATGCAATAAAATACAATTCAGAATAAAACAATATGATACAATACAATGTGATATGTAATAATACAAAACGATATTATACAATACAATATTATGCAAAATAATAAAATATGATGCAATGCATTACAATAAAAAATAGTACAATATGCAACAATATAATGCAATACAGAATAATACAATATGGTAGAATACAAAATAATAAAGTATAATACTAATCAAAATAATACAATACGAAACAATACTATACAATACAATGAAATACAGAATAAAAAAATAAGATATTATTCAATATAAAATAATACAATATGATACAACACAACACTAAATAATAAAGTATGATACATTAAATAATAATAATAAAAAAAAAAAAACATTATTCCTGATATTTTGCGAGCACAATAATCAACAGTTAATCAACCGAAAAATATTATTTTTTTACCTTTTTTTTAATTTTGGAAAAAGTAACCTACTTATAGAGGTTCATCTATCTCGCAACCTCATCTAGTTTTATTACATATGGCACCAGAATTCGAGACAGCATCTTAAATATCAATCATGAAGTTTGCTTGAGAACGCAAGTCGTAGCAGATGTCTTGTTCTTCTTTTACTACTGCCAGTGTCATTAAATCCTTAACCAAGTACATCATAAAAATACGGATAGCATACATACAAAGAAATACGCAAGAAAAATTAACAAAAAGTTCCAAAACATGGCTATTTTTAAACAACTATTAAAAAATACATGTATTAATCAATAAATATAAAAAATACGCAAACATTGCTATTTTTAATCACTGAATAACGTAGTTTGAATTCAGTTCAATGACACTCCATCCAACAATTACGAAATATTTCTGTAAGAATGAGAAATTTGTTAATTATTCCCAACTTAATGCCTTCAACAATTGTCTATTGTTGTTAGATAAGTCAAAATTAGAAAATAAACTCATAGATGTATTTTGTTGACAACAATAAATAATTATTTTGACATTAGAGAAACGTGTAAACAGTTCCACGAAACATTTTATATTGCAAATGTCCTATGTTGATTGTTTCTAAATAACGCGATTGCTGAAATGTTTGATAGATTTGTTTATGTTTACTATTCATTTTTACATTGTTTTTGTTTACCATTAGCAATAAACAGATTTAATTTGGATCTCTACCAGAGAATTTACCGTACATTGTCTGCGTCAAAAGCTTGCGTACATTGGCGCAAATTTCAGTTAATTGTGGTAGCCTGTAATTTTAATCCTTATATTTTATTTCTTTCAGGGAACGATTAAATTTTCGTCACTAAAAAATAGCGTTACGCAACATAATCCTACCGTAAAACGAGGCAGATCTAGAACTGTACGGTTAAATACTGATAATCTCTACTGCAATTTTTGAACTTCTAAGCATCGCACATTTTTAATTTTTCTCGTTCGTAAACGGAATAAAGTACATTTAACTGCAATTAGTTTGAAAATGCATCCCAATTTTACTTTGAGATAATACTTTTTGTGTAAATTTAATGCAAATGATGTTTTCAGATGTTTTTGTAACGGTGGCAACCGATGTACAGTCAATCAGGGTAACTTTGATCCGCATTTTCTCTATTTTTATATTCCACACTCTTATTTGAAGAATATTGTCGCAACTAGGGGCATAAAAGAGAAGAAATTATCCTAAATTATTGTTTGACTATAAAAAATAAGGAATAATAAGGATAAAAGCAATCAAAAATGGATTTTTAGCCTGGTTCAAAGTTACCCAACCATTTAGGGTAACTTTGCACCATATGATAAACTTTTATATAAAATAATTAACTATAAAAAAAGGATTGTAGCCAGGACAACTTTAAACACCAAAAAATGTTTTCTGATATGTAAAGACTGCGAATTTACATTTCCTAACATCACAAGATATGTATAATTTATGATATTACAACAAATATCAGGCATAAGAAAAGTGGAAGAAGAGAACCATGAACATTTAGAACTAAAAAAAAAACTTTTTATTGTTCATATAAAACATAAAAATGCAGTGAAAAACAATTTTCAATGTTTTAACTCTATAATATATTCATAGTTACAGTAATACATACAAGTACTAGTATTATTCAAACAAGAATGAAAAACGTGGAACGCATGAAATGTCAAATTTGAGTAGCTCTGCCCCTAATCACGCCTCTATAAATGAATTTTATGTATTTTACACATATTTGTAAAAATATTTACATGTCATATCTAATGCACAATTTCGGCATTTATATAAAACATACGTGCAAATATGGGATATTTTCGACAGTTGTACCTATAATCAGTAAATTATAAGCATGAGTGTAACTTTGAGCTGGCTCAAAGTTACCCTGAAAATGTGGTAAAATGCTAGTGCCTTCTTATGTTACATTTTATTAACTATTAATAAATAAATAATCACAAAATATTAACGCATTTACAACATTTAGATAATAATATGTCTGATAAATGAGTGTATTATTACTTACTATGAAAATTTAATTGGATTACAACAACTCGAAAACAGCATTCAAAATTAACTTGAAAACAGTACTTCACAAAAATAGTTAGATGATGCAATTAATTGCGCATAATGTTTCTAATTTATTTTCTAAAATAAAGAATAGAAATCCCAGCTTAGAACCTTGCAAACAGAGCACAGTTCTGGAGTTTATTTAGTCTTTTAGAGTCAAAAATATTGAAAAATAGGAGGTGGTGCAAAGTTACACCCCGTGGTTCAAAATTACCCTGATTGACTGCACTCTGTTTCTGTAGAAAGTAAAGGTAAAACATCTTCAAACCAACAGTTTCTGAAATAACTGAAAAACATAAGTCTTTGTTTCCACCAGTTTCGCAACCAATATGCATCAGTTTATTGTATTAATTACAATATGCATTAGTTTATTGTTAAATTGTTGTCTGTTATTCAAAATGGCGTCATTTTCTTAATATTCTTATTATGCATCTTATAAATGCATTTTAAGTCGAATATATTAGTCTTATAAATGCGTTTCAAGTCGATTTCGGTGTCTTTAACGTCAAAAATTTTCTTTTAACACTTTCCGTCATATATCAATGAGTTTATAAATTCAATTTGTCTGTTTGTTTGTCTGTCTGCTTGTCATTCCATGCTCTAACTCGCTTAAATATCGCTACTCGCTTAAATTCACTCAGATGGTCATGTAATTTACACGGTGTTATGATTGAAGTATACAATAAATGTTCCAAATAGAAAATGAAGTGTACAGCTATTGTAGTCCGTTTACAGGGCCCTCAAAAGAATTCCATTACGTTATTGTCTATTAGTCTGGGTGCTACGGTTCAGAAAACTGCAAATCATGAGAAGAATATACCGAATGGTGAGTATCTACTTTGTATTAATACAATCCAAATAAGAGGGGGAGGCATCGCGTAAAATCGTAGGAATTCAAGTTGGCGCCATTTTCAGAATTTTCTTACTATCCATCTTATAAACGTGTGTTTCAGGTCAATTTCGATGTTTTAAACCAAAAATTTCGTTTTTAACACTTTTCGTCATAGTCGAATTAGATTACGAATTTAGTTTAATTGTCTGTCTGCTTGCCATTCCATGCTCTAACTCGAACACGTCGAAAAAGTAAAAAATATCACTATGTTCCGAGCTTCAAAACTTGTGTAATAAGTCAAAAATAAAAATCAAACTTAATTTAAATATACAGCTCATATTTAAATTTATATTTAAAAATATATGTATACTTGTAAACTCATAAATATATATTGAAATGATAAGTTTAAAAATATGTGATAATAAGAGAAAAAAATCTGGCGCGTATTATAAAATATGAATATATGCATATAAAGAGGAAATTTTGGTGAAAATAAATAGATAATAGAGTTACCTTTATACTAAACCAGAATATTTGTAGAAAATATTGACTAAATTAAAAAATTAACAAAAAATTAAAAATTTTCACTTTTTGAAAAATATTTTCCAAATACAAAAAAAGGAATAAAATAAATTTTTACATTTTTCTGGTTTTAGGTTGTAGATAATACAGAAATGAATATGTGGTAAAAATTTCTTTTGATTGTCATGCATAGTTTCTTAGTAACACTGCGCGCAGTATCAAAATTCATCGTTTTGAATAAACGCAACGCAAAGTTTAATTATCCTATGTAGTCTTAACATATAGTCATAATAACTTAACAACTGCCATAATTAGTAAACTAATGCTAATTTTTAATGCAGTTTTCTGCATATTGTTCAGAAATGATTACGGAATCAAAATATGTGTTTAAAAAAATTCGAAAATTTTGATCGTTTAAAGGTATCCTACCCCCTTAAATATCGCTACTCGCTTAAATTCAGTCAGATTAGCATTTAATTTATATATGTTATTGAAGTTTACAATAACATGTTCCGAATAAAAATTGAAGTGTATAGCTTTTATAGCCCGTATACAGGGCCCTCAAAAGTATTTAATTGAGTTACTGTCTACTAGTCCTGGTGCTAAGATTGAGAAAACTGCAAACCATGAGAAGAATATACCGAATGGTGAGTATCTACTTTATATTAATACAATCCAAATAAGAGGGGGAGGCATCGCGTACAATCGTAGGAATTCAAGAAGTCGGCTGTTATTAAAAATGGCGTCATTTTAATTAAATTATTTACCATCTACGCGTCAAAGTGTCTGCAAGTACAGTGAGGAACCGCAACATTAAGAAAGTGAAAGATAAGATGAAATTATAGATCACATTGAATGGTGGTGATTAGTCATCATAATTACTTTGTATATTTATAAGCTGCACTCCTACACATAAAAACGAATCTTTACTAGTAATAATAACAGTTTGCAATTCTTTCATACTTAGTAAAATTTAAAAACGCTTACTATAATTAAACGAGCTGGAAGTGCCAATCCCAAAATTTTCTTCTATCCCATCCATCTTAATATTTCATAAAGCAGTTGCAGATGTTAATATTTCAATATTATTATGTCAATTCAACTTTGATTTTCATCTTAAATTCCTGCTTCAATCAATTAATCGGAGTAGAAAGAGTTAAACGCGATCATGATATTTATTAAAATCAAAAGTTTTTCGTTATTCTACTGTACATCAGCTGTTTGCGGATAGCCGGATTAGCAAGACTCGAATTCCGTCGCTGCACAAGCCGCCGATAGGTAATACAACTACGGAAAATCGAAAAAATTGTACAAAAATTTCAATCACAGTATCCCCTGCCAGCGGAATAATTCCAAATTGAAAAAGGACCTGGCCATAGCCAAAATCACACACAAAAAGTTTGGTTCTATACTATGCATAACTTTATACACTTTTCGATGGTACAATAATGAAATGGTACAAAAATCTCTATTACAACGCCCACTTTGGAGGAATATTTCTAAATTGAAAAAGGACCTGCTTGCCACAGCCAAAAGTATACTCAAAACTTTTGGTTCAATACTATGCGCACCTTAAATTCCTGTGACTATGCGCGATGTCTTCCCTTCTTATATGGATTGTATTAGTATAAAATTGGTACTTACCAATCGCTATATTGTTCTCTCGATTACCAGTTTTCTCAGCCGTAGGATCAGGACTAATAGACAATAGTGCAATGAAATACTTTTAAGAGCCCTATAAACAGACTATAAAAGCTATATGCTTCAATTTTTATTCGGAACATATTATTGTAAACTTCAATAACATATATAAATTACATAACAATATGAGTGAATTTAAGCAAGTAGCGATATTTAAGAGAGAGCATGGAATGACAAGCAGACAATCAAACAAACAGACAAAACTCATTCAACTATGACGGAAAGTATTAAAAACGAAATTTTTGACGTTAAAAATATCTAAATCGATTCGAAACACACATTTATATCATGGATAGTAAGAAAACTCAGAAAATGACGTCATTTTCAATAGAAGCGGCCGTCTTGAATTCCCAAGACTTTTTGCAATGCCCCCCCCCCCCCCTCTGAAATACATTGTATTAATATAAAGTAGATACTGACCAATCAGTATATTCTTATCACGATTTACACTTTTGACCTTATTTTGGTCGGGAAGCACTCGAACTATCAAGCTAATGAAGGTATATGAATCATTAAACACAATGCATTATGCTATACAATACAATGCAACATAGAATAATACAATATAGTACAATAGAATAGAATACAGAATAATACAATATGATACAGCATACTAAAATACAGCAGTATAACAAATTGACACAATGAAATACAAAACAATTCAGAATAATACAATATGATGTTATACAATATTATACAATAAAAATGCAATATGATACCATACAATACGATACGGAATACTACAGAACGAAACTGTGCAATACAATAGTATACAAAACAATACAATATGACACAATATATTACAATAAAAAATAATACAATATATCACAATATAGTGCAATACAGAGTAATGCAATATGACAGAATACAAAACTATAAAGGATAATACTATAGAAAAAATACAATACGATACAATGCTGTACAATACAATACAATACAGAATGAAAAATATGATATAATAAAATGCAGAATAATACAATATGATAGAATACAACGCAACAGAATATAATACAGTATGATACATTAAATATTAATAAAATAAACTTTTTCCTGATATTTTGCGAGTACAACAATCATCTGTTAATTAACCAAAAAATGTAAATATTTACCTTTTTGTTTATTTTGGAAAAGTTGCCTTCTCGTAGAGGTTCACCTGTTTCGTAATCTATATCAGATTTATAGCATTTGTCAACAGAATTTCAGGCAGCATTTTAAGTATCTAACATGAAAATTGCTTGAGAATATGAATCGTAGCAGATACCTCGTTCATCGCTTTCTACTGCCAGTGTAATTAAGTACTTAACCAAGTCATAAGAATACAAATAGCATACTTGAAAAGAAATAAGTTAGAAAATTTAACAAAAAATCCCAAAATCTATCTATTTTTAAAGAAGTATTATGATATACTCCTGTTCATCAATAAATATCAAAAATACGCAAACATTGCTATTTTAAATTACTGAATAACGTAGTTTGAAATCAGTCGGGTTGTACTCGATCTTATAAGTAAGAAATATTTCTGTAAGAATGAGAATTTTTTCAATTATTCCAATATTAATGGTTTCAACAATTGTCCAGCACTAGGAAATAAACTCATAGATGTGTTTTGTTGACAACAATAAAATATTAATTCAACAATAGAGAATCGTGTAAACACTTCCAAGAAAGATTTTATTGCGCATGTCCTAGGTCGATTGTTGCAAAATAACGCGCTGAAATGTTTGATAGCTTTATTTGAAGAGCTGAATGGATGAAAATGTTATGCTACATTTTCTAATTTTTTTTTAATATTTTGGATGAAAGCGTTATGAGGTATCCTATCACATGGTGAAGCTAAAATACTAAGATTCTACTTAGTCTTGAAGATTTAAGACATTATTCATTAATATTTAATATTTTAATATTTAATATATATATATAAACTCGGTTTATGGTGTCAGATGCCGCCATCCTAAGAATCTACAAGAGTCTTTTTAACATTTAATATTTAATAATGTCAATAATATTAATAAATTTTAATTTTTGAAAATTATATATGAATAAGTTTTTCTGAGAGAGTTTAGTACCATACCTGTTAATATTTTAAACAGTTTTATCAGTTTTATCAATAGGTGTAAACCAAAGCTACTGGAATGCTCAAACAGCAGTCTCTGTTTCATAATGATAATCGAAAAAGTTGTGTAAAATTCAAATGTGAAGAGTTGTCAACCTAAAAGTAGTGTTTTTTAGAAATATTTTGTAAGCTTTCTTCAGATAAAATATATCATAGAAATTTAAGTAAGTAGGTTTTAAGTAATGCAGAAATATCGAGCTTTCATTCCAGGCATAAAGATTATACAGTAAGTTAGGCTTAACATAACAATGTGCTATTTTTTAGAAAAGGTCTATGTGGGGAGGCTTGACCCAGCCAATGTGAGGGAGGGTTGGCCAGATTTTCAAGGCTCCCGTAAAACATTCACGACGAGAATTGAGAAATCTAATTTTTATTTAAAAAAAACTTCATTGACTACTAGTACGGTCTGAAATGTTTTTCAGCTCGATTTTTGTGCCAAGTTTGATATTTATTTATAGTTTTTGAGATGTAGATTACAAATATCTTAGGTACCATTTTTTTCTTACACATTTTTGAGGTGATTTTCAAGATAGCGTCCAAGGTGGCTGCCATTTACTGACTTTTTTAATATTTGTGGTATATTACTGACCAGTATATCAAATTGTATATTTTTGGGGTCAAAAAATACAAATCTACAATCAAAATAGGCATAAATTGTGTCATTTAATATATATTTATAAATTTACAATAAAAATTACTACCATTGGTTGTTTTCTCTTTTGATGCAGATGTGAAAGCTGTATGTTCCCTGGAAGATAATTACTAATAAGAGTGACTGATACACATTGAATCGATTGTGTGCTTGAAAGGAGGACATTTATGTCAAAAACCTGGAATAGACAATCTTGAAAAACTGAAAATACGCTACAAAGGGGGCAAAATCTGGTGAGTCAAAGTTACCCCCCCCCCTCTGTGAACGAATAAATAAAATCTCAGCAGAATATGATTGTTTTGCAGTATCCAAATCCGATGTGACGTTTACGAAATTATTTTCAGACCAGAACTTGAAACAGGAAATCAAAGAACTGAAGAGCATTTTGTGGATTTATTGGTTTAAATCAGAATAAACCGTCCTCGAAAGGTATTTCCTGTGTGCACCAGATGTATTACGCATTGTTTCAAGTTTCTTTGAAAAGTACTGTCCAAGTGAAGCCTTTAAGCAGCCCGTGAAACACTATCAACGTCAGACTTCCATGTCGCTAAGAATATTTCACAATGTAGCCTGCGTCAAGGAGAGTATTCGGGATCATTGTCTAGGAAACCCTTTCCAAGATAATACCACACTAATCAATATTGTATCCTCTATGAAAGTTCCAGAATCTGCGAAGGATGATATTCTGAATCGTGACCAAAAAGGACAATTGGAATTTGGAGAATTTGTAAGATATAGACTACAGAGTGAACACGCTAAATTGTCAGTTTGGCATCCAATGAAAAAAATGAAATTAAAGACATTCAGAACTTGTAACAAGTAGACTGTATTTAAGATTGGTGATAAATTGGTTAAAATTCGAGAAAATAGGCAACTCTTTCCTCGTTTTTTGTTGTTATGGAATCAAGACCTCAAATGTCTACAAACCTAAAAAATGCAATTGGAAGTTACAAGTTTTCTCTAATACCAAGATCATTATTTTCTTCTCATGGATATCTTCATATTCAATCTGTCAAAAGTTCATTTATCGCAGAAATAGATCAATATAATCGATCACCCATACTTGAATCATTAGAATCCTCGATTACTTCTCCGATAGAAAAAAGTTTGTAATATACAGGGAATGGCAATCGTACAATCAGTACAAAAGACAGCTGCCATGAAAACTTGTGAAGACTTCGCAAATACTTTTACCGAGATCATTATGAAAATGACAAACGGATACACTGAAGGTAGAATAATATTTGACCAATACCTTGAGCATTCATTAAAGGAGCAAACTCGTAAGAAAAGATTGGGGGCAACTGAACCTATTAGACTCATTATTAGAAATAGTACAAATATAAAGTTGGTTTCATTAAAGAAGTTTCTTTCGCATAATGAAACAAAATCACAGATGACTGAGTATCACGGAAATAAATTACTACATGTTTTTGCTGCTAGTGAGAAACAGAAGTGGATAAAAGTGTATATCAATTTTCAGTGTGATGATGGTATTATAACAGCTTTTCAAGAGCTTCGGGAACCTAATGCTGATACATTATCCAATCTGTCGTTGTTTGAAAAATTCACCAACTTGGCTTATTTGAAAAATGGTAATTTTTCAAGGATTTCAGAGTTAAGATTCCTTTTCAGAACTAAAAATTTCGAGGGGGAGAAATTACCACCGACCCTTGGAGCACTGAAGGCACATATTCTAAGATACAATTTAATTTGCACCAATAAAAAGGTCTACAGAAATCCTCGGCTTACAACACCCCCACATATTATCAATGGTTGGAAAAAAATGGTGAACTAGTAAATTCTCCAGTCAAATGCCTGAAGTTACCTGTGCCCAAAGGAGTTATTGAACTTGTCAAATGTGAGTATAAGAGAACATGTACAGTTGGGAATTACTTAAAGAATTATTTCGTCTGTACTGCCCTTTGCAAATGTAGTGACTGCAACAATATAAAGGACTAATAATATCATCACAACGATAGCAGTGATTCAGAAGAGGATACGTAATATCCCAGTAGTGTATATAAATATAAATGCTGTTTTGGATATTTTTGTTCAATATCTTCAATAATTTATGTTAATTCATTTAAATACTTTGGTTGTGTATAACTGGTTAATAAAACGCTAGTATATGTAATGTCTTTCATATTTTTGCGTTTTATTCTCATCTTATCTCTTAAAACACTTGAAAACTCAATTTAATCCAAATTTTATTCTATATTTGCATTTTTTGAACCCGAAAACATATAATTTGACATACTGGTCAATAATGTGCTTCAAATATTAAAGAAGTCTTTAAATCGCAGCCATCTTGGACGCCATCATGAAAATCACCCCCAAAAATGTGTATAAAAAATGGCACCTAATGTATTTGGAATCTACATATCAGGACCTTCAGAATACAACAAAAATATCAAACTTCGCACGTCAATGGAACTGGAGCCACATTTTACGACATTTCAAACCTTACTATACGGGCGTGGCTTCTACCTTACAGAAAATGCATTTGTATCATGTTGCCCATATTTTTTTTAGATTGTAAGACATTTTATATTAAATTCGTACATTGACAGATGTTTACCGATGCATAAACTTGGAAAACATATCTACACTGTTAAAAATATCGAGAAAAATTACCTCTGGTTTTAAAGGCTGTCTACTTTCAGATCAATGAAAACGCTTTATAGGTGTTTGTGTAGCGTTTTCATTTGTCAGAAAATAGAGATTGATTGGTTGAATTTTGACGGACGATTATCTACACTAGGGATATAGGCCTGAGGGTGGACTGCCCTTCGTGGGGGTCTTTCTAAGGGGACCTAACCCGTATTTACGCATGGAAATCCATGGCTCGAAGAAAACCACGAAAATCTCCGAACGATTAAACCGACGGGCGCGATTGGGATCGAACCCAGCACCTCCCGTCTACCAGCTTTGAGAGCAAATCAGAAAATAGGGTGTCTTTAAAAACAGAGGTAATTTATTTTCATGATATTTTTAACAGTGTATACCACCAATTTACAAAAGACATTCAGAAGAGACTTCTGCTGTTTTAAAATTCAGATTGGATAAAAATTGCCCGTCGGCAATGTGTTAATTAATGGGTTTTGAAAATATTTTTATTATACACTGTACATAATGAAAGATTAATGGTTATATATAAAACTGAATGAAAATTTATTCTGTAAAGCTATAAAAAAATGGGGTGATGAAAAAGTAAACTTTAAAACTGATTAAAGAAATATGTGAAAAATTGCTACAATATCCACTACACGAAAAAAATTAATAAAATATACATGCGAAAGTTGATAGGAATTTTTTTTCCTTTAAATATTACTTACAATAGGTAAATAGAAACAGTAGAAAAGACGAAAATGTATGAAAGCAGCCGTCTTCACTGTTTCAGGGGCAATGGTATGTTTATGAAACCATTTAATTTTAATTCCCAAACGCCACAATGGCACCAGAATTTTCTAAAATCTTTTCCATTTAATATGTATGGGAAATATAGCATTTTCCATATTTCCAAATAAATTTGTTCGTATATTTCGGTGCCAGTCATTTATTTCAACATTTTAGTACTGAAAGTACTTTTCCTCTGAAAGCAGTGGACAGGGGGGGGGGTCCAGGTGATACGGACCCCCCCCCCCCTCCCCCCCCGAAAGTTTAACTGGTTTACTGAATCATAGATACAACAGTAAAAACTGCTAACAGAATTACAACGGATCTATAAAAAATTCCGCTTTAGAGTGGTTCGTCTTAGAAGGTATAATTCAACGGTATGTCTTTCTTCGGGACTACAAACTTTTCCGTTTTAGGCAGGTTTCCGTTATAAACACTTTCCGTTTCCACAGTATCCCTTAAAACTGCTAAAATGTAATCACTTCCCAAACTTTTCTTTTTCACGTACCCCTTTCTTAGGTTTTTTATTTCGGAGTATCCCCATTTCTCATAAACACGCCCCCCTCCACTCAAGGAGATAACGTAAACATGCTTTTTTTCATTAGTAATCTTCTTATCACAACCTTATAATAAATCGATGCAAATTACATTGATATTCCTAACATTTTTGTTACTTCCGCCATTACCGATATTATTTTCACATACCCCCAGCAGACCCGCCACGTACCCTCAGGAGTACGCTACCACAGGTTGGAAACCGCTGCTATAACACTACATCTGAAGAGCATAAATCTATTACAGGAAAATCTGTGAAGATGACCTATCTCAAACGAAAACAATTCAAGGTTCGACGAAAACAACACTATATATTTGTGCTTCCTGACATTAGAAACCTATCTTAAACGAAACTTGTTTCAATTGTGAATCTTTCTTGGCAGGTTTTATGTAAACACGGAATCCTCTCATAAAAAAAAAAAAACATTTTAATGTCCCGAGACGGAAGCATAACTATGCATGTATATATGCTATTCCGTTTACACAAATTTACTGTAACTAGATTGAACGTAAAACTTCTTTATCTTGGACTTCGATGGGGTTCTGTTGTCGACACTTATGGGAAAGAACGAGTTTGTGCGAACGCAATAACGGTATATTGGTTGAGTTTCGTGACCCTTATCTTTGTTCACTTTATAACGGACAACATTAACAGTTACTTTAAATTTGCTGCCTGCAATTAATAAAAGTAACTTTAGTTTTGGACTGGTTATTTGTTACCACTTTCAAAATACACTGGCGAGAAAAATTAAAGGAACAACCATAATAAGGTGCTTTATGTTAATCCTATTAAGGAACTTCCAGAAAGGTAACTCAATGTCAACGTTATCTCATACTCCAATGGGATAGATATTCGCTACAGAAAAATATTCAAATATTTTAGCCTCAACCCTTTCTTTGGTTTCACGTGTGAAAAGAGTGCACGAGGATAATTTGAAGTCTAATTTTAAGGATTTTGCGTGTAATTAGGTAAAACTTTCGCTTCTAGTATGTGGAATATGTCACCGATTTTGAGAAATTGCATGTGATAGGGAGAATGGAAGCATGACACAAACTCT
Organism: Maratus speciosus; assembly: GCA_963932465.1. Classification (NCBI taxonomy): domain Eukaryota; kingdom Metazoa; phylum Arthropoda; class Arachnida; order Araneae; family Salticidae; genus Maratus; species Maratus speciosus. The sequence goes on from OZ010789.1 coordinate 195,777,468, forward strand.
TATGTGTCTGTAAAGACTTAAACATAGCCAAAAGCTTCATGTCAAGAATCTAGAAACGGTTTAAAGACACTGGTATAATGTCCACAGATAACCAGGTCAAGATAGAAAACGCGCCACAATAGGCTGTCAGGACCGTAATTTGCCATCGATTGCTAAACGAAATAGGTAATTGACGTCAGTTCAGATTGCAGGGAGTTTACTGCAGCAACAGGAACTCGACTATCGTGGTTTAATGTGAGTGACAGGCTGCATGCAAGGGAACCCATGATTTGTGTTCCACTAACTCCGGTAGAGAAATCCACCTGGTTAAAGTGGTACAGAGATCATCGTCATTTGTGTACCACGGACTGTAGACGAGTTCTCTTTACCGATGAATCCCGATTTTGTTGATAGATTTACTACAGACGTGTTATTATATGGAGGGAGAAAAACACATACAATAAGGCTGGAAACATCAGCGAAAGGCATCGATACAAAGGTTGTGGGATCATGGTATGTGCGGACATCATTTTGAATGGCCGCGGTGACCGACACATTTTTACCAGTGCAACTGTGAATGCTGAAACGTACAGAGATGTAGTTCTTGATCCTCATGTCAAGTTGTTTAAGGGTGCAATCGAAAGATTTGGGATTTTATGCTTACTAATGGTCTAGAAGGGCGCTACCCCCTTCCACAGAACTCCTAAGTGTTCCTTCCACAGCTGCATAAATTCCACCCGGGAAAAAGTGTCTGGATTCAACATTACTTTTGTACCTAATTACTATTTGCGAAAGCTCAGTTTAACATTGCTTCAAGAAATTTCATGGTAGTAATAAGAGTTCTGTGTATGGAATAGGTCTTGGGTGACATTTTGTCTTTAATAATGAGAAATCGAAAGCATAAATTGAAGCTAATCAACGTACCAAAGTCCGAAGGTTACTGCTGAACTTGGAGAATGCTCTAAAATTGTTTCGAATCATCTAAAATAAATTGACTGGGAAGTACAATAACAGAAACCACCATGAACCATTTTTTACACATTCTAATACTTCCAAAAAAGTACTAATCGATCACAAATAAACTTATTACAAAAATTTAACTTCCTTAACCCCTTAATTTTCGCTCCCATTAATATCACGGGCTGAGGTGTCGTTCGTTATTTCTCGTGCCTATCATATTTCCGGGCTGGAGATTTAATTGCTGGTAAAAACTTCGAAACCAGGAAAATTTAAAAGTCAATTACGAGTGAATATTACCGTTTGGGTTTGGTTCTTGGCCCTGATTGTGATGTTGGACTTTGTATTGCATGTTTCAAAATATATCACACTAAAAAAATTATTAATAATCAAAATTTAATTTATATATATTATTTCAAATATTATTTGTAAAAATTTGTGTGAGGAGGATAAATAAAGATCTAAGATGTAAAAAATAAAGGTCTTATTCGCATTAATTTGTATAGTGTGAAACAAACATTAAGACGTGGAATTCTCGCATGATGGCTTTTCTACAAATATGAATTTCTTCTATAAAATCTTTTTTTTTCGTCTTAAAAAACTAATTGCATATTTTATTTAGAAGCCTTATAATTATTCAATTACTGTAATAAAAAATAGGTATTTTTATGTTTTTTCCAAATATTAAGCGACTGTCAAGGAGTTAAATGCGATCAGATATCGGAATTTTATGATCAGGAGCAACTATTAGATCGATTATGGTATCAAAAGTGACGAGACATGAAACATGGAAACCCAAAAGAATTATGGCTGAATAAGACAATTGTAACAAAACTGCTTTTTCCAGCATGAACTATATTTGATGTGTGTGCTTCTTACATTACTAGTTTCTGTAGCTGAAAATGCAAAATCTTTTTCTTAATGTTAAAACCTTATCTCAAAACTCCCACGGGGTGCGCGGCAGATCGCATGAACGGCTCATGCGATTGACACTTATGTGAAATCATTATCCGATATCTATTACAGCACAAGTTCTTAATTCAATGGCAAAAAATTAAAAATGGAAATTGCTGTTTTAAACTTAACCAATTGATCCTAACTTTATTATACGCAAATGTTATGTGTATATGAAACTCGATTTAACCCATTCGCTGCCAAAAATATAAAGTAAGAATATTCAAATCTTTTTGTTGGCAGTCGTTTACCACCCCAAATTCAGAAAGGTAAATTTCGCTTTACTAATATAGCAAAATTTCTGCCAATAAATGAGGCAATTTTTTAATTCTAAAATACTGGTGATAATGTAATTAATAAATTAAAGCCACGAGTATACTCGTGGGTGACAGCGAATGGGTTAATTAAATTTAACTCTTCAGTATGCGCTGAGCTTTTTACATCATAGTGAATCTTTTTCACTGGTAAATATTAATGCAACTTCAATGTATTATTAGTTGCAGTTATAGAGATTGGCCTTATATTTTTTATCCATGCTTTTTTTAAATTAAGAAATTAAATAAGAATATACCTAAATTCTTAAAATTACTCGAAATACTTGTATTATACATACACAGTCAAGACAAAATTGCAAGGGACTGGTAAAAAGCTCCATTTTAGACAGGCTTCCATGTAAAGAAGTGTAATTAATTCTGCTTCTAAAATACTCTACTTCAATAAGATCTATTTTTCATTTCGCAGGTATTCTGAAACTCTTCCGTTTGAAACAGCATCCCGTTATAGAAAGATTCCGCTTTCACAGGTTTCACTATGTTGCACTAAAGATCAATGAATATCCCCTTTCAGACACGTTTTCATCAAATTTAATTGTATCGCAATTCATATTAAGACAATGTAACGCCTCCGTTAAAGACAGGATTCTCTTATAGACAATTATTATTTTGACAAGTTTTATTCTATTCATATGACATTAATAAGTATATTTATAAAAGTACACAAAACTTCTAAAAATGAAACCTGCCTATAACGGAATTCTAACAGAAATGTACCATAGTACCATTAACAGAAACGTACCATAGTGCTAGGAAAGGAATACTATACAAATACACCAGATAACACAAAAACCTGTGTAAAACGGATTTTTCACCAATATTTGCGATTTCAACTTGACAGGTTTTACTATATATATAACCTGAAGGGAAAATTCTGGACCCCGCTCCACACCCCCCCCCCCCCCCGAAACGAAATCCCAGCTACGCCACTGCCTGAAAGTTTTAAAATGTGTAAATGATATGTTAGGTACTCATCCGGCTGCAAAAGAACATATCATTTATCGAAAAACTTTAGGAAGGTATGTATACAAATTTCAACATGATGAAGCCAAACTATGTGACAACTAGAGTTGTCAGATCGAATGTCACAAAAAGTAGGACAAGGAGACAAAAAAAGTGTGAGGGTGGCTACTAAATCCGCACATAATAATGCATGAAACCCTAAGAAAACTGAACCTGTCTCTAGCGGAAAGCTGTCTTAAATGTTAAAGTTTCATTTTTTCTTGCTGTACAATTATCCCTGCCCAGACAAAATCCTGTTTAAAACAAAAATGTTCTCCTCCGACTTGCGATTGCATCTAAACAGGTATGTTTAAGTTTCCTATTTTCAAAAATACTTTTTATAATAATTAAAGCATGTAGCATACAATTATTTAGCTTTTTTTTAAACTGATTTTATTTCTCTTCACAAATATTTCAATATATAAAACAAAATGAGTGAAGCCTCCCATATAGTGGTTCAACCCTCCCATATGTGAGGAGCCTTGATCCATTATTTTCTCATCATCAAAATCAATAATTTTTCAAATTTCTTATATATTACATTTATGTAGCAATATGTTTGATAACTGACTGTATAGCGAATAAAATGATATATAAAAATTTATTCTACGTTCAATATTTAAAAAATAAAAAAATCATTTTATAAAAAGTGGGTCAACCTTCCCTAGTCTCCCCTACAATATGTTACAGTTGAGTAAAACACAGGATAAACCAATATGATACAATGCAACAAAAAACAGAATTATAAAATATGGTACTGTACAATAGAATGCAGAATAATACAATATGATACAACACACTAAAATGCAAAATAATACAATATGATACAATGCAATACGAAAAATACAGAACAATAAAATATGATGTTATACAGTATCAAACAATACAAAATAATGCAATACGATACAATACAATACAATGCATATTAATACAATATTATTCAATAAAATACAAAACAGAAAAACAAAATATGATACAATACAATACGAAATGCAATAACACTAAACGAAAATATACAATAGTTTAATGCACAAAATACGATGATACAACACAATGTAATAATATTCTATAAAAAATAATACAATTTAAGGGGCCTCAGGAGCTTGATCGATAACGAAAAACATGTAAACAGAGTTCTTGCTTCGAGTCCATACAAAAACAGAAGTATTCAATGTAACTAATTTAAACTTTCGGATATTCTTAAGGTATGTTTGTAGTCTTATCTATACTCCTATTATAAAGAGGAAAAAATTGTTTATTTGTCGGAGATAAGCTCGGGAACTACTGAACCGATTCCAAAAGTAATGATATCAAAATGATGGTGTTCGCCCAACTTAGAACATAGGCTATAACTTATGTCGGCGCCACTACCCCAAAGGGGGTGCAGGAGCAAAAAACGTTCAAAAAATGCGATTTTTGCGTTACTGAAGGGCCTAGAAATATGAAATTTGGAATATTAGTTACTTATAAGATATAAATGGTGTCTAAGAACAGTTCTTAAATAATTCGAAATTTAAAAGGGGAGAAAATGCACAAAAAGCGTTCTAAAAAACGTTCTAAATGGTAGTTTCTACATAATCTCAGGAAATACCAAACCGATTTAAAAAGTAATGGTATCAAAATGATGGTGTTAGTCCAACTTAGAACATAGGCTATATTTTATGTCGGTGCCACTACCCCAAAGGGGGTGCAGGAGCAAAAAACGTTCTAAAAATGCGATTTTTGCGCTACTGAAGGACCTAGAAATATGAAATTTGGAATATTAGTTACTTATAAGATATAAATGGTGTCTAAGAACAGTTCTTAAACAATTCGAAATTTAAAAGGGGTGAAAATGCACAAAAAGCGTTCTAAAAAACGTTCTAAATGGTAGTTTCTACATAATCTCAGAAAATACCAAACCGATTTAAAAAGTAATGGTATCAAAATGATGGTGTTAGTCCAACTTAGAACATAGGCTATATTTTATGTCGGTGCCACTACCCTAAAGGGGGTGCAGGAGCAAAAAACGTTCTAAAAATGCGATTTATACGTTACTGAAGGACCTAGAAATATGAAATTTGGAATATTAGTTACTTATAAGATATAAATGGTGTCTAAGAACAGTTCTTAAACAATTCGAAATTTAAAAGGGGTGAAAATGCCAAAAAGCGTTCTAAAAAACGTTCTAAATGGTAGTTTCTACATAATCTCAGGAAATCCCAAACCGATTTAAAAAATATTGGTGTCAAAATGATAGTGACAACGTTTGCTCCAAGATAGGCTATGTTTTATGTCGGTGCCACTACCCCAAAGGGGGTGCAGGAGCAAAAAACGTTCTAAAAATGCGATTTATGTGTTACTGATGGGCCTAGAAATATGAAATTTGAAGTATCAGCTACTTATTAGATATAAAAGATTTCTAAGAACAGTTCTTAAACAATTCGAAATTTAAAAGGGGTGAAAATGCGCGAAAAGCGTTCTAAAAAACGTTCTAAATGGTAGTTTCTATACAATCTCAGGAAATACAAAACCGATTTAAAAAATAATGGCGTCAAAATGATGGTGAAAATCTTTGCTCCAACATAGGCTATGTTTTATGTCGGTGCCACTACCCCAAAAGGGCTGCAGGCGAAAAACGTTCTAAATTGCGGTTTTTGCGTGACGGAAGGGCCTTGAATCGTGAAATTTAGAATGGTAGTTAATTATAAGATATCAATGATCTCTAAGGACATTTCCTAAAAAAACGAAATTTAAAAGGGGGGTCAAAATGCGCAAAAAGCGTTGTAAAAAACGTTCTTGGCAATTTCTATGCAATCTCTGGAAATACTGAACCGATTTCAAATATAATGGTGTAAAAATGATGGTGACAGATCTTGCTCCAAGATAGACTATATTTTATATATGTTTCCACTAACCCAGAGGAGATGCAGGAGCAGTTGGTAGTTGGTTGTTGAGAGAGGTGGTAGGACTTGGAATTTGACATGATAGTTATTTTTAAGATGCAAGAAGATGGTTTCTAAAAAATTCAAAACTTCAAATGAATACTTAAATGAGCGTATTAATTGGGCATAAAAGTTTTGAAATATTTTCTAAATTGTCATTTATTTAGTTTTATTTCGTTTTATTAATTTAAGTCTCTTTTATGCCTAATGCAGAGTAATAATGATGTTTAATCAAACTGTGTTTTAAATAGTAATTTTTGAATTTTTCCTAAAAGTAATAAGTATCTTTTAATAAAAAAAACTTTTAATAAAATAAAATATTACCTTTTAATAAAATAAAAATTCAGTTAGTACCTGTTAATAAAAATTAGACTTATAAATACCACTTGGCATATTTCAAATATTACGCGAGAAAGCCGCGGGGTTTGCTAATAAAATTATAAAATAAAGTACTTCAATGTAATAAAACAAAAATATAGCAAAATTTATATAACACAATTTTCGGAAAAAATTTTCGGTGTCATATCACCATCCGTAATATATCTTAACGTTAAATTGACATAAGAACCTAATTTTTGCTTTACAATGATCAGAAAACTTTACTATATAGAATTAATTAAGGATATAACTATCACTCAAAGGAAACCTTATTAAAAAACCCTCTCAAATTTGAAAATGTAAAAAACCATAAAAAATTCAACTTTTTTTTCATTAAAAATACTCAAAATATTAAACTATCTAAAATATATGAATTCATTCTATAGATGATGATGTTATATGCATGCAAAAAAAAATTAAGCCATTCCATCAAATAGTTTTTTTTTTTCAAATCTTACGGATAGTCGTAAAAAAATCAAGTTTTGAGAAAACGCGACTTATAGTTGAAAATAAATGGGTGCGGCTTTATAACGATTGTTACATAAATGCTTATATCTCCGTTAAAAATGCAAATATTTTTATGCGGTTTTTTGCAATGTGTTCAGAATTAATTAAACAATCAAAATATGTATACTAAAAGAAAAATCGATTTTTAAAAATTTTCAAACCCTGAGCCCCCTTAATACAATATAGTGCAATACACAATAATACAATATGATACAATACAGCAAAACACAAAATAATACATTATGATACATTCATTATTAATAGATTATTTTGCGAGTACAACAATCAATTGCTAATTAACCTAAAAATGAAAAATTTTAACTATTTTTTTTTTATTTTCAAAAAAGTAACCTACGTATGCGGTTTTTACTCTGGGTCTTTTTGAAACAGCCACAGAATATTTTCTTCAAGCGTTCATTAAAATTGCATTTTATCTTTAGAGGCGGTATTTCATTTATAACTTAATTTACGGCTGACTCTGATGCTACATTTTCTGTCCTAATTGAGCCTGATTTCCGCTAAACGTTCTCATTACGAATTCTGCCCATTTCTTCTAAACATGAGTCAAAAAACTTGCACATGAGATCTTCTGGATCAATTCTTCTCGTTTTAGGTTTATCTGTTTCGCAAACAGATCTAGATTAATAACATTTGTCACCAGAGTTTCAGACAGCATCTTAAGTATCTATCATGAAGTTTGCTGGTAAATGTGAGTCGTAGCAGATATCTAGTTCTCCTCTTTCTACTTCTAGTTTCATTAAGTCCTGAACTACATCATAACAATACAGTTGGCATTCATGAAAAGAAATACGCAAGACAAGTTAGGGGCTGTGCATATATAACGTTATCAACTTTTTGGAAATATTGGACTCCCTCCCCCCCTTGCGATATCACACGTTATCATTCCTTGATCCCCCCCCCCACCCCTTCCTAATGATATCGTTATCAATGTATAAAAATTATTTTCATTTTTGAATTTTTTTCTTTTGTTTGCAGTAACACAGAAACACATATGGCTATATATATGTTATTCGTATACTTTGTTGATTCATTTTAAGATAAGTCAATGAAATATCACTACTATATATATATGAAATAACTTTATATCAAATAACATTTAAAAGAAAGAGCTACTATTTAAAAGTATTGAATAATAGGTTTTTGTTACATAATGCATTCAACAGTAATAATGTCTTATTGAATTTGCCCCCATATGGAGGCAGAACGTCTTATCAGGAAAACAGTGGAACAACATTTTTTCTCTTTTTTTTTATTAGTACACACAATAAGTGACTTAAACATACTTCGGACCTAGTTTCTCGAATAGCGGATTATATATTCATACGCATATGACAGAAGAGAATTGCCAAATTCTGGGGTATTCCGCATTTTGGAATTAAATAATTTTATAATAATTTAAGGATTTTAATAATAACTTTGCTTTCTCATAAAAATAGATAACAGAGTAAAAAAAGATAACAGACTATTTTGATGTAAAAAATAGATTTACAAATAAAAAGTGAAAATTTTTGCTGGATCGAAAATGTTAACGATATCAAAAGACATATCCCCCCCTCCCCCTAGAGATATCCTACGATATCATGTGCCAGACTCCCCCTCCCCCCTAAAGTGATAACATTATATATGCACAGCCCCTTAACAAAATGTCCCAAAACGTGGCTATTTCTAAAGGCGTATATATGAAATACTTTTGTTAATTAATAAATATAAAAAATACGCAAAGTTTGCTGTTTCTAATCACTGAAAAATGCAGTTTGAAATCAATTTAATGTTGCTCTATCCCACAAGTACGGAAATAAGACGTTTGTTTTTAACAATAAAATTTTTATTAATTATTTCAATCTTAATAGTTTCAACAATTGTTTATTCTTGCTAGATATTTCAACATTTGAAAATAAAATCACAAATATATTTTGTTGAAAACAATAAAATATAATTTCAACATTAGGTAAAGTGTAAACACTTCCACGAAACATGTTTGTAGCGAACGCCCGAGATCGATTGTTGCTAATTAACGTGATAAATGTAATGTTTGATAAACAATTTCAATTTAAATTTATATTGTGTGCGTAAAAAGCTCGCGTACATTGGTACAAGTTCCATTTAATTCTTGTACTGTTAAGACGAATATTTTATTTCTTTTAGGTAACAATTAAAGTGTCCTCACTAAAACATAGCGTTACGGTGGCTTACCGCAAAACGAGGCAGATTTACCATTGTACGGTTAACTACAGGTAATCTCTCCTGCAATTTCTGAAACTTCTAAAAATAGCACATATTAAAATTTTACACGTTCGTATAGGGAAAAAAGTACATTTAATTGCAATTTGTTTGAAACTGCATCTCAATTTTAGTTTCAGATGTTTATTTTTGTGTAGATTTAATGCTATTTTTATAATTGAGGAAACTGATGTACTCTGTTTCTATAGAAAGTAATTGAAATATAAGATTATTATATATTTTGGTTGGCTGTTTCTCATAACAACAGAAAAAATATTGTAAATAAAATATTTGCTATTTTGAAAAAAATATAAGAGAATGATTTCTGACAAAACATGCAGCTATTATAAAATGTATTTGTCTTTATCTTTCCACTTTAATGTCACAACCCGTAAGGCATGGTGACGTGACGGCGACGTCGTTGTGAAGTCACACTGTGATTTTGTGACCGTCGATGTGACGTCACGTGAAGTGGATGTGACGTCATAGTGAAGAAATGCGAGGTCGTTATGGCCGTTTTAGAGGTCGTTTGTGACGTCACATTGTGACCACTCTGTGAAGTCACGGTGTGACAAATTTGTGAAAAGTTTGTCATTTGTGACTATTTTGGCATTAACTTTGTGACGAACCTGTGACGAAAGTGACAATGCTTTGAAGTCACACTGTGACCAATTTGTGAAATAATGTGTCATTTGTGACGAACGCGTCATAAACTCTGTGATGATTTCAAATGAAAATCAAATTTCAAATTAATTGCTTAAAAGGCGCAAAGGCGAGCTAGTGAAAAAGATTCCATGCTGGAACTGGAACCCGGGCCATCAGTATAGCGCACTGACATTCTACCGACTAAACCACATGGAACGATACCCAGCCTGGAAAATTTCTCAAAATTACATGTTGGAAAGGCTACAAACGCAGCACAAGATGGAATATTTATCGTGAGCCACCGACATGGGGCAAACACGAAACTTAATTAAATCCAGCATCGATTGAAATTATATTAATAATTGGAAATTTTTCCAGAGAGAAACATTCGCCTTGCATACAGTATTTCAAATGAAAATCAAATTTCAAATTAAAATTGCCTTTTAAGCTATTAAAGGTTGAAATTCTCTTTCAGCAATTTATACTAATATATGGAAACATACTTAAATAATTTTGTACAACCCCGTAGTTTACCTAGAGCCTTTATTACACGCCACTATTTAGTTAAAATTTAATTCAAACGAAAACACTCTTAAAACTGCTGAAATCACATTTCCAGAAATTATAATTTATAGACGGCAACGTATCCAATTCTTTGCTTGACCCTGTATATCATTTTATCTATATACTACAAACATTTCTTAGTAAATTAAATACAGTGCAGCGTAAAAATGCATAACTTATTTAAAAACCACCTTTAAGCAATACCCAGTAACCCTTACGAATACTTTTGTGTAGTCCTGTTTATGAATTATAGCATATATATATACACCATATGCTATGCATAAATGTAGTGAATCATAATTAAAAATGCATTTCCAGCAATCATCGCTAATGAACAGTACTTCGGATACAATACAGTATCTGAAATATTTTGTGTGTCCCTGTAAATGCTATATACACTTCGTATTATACATGAAATAATGCATAGTATGTAAACCTTAACGACGTATATCAATTTCATTACATATCAAATAGATAAAGTACGCCGCAAACAATTCCCTCCACCCCTATACCATTATGTATTGGAATTCCTTTTTTAGCCCTGTAAATGAAAAATAACTATTCTTTTGCATCGCATATTCTACGGAATGCACATTTTAGTGCGCTTCATAAATGCATATCAATTTTAATCTGTTTGAAAGCGTGTAAAATCATTAAAAATCATTTGAAACGATTTTTTCCCACAGGCCGTAATGTAATGGAATACAATTGACTGTCCCTGTAAATGAACTAAACATGCAACAAATTTCATTACAAATAGGGACCTTGCAATGGTAAACGCCAATAACATCCAAAAATTTCAGGTCAATCCGAGTATATTTACGCGAGTTAGAGCGCGGACAGACGGCCAGACAAACCGAAGTCATAAACACTTTTCAACTTTATCGGGCATAAAAAACACTTTATTTCAATGCTTAAATATTATATTTTATTTTTTAATGCCAATAAAATAAATGCATCGAAAACGTATAAAATGAGTTTACAATCAAAGAAAATTTAACAACTGATTCTGAATGTCTACAATTAAATGTTTGATTAAAATGACAAACAGAAAAAAAATGCTTAAATACAATTAAAAAAATAATTATAACAATTTGAAAAACACTAAATAATTAGCATTTATAATTGTACTATTAAACAACAACAAACTATAATAGATGAATTAAATGCATTTAACAATTTCTCAAAAATCTTTCCATCGCCATATTGCTTCTGAAAAGAATCCCAGCTCAGTCTCATTGTATATAACATACAACTATTTAACTCATGATAATTATCTATCAAACAGGAGCAAAAAATTTAAATTAAATAAGACTTACCTTTTAAGTTCCATAAATATTTAATAATATCCGTACTTTATCCTAAATTGTCAGGCATATTTCTGTTAGCGTCAGTAGTTCTCTGATCCTTATTTTATTCTGCGGTTTAATCGAGCGCAGACGATATCGCAAGCAGGTGCTCCTACTGTATTATTATTATTATTATTATTATTTTGTACACAGCAGAGAGTTTAAATGCGCAATAATTTGATCTTATTTAAGAGTATCTGTAATGAAAATTTTCTATTTGAATTAAACACCTGCCTTTTTTCTTTCTTTTTTTTAAGTAAAGTTTGTTTAACACGTAATAAATAAATACGTATATTTTAAATACGATTAGATTTTAAATACGAATAAGTAATTATATCATGGGTTTTGCACAAATTTTGTATATTTCTTTTATTTTCGGAAAATGCTAATTTTATTTTAAAAGTCTGAAAGAAGTAGAATTTATGACTTGGATGCAAATTCCAAAGCAAGAAATGCATATATGACTAAACACTGAGTATTTTTTCTACGTGCTGATTAAAAGATACAGACTTAACTGTAATAGAAAATTTTAGTTTGAAACCACAGAAGGGTTTCGAATACCACTGGTCGACAAAAAAAAAAATAAATAAATAAATAAAATAAAATAAAACAACTTCCTCCCTGCAAACTAAATATATAAAGTGTACAGATTTAATATTCCTAATTCTAAATATGTTATCCAAATTGCTCCAATACGTAACATTTTTCCGAGAAACACTTTTATAATAATAAGAATAAGAGAAGGATTATTATATTAAATTGCAATACTAGATAAAATTGAAATCAGGAAAAAAGTATACTTTCACATTCTTAGATATCAAATTGATAAAATATAGCATGAAAATCTAGTTTGTTGATACTTGTACCGTGCATTTTCCTTTATATGCCCCCCCCGCCCCCTCTTTTCGTGTAAGAATTTACTATTTCCTATCCACTAATATATTTTCATTCCTTATGCCGCTGTAACTCGGGCATGTAATATTTCTGTTCATTTTCAAAGAATTTTGATGTTCATATTTTTGTCACACTGTGACTTACAATATGGTGATTTTTTTCGTAACATATGTGACGTGACGTACGTTACTTGCAGTGTCATAACAGTGACGTCACAATTTTTTTTAATTGCCAGAAAATATAATTTTACATAAATAACATGTTTTGAATATTTTTTGTAATTTGTTTAAGTTTTCTAAGAAGTTCACATCTCAGTCACAATGTGACACCACTGAGTGGTGGCATTTTGGTCACAGATGTGACGTTACCACAGTGAGTCACAGTGACGTCACAACGACGTCACCGTGACCATGCATGCTATGAGGGAAGCAAATGAGGGCATATGAATCATTAGATACAATACAATATGATAGAATACAACACAGGATAAAAAAAGATGATACAATACAATACAATAAAACACAGAATAATACTACATGATATAACACACAAATACAGATTAATTTAATATGATACAATTCAGTACAAAAAATACAGAATAAGAATATGATGTTATACAATATTATATAATACAAAATAATGCAATATGATAGAAAAGAATACAGAACATTATAATACAACATGATAAAATGCAATACGAAACAAAATAATACAAAACGATAATGTACTATACAATAAAATACAAATGATGCAATATGATGCAATGCAATACAGAAAAATATTATTATACAATATAATACATAATAACACAATATGATACAATATAACAGATCACAAAATATTACAGTATGATACATTAACTATTAATAAGAATAAACATTTTGATGATAATTCTTGAGTAAACAATCAACTGTTATTTAACCTAAAACTGAAAATTTGTACGTAATTTTTTTTAAGTAACCTATTTACAGATGTACCAATCTTTAGTTATTTCCGTCGTTTCTGAAAAAAACCACAGAATAAATTCTTCAAACGTTCCTTGAAGTTAAGTAGCTGTATTTCATTTCTAACTTCATTTTTGGCTGACTCTGCTGCTTTATTTTCTTGCCTAAGTGCTCCTGCTATCGGCTGCACGTTCTCCATACGAGTGCAGCCCATTTCTTCTAAGCCCGAGTCAACAAACTTGTCCGGGAGATCTTCTGGAATATGTCTTCTCATTTTAGGATCATCTGTGTCGCAGCATGATCTAGATTCATAACTTTTGGCTCCAAAATTTGACACGTATATTAAATAGCTATCATGAAGTTTGCTTGAGAACGTGAGTTGTTGTAAATATCATTTTCTCTTCTTTCTACTTCCAGTGTCATTAAGTCCTTAACTATGAAGTACATCACAAAAATATCGATAGCATAAACGAATAGAAATACGCAAGAAAAGTTAACAAAAGGTTCCAAACGTGGCTTTTTTTTAAAGACGTACATATGAAATACACAGTTAATTAATAAATAAATAAAATACGCACTCACTGCTATTTTTAATCACTGAATAGCGTAGTATGAAATCAGTTGAATTGCACTCCATGCTACACGTACGAAATATTTCTGTAAGAATGAGAAATTTGTTAATTATTCCAATATTAAGGGTTTCAACAATTGTCTATTATTGTTAGATATTTCAACAATTGAAAATAAAGTCATAGATGTGTTTTGTTCTCAACAATAGAATATTATTTCAACAATAGAGTCAACAGTTCAAGCAGTTCCATGAAATATTTTTGTCGCGAACATGCAAGGCCGGTTTTTGCGAAATGGCATGATAGCTGTAATGTTTCATAGCTTTGCTTTTGTTCACCATTCTTTTGCTTACATTGTTTTTGTTTACCAGTAGCAATAAACAGATTTAATAGGGATCTCTAAGAGATAATTTAATCTATGTTGTGTGCGTAAAAACCTTGCGTACCTTGGCACAAATTTCATATAATTGTGGTAACCTGGTTTTTAACCCATATATATTATTTCTTTCAGGCAACAATAAAAGTGTCGTCACTAAGCGATTTCTTTACGTAACATAATCCCGCCGTAATACGAGCCAGATCTACCATTATAGAGTTAGCTACATTTAAATTATACTGCTTTTTTTCAAACTTTTAAGCGTACCCATCTTCAAATTTTGCACGTTCATACAGAGAAAAAAGTACATTTAACTACAATTTGTTTGAAAATTGCATCTCGATTTTATTTTGAGACATTAATTTTTGTGTAGATTTAATGCTATTTTTGTAATGGTGGCAACTGAAATAATCAATTTCTGTAGAAAGTAAATGAAAGTTTGTAGATTTCTATATCTTTTTGTTGGCTTTTACTCATAAAAACTGAAAACTTGTTGTAAAAAGAAAATTTGCTATTTTGAAAATAACATATATAAGTAAATGATTTCTGACATGCAGCTGATATAAAATATATTTATCTTTAGGTATCCACATTAATCTCACAAGAAAATCACGCTGTATAAATCATTAGACACAATACGATATTATATACAATACAATGCAACACAGAGTAATACAATATGTTAAGATACAATAGAATACAGAATAATACAATATGATACAACACACTAAAATACAGAATAATACAGTATGATACATTACAATACAAAACAATACATAATAATACAATATGATTTTATACAATATTATACGATACAAAATAATGCAGCATAATATAATACAATAAAATGCAGATTAATATGATATGATACAATACAATACGATAAGGAAAAATACAAAACTATAATATACAATACAGTAGCATACAAAATAATGCAATGCGATAAAATATAATGAAATATGATACAATAAATTGCAATACAGAATAATACATTATGACAGAATACAAAACAATGATTTTATACAATAGTATACGATACAAAATAATGCAATATGAGAGAATACCATACAATGCAGATTAATACGATATGATAGAATACAATACGATACGGAAAATACAAAACGATAATGTACAATACAATAGTATACAAAATAATACGATACAATACAATACAATGCAGTACAATACAATATGATACAATACAATACAGAACAATAAAAAATGATACAATGCTGCATGATACACTAAATATTAATTTAAAAAAAATGTATTCCTGATATTTTACGAGTACAACAATCAACTGTTAATTAATCTAAAAATGTAAATTTCTACATTTTTATTTATTTATTTATTTATTTATTTATTTTTTTAAAAAAGTAACCTACTGATACAGGTCCCAGTCTTGCTGAAACAACAGCAGAATAATTTCCTCAAGCGTTGTTTGAAATTGCGTTTTATTTTTGGTGACTGTATTCCATTTGTAACTTCATTTTCGGCTGACTCTACTGTTTCATTTTTTGGCAAAAGTGCACCTGAGACTCTCTGCACGTATCCATACGAATGCAGCCCATTTCTTCTAAGCATGAGTCAACAAACTTGTCCATGAGAACTTCTGGATAAGAAATTCTCACTTTAGGTTCATCTATTTCGCAATCTAATCTAGATTCTTAACTTTTGGAACCAGAATTTGAGACAGAATCTTAAATATCTATCATGAAGTTTGCTTGAGAATGTAAGTCGTAGCAGATGTCTCCTTTTCTACTTCCAGTTTCATTAAGTCCTTAACTAAGATGCACATCATAATATTACAATTGGCATACGTGAAAAGAAATACGCCAGAAGAGTTAACAAAAAAGTCCCAAAACGCGGATATTTTTAAAGAAGTAGATATCAAATACTCGTGTTAATCAATAAATAAAGAAAATGCGCAAACATTGTTGCTTTTAATCACTGAAAAGTGTAGTTTGAAATCAGTTGAGTTGTACCCGATTCTACAAGTAAGAAAAATTTTCGTATGAATAAGAATTTTGTTAATTATTTCAATCTTAATGGTTTCAAAAATTGATTATTGTTGTTAGATTTTTCAACGTTAGAAAATAAATTCATAGATGTGTTTTGTTAACAACAATAAAATGTTATTTTAACAATAGGGAAATGTGCAAATACTTTCACGAAATACTTTTTTGAGAATGTCCTAGGTCTATTGTTGGTAAATGACGCGATTGTTTTAATGTTTGATAGCTTTGTTTTTGTTTATCATTTTTTGTTCACATTTTTCTTTGTTTACAAGTAGCGATAAACAGATTTAATTTGGATCTCTCTGAGAGAATTTAATCTACATTCTGTGCATAAAAAGTTCGCGTACCTTGGCACAAATTTCATTTTTTTGTTATAACCTGTTTCTTAACCCCTATATTTTATTTCTTTCAGACAACAATTAAAATCTCTTTACTAAAAAATAGCGTAAGAGCGCTTTTCCACTTACCGATAAGACAGCGACTAAATCGGACGATAAATAATGCAATGATCGTGTCTTTTAGTAATATTTTTTTCCACTTTACCGATATCCTTTCCCGACAACGTGAATTTTAATCGTTATTTCATTCGCTGATAGCGGTACAATCGCTCTTATTTTACTATGGTGGGAGTTGCAATACTTGTTTTGTCAATTACTTTACGAGTGCTGATGCTAAAAGAAGCTTAATTGTCAATTATTCGAAATTTAAAAAGAGCTTTTATTCTTATACAATTATGATTATTTCTCTGATATCAGAAATTACATTCATTTTTAATCTTTTATTTGAACTTAAAGCAAAACATGAATAATTTAAAAATTTCAGTTTTACAAGCATTACAATGAACAATATTGTAGTGAACTCGCAGTCTAAAAACATTTGTATAAGAATTAATAATTTTACAGATTACTTTGAAATAATAGCTGTGACAAACCTTATTATTGCTTTAAAAACTCTTTGTAATAAATTTATAATTGGTAAAAAATATTTTTTTTCTTGTGACAATATTATCTACAAAATAATTAAATCCAGCTATATTCTCGCACAGCATGATTACTGTAGGGGCAATGTTGATTCCTGATTCAAATATTAATTCTATATATACCTGCCAAGTTCCCATTTTCGAGTGCTAATATTTTGAAATAGAATAATTCAATTTATCTAAAAATTTCTAAAAAATAAATACATACATTACTATTAAAAAAACTGTGGTACTTAAAATATGTCAAACTTTTATCTATAACGATACACATTGATACATCTTTTGTGAATGTTTTCTATTACAGATTTTACATTATTAGCATTATGAAACAAACAAATCTGATCAAAAAATCAGTACTCTACTGTGTGTGATTATAAATGTCCTAATATGCAATTAATCTTTGATAAAAGTGGGAGATCTTTCGGGAAATTTTGTAAATTGGCATTTTAAACTAAATTACCAGACACGACAGCATGGAAAAGCACATTTATAACTCATTAAGTAACTCCTTTATTTAAAAAAAAAAAAATGTAAAAAGCCATTCAATTGCAAATCACTTCAATAGTCAGGGACGCAATGGTATTTTGAACTGCAGGCAATGCTTGCAGATAAAAATGAGTCTATAAATGTCCCAAAGTTTCACGCTGTTGAGCAGCAAATAATATTTTTGTTGAGAAATGTCAACATATTTTTATAAGAAAACGGGAGATATGTGAGGGATATGTTTGATCAGCTGAAAAAAGCGGTGGTGTAATGACATTCTCTTTTATGACGAAATGATCAGACATTTTTAGTCTTTTAAAAATAAATTCAGAACCTAATCCTGTTTAAAAAATTCACTGTATCCGTACTTGTCGTGTTTCACGTATTCTTAATATCTCTTTTTTGAAAATAATAAATTTCAGTCTTTCTATAGAACAGTTTTAAAGATCTTTTAAAATTCACTGCTCAAAAATCGTGAATCTTTCTGACACATTTTTAAACGTTAAGGAAAAAAAAAAAAAAAAAAAGGCAGGCTTGATTATTGAAGTGATTTAGAATCAAAATGAGTTTTCCATTGTTTTATAAATAATTTATCGACTTATAAGCAATTTTTGGTAACATAACAGGTTTTTCTCCTTTCGTCTAGTTGTTTTGTTCCAAAGGCCAAACACCGACAGTATTTTTTTAAATAATTCTGAAAAGACACTTTAAGCAACTTCATTCACATTTATAATTAACATCATAAACAAAACTGATGAAAATAAAAATTGTTTTTGGCTACGTTTTCAGCAAAAGAATGTACAGCATAATTACTGCAGGGATTATTATTCAGAAATAAGGATTAGAGATTTATTAAATTACATTGAAACTGTTGTATTAAGTATTGGTAGCCATGATTTTTTTTATGAATTTAGGGCTTTTTAAAAATCAGCTACAGATAACACTGATTTATTTTTTTATTATTATTTATTTCAATCCCTCCCCCTCTCCACACAAACAGAGAGGAGATACGTGATCATCGGAATGTAATAGGAATTAGTTTCCTTATTTTATAATGATAGATACAAACTTTGAAATAAAGTTTTCTCGAAACTGAAAGTAAAAAAAAAGAATAGAAAATGAAGCAATACAAGATTTTGGTATTGATCAATAGTTCACTACAACAAACTATTATACTTATTTCACACACTGACTGCCATAGATTGTAACAAAATATTTTTTTTCTGGTAGACACTGACAAAGTGGTTTTTAGTGTTTATTATTTGGTGACCACCACGAAATTTTATTGAATTCCCAGACTTTTTATAAAATATTGAAATGTATAATATTTTGACACGTTATATTAAATATTTTTGATTTTTAAAGTAAATCACAGCTGTCAAATTTCCTGTATTTTGGGTGATACGATTTCTGAATAGAATTAGATGTTATATATAATGACAAAAAATTAGTGATAAATTATTTACAAAGATTGCTACTGTGAAACAGCAGGAGTCAAAACGTAAGAGACTTGGATCTATAGAATCTGTGGCGTCCTCTTTTAATGTTTCAAGAAAGTATATATGGCAAAAATGAACTTTTTTAATTAATGGTGACAACTGTCCTAATTTTCAAAATTTCTAAATCGGGTCTTTTTTAAAAATGGGAACGTCCATTCGTTACTCTTGTGACAATTAGAGCAATTTTTCACAAATACTTGCAATTATTTCATTATAAAATATATTTAAGATAAAATTGATGTAACCAATTAAATATCACTGAGATCCACTCTCGTAATATATATCTAATTGGCAACATAAAGCATTTTATTTATTTATATTTAAATCAAAATTTTGTTACTCTTGTGACACTCTGGTCACAAGAGTAATAAAATTTTGATTTATTATATAGACAAGCAGAATGATTTTTATTTCAAATTATATATATATTAAATGAGTATTAAATGAGTATGGCACAGTAGTATTTCACTGGTTATATCACTTTTTATCTTAATTATATTTTACAATAAAATAATTGGAAGTATTTGTAAAAAACAGCTCGAATGGTCACAAGAGTAACAGTGGACGTTCCCAAATACAATCACAAGAATGATAATTAGAAGCAAATGGCATTTTCTGAAATCTTTAGTAACCTTTTATTTTTCCTAACCTTATATTTTTCGCATACCCCTTTCTTAGACTTTTAATTTCGATGTACCCGCATTTCTTTTAATAAACACCCCCCCCCCCCCCTTCCACTCAACTTGATAATGTAAACATGCTTTTTCCATGCGTAATCTTCTTATGACAACCATATTATAAATCGATGACCATGAACTACGTAATTACATTCACATTTGTAACATTTTTATGACATTTTCTAACCATTCTTGTGATTTCTGCCATTACCGATATTATTTTCACGTACACCCAGCAGGCCCACCACGTTCACCCAGGTTTACGAATACCTCAAGTTGGGAACCGCTTCTCCAGAATATCATTTTTAAGCAATTTATATATATTCTAAAAAAACAAAAATAATTGATGAATATCTAGAAGTATATATATTAACTGTTACTCATAATTAAAACAAATATGGTGAAAAAAAGTCTGTTGAGTTTTTTTAATTTTTGCTGTTATCAGTGTTCTTGTTTTTGATGCTTTCTTCCTTTAAACAATAACATTTTGGAAATGACAAAACTATAAAACTAAATTATGTATCTCTTATTAGTTGTTAGCATTTTAAAACATTTATTTGTCAGTGTGTTAGAAAATTTACATTATTTTTAATTGAAAAAATGTAAATTTCTTGTGTTAAATTAAATCTCAAATTTAAATGTTCATTTTTCTGATGTTGAGTAATTTATTTAAATAATTGCTTTGAAGTTTCGCGTGAGTGTTTTGCGTTCATTAGTAGAAACAAAGTCTAAATTTTTATTTATTTATTTATTTTATATATATATATATATATAAAAGAGGCCTTAATTATAAAAAGAATGTGATTCGTAAAATATGCCGGAAAGAGATATTGAAATTTCTAGACTATGAATATGAAGTTAAAAGTGTTGTAGAAAAAAAGAAACATGTAAATAAATATTTTATGAGACTCATTATTAAAGTATTATTAAAAAGTTCAAGACACCTCTTTTCAAATTATTCATTTCAATTCTTCTTTTCAATTCTTCTTTTCAATTCTTTTTTTCTTCTTTTCGATTCTACTTTTCTTCTTTTCAATTCAATTGCTGAAATTTGGTAAACGAATTATTTAATTACTCGAGTTTAATAAGTGTCTGTAAACTCTAAAATTATCAAAATAAATTAAGATGTTTATAACCAGTTTAGACGCACAGTTTATAAATATTATATTATGAATTCATTAACAATACCAAGTTATAAGTTGAAAAAAATTATGCTTTTATATTTAGTTTATTGTTTTCTAGGTAAATTTTTTCTATTACAATTTTTTTGTATTGGGTTCGTCAGGTATGTAGAGGAGGGTATATGGAGGTATATGCCGTGTACATTCAGGATTTTTTTAAGAAGCTCCGTATATTCTCTTTTTCTCGAATAAAGCTATATCTTACATTCTAGTCATCAACTTCATGATTCTAGCGTATAACCACCAGTATTTTTTTTACTACAACTCGGGGTTCGTGATCTGATTAGATAATTTTCATGCTTGGATTCAAATCACCGGGCTCAGAAAGAGATGGAGGGAGGAATAAGTTCGCTATTGTGAACAGCGTCTGGTCCACAGGCCACAATGATTATATTACCTCCATGGCAACTTCTCAATAACCTTTTTATAATATAAACATCGATTTACAAAATTATTAATGAGATAATAGGATGCATGAAACATGTTAAAGCTGCAGCCACAAATGCATATATGAGTGTTGTGCGAACGTGAAATTACTGGATGCAACGGTCTTTAAAATTCAGGAAATTTGTTAAAGGCGCTGTCACATGTATGAGCACTGCACTCACATGAAAACAAACAACAATAAAAATTCGTGCACTCAGCAAACTGTGCAGATTCCCAAAAGTTGAAAAAAACCGGTGTCTTCTAAAGCCAAAAATTCCAGTGACAACATTGTGAAACAAATGCATTACAACGATAGCGTTTATATTAGAAAAAAAACGCCTAAATTCTCAATCTCTAAAATGAAACTCATTAAAACTGTCATGACCAATGCATGCATGAGCGCTGTGTGCACATTAAAACAAAGCAAAAATAAAACGTCACTGGTTGCAGCAATCTCGCTGCGCAGCAGTTACGAAAACGCAAAAAAATCGTTTAATTCGTAGTTACTAATGCATGTTGTATAAGCACTGTACGTACAGAGAGTCTGCCGGATAGGGGGGGCCTACCAATTGGCTTTAGCACTACTAGCCCCACCCAGGCATTGTACGTACATGAAAAAACACTGAATGCAACAAACTCGCTTTGTAATCTCTGAAATCTTTCATACCACGATTACTAATGCCTGTATCCCCCCCCCACCCAAACAACAACAAAAACAATATCAGTCAATAAACTTAGGTCAATTGTAAATACATAAAAACATTTAACTTCAACAAACTATCACAGGTGTGTCG
This sequence comes from Maratus speciosus, assembly GCA_963932465.1. Lineage (NCBI taxonomy): Eukaryota > Metazoa > Arthropoda > Arachnida > Araneae > Salticidae > Maratus > Maratus speciosus. Next base: position 195,800,140 of record OZ010789.1, read on the forward strand.
CACTTGCCAATTAATGAACAAAATAAAATTTACTTTAAAAAAAAAAGAAAAGAAAAAACCACCTGCACTCAATTATCTTTCCGCAAAACCTTTTCAAATACCCAATTAAATGATCTGAGGAAAAAACCTCGAACACACAACAATAGACGTTATTAAAAATATTGAACAAAGTAACATTGCAAGAAGAAGCAATTGATCGTCTTGCCAAGTTCAATGTCGCCATGTGCTTCACTTGTTCTAGGATTCAACTCAAAACATTCTTATACATTCCTCTTTATAGGAACCAAGTGTGCAGATATACAATAGCCCTGACAAGAGCTTTGGCACGATAACAAATATACAGTGGAGATTGAATTAGCGAGAAAAACGAAATTTGCAAAAGCACTGGCTAGCATATCTTAATTTACATTCGTCAAATTACTATATATTGTTTATTCTTTATGAAATAATGTTATAAACACACACAAAAATTCTGCAACATGGGATACTATTTAAAACATATTTGCGAAGGAATTTATTTCAACATAAGCCATATAACATACTACAAAATGCGTAACATAGAGGGATAAATGCGTCATAAAAATATAGGACATTTTTCTTTGGTTACTATTTTTTTTCACGAAAATATATATTTAACAACACCAAAATTTTTTAAGACTGGGTTATGCAAAAGTCCTCATTAAAATGTACCAAGAAGACCGATCATGCAAAAATGCACAAAAATATTTTTGCTATATAGTGTAGCACCTGTTATGCATTTCTGTAAAAATCAGACAAATGTTACCAACTTCCAGCTAAATTAACGTTATATATATGTGGTATGAGACTCTATTTATAAAACTCACTTCTAAGATGAACACTGACATTTATTAAGACGAAGACAAAACAAAAATACAGTTAAAAGCACTCTTCTCAATCTATATTCAGCTTAAAAGCAACAACTTTGGCTTCATTTACTTGGTCGGATACTTCTAAGATTTTCATACGCAGAATACAGAGTCGGGAACATTCAGTCTGATGCAAGTGTTACTTACGAAATTCCCCACATATATATCGAGGAGAAATAAAATGGATTTAATTAATGGATTTTATACAAGGACAAACTTATTTCATTACTATCACTTAAATTATCAAAATATGCAGTAATTGCTTAATATATTCAGCTTGTTTACAACTCCCTATTCACAAAAATTTATATTTAACAACAACAAAATTTCAAAAGACTGGGTTATGCTAATGTCCCCATAAAAAGTACCAAGAAAACCGAGCAAAAAAAAATGCACAAAATTCTTTTGCTATACAGGGTGTCCGGTCTCAACGGTGTCCAATGGCTAATTCCTAAACCGTTAGTCATAGACATATAGTTCCAATTACAAAAATGTTTTAAATCAGGTAAAGAAATATTTTAAAAGCGATTTGGGTCAATAAAAACATTTCTTAAAAAATTACGAAATTTAAATTTTTATACGGCCCCCGGTCCTATAAGTTATATTTAGTAAATTTTCCCTTTTACACTGACAAGTAATACAAAAAAAAGTCTCGTTGTTCAACGATTAAAATTGATCGAATAATACCTGTTTAAAGTTGGAGCCTATTTTTTGCTGCAAAACAAATTTAGTCAAAATATGATTTCGTTAGATATTTTTAAAATGGTTGAGAGTAAAATTAACATTGCAATATAAATTTGAAATCTTTAGTCATTCTGACATATTAATGCAAAATACATAATTTGTAATAAACATTTAAGAAGAAAGAAAAAAAAAAACAGAATTTTTGTTAAATAAAATTATGCTAAATTAACAGCCTCAATTCTTTACAAAATGATACGTATTTTAAAATATTATTAGATTACACTTGTCTGCAAAAGTTGGGTTATTTCATGTTTTTTAGCTTTTGATAATTGATTCTTATGCATTCTGTACCGCTGAATCCGGAATTGACCTTCATTTTTAGCCATCAAGATTTTTCGCAAATTATAAATTTCAAAGTTAAAAAGTTCAAATTAAAATTTAATCTCCTCCCCCATTTCATCACACCACCCAACTGTAAGAATCCCAAGACAAGCAAAAATATTGAATAAATTATTTCATAAAATAAAATAAAATAAGTTTTACATATGTTTTATAGTATGAGATTGTCGCTATATTTTAACTTACACATTTGCAAAAAAGTTCTAACGTGATGGTTAAAAATGAAAGGCATTTTCAGATTTAGTGCTAAAAAGTACGTAAAAATCAATTATCAAACGTTAAAAAATACAACCATCTCCTCTACTTTATAGTATCCGATTTTTGTTATTCTTTAAATTCGACAATTTATGATTTGCGAAATATCCTGACATGATGGTTAAAAATTAAGGCAATTTTCGGATTCAGTGCTAAAAAGTACATAAAATTAAAAAAAACAACAACAATCGCAGTCTTGTATTATCTAATCTAAAACTTTTTCTTAAACTTCTTGGCGGTAATCTATCCGAAATTTTTTATGTTATCCTGTAAAATAAGTATAAATGGTTACCACCGAAAATCCTAATAATATGAGATTGTTATCGGATTTGCGCCAGTATGTAAAATGTAATCTCGATCGGATATTTGAAAGTGGGTTAAAGTTCGAATAAAAATTTGAACTGAAAAAACATACATAAGATCGTTTAAGTAACATAAAAACTTATAAAAGTAACAATTTTATTTAAAAAAATCATAAAAGAAAAAGTCTTAAATCCTGACAAAATAAAACATATGTTATTTCAGCCAATCTGAAATTTAATAAAAGTTAACTTAATCGTAATACTTGTACGATTTTTTTTAAAGCGCAGATACACATGAAATGAGATCTTCGAATATTTTAAGCACTTGGAATGTGACCCCTCAAAGCCAAGCTGAACTCATTTGTTTTCAGAGCAGAAAAGTGGCATAAGTCACGCATTTTTAAAGTTTCAGAACTCGCACAATTTTAGTGTTATATGAATGGGACTTTTTTTTTTGTTTTACTTGTCAGTGTAATAGGAAAAGTTTACTAAATATAACTTATAGGACCGGGGGACCGTATAAAAATTTTAAATTTCGTAATTTTTTAAGAGATGTTTTTATTGACCCAAATCGCTTTTAAAATATTTCTTTACCTCATTTAAAACATTTTTGTAATCGGAACTATATGTCTATGACTAACGGTTTAGGAATTAGCCATTGGACACCGTTGAGACCGGACACCCTGTATAGTGTAGCATCTGTTATGCATTTCTATAAAAATCAGACAAATGATATCAACTGCCAGCTAAATTTAATTTTATATCTATCGAGGAGAAAAAAAATTGATTTAATTATTGGATTTTATAAAAGGACAAACTTGTTTCATTACTTTCTTTTAATTATAAAAATACTGCTGCAATTGTTTCATCTTATTCACAATTTGAAATAATTGCACTTGTTTGTTTAAAAAATTGTTTAAATATTGGATTTACTGGCCTTTAAGCTGAACTAATATTGGCGGAGTTTCCAAATGAAAATAATAGTGACAAAAATGCATGGGGAAAAGTAATATATGTATTTTGAAAAACATCCTTCAAGCAATTTTAACTCGAAAATTAACCCACTGATTTCTTAACTATAGAAATCAATAAATGAAATATAAAAGCACAATTTTTACAGCACTTAAAACTTGGTATTGTTAATTAATTCTTAATATAACACTGATAATCAGCTCGTCTAAAAAGGTCGTAACAATCTTAATATACAGGGTGATTATACAAAACGTTGACAAAAATGACATGGTAAATCAGGCATACAACAGGGATTAAAAATCACATAGGAACATAGGTTAGGAAATCAGTTATTGAGTCACAAATAAAGGGTGTTTCATGCTAACTCAATTTGGTTTGACGGTCATAACTTTCAGAAAATTGAAGTATATTATAATAAGACATTTAACAGACATTCTCACCTTTGTTGTAAATGTGATAACATAAAAAAAATGGTAGAAGTTTGCAATATGCGCATCATCAGTTAGCACAAGACATTACATTTTGGACTGTGATGATCAATTCATACGGTATCACCAATTACTTGAGCAACGTGTGTTTTCAGAACTTTTCGTGATGTTATCACATTTCACACAAAACAAGGTCCAGCATTTTCATTGCAATGTTTTAATTTTTCTAGAAATTACGATCGTCGACCCAAGTTCAGTTAGGAAGAAAAACTTTGGACTTTTTAATAATACTTTAATAATGAGTTTCAAAAAATAATTATTTACCTTTCTTTTTCCCCCACAGACGTTTTAGCCATATGTTCGCCTTGTAAAAATTTGGATATTTCTTTAAAACATCTTATGCGAATCATATTGCTTTGATAAATGTCGTTTATTTTACCACAAAAACAGAGCTTTGTTTCTACTAACGAACACAATAAATCATACTAAATTTAAAACCTCTATTTAAACAAGTAATAAAGAACACGAGAAAAACAAACAACACAAACACGTTGACTTGTACAATCAAAAATCAGTACGCTGCGAGTAAAATGTCAGACGATTTGAAAGGGAGGCTGGCTGTTCCACAACAATGTTTATCGGCGGCCGATATCGTGAAATCGATGACGACAAAAACGGCAACGTATCGTTCAATGAAAAAGCAGTTAGTTGAAATGAATGAATTTTGCGTGCAGCGATGTCGGATAATGACAATCGTTGACGATGTATCGGTGTCGTGTCGGTAAGTGGAAAATCGCTCTTACGCAACATAATCACGCCGTAAAACAAGGCAGATCTAACATTGTACGGTTATCTACTATATAATATCTAATGAAATTTTTGAAACTCCCGAGCATCGCACATTTTCAAATTTTACACGTTCGGATACAGTGGTGTAGTCGTAAAAAAAACAGAGGGTATGCGCTCTAAGCAGAGTGTATACCCCAGAACGTATATACTATAGTTTTCTTGAGAAACAGAGGGTATACGGTGATCCTTAAAAAAATCCAGAAGGTATACGGCGTATACCCCCGTGTACCCTCCACTACATCCCTGTTCGGATAGGATAAAAAGAACATTTAGCTGCAATGTTTGAAAACTGCATCTCAATTTTTTTTTTCAGATATTAATTTTTGCGTGGATTTAATGCTATTTTTGTAATGGTAGCAACTGAAATGCTCAATTTATGTAGTAAGTAAAGTAAATGTATAAGACTACTATATCTTTTTGTTGGCATCTTCTCATAACAATGCCAAATTATTGTAAATAAAACTTCTAATATTCTGAAAAAGTATAAATGAAAGATTTCTAAAAAAACACGGATTATAAAATATATTTATCTTTAAGAAGCCATATTAATCTTACGAGCAAATGAAGGGATGTGAATCATTAGATACAATGCAACACAGGGTAATTCAATATTATGCAATATAATACAATACAGAATAATACATTTAGATACAATACTGAATAATACAATATGATGCAGTACAATACATGACAAATTACTGTATGATGATCTACAATAGAATACAATGCAAAATAATGCAATATGATACAATACAATAGAAAACAGAAAATGCAATATGATAATATGATACAATGTAAAACAATACAATAAAGAATAGTACAATATTATACAATTCAAAACAATACAGAATAAAAAAGTATAATACAATACAGAATAATACGATATGATACAATACAAAACAATACAGAATAACAACGGAATAATACAATATGATACAATACAATACAACACAATAGAAAACGATACTACATGATACAGTATAGTACAATACAGAATAATACAATGTGTCACAATACAGAACAATACAATATATTTAAATACAATTCAACACAAAACAAAACAATACAGTAACATAAATTAAATATTAATAAAAATACTTTGATGATATTTTCGAGTACAACAATCAACTGTTATTTCAAATAAAAAAATTATTTTTTACCTAATTATTTTTTTTTAATTAGAAAAAAGTAACCTATTTATATAGATCCAAGTCTTTACTTCTTTTCGGTGTTGCAAAAGAAACAACAGAATAATTTTTCAAGCATTCCTTGAAAATGTGTTTTATCTACCGATGCTGTATTTTCTTTGTAGTATATTTTTCAACTGACCCTACTGCTTCATTTTCTGACCTTAGTGAGCGAGAATAACGCTACCGTTCTCCATATGAATGCAGCTCATCTTTTCTAATCATGAGTCAAAAGACTTGTTTATAAGATCTTCTGGATACGTTCTTCTGAATTTAGGTTCATTTGTTTCGCAACCAGATTTAGATTCATAACTTTTGGCATCAAAATTTGAGACAGCATATTAAATATCTATCATAAAGTTTGCTGGACATTGTCAGTCGTTTTAGATGTCTCGGCCTTCTCTTTCTGTTTCCAGTTTCATTAAGTCCTTAACTATGTACACCATAACAATGCAAATAGCTTGCATGAAATGAAACACGCAAGAAAAGTTAACAAAAGTATCCAAATCGTGGCTTTTTTTTTAAAGAAAATATATTAAATACTCGTGTTAATCAATAAATATAAAAACACGCAAACATTGCTGTTTTCATTCAATGAAAAATGTAGTTTGAAATCAGTTTAGTTGTACTCAATCCTACAAGAAAGAAAATTTTTTGTATGAATGTGAAATATGTAATTATTTCAATCTTAATGGTTTCAACACTTGTTTATTGTTGTGAGATAGTTCAACATTCGAAAATAAAATATTAGATACGTTTTGTTGAAAACAATAAAATATTATTTCAACAATCGAAAAACTTGCAAACAATTCCACGAAACATTTTTGACGCGAACGTGCTAGGTCGATGGTTGCTATATGACGTGATAGCTGTAATGTTTGACAGTAAAATTTTTGATTACCATCTATTAGTATACATTTTTTATGTTTACCAATAGCAATAAACAGATTTAATTTATATCCCTAAGAGATAATTCAATCTATATTGCATGCGTAAAAAATATAATAATGCATAATAATAAGCTAGAAGAAGCAAGGGGTCGTCGGGTAGCTTCATCGCCCCGAGCCCTACCTTCCCGGTTTTCGGTGTCTTTAATTTGTGTAATTTCCCTTTTAAATTTGTCCGGTTTCAATTTTTGAAATTTTTTTTTTCATTCTGGCTTCCGCTCGGGACCTAGGAATCTTGCTTCCGCAAAAGAGTCGGAATAAGTGGAAGAATAAAGGGTTGCGGACGAAGAGAGGCCGCTCGCCGCGGCGGTTTATTCCCTTTTAAATTTGTCCGGTTTCAATTTTTGATTTTTTTTTCAATCTCGCTTTCGCTAGAGAGTATCTTACTCGGGACGTGGCTGGGGACCTAAGAATCTTGCTTCCGCAAAAGTGTCGGAGTAGAGTAGAAGAATAAAGGACTGCGGACGAAGATGGGCCGCTCGCCGCGGCGGTTGATACCGGAGAGCGGCCCACCTTCGTCAGCAGCTCTTTATTCTACTACTCCAGTCCGACTCTTTTGCAGAAGCAAGATTCTTAGGGCCCCAGCCACGTCCCGAGTAAGAGACTCTCTAGCGAATGCAAAATCGACAAAAAAAAAAAAAATAAAAAAAAAAATAAAAAATAAATAAAAAATTGAAACCGGACAAATTTAAAAGGAAAATTACACAAATTAAAGACACCGAAAAGCGGGAAGGGTCGGGCTCGGGGCGATGAAGCTACCGAACGACTCCTAGCTGCTTCGAGCCCATTATTAGTCCCGTCGCGGAGAGCGGCCAACCTTCGTCCGCAGCTCTTTATTCTACTACTCTAGTCCGACTCTTTTGCGGAAGCAAGATTCTTAGGGCCCCAGCCACGTCCCGAGTAAGAGACTCTCTGGCAAAAGCGAGATCGACAAAAAAAAAAATCAAAAATTGAAACCGGACAAATTTAAAAAGAAAATTACACAAATTAAAGACACCGAAAAGCGGGAAGTGTTGGGCTCGGGGCGATGAAGCTACCGAACGACTCCTAGCTGCTTCGAGCCCATTATTAGTCCCGCCGCGGAGAGCGGCCCACCTTCGTCCGCAGCTCTTTATTCTACTACTCTAGTCCGACTCTTTTGCGGAAGCAAGATTCTTAGGGCCCCAGCCACGTCCCGAGTAAGAGACTCTCTGGCAAAAGCGAGATCGACAAAAAAAATCAAAAATTGAAACCGGACAAATTTAAAAAGAAAATTACACAAATTAAAGACACCGAAAAGCGGGAAGGGTTGGGCTCGGGGCGATGAAGCTACCGAACGACTCCTAGCTGCTTCGAGCCCATTATTAGGGGGGTAATTGGGTACTGTACCTTGGCATAAATTTTATTTAATTGATGTAACCTGTTTTTAACCCTATATTTTATTTCTTTTAGGCAATACTTAAAGTGTCGTCACTAAAACACAACGTAACATAGCATAATCCTGCTGTAAAACAGGGACGATCAACTATTGTAAGGTTAACTACTGATAATCTCTACTGCATTTCTTCAAACTTTTAAGCATCGCGCAATTTCATATTTTACACGTTCGTATACAGTAAAAAAGTACATTTAATTGCAATTTGTTTGAAAACATCGTCTCAATTTTATTTTGAGATATTAGTTTTTGCGTAGATTTAATGCTATTTTAGTAATGGTGGAAGTATCCTTATTGTGGCAAATACAACTGGTACCCCATCTCTGAAGAAAGTAAAGCGATAATAGTAGATTACTATACCATTATATTTGTATTTTTTCATAAAAACAGAAACACTATTCTAAAAAAAAATATTTGCTATTTTGAAAAAAATTAAATGAATGATTTCTGGCAAAATCTACAGCTATTATAAACTATATTTATCTTTAGGTATTCATATTATTGTCACCAGCGAATGAAGACATATGAATAATTAAACTTAATAAAATATGACATACAATACAATTCAACACAGAGTAATACAATATGGTGCAATACAATAGAATACAGAATAATACAATATGATACAACACACTAAAATACAGAATAATACTATATGATAAAATAAGAAGTAATACAGGATTTTACAATATGATGTTATATAATATTATAAAATACAAAATAATTCAATATGATGCAATACAATAAGATACACAATAATTCTAAACCATAATATACAGTACAATAGTATACAAAATAATACAATATGATATAATACAATAGAATTAAAATAATACAATGTGATAGAATATAGTGCAATACATAATAATACAATATGTTGATACAATACAATAGAGATTAATACAATATGATACAATACAACACAACATAAAATAATACAGTATGATACATTAAATAGTAATAAAAAATCATTTGATGATATTTTTGAATACAACAATTATATGTTAACTAACCTACAAAAGGTAGATTTTTAATAAATTTATTTTTAATTTTGAAAAACGAAACCAACTTAAAGAGGTCCCAGTCTTTAGTTCTTTTCGGCGTTACTGAAGCAACCACAGAATAATAAATAAAATTTCGCTTTACGTAACATAATCCTGCCAATATATGAAGCAGATCTATCATTGTATGGTTAAATACTGATAATCTCTACTGCTATTTCCATCACACATTTTCAGTTTTTACACGTTCGTATAGGTAAAAAATGTACTTTCATTTAACTTCAATTTGTTAAAAATTGCATCTCAATTCTATTTTGAGACATTAATTTTGCGCTGTTTTTTTGTGTCATTTTTTTATGGTCGCTACTGAAGTACTACATTTCTGTAGAAAGTAAAAAAATATATAAATGAATGATTAGAAAAATCATATAGAGCTATTATAAACTATATTTATCGTTAAGTTTCCAAGTTCATGTTACAAAGAAATGAAGGCATATTAATCAATAGATACAATAAAATGTGATACAATAGAATTCAATACAGGATAATACAATATAACGCAATAGAAAACAATTCAAAACTGAATAATATAATATGATACAATGCAATACAATATCAAATAATATTATATGATACAATACACAACAATACAGAATAATAAAATATGATGTTATACAATATTATACTATAAAAAATGCAATATTATACATTACAATACAATGCAGAATAAATAATGTAATACAATACAGAATAATATAATATGATACAATATAATCCGATACAGAATAAAACACTGTTATAATATACAATATAATACAATACAAAAAATACAACACAATGCAATATAATACAACACAAAATAATACAATTTAATAAAATATAGTACAGTTCACAATAAAATAATATAATAAAATACAATACAATACAGAACAATACATTATCATGCAATACAGCACAACCAAAATAATACAGTATGATAAATTAAATATTAATAAAAAAAACTTTCGATGACATTTTTTGAGTACAACAATCAACTATTAATTAAACTAAAAAAAATAAATTTTTATCTAATTATTTTTAATTTTGAAAACTGTAACCTACTTATAGAGGTCCCAGTTTTTTTCGATGTTGCTGAAACAACTACAGAATAATTTCTTCAATAGCCCCTTGAAACTGCGTTTTAGAATCTAACTACCGTATATATATATATATTTTTAATTTACACGTTCGTACAGGAGAAAAAAGTACTTTTAACTGCAGTTTGTTTTAAAACCGTACCTCAAATTTATTTTGGGATATTAATTTTTGTTTAGTTTCAATACCATTTTTGTAATGGTGGCAACTGAAGTACTCCATTTTGTAGAATGTAAAGGGAAAATAGTAGATTACTATATCTTTATATTGGTATTTTTTCATAAAAACAGAAAAAAAAATTGTAAAACAATGTTTCCATATTTGAAAAAAATATAAGTGAATGTTTTCTGAAAAGATATGCTGCTATTATAAACTATATTTATCTTTAAGTATTCACACTAATGTCACTAGCAAATGAAGGCATATGAATAATTAGACACAATACAATATGATATACAATACAATACAAAACAGAATAATACAATATGGAACAATACAATATAAGAAAACACCAAATAATACAATTCGATATTATAGAATATTACAATACAATGATACATTACAATACAATAAAGATTAATACAGTATCAGACAATACAATACAATACAGAAAAAATATAATACAATGCAGAATAAAGCAATATGATACAGAATAATACAATACGATTATACACGATACAATAGAATTCATAATAATACAATATTATGCTTTATATTGTAATACAGAATAGAACTATATGATACAATACAATGCAATGCAGAATAATACAATATGATACAATACAAATAAACACAAAATAATATAGTATGATGCATTAAATATTTATTAAAGTATTCGTTATGATATTTTTTGAATACAACAATCAACCATTAATTACCCTAAAAATGTAAAATTTTTACCTATCCCTTTTTAATTTTAAAGAAGTAAACTACTTGTCTATGAGATCTTCTGGATAATGTCTTCTCATTTTTGTTTAATCTGTTTCGCAACCTGATCTAGATCACAACTTTTGGCACCAGAATTTGGGACAGCATCATAAATATCTTTTAATGAAGTTTGCTTAAGATTGTGAGTCGTAGGTGATGTCTAGTTATTTTCTTTCTCTTTCCAGCTTCTTTAAGCCTATAACAATGGAGTACATCATAACAATGCAGACAGCTTACATGAAAATAAATGGGCAAGAAAAGTTAACAATAAAAAGAAAAGTGCCCAGTTAAACTGATGGTATTGAGCTCACAGGCTATTCATGCAAACTGCATATTATACTCTTATTTCAAAGAAAAATGCCCTCAAAAAATAAATGAAGGGATTAGCTACCGTTTCCACCTTATTTACTTAAACAATGAACCTCCAAATCTAATCAGGGAAGGTCCGTAACAAAATAAACCAGTATACAAAGTTTGAAGCAAATCAGATAATTCTGCATGAAAAAAAAAACCATATCGCTAAATTAAGAGAGGGGTCTAACCCCCTTTTCCCCTTTACACTTAACTAATGAGCCTCCAAATCTAATCAGGGAAGCTCCTTATCAGAATGACTATAGAAAAAAAATTAAATTAAATTGGTTAATTCTGTATTAAATACATTTATCTAAATTAAGGGGAGGGGACTTTCCCCCCTTTCCCCCTTTTATATTTAAACAACGAACCTCCAAATCTAATGAAGGAAGTTCCATATCGGAATAAACTGGTATAACAAATATGAAGCAAATCGAATAATTCAGCAGGAAGAACCCACTTATCTAAATTAATGGGTGGGGGCTATCCCCATTTCCCCCCTTTATACTTAACTAATTAACCTCCAAATCTAATCAAGGCAGCTTCTTAACATAATAAACAGGCATACCAAATTTGGAGCAAATCGAATAATTCTGCATGAAAAACACATTTATCTAAATTAAGGAGGGATACCCCTCCATTCTCCCCTTTATACATAACTAATGAACCTCCAAATTTAGTCAGGGAAGCTCCTTAATATAATAAGCTCGTATAGCAAATATGGAGCAAATGGAATAATTCTGAAATAATTCAATGAAAAGTCCATTTATCTAATTTCAGGGGGGGTAACCCCCATTTCTTCCCTTTATACTTAACCAATGAACCCCCAAAACTAATCAGGAAAGCGCCTTATCGGAATGAACTCAGAAAAAAAATTGAAGCAAATCGGATGTTTCTATCAAGAGTCATCGCGTCACGTACATACATACGTACATACATACAGAACGGGCGGGCACATCAGCTCTCAGGCTTTGATAGCCTGTGAGCTAAAAAGTCCCAAAACGTGGCTATTTTTATACATGTAGATGTGAAACATTCGTGTTAATCGATAAATATAAAAAATACGCAAACATTGCTTTTTTTAATCACTGAAAATGTAGTTTGAAATCAGCTCAATGGTACTCCATCCTACAAGTACGACATTTTTTGTAAGAATGAGAAATTAGTTAATAATATCAATCTTAATAGTTTCAACAATTCTTAATTGTTGTTAGACATAATCGCATAAGAAAATTAACTCATAGCTGTGTTTTGTTGACAACAATAAATTATTATTTCAACAATAAAAGACGTGCAAACAGTTCGTCTAAATATTTTTGTTGCGAATGCCCGAGGGTGTTTGTTGCAAAATGACGTAATTGCTGTATTGTTTGATAGCATTGCTTTAGTTTAAATTCTTTTGTATGCATTGTTTTTGTTTGCCAGTATAAATAAACAGATTTAATTTGGAGCTCTAAAGGATAATTTAATCTATATTATTTGCGTAAAAAGCTCACGTAGCTTGGCACAAATTTCATTTTATTGTTGTAACCTGTTTTTTAACTAATATATTTTATTTCTTTAAGGCAAGAATTGAAGTGACGTCGTAAAAAGTAGCGTTGAGTAACATAATCCCTCCGTAAAACGAAGAAGGTCTATCATTGTAAGGCTAACTACTGATAATTTCTATTGCAATTTTTCAAACTTCTAAGCCCGTACAATTTCAATTTTACACGTTCATATAGAGAATAAAAAGAACATTTAACTGTAGGTTTGTTTTAAAACTGCATGTCAATTTTATTTTGTAATATTAATTTGTGCGTAGTTTTTAGTGCCATTTTTGTAATGAGGGAAACTGGAGTACTCCATTTCTGTAGAAACTAAAGAGAAAATAGTAGATTACTATGTCTTTTTATTGACATTTTCTCATAAAAACAGAAAAATTATTGTAAAAAAAATTATATTGGATATTTTGAAAAAAATATAATTGAATGATTTCTGACAAAATACTCAACTATTATAAAATATATTTATCTTTAAGTATCCTCATTAATTTCACAAGCAAATGACGGTATATGAATCATTAGTCACACTACAATATATATACAATACAACACAGAATAATACAATATGTAACAATACAATCGAATACAGAATAATACAATCTGACGCAACACACTAAAATACAGAATAACACAATACAATTCAATCCATTACAATACAGAATAATACAATATGATGTTCTACAATATTATACAATACAAAATAATGCAATATGATTCAATACAATACAATGCATATTAATATAGTATGTTATAATACAATACAATTCAGAATAATACAATATGATACAATGCAATACGATACGGAATAATACAAAATGATAATATAGAATACAATAGTATTGAAATAACACAATATGATAGAATACAAACAATAACGTAGTACAATAACTTTGTAGTGCACCTTGAACTGGAACATGTGTGAACAGAGAAGTAACATCAAACGAAACCATGCGCAAAGAGGGGGCGGGGGTAAAGTTTTTAATAAGATTAACAAAAGAACTAGAATTTTTAATAGTGTAAATCCTGTATGTACTTGAAAGGAATGAAAAGCGTTTAACTAAATGTTCAGCAAGAATGTATGAGACAGAACCGATACTGGATACGATAGGACGGAGGGAAACACCAATTCGGTATAATCTTTTTCTTGCCATTTTCTCATAACAACTGAAAAAAGTATCCAAATAATGTCACAAGCAAATGAAGGCATATGAATCATTAGATATGATACCATACATAATAATACAACGTGATTTAATACAATACAAATTATTACAGTATGCTACAAAACAATACAATACGATACAGAATAATACAATATGATAGAATACAATATAGAATAAAACAATTTCATACAATTCAATACAATACAAAATAATACAAAGTGATGCAATACAATATAACGTAAAATAATGCAATATGATACAATACAATGCAATGCAATACATAATAATACAATATCACAGAATAAAATCCAGCAGAAATTAATACAAAACGATAACATAAGTATCAACAAAAGTATAATAATATCAGTTATCTTCTTTTGATTATATTTTTCGAGTATAACAAACAACTGTTAATTAGCATAAAACTGTACATTTTTTACAAAAAAAAAATATTATAAAGGTTTAAGCTTTTAGTCCTTTTCGGCACTGCTGCAGCAGGAACAGAATAATTTCTAAAGCTGTCCTTGAAACTTCATTTCTTGTTTGGAGGCAGTATTTTATTTCTAACTTCCGCTTCGGCTGTCGGTGCTACATCATTTTCTGGCACCATTGCGCCTGCATGTGCTCCATACGAATGTAGCCCATTTCTTTTAGCATGAGACAAGAAACTTGTCCATGAGATCTTTTGGATAAGATCTTCTCATGTTAGTTTCACTTTTTTCGCAACTAGATCAAGTTTCATAACTGAAGCATCATCATAAAAATCTTCGATGAAGCTTCTACATTGTAGATGACATACACGAAGATTGACCACGGAATTAAAGTTAACAAAAAGTCCCAAAATGTGGCTATTTTTAAAGATGAAGCTATGAAACACTCGAATGAATCCATAAATATAAAAGAAAAAACACGCAAAGATTACTTTTTGTATCACTGAAAAATGTAGTTTGAAATCATATTAATGGCACTTTAACCTAAAATTTCGAAAATTTTTTGTAAGAATGAGGAATGTATCAATTACTTCATTATTAATGGTTTCAACAATTGATTGACGTTGTTAGATATTTCAACGTTATAGAATAAACTCATTGTTATGTTTGTTGAAATCAATAAAATATTATTTCAACAACAGAGAAACGTGCAAACAGGTCGACGACACATTATTGTTCAGATTGTCTTGAGGTCCATTGTTGTTAAAAGGCGTAATTGTTGTAATGTTTGATGACATTGCTTTTGTTAACCATTGTTTTGTTTACCGGTAGCAATAAGCATATATAATTTGGATCTCTACGAAAGATCTGGATTTATATTGATTGCGTAAAAAGTGCCCGTAGCTTCGCACAAATTTAATTTCATTGTTATAACCTTTTTATTTAGCCCCCGATATGCTATTTCTTTCAGACAACAATTAAATCGTCGTCATTAAAAAATAATATCATGTTGCAAAGCCAGCAGTAAAATGAAGCAGATGTATCATTTTACGGTTAAATACTGATAATCACTAATTCAATTCTTTAAACTTCTAAACATAGTACAATCTCGATTTTTACACCTTGATATAGGAAAAAAGCTCTTGAAAGTGCAATTTGTTTGTAAACTGTATCTCAATTTATTTTTGAGATATTAATTTTGTTGTTGTTTTTAGTGACATTTCTGTAATGGTGGCAACTGAAGTGCTCCATTTCTGTAGAAAGTAAAGGAAAAATAGTAGATTACTATATTATTTTTTTTGTCGTTTTTTCATAACAACTAAACAATTTTTTATTAAAATGTGCTGTGTTGAAAAAAAGATAAAAGAATGATTTCTGATAAAACATGAAGCTATTATAAACTATATTTAATTTTAAGTATCGATGTTAACGTTAAAAGCAAATTAACACATAAATGAATCCTTAGGCAGCCTTATTTTACTAGTGATGGGGCACCGAAAATACTCAACGCATTATTTTAACATATTTACTATTTATTCATTTAATTTTTAACGCGAGCGTTGATGTTATAAATTTGAAAAATCGCGTCACTCTATAACTAGAACGGTATTTTAGAATTACGATCACGATTTAAGAGTATCTTAAGTAAATTAAATGTACCAACACGTCTTTGTGGCGGCTATTGGTAAAAGTTTGACAGAGCAATAATTACATTCAGCTAATTAATAAATGTGTTAATTTCTGTGTAGCGCTATTTTACAATTCAAAGCTCTTGGGGCTTATTTGACTTCAGATTCCGTGGAATTGACCAACTTACATTTTATTGTTTTGCCACTGTCAAAAGCATTTTATTGCATAATCTCTAAAATGAAAAAAAAATCGTTTACTAAAAGTAATTCTTTTTAAAGGAGTAATGTGTAGTTCGTTTTCTTTAAATATCACAAAATAATATAATGTTTGTCTTACCTGTATGGATTTTTTGCAGGCTCTATAATAGCTTCGTTTGCTGCTGCAAAAGATAGGACACTAATTATTTGATATCGTCCAGTTGAAGCATGATTACATGCATTAATTCAGATGCTATCCGAATGCCCTGAGAAAAAACATGTAGCACTGAATTTGTATGATTTCGCGACCTCTAACGAGTACTATTCATAGTAAGTAGTATTCATTTTGTGATTTAACACTAAAACGGCAGGAAATTTTACCCAAGTTTTATAAAACTATTTTACACCGGAAATTTCATTTAAATATGTTTAACATTTTTATTTAACATACATATATATTTAACATTTTTCTTCTTTGTCTTTTTATATTAGTTCTTGTAACTACAGATATACCTATATTTTAATATAACTCTTACTTCTTTATCTGCGTTATTAAACTTAAGTTTAAATTTTTTACCTCTTAAAAATAAGTTCTTATTTATAGATTCTATCCTTAATATTTTTTTTCCTATTTGTAATGTAGTTTTTAACAGCTATGCTTTTACTTTTCCCCAATGGCTGATTAATTAGTAGGACATCTTCAGATTAGATGTAAATTTCCAACTGGGCGAAAAATGTCCGGACCACTATTCGAACCAAGGACCTCCTGGGTGAAGCGGCCAGTGCTCTGTCATCCAAGCAGTGGCGTGGCGTCCGGTCATCGCTGGATGCGGCGATGACCAAGCAATATTTTAAAACTCTTAATAAGCTTTTAAAACTCTACGATCCAGTTTCAGCAGAACATTTGGAGTTCATGTATAAGTGAAGGTAAGATTTAAAGTTTCTTTTTTGAACATTCAACCATTGAATTTTAGAGTTAATAATTTTTCACCACAAACTTAAATAATTGCGATGACCACCGAAAATTTTCACGCCACGCCACTGCATCCAAGCTATCCCGGACGAATCAGTAGGAACTTTTTCCCCCAGCTAACCTTAATTATTATAGCATCTGGTCTGAAACCTGGTTCAACTCAACAGACTAAATCTCTGGTAATGGGACTCCAGAAATCGCAGGATACGAAATTACACTAGATTAATTTTAACACGTTTATTGTAATTGGTAAATAAATCATATTAGATGTAAATTTCCAACTGGGCGAAAAATGTCCGGACCAGGATTCGAAACAGGGACCTCCAAGGACCAATTAATCTAGCAAGAGGTCTTCAGCCTGGGTGTTAAGCTGATAACAGCCAGGAAACACCTCAACGCTGCTCTACAGTTTAGCACTGTGTCTTTTAAACTTATTTTACAAACAAAATTCGGTTCGAACCGAAATGTATTCATTTGGTAAGGGTCTAAATGACCCCTCGCGGTCTTTTTAGTATTAATCTTATGTAATATACGCAGGAATCTTATTTTATTTGCATAGATGCATAAGATACATGGTGTTATTGGTAATAAATTACTTTAGTACTTCAAGTAAAACGATTATGACTTTCAGGATGAACAAACCGTAAGCTGAAACAAGAACGAAAAACATTGCATCAGAGATAGGTTATGGACAACTCTCCAGTACAAGCATATTATTATTTAAGTGATTTTTATTTTGCCATACTATGAAATGAAATAGCTAAATAAGTAATTTTTAATAAGTGCACTGTAAACAGTTTTTCCCTTTAACAATTATGTAACGGGATAATTTTTTGTGCCTTTGTAAATTAACTGTAATTTCCGCAAACTTCAGTTTCAAAAGCTAATATTCTGTTGTAAGAATCGTTAATATAGAAAAATTACTTGCAAATCCGAACATATTTACGCGAGTTAGAGCACTTATAAATAGACAGGCAATCAGACGGACGGGTTGGTAGATAGGTAGGCAAATTAATAAACATTTTTCAATTATGTTGTAATGTTTATAAAATAAAAATTTTGATACTTCATATGTACAGGTACTTTGCACTTACAAATATTACGCTTTAACATCGGAATTATAACACACATGCAGAGAGTTCCTTGATATTTGGTTAATATTAAAAAAGTTAAAACAGTGATTAAAAACTTGAAACAATTCAAATTAATCAAGTTGCATAGGAAAGAAACTTAAAATAATGGCTGAAATCTGATAAATCTACAATTTATTCATTAAGTTATTAATTCTAATGATTACCACACTCTAAAAAAATAAATGTTTAAATCAGTTTTTTTACTTAAATATATGTGTAAAATTATAAAATTACAATTTTTGCATACAATTTAATTCCTCATCGTAAAAATGTACCTGTATGTATGTGTTTCTCAGGTTAATTAAAGTATGCAACTTGTCATTCCTTCAAAAACAAGTGTGTAAACATAGAAAATAGTACGTATCTAAACGAATTGGTGTGTTAATTTAAATTTACAAATTTTGAATATTGCACAAATGTCTATGCATTTTGCATAGTACACCGAAGCATAAGTAAGAAAATTACATGGATATATGCGTAAGAACATAATATTACACAGAAATATACGTACGAATTTTACACAGCTATATGTGTAAGAACAGAATATTATGCAGAAATATGTGAAAAAAAGAATACTACACAGAAATATGTATATTTATGTGAATACAATAAATATCACTTCTTGAAAACTTGGCTTGTGTAATAGTAGCTGACTGGTCATGGTGGTGCTGCGAAAATTTACAGTTCCTCAGATCGTATTCGTTTTTGGCAAGTCATGCTTGTAAACTGAATTAAATAGAAAGCTTTTCTTTTAATGTAGTATATGTTTGAAAACTTGTGACTGAAGTTGATCGAAAAAAAAATCGACAAAATACTGGCGTCAAAATTTCTGTATTTTAGCGAAATTTAATTTTATAATGTATTTATTTAGATTATACAAATTATGTGCATACATTGTTGTTAGTAAATTAAGACTTCAAAAGAACTCATAAATGACATTGCATTAATCGTAATTTCAGACCATCCAGTTTCTTGTAAATTATGGTTACACTACTTTGTTGTTTTAAAACAAATCTATTGGAAACAGAACAAAGACATTCAACGTAAGAGTTTGTTCTTCATGCAAATTTGTTTTCAGACCATAAAAATATTTAGTTCAAAATTTATATCCCAAACTATAAGGTTACAAAATTATGTACGCCAAATCCATCGTTCTTGTGCATTAAACAAATATAGACAAATTACACATTAAATTGTGTATATCAGAGCTATCAGATAACTTTTTGCACACTTAAGCAGCTTAATGTGTTATCGTCAAAATACACAAAATAATGTACATTTTGAAATTGACAGACCACACATGTATTTTGTATTATCACACGCCACATTATAGAGAAGCTGTTTTCGTATAATGAGCATACATGTTTTAATGTGTAAATTGACGCATTTATTTTTAGAATGGAAGTGGGCAGGAATAATTTTAACCCTTCACTGCACGATTTTTTCAATTTTTATGAAAAAAATGGTTTGGAATCTATATATCGGTCTAATAATGGGAAAAATAGTTAAAAAAATTAAATTTTAAATTTTCAGCTAAAATTTGATATTTTATGACTCTCTATACACAACTAGGATTTTATTGCTATATTTTACAACTAAATGAGCTAATTAAATAAATTAATTAATAAAAACTAAACTAATATAATAAATTTTACCTGCTTAACACCCCGAAACTTTTTTATATTAATACTTTTAAGTATTCAGTAAAAATAATGAAAGTAACTTTTACCTTAATAGCTTAATCGAAAATTTTTTTGTTCCCGAAGGACAAATTCTAATTTTTTTGTCAAATGCAGGCATCTGACATGGCCAAAATAAGTGTTATCCCATTCTTTGGACTGTTCTTGATCAAGGATAGAGATCATATTGGCCAAATGCTTGGCACATAATAAGAATTACAGTGTTTTTAGGTATGTGCCAGATGTGGCACGTGATGCAGTGAAGGGTTAACCAACTTATTAGTGTTAGTAGTTTTGAATGCATAAAAATCTACTTGATTACACCATTAAGAAAATGAGTTTTTTTCTTAAAATGTTAAAAGAAAAGAGCACAGGTTACCGAACACGCCTATACTTTGAAGAGCATTTTCTATTTTGTAAAGACTTTGCATTCTTTTGACAGAAGAATACCAAGAATTTTTTTACGTCGAGTTTCAAATTTGTCGTGTATGGAAAACGAATATATCTAAAATTCTGTTTCTAGTACGAAAAAGTACTACGCAGTACATTAGAGGCAATCCCTTGTGATTTACAGAAAATGCAGCCTTAAATTGGAGGATTCCAAATTTGTTTTATGCCAGACTACTGAAATTTTTCTGCATTTTGTGTGTAAAGGTGATATCGATGCGTACATTTTCGAATTTTAATTAAATAAAAGGAAATGGTAAATAGGGTAGGGGTGTACACAGTGAGACATGGTACACAGTGAGACAGCAGCCGTTTTGACATATAGTTATAACTTTTTCTCTTAGCAGGAACACACACTGAACCACTTCATCTTATGCAACACGTTGATGTAGTTTCGGCACTCCGATTACTCGTTTGACAGAATAGTAAGTAATTACTTATTTTACAGGGGTTAAAGTTACATAAACGTCCATTTTAGAGTTTATTTCTTTCATTATAGCGTATATTTACTTAACCAAACCTAGTTATATCTAATGATAGACTATGTCGACAAAACTACACAAGCATTCAAAGCTGTGAAATTGATGATGAAACAGATATGGCATCCATTTTGTTACAACGTAACGAAAGTACACAGTGAGACGTGCCTCACTATGTATCTACTGTGTTGTTCTGATGTAAAAAAAGTTATTTGTTAATAAAAGAAGGTTTTCTTTTGTATCTCTCTATCTGTGTGTGTAGGGAGACGTGCGATGGCTATGAAATCTACAAAACGCAAGAGGCTGAAAATTTGCATGAAGGTAGCCCAATGTCTGCCATTGTTCCCCCGAGGCTCATATTTCAAATTTTTTTTAAATCTAGAAATATTAATTAGAAGTCATAAACTGCAGAAAATTATTGATAGAGTGTAAAAATGTATGATTTATGAAAAATATATACATTCTAAAAGCATAAAAAATAGCAACGTTAAATTAGAGAGTTTAAATAGAGCAGTATCAATTATAGAAAGGTTGTATCTTTGCCACCCCATGCTCGTTCTTGTCATCCCCCAAGCCAAAAAATGTCCGCCTTTTATGCCTTTATAAATCGTGCCATACATGTTTGCTCTGATTCTCGATCATTTAATAGTGAAATTCAATACATTAAATCCATTGCGATTGACAGAGGATACAACCCTTCTATAATTGATACTGCTCTATTTAAACTTCAGCATCCTCGTTCCTCAAACTCTCCTCAATCTTCTACTCTTTCCAATATTAGCATTGTGTTACCCTTCTTTTCTAAATCAAGCTTTCCCATTGCTAAAATTCTTAGACAACATGACTTCAATATAATTTTTGCCCCTACCAATAAACTCCCCCTCTCCAAACTCAAAGGTCCTATTGAATTATCCAATTCATGGGGTATCTACCGTATTAATTGCCAGTGTGGCCTTTCCTATATTGGACAAACCAAACGCTGCTTAAAATTTCGTATCAAACAACATCAACAATATATTAAAAAACAAGAAATCAATAAATCCTCTATTGCAAAACATTGCTGGGAGATGAATCATACTTTTGACTTCAATTCGGTTAAAATAATTTCTAAACCTACTTCTATGCATGAACTTAACTTCCTTGAAGCATTTCATATTTATAAAAATATAAAAAATATTGTTAATTGCGAATTCGCTATTCCCCCATTATCAGACTGTTGGAAATATTACATAAAAACTTCTTTCTCTAAATTTCCCCCCCCCCCTCACTACTTCGGTTCCATTTCCCATCTTTTTTCGTATTGGCTGTTGCCTGCAATCCTCTGTTTTCCTATTGGTCAATAAACCTTTAACTGGAATCCCCATCTCTCCTATATATGTGAGCAAAATTCTGCCAACCTTAGCACTGAGGAAGGTATGCTATATGCTACCGAAACCGGTATGCTTAGAATTTAAAATTTTGGTGCTTTTAACGTTGCTATTTTTTACGCTTTTATTATATTGCACCAAGCTCCTACTTGATAATTATATATACATTGTCTCACTGTGTACCACAAGTGTACACAGTGAGACAGTTTTTGATACTCCGTTATTCTGCTTCTGTGCTTTTATAAATAACTTTTTTAAAACCATTTATACATTAATGCGTAGTGTATTTATGTAGCTTAAAGATGTAGCAAAAATTTTTTCAAAACAATAAAAATCGTTGCCATTCGTTAAGTAATAATAATCTTCGTCTCACTGTGTATTACCCTCGCCTACATTAAATTCACGGATTTTTTTTTATTATTATTATTTATAAGAGACGAACATTTCTCCATCATGTTTCTTTGGTAATGAAAAGTAATTAAACATCTGTCGAAAAGATAGAACAATGTTTTAAAAGATATACCACTAGGTATTTTTACTGAGAAAGCCAAAATCATTAAATTTTCAGTATAATATAAATTCACTCAAAGCGACGATAGCGCACAACAGGTAGAAATAATATTGCAGTATATATTTAAACATACTTCTCTGATTCGCGTTCTTTCAAAGCAACAACAAAATATAAATACATGAAAAGCTCAGTCAATTTTGCGAACTCTGTTGCAACCAAACTTCTGTCTTGTGTAATTTACCATAACAATGTATGTACACAATGTACATATACGATACAAATAGTTATGCATATATATATATATATATATACACGATGGCCTTAAAGAAACTTAGTGGATACAGGAATCCATAGCAACTGGTCAACTGAAACGCCTCACAGGAGATTTGATATATGGTTATTTAAAATTATGCTCTCCAGATTCAGGTGGATTAATACAACGGGGTCAGCACCTTTATGCTTACAATGGATAAAAATTCAAAAATTTTGAATGGAAACACATACGATTTGCCATTCCAAAATGATCAGTGCATTTAAACACCATAAATGGCTTTCGAACGGTACATGTAGTACGAAAAAAGGCGACGTAAGAAAAGCATTGTAAGCAGCCGGTAGCAATACAGACGGGAGGAACAGAAAAAGCTTTACCTAAAAGTTTATACGTTTTACTTAGATGCATATAATTATTTAAATGTACCACCCTGTACGTATATACATGCATACATAAACAGATTTTCAGGAATAAATCTTAAAGAAAATCATTGAGCATTTATTTTGCATTATTCATTTTTGCCCGAAAAAAAAAAATAGATAATCATGGGGGAAAAATATTCTCCTTTTTTATTTGATTTGAATGAAACAACAAGGGATTTAACACACTTGATATAAGAAATAAATATAGTGGTTTCCAAATTCAGTGCAAAAGCTGGCTTTTAAAAACATTTAA
The DNA here is from genome assembly GCA_963932465.1 of Maratus speciosus. Classification (NCBI taxonomy): domain Eukaryota; kingdom Metazoa; phylum Arthropoda; class Arachnida; order Araneae; family Salticidae; genus Maratus; species Maratus speciosus. The sequence goes on from OZ010789.1 coordinate 195,824,376, forward strand.
ACGCAATAGTTAAATATTAATAAATTGAATAGAACGATGTGTCTCACAAATGATGATATTTCAGCTTAGAAAGACTTACGTAATAATATATTTCTCTTCTTTTTTGCTTATTATTTGAATCATTTTAAAAACATTTTATGATAAAACTGCAATCTCTTAAATAAAATAGTTAATGTTCTTTTAAACAAATGTATAGATTTTAATGCATATATTTCGTAAGTTCCATTTTTAAAAATTAGATTATATCCCATTTTTAGAGTTATTGCTTTATATTTATATGTTGCATAAGGTTTTGTGAATTATTTGCGAATAAATCAATTTTTCATCAAGTAAAATGCATTCTGAATATATAAAAATATTAAATTGAATTTTGAACATTTCTTACTTTTTGTTTTAAAGCTGCTTTTAAGCTCTCAGATTAAATAAAATTTACGTATATTTTCAAGTCGCTAGTCTTTACTTATGTAATAGGATTTGCATATTTGTATTATAAATGTTGTGAGTATGTGAATGTATTTTTTATGATAACTTCAATTAATATTTATTTTCATGTCGTCAATTTTTAAATTGCGTTACGTAGGCGTAGGCGTAAATGAATTTTTCGTTCTTTTTTTTTTATATTTTACAGGTAATAGTTAAATACACATAAAAACGCAAAATATTGAATCAATAAAAGTATTTTTTTTTAATTGACAGTGATTTGAATTTTAGACTTGAGTATATATTATTTAAATAAATTTACTCTAAAATATATTCACTTCGATTTAAAAATACTATAATTCTATGCTCTAATTATGAGTTTTATATTAATTAAAAATATGAAGAATGTAATCAAACATTTGAATTTGAACATGCTATTATATGTATTATCATTAGATTTCTTTCTCTATAACATAAAACAATGCCTGATCCCAATCTACTAACTAAAATTAAGCGTCCGATAGTGAAAATAACGTGATATTTAAAATAAAATGTAATAGAATTCTATATTTTCAACTTCCTGAAAAAGATTGCGTTAATTGTTAAATAATCTGGAAAAGTATACTGGTTCTAATGTCTAATATTACGCCATTTTTAAAAGAAAGTATCCGTCTCACACTTTAGGAAATTACTATCGGCGTATTAATATGATGACCTATCAACACTTATTATTTCTGCATGCAAAAAATCTTTTTATGATCTTAAGAACTGAATAAAACTTTTTTCCGAAAATTACAAGTAATCGTAATTACTTCGCAATCATAATAAGTATTAAATAAAATGCAAAAATTTTAAAATGGATCAGGTGAAAGGTGCGCATCTCATAAGCATGAAGTGGTACAGGTAAAATATGCATATCTCATAAGCATGACATGCTTTTTGTAAAAGATGCGTATCTCATAAGCATGACATGCTTTTTGTAAAAGATGCGCATTTCATACGCATGAAATGGTTCTAGTAAAATATGCACATCTCATAATCATGAAATGGTTCCTGTTCAAGATGCGCATCGCATAAACATAAAATGGTTCTGGTAATGAGATTAATTCCATTCTCAATAGAAAATATCGATTTTCATTCATGAAAGCAAATTATTTTATTATAAATGTGCCAACATATCCACGCCCCCCCCCCCCCGTTTATTTCAAATATTTCTTTATCTATATTTAATTAATAAGATTTTTAAACTACCACTTTAACATCTTTAACACTTTACCACTTTACCACTTTACCACAAAACACTTTACCACTTTAACACTTTAATACCACTTTAACATCTTCATTAATGTTAAAGTTATGAAGAAATACCCGAGTTCGACATTGAGTGAATCAACTGTATTTATGACAGAATAAGAGGGTTACGACCCAGCTTTGATATACAAAAACGGTCTTGATTCCTTTTGCACACCTCTTAAAGTTTGTCGCACTGGTGATAAATATATGTATATATATATATATATATATATATATATTATTTTATATGAACCCGGGTTGGTAGTAATAATTTCGAGAAAAATAAAAACATTGTAATGAAAATGCAACAATATGTGCCTTCTTTTGAGTGGAATATGATCTTATCCGGAAAAGATTTCGAAAAACATGTTGTTCAAGCAATCGGTGATACCACATGAATTGATAATCACAGCTGAAAATGTGTGGCCTCAAGTGCATACTGCTGTCGTGTATATTGCAAACTTCTACCACTTTTGTTTGGTGTTATCACTTTTACAACAAAGGTGAGAATGTATGTTAAATGTTTTATTATAATAATCACCAGTTTCCTTAAAGTTATTTCCGTCAACCCAAATAGAGTTAGGATGAAACGCCCTGTATTTGTGACTAAATAAGTGGTTTGCGATCTTATGTTCCTGCGTTATTTTTATTCCTTGTTGTATGCCTGATTTGCCATGTCATTTTGTAAACGATTTTTTGAATCACCCTATATATGTTCAAATATCAATATAGCAACGTAAAAACCACTTCCGGTAATTATAGATCATAGTCATTCTTTTAACCAAATTATTTCGTGCGTGTCTGTAAATGGACGATAAATGCTATGCAATCCATAATCTATGGAAAACGTGCTGTAGTGCCTCTTTGTGAACCATTTTAATTCCATTATGTTTAAGGTGTCGTAACAACAATGAAATTCACAGCAAATGATTTGTGCCATTATATTTTAATGTAGTGTAATTCGTTTCTGTGTCACTGTTAACGCAATATAAATCCCGTATCCTATGTTTCTGAGAAGAATGCAGCAGCCCACATTAGCAATTAATGTCAATCTCATTAGGTTCGGAATATCGTATAAACAATAAAATTCACCGCAAACTATATTCCTGCATACATTATGACGTAATGAAACTCTTTTCTGTGTCCTTGTAAACGATCTATAAATGCTGTATATTTTGCTCCATATAAAGCACGCTTTATTCCACAATATTGGTTGATATCAAGCTCATTATATTTGAAATATCGTAAGAACAATGAAATTCACACCAAAAGATTTGTGCCATTATATTTTAATGTAGTGTATTTCGTTTCTGTGTCACTGTAAACGAAATATAAATCCGATATTCTATGCTTCTGAGAAAGCATGCTGTAGTCCACTTTAGCAGTTGTTATCCATCTCATTATGTTTGGAATATCGTGTAAACAATAAAATTCACAGCAAACTATATTCCTCAATAGATTATAACGTAATGAAAATCTTTTCTGTGCCCTTGTAAACGATGTATAAATGCTGTAAATTTTGCTACTTAGAAAGCATGCTTTATTCCACAATATTGTAACCTTGTTTTATATCTTCGTCTCTCTGCTAACTTAGAATGTGAATTTATGTACATTATTCAGAAAAATATTACTATAAATAGGGGAGCGTAGCCATATTTGGACCACCGCTGTTCCGCTACAAAAGATACTCCATCTAAAGTTGGAATCCTACTAATCAGAATGCCGACGTATATGATTAGAAAAAGTACCTGTCTTCCACGTGCTGTTTTCAGACAGATTTAAAAAATCTAAAATTAGCTATTTTGATCTAATTTTTTCATACTAAACGTAAGAGAATACATTAAAACTAATGTAAGTTGTTATGTTTTAATATACATATCTAAATTCATGTGCTTATTGAGCATGTTTTTATTGGTTTCAGTTTTGTTACCTTGAGATTATCTATTTCTAAAAATGGCGCAGTTGCCTCAGTTGGACCAATTTGAGTTGCTTATCCTTACAAAATTGTCTCATAGAATTCTATAAAATATTATAGAAAAAGTTTTATAGAATACTATATAATTATGGCCCCTTTTTCTATAAGCTAGTTTCACCAAAAGCTATTGAAATTCAATAGAAATGTCTATAGAACTTTTATAATATATTCTATACAGATATTCGAATATATTCTATAAAATATTCTATAAAAATATTCGAATATATTCTATAAAAAAACAGCAAAATATATCTTTAACAAGTTTATGCAAAAAACGTTTTTTGGAATTCCTTTTATTTTGTATGTATTTGATTTTTATTAAATTATTTATCCCTATGGATAATTTGATTTACAGCGTTGATTTACACTAAGAGAGAATGAAAAATTCTAAAAACGAAACAGACAAAAATCTGGAAGAAAACATCAGTGACAGCAAAAGTTATCTAATGTAAAGGAAACGAAAAGAAAAGAGCAAGTTGTGAAGAGATTGACCCGCAAGGAAGCTACAGCTACAGGCTCCTCCCAAAAAAAACCAAAGAATCATTAGAAATGCTATCTCTCTTGCGATAATCAGTTAAGTCAACAGTACAGAGGGAGCCATAAAACAACTGCCTCGCCATAATAGGCGAAGTTTTAAAAAATACGCGTATTTCAATTGGAAATAAAGTAATGGAAGAACTACAGATATAAGGTAAATAAAACTTCTGTTGCAAAAAAAAAAAAAAAAAAAAAAAAAAAAAAAAAAATGTCTAATGAATCAGAATCTAAAAAGAAAAATCAAGACAGTGATGATTGATTTTGCTTAATTTGTAAGAAAAATAAAATAGTAGAAATTATTGCCAAATATGGTTTCATGTTGTGTGAGCTCGAATAAAAAAATGAAGAAAAGATATTTATGTGTAAGCTTTGGTATCCCATCTTACAATCCATTCAAGTAACTGGCAATTAGTTCCATAATTCCAATTCCAGATTACTTAAATATATACTAATAAAACTCTGATTTATATCTCGATTACATTTTGATTTTAAACAAATTCTCTTACTCTCAGACATTTGATTTTATTATACTTCATTGCTGTTGGTTTGTTTGATTGTTTCATTAATCGCAAACTTTGCTTGTAATAAAATAAGTTATATTCCATAGTCATTATAATGGCCTAATCTTGGTTGGCCCAATTAGGAGACTGGGGTCCAACTTAGGCGACCAGTCACTGAAGTTGGACAACTTGTGACAATTTCTTCAAATTTAAATAAAACTTAACATTTTCAAACAGAAATTGTTATAAATATTTATTTAGTAGATGAATGTATTTATCACATGTAGCGACATTTTGCAGACATTCCAAAAATGAAGCGAGTTGCATCTGCAAATAAGTGAAATGGTCCAAATTCAGCTACTTCCCCCGAATTAAAATATAATTCATTAAAAATTCATATGATAGTGAGTTTATATCTCTTTCATAAAAAATAAGTATATTATGAGCATAAAATTATTATGATTAATAACATAAGAAAAAACATTTGTTAAGTTACGTGTATTCGAAAAATGGCGAAGAAAAGCACACAGCTCCGTATATCACATGCCTGTTATAATGTCTACAACGTGACTTAGATTTTTTTCTCTTAATTTTATGTTAGTTGCATTTGATATTAGAATAAATAAATCTATTAAAAGTAAAACCATGTTAAATATTCCTAAGTATTATATAATGTGTCATTTCTTTCGCACTATTGTTGACGTGCAAATTTTTACAAATGGAAATTTAAATATTTTACATTAAATTTTGTTTAAAAGATTTCTGTAGTTACTCTTTTTATAAAATTGCTAACTAAAACAAAAATGCGTTTAATCAAATCAAAAATGTATTTCTACATCCATTATGAATACATTACATGAAGCCTATAACTAGTTTTATTACTCACACAATTAAAATGTTCATTTTAAAAACAGATGTTTGAGACAAACTATTTTAATACTTCATAATTTAAAAAATGTTGCTATAATTCGTAAGAAAGCATACATTTTTTTCGGGAGTGCAATACATTTCATTTATATAAATATAATAATAGTTTTAAAATTCGCTATCAAATAAGTCTTTATTAAAGGGAAATTTTTTCAGAAGTTTATTAAACATCATATTCCGCAAAATTAAGTGCTTACTTAAGTACTTCCATGATGGGCAATAGTAAGGAAGAGTGACTTCTCTTATTAATTTATTTTTATAAGTAGTGTTTTCAACCAATTTTAATTTATTTACGTTTTTGAAACCTCATAAAGGATATGAAAATACACAAATCTTCTGTATAAAATTTAAATTCTTAAATTGTGTATAAAATATTTCAAAGCGGCATTAAAAGTTTAAAAATATTGTAAAAAAAAAAAATGGAAAAACTTTATTAGAAATATTGTTAGCATTTGTATCTGCAAGTTTCAATTGTTTTTGTTTTTCAGAAAACTTGATGATTTGGAAACATCTTAAAATTAATTGCATATATAATGGAAGCCTCACAGCTGCGCTATTTAAAATCTTTAAAAATATGCTTGTTTATATCCCTTTTATTATGCGCCTGTTTTTTTCATGGAATAAATAAAATACCTTTGTAAAAATAATAATATTTATGTCTCAAAATACAAGGAAGGAGTGTTTCTAGAAAAAAGATTTTTTTCGCAATAATATTAAAAAATAAGATTTCCATTACCTTATTATCTACAAAAAATGTGAACATTCATTTCATGAATGTAAACAAAATTTCGCATTATAACTTAGCAGAAGTGCAACAAAAATTTACCTTTTCTCTTTCTATCTCCTTAATATGGGCCATGTTTATTTACGTTTGCCAGGTTTTACAAGGCTCTTTGACTTCAATACCATTAGTGCATAACAGAAATCACCGTCCAATTTAGAAAGTTCATAGAAAGGTTTGCGATTAAGTAAGGTGATGAATATTACTCCGAAATATTTGTGATTTAACTGAGAAGTAGCACGAAATCAGGTTTCTGTATAAATATGAATTCCTTAAGTTAATAATTTGCAATGCTTCAATTTCATACATACATGCTTATTTAATTCTCGTAAAATTGCCCTAAACAAGAGGGGAAAAGCAACTCATCATTATATGTTATGTTAGAAAAAATAACCTCTTTGTCTGAACTTTGACTATAGGAAACTCTAGTACATATTATAATCAAATCATAGCTCTGACAACGTAAAATCTGCTTTGGAGATTATAAATCAAGTTCCCCTATATCATTTAACCACATATTCCTAAATAAAATATATTTTGTTGTCTAATTTATCAAAACGTATTTAAAGGAGAGAATATTAAAGTTTTAAGAGCACAAATATTGTATAAATAAACCGCACGAAATTCTTTAAATGATATTTAATTTTAATTAGCAGGATAAGAATTTTAGTACGCTTTCAGAAAAAAAAACAGATGGTTTTGACCATCTGTTTATTTAATATTTTAAATCATAAGCAGAGTTTCAATTTGCAAAATTCTTCGCAATTAAGATTTCGAAATAAAAAATTCTTATACAGCAAGTTCAAGTAAAAATATATTCATTATAAAAATTAACCAATAAAACTCTTTTTTTTTAATATGTTGAAAAATCTTAAGACTATATACATTTCAATTTTCCAGTTTTCTTAATTCATATAGGCATTTAAAATATTTTTTATTTCTTTTATTAACCATTTGGAAAAATGGTTATTGTTCTCGTCAGGATGGGAAATCAAAAGCATATCTGAAGGTTTTCATTGGTTTAATCTGCAATTTTTTTTGTTTTCTGATTGGTCTATACAGTAATCTGTATTTCCCTTTAATTTCAACAACGATGGATACTTTCTGTTGCCACTATGACAAAAAAGTAATAAAAACAACAAAAAAAAATTAATAACTCAGAAACAAATTGAGATACAGCTTTCAAACAAATTGCATTTAAAAGTAGATTTTTTTCTCCATCCGACGGTGTAAAAAGTAATATTGTCGGATGTTTAGAAGTTTAAGAATGAAATTTCATTTAAAATTGGCCGTCAGATTTCTTGGAAATCTGACGATGGAAAGCCTTTTCTCGAACAGCCAATGAAATGCTTGGATATTTACGTAAGTTTCAGGTGGATAATACTTAAGTTTCATGAAATCTGACGGGTGGCAGGCGATATTTTTGGCTTGCAATTTTTACGTGCAATAACACTATTAATGTTTAATTCATGGCGTACGTAATGTATGATCAACTCCGTGCGATTTTTTATGTCTTAAATTTTAGTCTTAAAAAAAATCGTTTTCCAAATGGTCGTTGTAATTTGATAAATTGCTTTTTTTTTTTTTTTTTTTTTTTACATCTATTCTATTTTAGACAAGCAATAAAATTAATCCTTTAATCCAGTCTTCTTTTTAATAATATAAAAACCTATACATATTCATTCCTTTAGATGGATCTCCAATTTATACTCTCGATGTTTGATTTTCGCCTGGGGGTGAACTTGCTACGCAACAAGAATCTTATAATTCTTAAATATACTCTCAAGGGGTTTCGTTAAATATCCTTTATGTTCCAAATACATACTATAGATACACATTCCCATTCTTCAGAAATAGCTTTCACGAAAAAGTAATCTATTACAAAAATAGATTCCTGTTTCTTTTCTTTACACAATAAAAAAATATTTATCATAATAAGGAATAAATGAAGATTTCTAGTGACTAAAAGGTTATTTATTTTGTGTGTATGCATAAGAATAAAAAGTAAGGATAGGGTGTTCGATATAAACCATGTAAAATGCAATTATTTTGTTATGCATAAATAGTACAAGGTGCGACCTGATGAATTACCTTAAATAATGTTGCACTAACACCAAATATTAAAATCAACATTTCTTCTTCTGTATGCCTATCTCAAAAAACAAGTAAATTAATTAATTAAAAGAAACTTCCACCTACAATAACTCTGGAATACATTTTATAAAGTCTCAGTAAAATTTACATTTGCATTTGTATTAAAAACAAGAATATGTTCGACTTTATATTTATCAATGCCGATTTGATAATAAAGAAAAGTTAAGGGGCCAACAAAAAATTAAAGAAAAAAATGTAATGTTTGGGATCACCCTGTAAAATTAAATACATGAAATGATCTATCGCTATGGCTTACGAATATATGGATATTGTATAATATACATATTCATTTGTGGAGGAATGGATTCTTCGTATATTCTTCGAGATATATCGATTTTTTTTATAGTTAAAAATTTTTGGAACGTTTTTTGCTTACATCGAGCATGTTTTTAACACTTTCCAACAAAGTTGAAAAGTGTTTATGACTTTGGTTTGTCTGTCCGTCTGTCCGTCTGGCCACGCTCTAACTCTCGTAAATATGCTCAGATCGTTCTGAAATTTTTGGATGTTAGTGACGTCTACCATAGCAAGTTCCATATTTCAAATGAAGTTTGTGGCATGTTTAGTTCATTTACAGGGAAAGTCAAAGTTTTCCGTTACATTACGGCCAATGGGAAAAAATCGTTTCAAATGATTTTTAATGGTGTTATATTCTTTCAAACATAGTAAAATTGATATTCATTTATTAAGTTCTCTAAAATATGCATTCTGTTGAATAAGCGGTGCAAATAATGGTTATCGTTCATTCACAGGACCACACAAAAGAATTCCGTTCATAATGGTATAGGGAAAATTGTTTACGGTGTATTTGAAAAGATTTCAGATACTATATTGTATATGAATTGCTATATATTAGTAATGATTGCTCGAAATGCATTTTTAAATATGATATGCGCATGAACGAAGCCCTATTCGTCCGGCTCCTCTGTCCGTCTGTCACAGAGCCCGTACACAGAAACTATACATGTTGGAGACTTGAAATTTTGCATACTTATAGCTGAACACCACACATCATACGACAAATCATAAAATTTTGAAAAAGTCGTACATTTAACCCTTTGGGCTCTCACATGTGTATTTTAAACAATTCTTTCTCAGTGAGCGCTAATTAGGTTGGAGGCGAGAAATTTTGCGTACTTATAGCTGAACACCTCACATCAAATTACAAACCATAAAAGTTTGAAAAAGTCGTACATTTAACCCTTTGGTCTCCCACATGTGTATTTTAAGCAATTCTTTCTTAGTGAGCCCCTAATTAGGTTGGAGGCGTGAAATTTTACATACTTACAGCTGAACACCTCACATCAAATTACAAACCATAAAAATTTGAAAAAGTCGTACATTTGAGGTATCCCCTCGACTAATAAATCTACGGATAGTATATAAAACGAAGTTTCGTTTGGATAGAAGTTTGTTTAAAATGGAGTGCGCCTCTGGTTCCGAAATGTGGAACTAACAGATTTTTCAAAAGGATAAATTTTTTTGAAAGGAATATTAAACGAAACCTTCTGTGCGATCCGTGATCACACTTACCTACTTGTTCATTATATTTATGCATACTATAAAGTGCGTATAAGTGCTATATTTCATATACAGAGCTACAGAAATGAATTCGTACAGGTTTCTGAGTATGAGCATTAATTGCTTAAAGGTGGATTTTAAAGGAGTTATGCATTTTTACGCTGAACTGAATTTAATGTACTAAGAAATATTTGTAGAATATAGATAAAATGATATACAAGGCCGCGCAAAGAGTTGGATACATGGCCGTCTATGGGTGATAATTTTTGGAAATGTAATTTCAGTAGATTTAAGCGTGTTTTAATTTGAATTAAATTTTAGCTAAAGTGGCAAGTAAAAAAGGTACTAGGTAAACTATAGGGCTGTACCAAATATGTTCCCATCTATTAGTATAAATTGCTGAAAGATGAATTTCAACCTGTTATGCATTTTCTTGCTAAACTAAATTTTCCCATTATATAGTATATATATCAACATACAGATCGAATACAGGGCTGTTCAAAAGAATTGGAATACATATTTGGCTATGGGCGGTAACTACTGAAATCAGATTTTTAAATGTTTACTTAGTTATCTTATTTACCTTATTTCCCTAAGTAACAAAATTTCGTTAAAGCTTTCTGGAATTGTTGGAAAGTGTTTCAGAATCTATGTTGTACGTATGATTATTCTTACTTCTTTTACTAAATTTTACACGACTTTCAGAACATTTGGCAAAATGTAGTAGAAATAATATGGTGTAATTGGAATGTAAATATACTGCATATTTGATGAGATGTGAACAGTTAAGTGAAATATATTTTTTATCAGCGCATGCGCGCACGATAAAAAAAAAAATATTTTTTTTCATGATTTGATAGTCAATTCTATGGAGCAACTCATAAAAAAAGTACAGTCAACTATAGCGAAAATTCAGAAAGATATCGGCAGTATAGTGAGCGAAGTTTTAGTTGCTCTCTGAAAACTGCTGAATGATAAGAAGTTTTCCATAAATTGTCATTTTAGGTAGCTTTCATTACAAAAAGCTACCTATTGCAGCCGTTCGGAGGGAAGCAATTTAAAAAAAAATTGGTATATTTTCATCGATCATGACCCCCAGACCCCGAAACCAACCTCCATTCAAAATTTATATATATATATATATATATATATGATCTTTGTCACACTGTAACTCTCGTATTTATGAACCGATTTCGATGTAATTCGGTGTGTACATAGTACATACCAATGTCTCTCCCGAGTTGGTTGGCCAGCTTCATCCGCCGTTTTCTTTCAAAATGGCGGCTATTTAAAAATTTAAAAAAAAATTAAAATTTGAAATGTGGTACCAAAAAATTGAAAATGGAAAAATATTTTTTCTTATGTATTTGACCTTTATACAAAGATTTCGGAGCAGTTTTTGTTTCGTCTATATCTTAAAAAATGGCTCGGTTATAGCATTTTGAATTTCTAGCGTGGCTGACATTTTAAAACGTCCTGAAATTCGTCACGCTATAAAAAACTTATTTATGCACCGATTTGGATGTAACTTCGTTTATACATAGTACATACCAATGTCTCGACCGAGTTCGTTGACCAGCTTTATCCGCCATCTTGTTTAAAAATGGCGGCAATTTAAATTTTTAAGAAAAATTTAAATTTGAAATGTGGTACCAAAAAATTGAAATTTGAAAAAATAATTTTTTCTTATATGTTTGACCTTGATAAAAAGATTCGGAGCAGTTTTTGTTTTGTCTATATCTTAAAAAAATGGCTGAGTTATAGCATTTTGAATTTCTAGCGTGGCTGACATTTTGAAACGTCCAGATTTTTGTCACGTCATAACAGGCGTATTTATGAACCGATTTGGATGTACCTTGGTTTGTACATAGTACATACAAATATCTCGACCGAGTTCGTTGGCCAGCTTCATCCGTCATCTTGTTTCAATATGGCGGCCATTTGAAAAAAATAAAAAAAAATTAAAGTTTAAAATGAGATACCAAAAAATTCTTTCAAAATGTTTGCCATTTAAAAAAAATTAAATTTAAAATGAGATATTAAAAAATTGGAAAATGAAAAACCTTTTTTTTATGTGTTTGGCCTTGATACAGAGATTCCGGAGCAGTTTTTGTTTCTGAAAATTTGTTCTTTTGTTTATATCTTAAAAAATGGTTGAATTATAGCACTTTGAATTTCTAGCATGGCTAACATTTTGAAAAGATCTTGTATTTGTCACCCGATAACACACGTATTCGCCTATTTCGATGTAAGAAGACATGTGGATAGTATACATCAATATCTCGACAAAGTTCGCTGTCCAGATTCATCAGCCATCTTGTTTCAAAATGGCGGCTATTAAATAAAAAAAAAAAAAATTATATTTAAAGTGATGTGCAAAAAAATTAGAAATTGAAAAATGTTTCTTTCTTAAGTATTTGACCTTGATATAAGGATTCAGGAGCATTTTTTGTTTGTCTTTATCTTAAAAAATGGCTCAGATATAGCAGTTTCAATTTCTAATGTGGGTGACATTTTGAAAAATTTGATTTTTTGCCTGCGACAGCACTCGTATATATCAACCGATTCCGATATAAGTGAGCATTTGCACAGCAATTACTAAGGTCTCGACCAAGTTCACTGGCTAGCCTCATCCACCACGTTGTCTTAAAATGGCAGGCACTTTAATAAATCGCCGAATTTGGCAGCCAAATATAAGTTACTTTAAATAAAAGCAGCTTGGATAAAGCTGACTAATTTCGCGAAATTCTCATTCATAATGATTTAGTATTGATAAAAATTAGTATTGAATCTCCTATATTCGGTTTCCACTAAATTGAGCTTCGTGTGTTTGAATAATATAAGTTGGCTTTTTTAAAATAAGGCATATGAAAGCTACCTCTTCCTCTCGGCACTGGTCGGAAGGACTTTTTTATTATCTGGCTTTCAGCAAAGGAGTTTGTACTTAATGAATGTCAACGAGTAGATTTAGAAGAGATGCTTAGATTTTGATACTTCTTTTTTTCTTCGAATAGGCTCAGTCTGGTAATTTTTCAAGAAGTGAAGCATCCATAAAAAATGAAAAGTAAAAAAATTAAATATTAAAAACGACAATTTATGGAAAACCCCTTATCATTTAGCTGTTTTTATAGAACATCTAGAAATCAGCTCATTCTATTGAAGGTGTCTTTCTGAAATTTTACGATATTTGACTGGCCTTATTTTAAGACATGTTCCATAGATTTAACTATAAAAAAATAAAAAATAAATAAAAATAAAAATATTATCATGCGCCCATGCGCAGATAAAAAAATATTTAATTCACCTGCTCATGTTCCATTAGATATTTAATATATTTGCATTCCAATTACACCACATTTTTTCTACTACATTTTCTCAAATTTTCTGAAACTGGCGCTTAACATGGTAAAAAGTCTTGCATGAGATAAACTAAAACCTTTCAATTTTTTTTAATTAAAAAAATCGCTATACCTCCATGAATATACATTATATTCATCCACAAATGAATACATAGATTGTACAGTATCAATATATTAGTAAGTTATAGCGATAGATCATTTCATGCATAATATTTTACATGGTGATCCCAAACATTATTCTTTTTCTTTGATTTTTTTGGCTCCATAATTATCCATCTGATCAAATCCCAGTTGATAAATATGAAGTAGAACATATTCTTTACAATCCCGAAGTTCCAGAAACATTCAACAAATATATCTTTAAATATTTGACAAAATGTCTAAATTGAAAGCGTCTGGTCATTAATAGCCATATAGTGTATAGACATATGGATATATATATACTGGTACATATACAAAATTTGAGCGGAGGGTGGTTTCGGGGTCTGTCAGTCGTAATCGGTGAAAATATACCAATCTTTTTACGAATTGTTTTCCCGGACGGCTGCAAAAGGTAGCTTTTCGTAATGAAAGCTACCTAAAATGATGAGACTGATTCTGGTAAATTGGATTTTAAAAAAGCAAAAATTGAGTAAGTAAAACATGAATTCAAAAATCTAAAATCCCAGATTAATCTAAGGTTTCAAAAATTTTAATTTCCTCTTATTTTGTTTTATTTACAGATAAAGTAGAACATTTACATAAAAAAAGGTTAAATAAAGGGTGAAAAAATTCTAAATGATTAAAAATACCTCTGTCTTCTTTATATATTTCTAACTTTAAACTATGATTAAAAGTATATAGATTAAAATTCAATGAACGACGTGAGTATAACGGAAATATTTCTCTATATAATTCTGCTAACGGACAAGAAGGTTAGAAATTTGTATGTATAATTTTAATACTGGGTAAGAGTTTAATTACAATTAAATTCTACTAACATTTTGGGGAGCAATTTTTAAACAATTAAACTTATTTCTTTTATGTTTCTTATACTGTATAAATACATTTGATAGAAAAATGCAATATGTATATATTCATTTAAATAAAGAATGATATGCATTTTAAGTGTTGAATACACAAACTGAATCATTTTTGTATTTCATGATGATTTATTTTCTGCAAATATATTGGTTTCGCATAAATAGTTTTGAAACTTTTCAGGAAAATATGTAATTTTTACTCTTTTTTGGCATTTAGAAAATACACACAAACACATATACATGTGTAGTTTTTTGTAGTTGTGAAAAAGCGACAAAAGAAAGTACAAGAATTTAAAAGGGTTTGTTTTAAGATTTTCTTCTAAAGACGAGATAGAAAGGGATTTTAGAACCAAAGAAAATTCAAATTTAGAAAAGTTTTATAAAATGGTTATTTGATCAGTATTACAATAGTATTAGTTTTAAAAACTTCAAAGAAACAGAAGATCACGTATGCATAAATACCTTTGGAAAATAAAATTTCTTAAAGCATAAATAGAATTTTCTTTTTGAGTTACTGACTTCCATTGTACATCAAAACTTTAATTTTAAATTTAATATTATATGAAGATTTTAATCCTGTAAGCGACTGCTCCGTATTTTTCTATTTACGGAAATCAACTTAAATTGGCTGTAAACAAAAGTACTTTTAACAGAGTTTGTTAAGATTATCTTCTAATGAAGAGATATGAAAGGTATTCTAGAACCAAAGAAAATTCAAATGAACTTGATTTTATAACCAATTTCATAAAAATACAGGAAAGCCTTCAGATGCTTAAAGGGAAATATGAGACATTCCGTTTCTTATAGTTTTATATCTGGATAATTAATTTATGTTTGTATGCGTAAAAATACCTGTGGGTAAAATATTTTAAATTACTAATTATTTAAAATAATAAGTAAAACATTTATATGGTAAATATGAAATGGCACATAAATGAAATATTTAAGACATGTATTCATTAATCTTTTTTTTTTTCAATGTTTGTTCTAAAGTAATTTTCAAATATTGATTCGAAGAATATATGATTACTTGCTCAACTCGTTTTATTAGAAACCACGTAAAATTAAATAACAAACAAAAACAAAAGGGAAAAAGCTTAATTAAGTGTTAATATCCTTTTATTTCTGTTGACGTTTTGCCCCTTAAACGGTATTTTATGAACAGTAAGCAAGTGGCCCTCTAATTTAAACGTTGCCGATATGTTGTACAAGTTAATTCTTTCATTACAAGCGTTTTACGTTATTGTGTTTTCAGTAGATATTTTTTTCTATAGTAAATTCGAGCTACTTTTACCCTAGGGTTTTCCTTTGAACTCCTACCGCACTTAAAAAAGCTTTTAAATAAATCTTCGATCTACTACATTGAAAGTATTAACGCGATTCGACAAACTGCAACAACTGAAGAGCTCACATGTTAAAAGTGGTAAGTGACACAGTCAACATTTTGAAAATGAGCTGTAAAGTCTTCAATTGCGTTTATTGTCAAATGTTTTTTTTTTTTTTTATCAATTAACAGCTCTATGAATGTTAGGATTTTGCAAATAGTAATTTAACAAATGGAAGAAGAATACTGATTAACTTCAGTCATATGATTAACTACCTTTTTTGTCACAAATCCTCTTTAGCATCTGAGCTCTGCAATTAATAGCTCTAGCTTTCATGTGATGTACTCAAATTGCTCTAGCTCTTCTCGTGTTCTTAAGGGTTTGTAGGTTTGTGAAAAAAAACCCGTAATTCTGTGATCTGATAACTTCCACTTCTTCGCCTTTGCACACTGCTGTTGCACGCCTGGTTTATGGAAATTTGCGCTTCGCACACAGTACATTAAAAATAACAACAGTTTTGGCTGTTTTGAAAACTACCTAATAATGTACAATTTATAAGTAATGGAATGTGTCAATTTCTTTTATCAATTAACATCTCTATGAATGTTAGGATTTTGCAAATAGTAATTTAACAAATGGTAGAAGAATACTGATTAACTTTAATCATATGATTAACTACCTTTTTTGTCACAAATCCTATTTAGCATCTGAGCTCTGTAATTAAAAGCTCTAGGTTTCATGTGATGTACTCAAATTGCTCTAGCTCTTCTCGTGTTCTCCTACTTGAGGGTTTGTAGGTTTGTGAAAAAAAAAACATAATTCTGTGCTCTGATAAGTTCCACTTCTTCGTTTTTGCACATTGCAGTTGCACGCCTGGTCTAAGGAAATTTACACTTCATATCCAGTACATCCAGTATCTAACAAGGTGGTGATTTGTATGTAAGATGGTAATAAAGTATTATTTTTTTCTGAAATGATTCTCAGGGTTTTGTATATATTGTTTCTTAAGGCCTTTGTTATAAAGCAAGTTTAACATACCTGGTTTAAATTTATAACAATGTTTTCTAACATTATTTCAGATCATACCCATACTCATGTCATGACCACAGGTTTTATTTTGTTTTGATTTTATATGTTTTTTTAAATACTCTTTATAAATTAGTAAATTTTTTAGTTAAAAAATATGCATCATATTTGTATTAGAATATCATAGCTGCTAAATTTCCTGTTTTCTATTTTAAATTGATTATAACCAGAAATTTTATTTAATAATATAATTTAGTAAGAATACAGATGGAACCAGGAAGCATTTTGTTAAACAGATTTTATAGTTAAATTTATGTTTATTAATCTTAAAAAATAACAGAAAATTAGCAGTTGTTAGATATTAATTAAATTTTTTAGGATTTCATAGCATCAAAAACCATTTCTCAGTATTGTACCCATTGAGACATTTCATAAACATAGCGTATACAAATACGTATCAACATCTCAAAATGTCGGACAATTCCACAACGGAGATTTTTACATACAATTTCCAAGTGGTCCTTTATACGCAGTGAAACTCAAATAACAGAAACTGCCCTTTAAATATATGTATTTATCATAAAAAAAATGTTCCTCTTCGTTTTATATTTGACTTATTTTAACAGTAACATATATGCTATTTTTAAGTGGTGTTTCTTTTTACATTTTATAGAAAGTTATGCATTATTATAAATTATTATTACAGAATTTATTTAAATAAATTAATTACAGTTATTATCGATAATTACCCTTTTAAAGTGTTACTGAATGCATGAATGGATATGCTAATGGTATTGAAAATATTCATGATTTGACCTTCAATGAAAAAAGCACGCTTGAGAAATATATGCGATCAAACCAATTCTACACGAACCTTTATTAAATGCAGAAGAGAATTGTAATTAAATTTCTTTCCTTACACTATTATTTAAGACAGATGGATATTTCCAATATCCCAAGCCAGAATTTCACGTGGGAATTAAATTGCAGTTTTCGTTCAAAATAAAATATTAGTTTTGCTTATTTATTATTTATCATAGTTTGAAATTAATCTTTATAAATATTTGATTCAGGAATTTTTTCGAGAAGCTTGTCGCTTACTATTAAGAATATTGTACATAACTTATATAACAATCAATCAAGAAAACGCTACCTTTAGTTCCAGTACCTAGACAAGAAAGCAACACTAGAATATTTAGTTTTATAATTACGCAATAGCAGTTGAATGATTTATATTTCATTAATTCAACATAAGTATTAAGATTTGGAAAAAAAATCGAATTGGGATCTCTGACTTGAGCTACCAACACTCTACCAACTGAGCTATTACCTGAAACCGCTCAACAGAAGAAATCGCAGGTAATGGAAAAGCTGTAATTATGTTCCAGCTTTATTTCCAGTACCTGGACAAGAAAGCCACACTAGAATATTTAGTTTTATAATCACGCAATAGCAGTTGAATGATTTATATTTCATTAATTCAACATAAGTATTACAATTTGAAAAAAAAAATCGAATTGGGATCTCTGACTTGAGCTACCAACACTTTACCAACTGAGCTATCTTGGACAAATGAGGCAGATACATTTCCCTCAGACAACCCTTTGATAATAAAATCTTGTTTGTTATCTGAAACCGCTCAGCAGAAGAAATCGCAGGTAATGGAAAAGCTGTAATTACGCTCCAGCTTTTACTTGGAGTTCCATTATCTGTGAATTATTCTGTTTGTCTCTTTGAGACTACAGACCACATTTCATTATCAAACGATTGCCTGAGTGAATTGTATCTTCATGATTTCTCCATAATTACATAATACAATTATTATAATTAGTGAAGATCAATAGCGTAGTTATCAGCACGCCTATCTACTTACTACACTATAGGCACCCAGTTAGGTTCCAGGATGATAACTGGAAAATGTTCACTCAACTTATCATCCCTTCGGGTTCGATGCGTTGAATACCAATACGTTCAGATCTATTAGGAACTCAACACTGGGGAGTCAAGAGTTACGCTGACAACTTTGCCGTGGCAAATACTGCATAGCATTCCAAGACGAACAAGTCAAGAAAACAGGGCCGGGCGTTGTAGGCCGGATTCCTAATTGAATTGTAACGTCATAGTTTTAGGATTTTTTTATTATAATTAGTAAATACATCATAAGAGTTGTAATTACCAACTGAGTGAAAAAAATGCCCCGGTCGATATTTTAACCAAAGACTTTGGATTAGGCTTCCATGCTCTACCATGCTATCAAACATAAATCCAACAGACACAATTAAATCCTTTATTTTAGAAAGGACGCAAGTCACATTTTTTTTAATCGATGTTTTGGTAAAAATATATCTATAGGAGTAGCCGCATTATGATTTTGAAGGGCTCAGTTCTAATTCGACTCCATTCATAGTTATGCACATTAGAAAAACACGTTTGTTTAAGAAGGAGCACATAATCTGGATGCGTTTTTATGCTTCATGTAAAATTTGTAAAATGTAACTTGTGTTCGTTCTAAAATAAACGATTAAACTCACTCAGACAACCTAGGTTGATTGGCGGTTCAAACTCCAACCTGAGCACTTTTTCACTAAGTTTGAAAATTACAACTCGTATCAATGTTGTCACATTGTAATTTTTAAAATTAAAAGAAAAGAAAACATAAGAAGACATAAAACACACGAATAAACATCCAAAGACATAGACTGGCAGGCACAAAATACACGATTAACAACAATACTACCAACATTC
Source organism: Maratus speciosus (assembly GCA_963932465.1). NCBI lineage: Eukaryota > Metazoa > Arthropoda > Arachnida > Araneae > Salticidae > Maratus > Maratus speciosus. The sequence goes on from OZ010789.1 coordinate 195,843,961, forward strand.
ATGTTGTTTTTGGATGCTCCAATATCATCAAGAACAACATATTGACGATTGTTCGAAAGAATCTTCGAACTACAACGCATATTAAGGGGGTCCACGACAAAAAAATCTCCAAATTTTCTAAAAAAACCCTTTATTGCATTAAACATTTCTCTGTGTTTATCGGCGTAAAATGACATTTAAATCATGTTTCTATCTTAATTAGAACAGGAAATATTAACTTTTTTGCTTTGGTTTGTTTTCAAAACTAGCTTTCAAGCATTGGTTTTCACGGAAACGACTTCTTGTGAAAATGCGTTTACCTTTATAATGGATTTTTTCTCCATTTCTCATATTTAAATCGTTATAAGTGAAGAACCGTTAAAGGTAAATGGTTCAAACTTGGAACATGCTTTTTTCAATTGTTTTACTTTAATTTAGATTCAGCAAATTAGAAAAAAAATATTTACTTTTTAAAATATGATTTTTTTTAACTCTAAGCCATTTTTTTTAAATTTTTACATTAAATATTTTTATTTTTTTTTAAATTAATATTTTTAAAAATGCTAAATCAAATTCAAACTTATATATTTCTGGGTTTTTTTTTTTAAATCACAAATAATTGAAATTTTACAAATACTATTAGTCCAGGCAATAGCGAATTTTACCTAGCAAAATTAATGGTAGTTCTGGAAATCGGCTTACTTTATGTTTTTTGGGTCGCTGAATCCGAATTTGTAACTTTCCACCAAAATTTCCCCCGGCAATCCCTCCAAATTTTGGTAAAAATCCCCACAAAATAGGTTTTTATTAAAAAAAATCAATTTTTTTATTATTTTATCGGAAAAGTATGTAGAAATTCAGAAAGTAGACAAAATTTGAAACAAATTAGATATAGGACATTATGACTTAGGATGAAGGGGAAGGGGGAATCTGCCTCGGAACATGCGTGGTCGGTGCTGCGTGGACTAAGATGCACAATTCCATTTAACCACTCACACGTTTACAATCGCCCTCCCATTCCCCTCCGAACTTTCCTTATAAGGTTTACTTTAAGTTTTTTGGGTCGCTGAATCCGAGATTTTAACTTACACCCAAAATCCCCCCCCCCCAAAATAGTTGTTTTTAACTTAAATTTCTTATTATTTTAGGGTAAAAGCATTACGAAATTCAGAAACTAGACAAAATTTGCAGCAAATAGGATATATGACATTATGACGTAGGATAAACGAGGCGAGAGAGGGCCTCCCTCGGAACATTCCCCGCACGCTTTTCTCAAAAAAACAAATTTTTTCAAAAAATCAATTTTTTGGTGGGTTGCCGGGTGAAATTTTGGTGGGAAGTTACAAATTCGGATTCAGCTACCCCAAAAACATAAACTGAGTCGAAATCCAGAACTAATATTAATTTTGCCAGGTAAAATTCCCTATTGCCTGGACTTCATAACTTAGTGCACGTAGCGCTGCAGTGCATGTTGAGAGGCAGCCCTCCCCCTCATCGTTCATCCTACGTCATAATGTCATATATCTTATTTGTTGCAAATTTTGTCTAGTTTCTGAATTTCGTAATGCAAATGCCCCTAAAACAATAAGAAATTTAAGTTAAAAACAACTATTTGGGCGGTTTTCGGGGAGGGGGAATTTTAAGGGGAAATTAAAAATTCGGATTCAGCGACCGAAAAAACTTAAAGTAAACCTTATAGAGAAAGTTCGAAGGGGAGATGGGAGGGCGAATGTAAACGTGTGAGTGGTTAAGTGGAATTGCGCAAGCACGCAGCACCGCGCGCATGTTCCGAGGCAGACCCCCCCTTCCCCTTCATCCTAAGTCATAATGTCATATATTTAATTTGTTGCAAATTTTGTCTACTTTCTGAATTTCTAGATACTCTTTCCCTAAAACAATAAAAAAATTAATTTTTTAATAAAAATCTTTTTTTTGGGGTGGGGGAGTTGCCGGGGAAATTTTGGTGGGAAGTTGCAAATTCGGATTCAGCGACCCAAAAAACATATAGTAAGCCTTTTTCCAGAACTACCACGAATTTTTCTAGGTAGAGCCCCTATACGGTCTCTATTGCCTGGACTATATTTCGAGTTATAATGATTTTAAATTACCCCACTTTCTTAATGAATTTTAAATTAAATTTTTTTTTAAATATATGAGAACTTTTATCATGTGATTTTGTTTAAAATAACATGATTAAGAATCACAAAAAAATTCAAAATTTTAACTTAATAAATAAAAATTATTTTAAATTGTGTCCCGGATCCCCTTAAGATGACTGCCATTGACGCAATGAAATTCCTTGGAATGGTATCCGGATTAAGTGGTTAAGGTTTAATTGCAGAGGGTTGTGTTCTGCGACGAATCTGGATTACGTTCCAGGAATAGAAATCTTCATAAGAACCTGGTGAAAGAGGTGTAGACGACAGGTCGAATCCTGTAGCGACTATTGTAAACTATACTTTCCGACAATGTTTCATCAGGGTAGAAGGCAGCATTGTTATGGTAAATCGGCTACCTCTGGTTAGTGTCAGAAGCATAAACACTGTCTCAAGATATGTACTCAAAGTATTGCATCCGGCTGCAGTAATAATTTATTTTCTATAGGTCCAATGTTACATTCTCTAGCAACATAACTCCCAACAGAACATGATAATAGACGGGAAATTATCGCCACAATTTACTTAAGGGGGTTCGGGACACAAAAATCTTCAAATTTTGCAAAAACATTTTATTTCATAAAAAATTTCTCTGTTTTTTTTTCTGCTTAAAATGACATTTAAATCATGTTTCTATCTGAATTAGAACAAAAAATATTAATTTTTCGTTTTGGTTTGTTTTCAAAATTTAGCTTTCAAGTAATGGTTGTCATAGAAATGACTTCTTGTAAAAATGCGTTTTTCTTCATGAAAGGTTTTTTCACCATTTCTCATATTTAAATTCTTATAAATCGAGAAACGTTAAAGATACAGGGTTCAAACTTGGAACATATTTTTTTCAATTGTTTTATTTTAATTTTGATTAAGCATATTTGAATAAAATATTCACTTTTGAAAATATGATTTTTTTTAAAGTTGCACCACTTTTTTTTTAATTCTTTCGTTAAATATTTTTAATTTTTTTATAAATTAATATTTTTAAAAATGCTGAATCAAAATTAAAACTTATATATTCCTGTTTATCTTAATGAAAAAAAAATGAAATTCTATAAATAATATTTCGAGTTATAACTATTTTAAATTACCCCACTCTTTTAATAAATTTTAAATTAAATTTTTTTAAAATAAAAATCTGAGAAGTTTTGTCATGTGGTTTTGTTTACAAATGATAAGGTTAACATCACAAAAATTTTCAGAATTTTAACTCAATAAATAAAAAAATATTTTAAAATGTGTCCCGGGCCCCCTTATATCTTACTACCTTATTACCTTAGCTTTGCAAACGATTTCAAAATATGTAAATCTGACACCGGCCGTGTATGAGTGATGACAGAAGAATCCCTTTTTCTGAAATGGGTACTTTAGGGATGGGTCATTTAAGTTCACAAACAAGGATCTAAAATGACTAACCACCTTAAAATATCAATTTAATGATCAATAACCTAAATTCACGCAATAAAAAACTTAAGGACTTTAAGCAAGTGAATGGTTTTGAAATCTTCAATTTTTTATTACTGTAAAGCGGTTAAGTTAAATAATTGTGATTTTTTTTATTACTTTATTGGCCACACCGTCTTGAAGGTATTTTGCAAACTCAGATAAAAATAACATTTATTTTATGAGGAAATACGCATCAATACTGCCATTGATTGAATTTGTCCCAAAGCCAAAAAAATACAGTTACTTAAAAGTAAAGTTAAAATGTAATAAAATCAAACGGTTTAGTTTTTATGAGGATTAGAATAAAGATGCACATTTGTGTACCTGAGGTCTGAAGAGGTCAACCTCTTGTCGGTACTGACGCTATTACTGTTGCCATTGCAGTTTTTGTCGTAAATGTCCCATATTGTATGTTAATCTATGCTGCAACAGAACATATGAATATTTTATAAGAAAATTATATCTTTGGGACAGTTTTAAAGTTATCGTTATCTTTTAAGTATGTATAAATCATTTTACATACATTTGTGTACCTGGGGTCTGAAGATGTTAACCTCTTGTCGGTACTGACGCTATTACTGTTGCCATTACAGTTTTTGTCGTAAATGTCCCATATTGTATGTTAATCTATGCTGCAACAGAACATATGAATATTTTATAAGAAAATTATATCTTTGGGACAGTTTTAAAGTTATCGTTATATTTTAAGTATGTATAAATCATTTTACATACATTTGTGTACCTGGGGTCTGAAGAGGTTAACCTCTTGTCGGTACTGACGCTATTACTGTTGTCATTACAGTTTTTGTCGTAAATGTCCCATATTGTATGTTAATCTATGCTGCAACAGAACATATGAATATTTTATAAGAAAATTATATCTTTGGGACAGTTTTAAAGTTATCGTTATATTTTAAGTATGTATAAATCATTTTACATACATTTGTGTACCTGGGGTCTGAAGAGGTTAACCTCTTGTCGGTACTGACGCTATTACTGTTGCCATTACAATTTTTTGTCGTAAATGTCCCATATTGTACGTTAATCTATGCTGCAACAGAACATATGAATATTTTATAAGAAATTTATATCTTTGGGACAGTTTTAAAGCTATCGTTATCTTTTAAGTATGTATAAATCATTTTACATACATTTGTGTACCTGGGGTCTGAAGAGGTTAACCTCTTGTCGGTACTGACGCTATTACTGTTGCCATTACAGTTTTTGTCGTAAATGTCCCATATTGTATGTTAATCTATGCTGCAACAGAACATATGAATAATTTATAAGAAAATTATATCTTTGGGGCAGTTTTAAAGTTATCGTTATCTTTTAAGTATGTATAAATCATATACTTCTTACTGATTAAATTTAAGAAATCACTTAGTAAATTTCTATGATTTCCAATAAAATGTTTCCTATCCCCTTTGCTATAAGCCTTTTTTTTTTTTTTTTTTTTTTTTTTACAAATGAAATATATTCACCCAAATTTGGAAATATTTCAACTTTGAAAACTTTAGTATATTTAATCAGAAATTTCTTGTTATGCGAATTTCTCAATATAAATGGATTCGTATTTGAAAGATTTCCTTTGATTATGTGTAGACAATTCGCATTAAATGAGTTTAAATAAAATCTTAATAAAAATCCTTTAAGAAGAAAAGAATGCTCTTTAAAATCAATGTACAAAGATACAAAGTCTTAAAAATTAACATATTTTAATTGTTAACCTATTTTTTGCAAAATAATAATTTGCATTTTTCTCTTTAAAGAAAGCGGATTTTATTATTATCTTCAAAAGTATTTAAAACAAGATTAGAATTTAAAAGCTAAAACCAAAAATATGTAAATAAAGCGTCTTATACTATTTCTATAACAAAACAGGAAATTATAAACCAATATTTAGTTAATTGAAAAGACTAGCACATCAATTAACAAAATGCACAGACATTATTGTAGGAAGAAAATCAAAAAAGAAATTTCATTCATTTTCTTGATTGCTAATAATGTTTTTAAAAAGCTGTCCTTGTAACACATTTCATTATATTTAAATTTAAATTACTGAATCTGGAACATAACGTATCATTTTAATTTGAAAAAAATGACAAATTCTAATTTATCTTCTAACAATACCATAAATAAAACATTTTTATATCTACGATACGAAGGTACGTTTTAAATTACCTAGGTTTCCATGGAAACGATACTAATATTTTATTAAATGCAGATACTTAGATTTTTGTTTTCAAAATTGAAACGTTTGTTTCATAATTTAGAAATATTATAACTTTGAAACATTTAGTATGTTGCAGAAATTTATTTTGATTTGTCTTTCTCAATATAAAAATATTTTTATGTTACATAGCAGATAGTTTTGTTTTGATCACGTGTAAAATAATTTTTTTGCAAACAATATAAATAATATGCTTTCGACGATCATTAGAGAAAAGTGACGTTCAAAAAATCATAATAAGAAAATCATAATAAATGGAGGATTCTGAATACCTGTCATTCAACTAAATTTCTCTGGTCGAAAACGTGCTCCTTTCGGAACGCAAGACAAGCTTTTCATGAGTTCTACTCTGAAGAGGAACATGCCATTGAATGATATATCGAACATTTCAAAAAGAATTTGACAATAAGATTTTGGAAATGCCGCTGGAAAGGAAGAAGCCTGTGTTTAGTTCCACTTTCCACCTTTACAGATGAGGTGGGAAAGATCAGATAGAGGAGAATTTAAATGCCACAAATACGGTAGCAACAAGGAGTGACGGTAGTGAGGTAAGAAAAACGAATCAGAATACCAGAAAGATAGTTAACACCTGATAGGTGAATTACGAATGTGAAAATAGAGACACCGAAAGTCCCTTCAACCCTAGCTATAGAAGAATGCTAACAGTGAATATTTTAAGGAGTGTGTGATTTTTTAAATGACCTGTTTAAACAAAAAAAAAAAGAAGGAAACCTCTTGCGAATTTCTCCCTCTGTCAATAGCGAAGTCACAGCACCCATGTGCTCCGGTTTTATGGTTTAGGAAAATTGTGAGGGACGTAGTAATAATTCAATAAGTCATCTACATTGTCATGGAAGCTGATGAAATTATTCCCCCTATCGAAATCTCGCAGATTACACAATGTTATAATGCTTCATCACGATTGTGATTCAAGCAATAAACAGAGACTATTTTCTATGGGCTGTATCAGTCGTCCGTCAATTTAGTTGTGTATACATTTAGTTTACAAAGTTAAAAAAGTTTACATGAACCTTATATTAACTCTACAATGCTTAGTATTGCCATTTGGCGAATTAACTTTAAAATATACGTTATTCATTGTTTAGATTATGATGTAGCTATTTGACGCAATTCAGTTTTCTTCTGAATTATGTATAAAAGTTGATAGGGTCGGGTGGGGAAAAGTGGATGTAAAATAGAGCTTTTTTTAGAGGAGAACCTAATATCAAACTTTTAAATTTATTAATGAAGTTTTTGATGCATTTTATATACATTGGATTCATATAGATTAAACATGAAGCATAACAATTCAATTTTGTTACATTGTTTTCTCACAGTGATACACTTAAAAGAGCATGTTTTGATACCCCACTTTTCTTCATGGTGGGAGAAAGGGGGGGGGGGTTGTTCAAAATTAGTCTGTATTTAAATAAAAATATGTAAATATTGATTTTGAAATATGAATAGACTAATATAAATGCATCTTAAGTATATTTAAAATTGAAAATGCACAATTTTTTTACATATTATTTATTAAAGAAATAATCTTTGTGGCTTTCAAAATTAGGTTCACTTAGTATGCAACATATATTGCTGATCTCTGCACAATCTTCATCATCAATAGCAGGAAAAGTGTAATAGTTCCCCGGTGATGACTTAGGCAAATATTTTATGAGATAGAGCACCTTAATTTCTATCACTTGGCCGATGAGTTAGATGATTGACTTTTTGACCAGTACTTGACTTATTTCTACCCATGAACCTTGCTTTATTTCTTTAAAATCTAATTTTATATTATCTGTTTCATTTCCTTTACTTTTCATATCTACTCTGCATTTTGGATGTTCTTACCTTCCTTTTTTTAATACAGTTTTTTCTTATGTTAAGCTTCCTCTGCGTTTTTTACTTTGTTATTATTACTTATAACATTGTTTTTTTATATCATTCTTCTCTTTCTAAACTACAATTAAAAAATAAAATTTTAAAAGAAATTGCTTTTCAGTGTTAAAATTACAACCTACGATTATAGATAAATATACAAATTATTTTTTTTGCAATTTTATTATAAAATATAGAGCATAAGATATTTACGAAAGTTAACACATAGATAAAATCTATGCCTATCCTACAACACTAAGCTAAGCCTGACCATATCCTCAAATTATCCCGCCTCAGAAGACAACATTTAATAAATAGAATTATAAAATTTATTCTTTTTCTCTCTATGTACTCGTAAATCTGTTCCTTAGATCTTCCCTTACAAGTCTCAAATAAAATTAATAATTTTTGCCAGTTAATAATGATTTTATAAGAAAGTTCATTGGCAGCGTAAATTAACCTACCATATTCAATAAGCATAAAAAAGATAGTTCGTAAACATTAAACTTATTGCCAGCTTCTAAAACTATAATAAAAATATTTGCCATAATCTCAATATGTTTATCTAAATATCTTAATTGGAAAAGAGAAACTAAGGAGTTTTCAATATACCCCCCCCCCCACACACACACACACACACTTTACTCCATGGGTCCTTTCTCCCGCCTGATCATATGTGATTTTTAAAAGAGTTTTCTTTTTCAATATACAGTTATTATGTATTTTTTTGTGGAGTAGTAGAAGGTGGGAAATTAAAATCATCCATTGTAGGGTTAAAGAAGCGCTGTATTGCTTACGACAGGCTCCAGTTGATTTTTTTAAACTTAATTGTGTTATAATTACAATATTATAATATTATATATATTACATTTTTATAACAGTTTTGGAATATTAGAACAGTTTTTAAATGTTATATGTTTTTATAAATATAAAAAAAAGATCTGAAATTGGATGTAGTTTTTCTGATAGCACCTTAAACATATTTAATCCTTCTATTTCTATATTATATATATATATATATATATATATATATATATATATATTTAATAATTTTTCTTTTTTACTTTTTAAAGGGATAATCCCATCAAAAACACCTCATGTAAAAAATAAGCCAAGTCTCGTGACTCTTTGACTGTACAAAGCACTGAGATCATGTGTAAAGCCAAGTTTAGCTCTCTTATTAACACTGACATTTTAATTAACAAATTACTCCTACTCTCTACACCTCTAGTTAATGATTATTTTGTGATTTCGCAATTACGTAGCACAAGGAATTTATTACGTCAACACTTTACTATGTTTTGAGTTGGAATGGGGTTATTTAATTGAGGTTGAATATAAACGCGAGAGATAAATGGCTAAAGAAAAAAATCCTCCTTTGGGGGTCTTTGTAAAAAATGGTCAGGTTCGTATTTACGTTAAATACGAAGAAAATCACCCAAAACTCCGGACATCAAGCTCGATAACAAGAGACTTTTCGCGCCCAGACTCACAATGTTATGTAAAATTATGTCCATGTTACACATACATATACGTTCAATGCTCTTATATATTCTATTTTATGCAATATTTTATAAATAAACGTTTATATTAAAATGTAAACAACAGCCTTTACATTCTCGTGCTGCGTAATTGCCAAGTGACAAAATAATCATTAATTAAAGGTGTAGACACTAGGAGTAATTTGCGAATTAAAATTTCAGAGTTAACAAGAGAGTTAAACTTAGCTCTACACATCATCTCAGCACTGTTTATGGTCAAATAATCACTAGATTTTGCTTATTTTTTAAATGGAATGTTTTTGATGGTATTTCACTTCTGTTTGTAAGGATAAAGCCAAATAAAGCTTTATCAGTAGCGTCGATTGCAATTATCCTATCTTTAGATTCATATATTTTATAAGTTGCATACGTGCATAAAATGGCTCCTTATTGCTTCGATGTTCCGCTTTTACAAGAAATGCTTCGAATTTGTGCGGTAATGTTTGAAAGGCATTCATTCAAATTTTCTCGTAACTATAATAGTTTTTGTTTCAATTTATCATTTCTATCAAAGCCCTCCAAAGGTAATTTCTGTTGTATAGAGTCCATTTTATAACTTTGTCTGCGTTTAGTCTATCGCCCATTTTTAAATTACAGCTCTCGTAATGTTTTCTAAAGTGTTTATTTTAAACTGCAGCTTACCTTTAGACCCTTTTTCGTCAAATCGAAATTCATATCAGATTGTGAAACAATACAGCGCGTGATTATTCCCGATGGGCTTCAGGATTCATTGAACTGTAGGAAGCTACGGCTTCCCATTTCATGATGTGAATTGCTGTAACGTTTTTATGTTTGTTTTCGTTTTCGAAGATGGTTTTGATCCTGGAGTTACGATTTCTCGGAAATTATACACCTTTATTTTTTTATCTGAATAGGTCTTATAAAATTTTTCTGCAGCCGATGTCTCTCTGAGATAGGTATTTATTTGTAAAAATAACAGATTCCTTCAAAGTGTTAAAGAGAGGAAGTAAAACGTCATTGTGACCTCCTAAGAAACTACCAGAAAAAAGTAAACATTTCAGAATTGTCACCAAATAATCCCCTGAAGGCCATTTTTATAGGCCTCGAACGTATACGGATACAGTTTGGCGGTTACCATGAACTACGAGATCGACTAATAAGTAGCAATATGCAGCATATGCTTCAATTACAGTTCAGTGTTAGGGGAAACATTTTCATGCTCATCACAATTGTATGCTTGCAGCTAATACCAATGCGCAACCAGATGCTCAACTACATCACATCTGATATCATACTACGAGGCTATATTACCTATCACAGTAAAGAAGATATAGAATGAAACAGAACCGAACCATATCCAGATGTATAGGAACTGCTCGATGAGGACTTTCTTCGCTGGGATCAAAATATAACACTTCAGGTTTTTCCTTTCAAACTTTCTTCGATCAACAATGTCTTTCATTGGAATGTCATACAGTGTCGCGTTTTCCTTCGTCACCGCATCTTTTCAGCAATTTTGCAGTCACATACTGACATCTAGAATTCAAACTTTACAAAATAAAAAACTGTATCGCAAAAATTATATATTATAAATAAATATCATATATTTTTACAAATATAAAAATGGATCTGAAAACGTATGTAGTTTTTTTTTAAACCTCACCTTAAACATATTTAATCTTTCTATTTCTATATTAAATATTTCTACTTATATATTTAATAATTCTCATTCTTACTTTTTGAAATGATAATAAATTTCCTTTCATAAGAATAATATTATTTTTTTAAATAAAAATATTTTTGCGTTACTGAGTCTTTTAAATCAAAATCGTCCCTGTTTCAAAGAAAAAGAAATTAATTAAAAACATATAAGGATTCCACTTCATATTACACGAAGAAATTGACATCCAAAATGCATATTATTCTTGAAACATAGCTAATTCTTACGGACGTCGCTCAAACTGAGATTGGCACTTCTGAAACATTATATCAGTGTAATAATGACTGTCAAAATTTAGCCGCGTTCGACGAAATTTTAAATTTTAAATGTAACTGACAACGTCAGCCGTAAGTTAATTTTCTTGTCATTACCGTGGACATATTTTTGATAAGTAGAGTTGTTCAATAGCTTACATAATTAAACTTAATTGATGTCTCGTTTTTTGTATAATATTACTAATAGAATATTAATTTAAATATAAATTATTTGGACGGATATTATATAAAATCTTTGTTAGTTAAAGAATACGAATTTATAGATTACATACAATTTAGATGAAAACATAGTTCGAAATATTTTATTAATTTTTAGAAAATATTATTATATTTAATAGTAGCATTGGTAGACGCAGTTTCTTTCCCATATTAAATTTTCATCTGTATTTGTCTTTTATTTGTGTTTTAATAGTAAGAATAGTGTAAGACTATACTTTCCGATATAAAATAGCCCGTGCAAAATTAGTAGAAAAAGATTTTAACTAATATATAAAGCAGAACGCCTAACTTCTTCAATTTATTTAAAGCATATTGATGTTTTTGCAAGAACCCAACAGTACGGTCACGAGGTTAATCGACTTACCTAAAGATAAACATTTATTTTTATTATTTTTTCGGTACGTAATATTCAGTAATATTCAGTATGTAATATTACCTATTAAGAATTAAGTTTGTCTAAAGGGGTGTTAAACAGGAAATGCCACCAAAAAATGATATTATGAAGTATAATATGCAATATACATGGTGTAAATAAATGACAGTGTGTAAATAAACAGGGTGTAAATAAATCGCAACTTTACAATGCTATTAAAGGAAAACATAAAAAAAATGGTCTTGTTGTTCTTGTAAAATCAAAAATAACAGTTGAAAGTTTAAATTCAACACAGTTATATGTATACAATGCGAACTCCTCCAGAAACACGAACGATATCTAAGCTGTAAGATAACTAGTCCCATGCTTTTTTTCCGCATCTGTAGGTTGTCTCTTTGAATGGTTGCATGCATGCATGCCCTAAGTTACTCAACTTTAGTTTGCAGTGCTGGATCAGACGGTTGATCTTTGATGAGGCCCCCACAAACGAAATCAGGCTGATCAAAGTATGGAATGAATATTATTGTACCGACTCGATATCGTTCATTTTCTGGATGAGATCACTTTGAACACTTATAACTTTGTTGAATTTATACTTTCAACAGTTACCTTTGATTTCCGATGAACAACAAGGTTCTACTATTTTTGTTTTCTTTTAATAGCCCTGTAAAGTTGCAATAACCATTTATCTACACTATGTATAATAAAAATTAACGAACAGTGTGAGGAGTATATAACTGTGTAATTAATGTTAAAAATGCTAGGATTTAAGATTTATCATTTTTATGCGATACTGAAGAAATAGATGTGTACCTTAATTTAACACGTTAAGCTCCATGTCAGTCACCGGTGACTGACCATGAACCTTCCGTTTAGAACGCGTCATTCACCGATTACTGATGGTTTAAAATATGATATAAAACAAAAATATATATATTGTTTTAAATAATTACTGAAAAATTATTTAAAATTTACTTACCTTAATTACAGGATTATATTTTCTTAAAAATTACATTAAACATTGTAAATTTTTCAGCTTCAGTGTCAGTCACCGTGGCACTTAACGTGTTAAGAAAAAACTATTGGGTGTTTCGGAAAGTCTTGACCGTTTTGGAATATCAATTCGTACCGGAAAATTCTGCCCGGTAATTATTAAACATTACATATCAAATCAATGTCTAATAATTAAATAATAGAATTTTCCAGTACGATTTGATTTTCCCAAACGACACGACTTTCCGAAAGACCGAATAGGATGTGTATATATGTGCACCGTGTGTATTATAAATTTAATACAAATAATTTTCCCATCAGTTTCATTAAAATTTCATTATAATAATGTTTAAATAAAAAACACTTACATTTAATTATGGTGTAATTTTTATAAAATACTGTTGATAATGTTAATTTCTAAATTATTAATAATTTCTACAAATTGGTCTATCATTAAAATGAAGGATGTAAAATTTGGCAATCAATATACAAATATTTCTGTATGCGTATAAATCTAACATTTGTATTGATATTCTTGAATTAATGTGCATTATTCCTGTCTGTGCTTAGAGAAAAATTCCGACTTTTTTTGGTAAAATGTGTAACAAAGATCGTACATAAATTCAATAATTATTGTTATTTTATTTGGTACCTTTAGTTGGTAAGGATAATAAACAAAACCTTTATAGACATAGATTTTTCATAGTCAAACTTGAGCGATATATTATTTAAGAATCTTTAAGTTTATAACGCAATACATTGCTATTTGTCAAGGAATTTTTTATTAAATATGTAGGTAAAAAATACATACATAATTAACTTTTTATGTTTATTTAAATTAAATACAGTTGACATAGAAAATTTAATATAAATAATAATAATTATAAATGCAAATACTAAATAAGAAAATAAAGCACTCAAAAGTGCACCTTTTATGTCAAAGAATAATAAACGTCATTATTCGACTAAGATGTGTAACTAAGATCGTACATATACTTAATAATTACTGTTATTTTATTTGGTAGCATTTATTGGTAAGGACAATAAACAAAAACTTTATAGACATAGATTTTTCATAATTAAACGCGAGCGACATGTTATTTAAGAATCTTTAAGTTTGTAACGCAATACATTGCTATTAGTCAAAGATTTTTTTTTACTTATTAAATATGTAGGTCAAAAAGAAGATACATAATTAAATTTTTGTGTTTATTTAAATTAAATGCATTTGATAAAAAAAAAATTAACATAAATAATAAAAATAATAAATACAAATACTAAATGATAAAATAAAATTCTCGAATGTGCACCTTTTATTTCAAGGAATAATAAACGTCCTCAAACGACTTTTATTTTTTTTCAAATTTGAATAAGTAAAATTTGCTGTAATTTTTTTAATACTGTTAGAAACATTTAGAAACACACTGTTTAGAAATCACACATTTAGAAATCACACTTTTTATTACTGTTAGAAACACACTGTTGTAAACATTTAGAAGAATCATATTATTCACAGGAGAGATAATTAAAGTACTTTTAGAATGCAAACAATAAAATAAATGATTCTTGTTAATGATTACAATTCTTTTTTTAAATAATTTAATTTTCAATTGAATATGAAAGGAAGAAGAAAAATGAAAAACCCGGCTCGGCCTACAGGCGGAGGTAGATTTCGAAGTTAAGTATTAATTTAACCAACAAAAACTAAATAAAGATTAGAGATAAACCCAGTTTAACAGTTCTATCTGGCCGCTTCTGACAAATATTTTATTTCATTTTTCTGTAAGATTTGGTTTTATCAGAATCATATTAAGGCGGTATTCAAAAAAATATTTTTCCACGCTCAACAACTTGAAATTTTCTGGCACATTTTCAGACTCAATTTTTTAAATGTTAAGACATGAAATTTGCTGATGTGAATTTTTGAAGAGATTTATAAGCGATCTGTATTTTCATCTTTCGTTCAATTAATTAGAAAGTGATTTACAAACAATTTTTTTCTCAATACCATCATCTATTTTCCTTTACAGCGCTATCGCTTCGAGAAATTCGGTTCAAAATGCCCACTTTGGTAGAATTTTTAAAAATATATTCTGACTTTTGAAAAAAAAAAATCGACCAATACATCACATTATATAGTTTCTTAATAAGAGAATCTGCCAATTCGATGTGTTTGAGAGCGATTTGAATAGATTTCGAATGTCTTAGGATGTGACTTGGTGTGTACATAAATGCCAATGTCTCGGCCAGGTGCAAAAATAATTAGAAATTGAAAAAGATTTTTATTTTATGCGATTGATCTTGATACAAAAATTTCTGAGCATTTTTTGTTTCGTCTATATCTTTAAAAAATGTCTGAGTTACAGAACTTTGAAATTCTAGTGTGGCTGACATTTTGAAACGATCTGATTTTCGCCACGCGATAACTCGCCTATTTATTAACCGATTTGAATGTTACTAAGCATGTGCATAGTATATAGCAATGCTTCGTCCTACTTCGTTGTCCAGCTTCATCCACGATCTTGTTTCAAAATGGAGACCATTTAAATTTAAAAAAAATTATTTAAAATGAGGAAAAAAAATTTAGAAAATTGAAAAAGGTTTCTTTCTTAAGGGCTTAACCTTGATACAATGATTCCGGAGAAATTTCGTTTTGTCTTTATGATAAAAAATGGCTGAGCTATAGCAGTTTGAATATCTAATGTGCGTGACATTTTGAAAAAATCTTATTTTTTGCCTGCGATAGCCCTCGTATATATCAACCTATTTCAATCTGAGTGAGCATGTGCACAGGAATTACTAAGATCTTGACCATGTTCATTGATTAGCTTCACCCTTCATATTGTTTTAAAATGGCGGTCACTTCAAGATATCGCTGAATTTGGCGACCAAATATAAATCACTTCAAATAAAGCCATCTTTTATAAAGCTGAGTAATTTCGCGAAATTCTCAGTCGTATTCAGTATTGACAAAAACTAGCATTCAATCTTCTATAATAGAGTTCCACTAATTTGAGCTTCGTGTGTTTGAATAATGTAAGCTGGATTCTTTAAAATAAAGAATGTGAAAGTTACTTATTCCTCCCGGAACAGGTCAGAAGGACTTTCTATTAGCAGAGTGATTTCCCATAATTTTTTTAATTGATTGTTTTGTTGCGGATTACATGTGATGGCAAAACATTCTGAGGCAGAAACTTGGATTGCGTATTTGGGGAGTGAAACTAGAGATACTGATGGGCGCATATTGCTTATATAAAGCCGGATCCTTTTCTGCAAGACATTTCTGGAACTATTTTTTAACAGGATAATGTCCGCCCACATGCTGTAAAGAGTGTTCAAGGCTTTTTGTCAGCAGGACATGTATATCGTCTTCCGTAGCCTGCGTATTCGCCGGATATGTCGCCTATTCATCATGTGCGTGATTTCGTTGATCGGCGTCTCGCTCGTGATCGTCCTCTTACCGCTTCTACAGATGAACTTTGGGTACGCATACAAAGAAAATGGAATGGTCCTCCCCAGGCAAACATTCATAATCTGTTTGACTTTATGCCTCGTCGTATAGTAGCACTTATTGCAGTACGTGGCTGCTACACCAAATACCGATTACGGATCCTTCACATTTTTTTTTTTTTTTGCTTTGAAAATGTAACCATTTGTTTGAACCAATGCCAGTCGTTTATGTATTGAATTTCATTTAATTATGATGATTCCTTTATGGTCTTGCAATTTTCACAAACATGAGTGTATAATAAGGTAATTTATCACTCCTGTTGTAATTCTTAAAACTGCCTCTTTCCAGAAAACTAGCCAATCAACGACAAGCAAAACACAAATAAGATACTATGATCACATTTAAATGTAACATACATCGGACCAGAAAATTAAAAAAATTTGACGGTGAAATTATCGAACATAATTACAAATTAATCGAATTTATCATAGCTAAAACCAAAAGAACTAAACTAAAACTTACAAAATACACACGAAGTATGCTATTAGATCTTTTTGTCCTAACATTCCATACATACATTAAAAAATAAAATAATAACTTTTTGTGCAGACAACATAATCTACCAGTGAATGAGGGGGTACGAGAGCACAGACCGCAAAGGATCTGGAAAGACATTACTGGGAAAATATTAAATTGTGTCTAGGATAACATTGATAGATCAATCTTTTGCACTGCAAATTAGGGTGGTGCGAAAAAAGTCAAGTTGATATTTCCGAGTCGCTATAGTACGGAAAAGTTGCGATTGGTAAATACAAGAAAAACGAAAAAAAAATTCTTCAAATCGGACTTTATCTTCCGATCCCGCAAACCGCCTAAAAATTCAGAAAAATTGAAAATTTCCGATTTTTTCAGAATTAATTTTTTTTTGCGTTTATATATTTTTTATCGCTATAGTGACAAATATTTGCAGATTGTACTGTTTAATAATTATAATAATAAAAATTGTGTTTAGAGAATATCTTCCGATCGCGCAAGCTCAATAAAAATCGGCAAAATTTCAATTTTGAGTGATTTCCATGCATTAAGAATATAATCAACTGAGGTCAGTTTTCGGTCTCAGGTTAAGATTTAAATGTTAATTGGTACTATTGAGCATATTAAGTTATTTTTAAACAACCTAGAACTTACCACGAAGAGTTCGTTCTAGGTCTGAAAAGTTTAGTAGTTCACCCAACTGCCGTTAGCCACGTTGCAAAACAGCGCTGAAGTCGGCGTACGCGCTCCCACCTAGTCTCACCTAATTCCATAAAATTTACAGCAAAGTCAAATGCATTCAAATGCACTACATGGCATATATTTTGACGGAAGAAAATACCCTAGTTAAAGAAAGGATATCCTTAGATCCAATATTGGATTTAAACAGGTTCGTCAAAGTATTAAAGAGGGACGCTATTCTATCATAAAAGAACGTGACTCAGTTTATTTAGGCCATGTGTCTCCAACCCCCAGGTCTGCAAAGGACATTGTAGCTTTCATAGTATCATGTCTTACTGAACAAGGGGTTTTACTAGAATACTTAGATTTGGTAGACTGTGGTGGTACAAATACCAATACTGGACAGAAAGGTGGTGCTATTAGACAGCTTGAAATGCATCTTGGACGACCGCTGCAGTGGGTTTTTTATTTATTCCATTTTGTTGAATTACCTTTCCGCTATCTTTTTCAACATTTGGATGGTGAAACAACTGGCCCAAGATCATTTAGTAGACCAATTGGGCAGAATCTCATTGTTGTGTAAAGCTCTCGGTGATAAATTTTTAATTGACCGATTGTGAATTTCCAGACGTGAACAGACAACTATTGAACAAGGACCAAATATATCTTATTGACGTAAGTCAAGCAATAAAAAGTGGCAACATTCCAAATGACTTATCAAAGTGTAACCCAAGCTCAATTTCATATGCCAGGTGGCTCACTTGTGCAAATAGTGTCCTTCGACTTTACGTGAGCGTGGAAAACCCATCGGATGCCTTAAAAGCCATATTGACATTTATTTTAAAATCCTACATGCCAGTTTGGTTTGAAATAATATGCAGTAAGTACAGAAGGTCCTATTCATCTGTACAGAGCAATAGAAACATCTCGATACTTGCGTGACAACCTGAAGAAAGTTTAGTACCTGATACTGAACGAAACTGGTTCTTTGCTCATCCGGAAAACCTTCTGATGGCAATGGTCTTTGGTAAGAGGAGGCACATAAGAGAGCTAGGGCTAAGAAGAGTGTTAAAAGCCAGGCAGAATGTTTCAAAAGGTAAAGGCATCTGAATATTTATCACTCCTACTTTAAACTTCGATGCGGCAGTCTATACAGAATTAATTGATTGGAATGGAAATTATCATCTCCTCCTCTTTTTCGGAGAATAACCAATGAAGAAATACATTTCTTCGTTCAATCAGATGCTATCTCAGGCTGGGATGATAAAAAATTTCCCTGCCACATGCAAGCTGTGAAGCTGTACGTCAAACGGTGGTAACAGAAGCATCGTTTAAGGTCTGTAGACCCCAATGAAGAGATGGATTCATCAGGACCACACTGAAATCAATGTCCATGATACCAGACATTACCACCAATTTGCAGTACAAAGTTACGTCTAAAAGGTCACACTTAAACAGATGAAAAAACAAATTACATATCTTATACTGTCACGACACTTGTTTTTTAATACAGTGTTTTAACTCGATTATAACAAATTATGTATTTAATTAATGTAAATAGCAAACACCCTCATTGGTTGGATGAAATGAAAGGTGTGAATTGAACTCGAAGTGCATCTACATTCCCGTTGTGAGTTCTGATTGGTTTAAATATTATCAAATATCTAAACAAGCAAAAAACTGTACAATTTATATGTAAATTTTAACATTGGAACGCAAACTGATCTCAGGTGATTATTTTCTTTATTCATCAAAATCACTGAAAATTGAATTTTTCCCGATTTTTATTCAGGTTGCGCGATCGGAAGAAATTCTTTAAACGTAACTGTTTATTATTATTATTATTAAACATTATAATCTGCAAATATTTTAAACTGTAACGGTTAAAAAAAAAAATCGGAAATTTTCAATTTTTTTTAATTTTTAGGTTTGCGGGATCGGAAGATAAAGTCCGATTTAAAGAATTTTTTTTTTTAGTTTTTCTTGTATTGACCAATCGCCACTTTTCCGCGCTATAGCGACTCGGAATTATCAACTTGACTTTTTTCGCACAACCCTACTGCAAATAGAAACTAAATAAATACTCCTTAAATAAATAAAAATAATTTTTTTCGCCTTGTACTTATCCGCAAAAAAGTATAATTAGATTGGAATTTGGATTCAGAATTAGAGATCTTTGCAATGATGCAGTTTCTGACAATATACATAAATTATGGTTAAATATTTTGAAACAAAATTTAACGCAAGGTTAAACAGGTCTCACACAGTTATTGTCATTAATAGTCTGGTTTCTGTACGTTTTTCTCTACTGAAAATGAATACTTAAATTGCAGCTGTAAAAACGTTACTACGATAGTGGAGGGTTCAAACACAGTATTTTTTACTTTTACAATCTATAAATATTTGTGTACCTCGATACTGAAATTTGACCCTGATGATTGCCACAGAGTGGTTGAAATTTGTCGGTTTTCGGCTTGTAATATTTTATTTTTAATGTTTTGAAAGTTTTTACCATTTCTGTATAATATACTTTTCAAGTAAACCTTTATATTATATGTGTTTTGTTAAATACGCCTTAAACACAGCGATGCAAAAGGACAAACCTAAAACATGGAAAATCTGTTTCATAAAACGTTAAAAGACATGTTAAAAAAATTATTTATAAAGCTATACATTTACTTCGTTTTTTTTTAGTTATTTATAATGTAATTTTACTTAAAATTTAGATTTACAATAAATATAAAAATTGATATAATTCGCAATATAAGGAAAAAAGTCCTTCCGGAAGAGGAAGCTTTCATATTCCTTATTTTTAAAGAGCCATCTTATACTATACAAATACACGAAGCAGAAGTTAGTGGAACCAGATTATAGAAGATTCAATAGTAATTTGTCAATACTGAATGTGAATGAGAATTTCGCGAAATTAGTCAGCTGTACCCAAACTGATTTTATTTAAAATGATTTACATTTGGTCACCAAATTCGGCGATATCTTGATGTGCCGGCCTTTTTAAAACGACATCATGAATGAAGGTAACAAATGAACTTAGTCGAGACCTTAGTAATTCCAGTGAACATGCTCACTCACATTGGAATCGATTGATATATACGAGTGCTGTCGCAGGTAAAAAATCAGATTTTTCAAAATGTCACCAACATTAGAAAATCAAATTGCTATATTTAAACCATTTCAATGATAAAGACAAAACAATAAATGTTCCGGAATAATTGTATCAAAGTCAAATACTTAAGAAAGAAATATTTTTCAGTTTCTATTTGTTTTGTACCTCATTTTAAATTTAAATTAAAAGCATAATAATAATGGCCGCCATTTTTATACAAGATGGTGGATGAATCTGGCAAACGAACTCGGTCGAGACATTGGTATGTATTATGTATACATCGTCGAAGAAAACCGAAATTTTTATAATTGAAATGTAATAGCGCGGAAAAGTTGCCTTTTGTAATACAGAATAAAGTTCTAAAATATTACATCGATCGGTTAATATCTTTTACCGCAGCAAGGGGACCAAAGTTTAAAGAAATCGCAAAAAACATGTTTTTTTTTATCATTTTTTTTTTAAATTATACAAACATACCAATACAATTTCTAATAGAACGCAATAGCTACATGAAGATATGATAAATGTCCCGGTAAATGTTCATTATGATGAAATCATATCTTTATTTGCCGCAAAAAACCATATTTTTTGTAAAAATTTCAAAAATTTCAATTTTTCATTTTTTTTTTTTAAATTTTTATAATTTCTATAATATGTCTAGAAATAAATAATTTTACTTTATATCTATTAATATATCATAATTTTTTATAACTATTTGTAATAGACTCGAAAATAAAGTTAATCATTCATTTTTCTTGACGATCGCTTCATCTACTGATGTTTTACTTCATAACAGCCAATTCATGCCACAAAAATTATATCAAATGAGCAAAATGTTTTAGTATTTTATTAATTAAAATATAGAGATGTTTAACCGAAATGGGTTAAATAAACTTAAAATGAAGAAGAATTTAATGTAAATGAATTTTATAATATAACTTGCTTTCAGATGAAGCCATTATTTCTCGAGAGGCCAAAACTGATCAGATGTGATCATCCCTCTGTTTTAGTAAACAAACTTTATCGGTGCTTCAATGAATAATTTCACGCACCTTTCTAGTAATTGAGTGGGACAAGGAAAGTTATAATAGCTGGTATCTTTAATCGAACATTTTAAACTCACCAACCGTTGTTAGTCGTTAAAGAAACCATAACAGGTGGTTCCGTTAGTTTTCAGTTTTGTCAGTAAACTAAAGCCATACAATTTTAAGCTTCAGTGTTGAAGTCTGCTATGATGAAGTGACGGATGGCACTATTCTAGTCCACAGAACTTCGTGCTTTTGCAATTTTCTTCTTGGCTGGGGCCCTGATGTTCTCCTCTTCATATGCTATCATTCCAAAGAGGCTATTTGTATGATTTGCGAAATAGTCATTTCGTGAAAACACAGGAACTATAATCTTTCGTAGATTATCTGTCAAGTAACGTAAGTTACTAACTATAGTGCACAGATTCTGGAAAACATGAGTGATTCATTTTAATTGTGAACCAACTGATGCAGTACATTTTCAGGATGTACTCAAAGAGTATGACAAGTTAAGAAGAGGGTTTCTTTGTTCCAACGTAGAGTCTCAAAATTCGAATAGCAGTAATGATCCACCTTGCGTGAAATATTTGTCCAGGGACTCAGCAAAAAAGGTCAATTGTATACACGCGTGTTGAAAGAGCTTGCAATATTTCAGACATATACTCCTAGTCAGTTGACAAATCATCTTTATCAACAGGTAGGTGATCAGATTAAATTGGCTTAAATTTTGCAATTGGTAATAATTCGCAAATCGCAAGAGATCAACCAATTGGGCCACAATATGATAGAGAATCTGTTATTTGTCATCAACATGTTTGAAAAGATGTCTCAGTGGCAGCTCATTGAAGTGAGGTCAAGGAAGCCAATAAAGTGGTTTTTTAAAAGTTGTTCTCAACTAATCCTACTATAACACCACCTTTGCATCCTGTTTTGAAGACAGTTCCGCGAAATTCAACTGCAATTATTATTACAGTCGGGATTTCATTTTTCTTCAAAAAATCTATAATGCCATTGCATATAGAAGTCGCCTTGCCAGACGATGGGGTCAAATGACGAAAATAATTGAGACCTGGTTCTAGTATCAAAGAGATGTGTTCCTCCTTGACTTCGCAAAGATGAAACTTTGCCACCTCTTTAACCTGGCAGATATTTCTATTTTTAGGGCCATCAAAGTATAGAGTAAAAGGAGTACATTACAAAAAAACGAACAAAGCGAAACGTGGCCCTCTAGCAGCGAGAAATTAATTTTACGTGCAGGCAGCTGCAGGTGTTTCTATCATTGAGCAATTTTTTTTTATAGAATTACAGTGATCATGGTTAACAATGTTTATGAAATTAACAACATAAAATGCCTTTCCCAGCCTATTAGAAATGTAAAAAATCTAAATACATTACAAAAGTTATGAAAATCGAAAAACTTTAAATTTTAACATTTTTTAGAAATTCTGGCCCTGTTGTGGCGGTAAAAGGAACGATGTCACAAAAGGAAATGTTAATGTTACATTACTAATATCTTGGCGTGGCTATTGCGTTCTATTAGAAATTGAATAAGTATGTTTGGATAATTTCAAAAAAAATTGCTAAAATTATGTTTTTTTGCGATTTTTTTCGAAATTTGGACCCCTTGCGGCAGTAAAATATATTAACCAATCGGTGTAATATTTTACGAATTTTATCCTTTTTTACAAAAGGCAACTTTTCCGCGCTATTACGTTTCGATTATAAATATTTCGGTTTTTTCGACCCACCCTAATGCCTTCTCACATCGAAAACGGCTATTAAATATGCGTGTTTTCGCGTGAAAATCAAGTCGTTTCAAAATGTTAGCCATGCTGGAAATTGAAAATGCTATAATCCAGACATTTTTTAAGATGTAAGGGAACGTTCACTGTTACTCTTATGACCATTCGAGAAGTTTTTTACAAATACTTCCAATTATTTTATTGTAAAATATAATTAAGATAAAAAGTGATATAACCATTGAAATACTATTGTGCTCCACTTATTTAATATATATCTAAATTGAAATAAAATGCGTTTTGCTTGTCTATATAATAAATCAAAATTTTGTTACTCGAGTGACCAGAGTGTCACAAGAGTAACAAAATTTTGATTTAATATGTAAACAAATAAAATGCTTATTGTTGCCAATTAGATATATATTACGAGAGTGGAACACAGTGATATTTAATTTGTTATATCAATTTCATCTTAAATATATTTTATAATGAAATAATTGCAAGTATTTACAAAATATTGCTCTAATTGTCACAAGAGTAACGAATGGACGTTTCCATAAGCAAAACAAAAAATCCTCTGAAATCTTTGTATCAAGGTCAAACACAAGAACAAAATATTTTTCAATTTCTCATTTTTTTGTAACTCATTTAAAATATTTTTTTAAATATTTAAATGACCGAGATTTTGAAATAAAATGATAGATGAAGCTGTCCAATGAACTCGGTCGAGACATTGGTATGTGGACACCAAGTTGCATCAAAATCGGTTCATAAATAAGCCTGTTATCGCGTGACAAAATACAGATCGTTTCAAAATGTCAGTAACAATAGAAATTCAAAGTGCAGTAACTCAGCCATTTTTTAATATATAGCCCCCAAAAATGTTCTGGAATCTTTGTATTGACATCAAATGAATAAGAAAAAAATCTTTTTCAATTTCTAAATTTTTTGTACCTCATTTAAAATTGTATTTATTTTTTTTAAATAGCCGCCATTTTGAAACAAAATGGCGGATTTAGCTGGCCAGCGGGCTTGGTCGAGATATTGGTATGTACTATGTACACGCCAAGTTACATCCAAATCGGGTCATAAATACGTGTGTTATCGCGTGACAAATATAAAATCGTTTCAAAATGTTAGCCTTGCTGGAAATTCAAAGTGCTATAACACAGCCATTTTTTAAAATATTGGCTAAAAAAAAAATGCTCTAAAATCTTTGTATCAATGTCAAAAACATAAGAACAAAATATTTTTCAATTTCTAATTTTCTTGTACCTCATTTAAAATTTAATTTTTTTAGAAAATTTTTTAAATGACGGCCATTTTAAAACAAAATGACGGATAAAGTGGCCATCAAACTCGGTCGAGATATTCGTATGTACTATGTACACAGCAATTTACATCCAAATCGGTTCATGAATACGCACCACTAATCGCGTGACAAAAATCAAATCGTGTCAAAAAGTTAGGAATAATGAAAATAAAAAGTGCTATAAACCATCCATTTTTTAAGATAAAGGCAAAAGAAAAAATGCTGCGAGATCTTTGTATAAATGTTAAACACATAAGAACAAAATCTTTTTCAATTTCTAATTTTTTTGTACGTCATTTCAAATTTAATTTTTTTTTTAATTTTTAAATGGCCGCCATTTTGAAACAAAATGACGGATAAAGCTGGGCAACGAACTCGGTCGAAACATTGGTATGTATTATTTACACACCAAGTTACATCCAAATCGATTCATAAATAAACCTGTTATCGCATGACAAAATTAAGATAGTTGTAAAAAATCAGAAACACTTGAAATTCAAAGTGCAATAACTCAGCCATGTTATGAAAGCTACCTAAAAACTAAATTAAACTTCAACCAAATATGTAATGCATTTTGAAGGAATATTTTTCTTTTTCATCGAGGCTATGCAAGACGTGCAACAAATTGTACTATTAAAGAACAGGTCTTATTACATTGTCAATACCTTCTATATTACTAAATTTTAATAGTAATTTAAGAAGTTATTAACTTATACAGCTCATATTCAAAATATTATAATAATTGAGGAAAAGTAATAAGAAAAAATTATTTTTCATTTATTTATTTTTGATGCTAAGTAAATGCAATTAAATTTCTGTTTATATAAGATTTTAACATTTACAAAATATAAAAAACAGTACAGTAAATGAGGTATACAGTTTTCTGAAACACATCAAAATATTTCAATAAAACTGAGATTGTTTCAAAATATTAGAACATTTAATTTAAGCAAAATTATTACCTTATGAACCTGGAGTAAATGGTAGTTAATATTTTGTAACACCCCCTTTAGCTTTCATAACAGCGTATAACTGATCTTGCATACTATATACAAGGTGTTTACAACATTTCTATCAATATTAGCCCAAATAGACTTTATACGTGCCATTAACTCAGCTTTACTTGAAGGAGGTTGCCATAAGTTTTCAATGGGATTGATGCCTGGTGAGTTTGGTGGCCAAGGAAGTAGCTTAATGTTGCGTTGGAGGAACCAATCCTTAGTTAACACCGAGATATGCGGTGACGCTAAATCTTGTTGAAAGATGAAATCATCTTCAAATAAATCTTCTGATGATGGAATCATGTGATGTTCCAAAATTTCTTGATATATCTGAGGGTTAACCTTTTCGTAGACGATGCATAACTAACTTTCCAGGTCCTTCTGCACTCATGCAACCCTAAACCATGGCACAAGCAGCAAATTTTACGGAACAAATTTTAAGGCATTCTTTATCAAATGCTTCTTGCTTCATTCTCCAAACTCGAATACCTTGATTACCACATGAAACACAAAACATGCATTCATCAATAAATAATATATTTTTCCAATCTTCTTCACTCCATAAACGTCTTTATTTACACTAATTCAATCTTATACGCATTTGTTTTGCAGTAATGAGAGGTTTTATTTTCGATAAACGAGATTCAAACTTAAATTTATGGAGATGTCTTAATGTTGTCGATGAAGAAACAACAACTCCTTCTTCTTTCCATTTTGGGTGCATGAATCGACACCTTTAAAACGGTTTTTCTTAACTATACGCTCCAGTTTCCTGTCACCTATAGCAGATGTTTGAGGTTTCAGCCGCCATTTCGGCGATTATTTTGAAATTTTTCATTTTTGTGTTAGTATTTTACTAACGCTTGATTGCGAACAATGTAAATAATTCGCTATATAACATTGATTTTTACCGTGTCGATACAAATTAACCATACGAATTTTAATAGATTCAGGAATCTCGCTCACACGACCCATTTTAAAACGAAAAAGCAAACAAACTGCAAAAAGAATACTGATTTTAAATAAAATCGTCTGAATTTAATCAGTGTTGCCACCAGTTATGAATTGGTGATAATTAAAGGAGAATTAATATGAAATATTCTAGTATTTTGAACCACTGGCATAAATATTCTATTATTCAGACTTTGCAGTATATTTTTTTTTTCAATTAATCTTTTCAAAAATGATATTAATTTTGAGATAATAAATAAGTTTAATCAGCAATAAGTTCTTAATAAAAATATAGTTTGCATATTTGCAGTAAAAGACATTAAATTACCAAACGATATTTTCAATTTGTAAAAAAAAAAGTAATTATTCTAATATTTTTAATATGAGCTTTACTAGTCATTTTTACGATTATGATAAACGTTTGGAGAAATGTAAACGCTTTTTTGCATAAAAAAATAAGCAGAAGAGAAGTTGCATTTTTATCAAAGACCTCAGAGTTTTAAAATTGGTAAAATGTTTTAATTTCCACATTTAAAAAAAATAATTAAAGAAGAGCAGTTAAATTGAAATTCTATAAAAACATATAAATCATATGAATAAATAAAAGTTATTTTATTTTAGCTTTATTATTAACAAGTTGATTTTTTTTTTAATCATTTTAATCAGTAATCTTTAATTGAACACCAACTGGCTGTGGATGCTAAAAAAATTCTTCAATATTCCCATCTCATTAATTTGATATTTTAATTCCTTACTTATTCAAACGTGATTTAACGCAATAGTGCATAAAATTACATGCAATGTGTGGAAATGTATGAATATTATTTTTTAATCGCTACTTTTTAATGCAGATATGCATTTAGTCCTTCATTATTTACAATTGCCAAAATCATTTTTTCAAGTACACTTAGTTTTATATATGATTGATTAAATTTAAAAATGTCATTTTAATGAGATTTAATTTTTTATACAGAAAAGAAACGTAATTTTAAACGCTGTCTGTAGAATATAAAAATAAAAGATTTATGAATAATAAATATTATGAAATATCATATTTTTTAAAACAAACTTAGTTGCTTTTGAACACTAAAACACTAAAATATATTTCCTTTTATCCATAAATAAAAATTTTATATCAAATTTTTAGTATCAATTATGACAACTTTCAACAATCTACATAAATTAATAACTAGAATTTTAAAGAAAATCCCGTAGTATAGTTAATTTTTATTTCTCTCTATATGTTAAAATCAACATAATTTTTATTTAAATTAATGAAAGAATGCAACATTTTTATATAAAATGCCTACATCGAAAATGCTTTCTATGTAAAATGAAAGGCTTTAGATCTTCTTTGCTATGAGGTACGGAATGCATATGTATTCCTGTCTTTAAAATATTGAATAACAATAATTAAAAACAAATCTTCAAATATAAGATTTTGTAAAGTCTTCCAAACATTTGAAAAGAGTTCTTAAGTTAAAAATATATATTCTGATAGTGTAATATGTTATTGAAAAATACGCATTTTGTATTTGTAGTATCATTCTAAACATATTTATTACTCAAAATTGGCAATTTATTAAAATAATAAATCAAGAAATTTTTAAATTTCATTTTATATATGACTATATGAAATAAAGTTATATAAAACTAATTTATTAAATATAGATTTTTATAATTCTCTGATATTTGACAAAAGTGTATACAATATGTTTATTCCACTTTAGATGTCTTATTTTAAAATATAAATTCTGCATACATACAAGTTTGAAAAAAAATTATACCGGGTTCTAGGTTCTAAATTATATTTAATGTCTTTATTTTTTAGATATGCTATAAATAAATAAAATTTAAATACCGGCAATCTTTTTTTTTTTAATGGATGCTTGCATACACAGAAATCTATTGAAGGAATACTAAAGCATGATTTCTTTTGAAAATCAGTGTGGAAAATATTTACAGTCAATTCATAAGGCTCTCATAAAGTCTTAATCTATATATTTCAATAGATAACACATGTAACTTCAGGTGCGAATGATTTTTACTATTTTATATTTGTACCATTTTCTTGCATTTGATATATTAAAGAGGTTTGTGCTAAGCTCTAGAAACCCTTTATTTATTTTAATGCTATTCTACGTTATTTCTAGCATTAATCACATTCACCTTTACCCCGTCAATTCCCTTCAATGCACGACATTTGCCGTTATCCCACTAACGCTAATTGTATATGATACTTGTAAGACTATGTGTGTTAAACCGGAAGCACTCTTTATTTTTCTTATTTCTATATTCTAGATTTTTTCTAACATTAATTGAACGCACTCTACTTAAACAAGAAATGTACTTTACCATGGGAATTATTTTTAAGACTTTCCAGAATTTTAATTCCTACATTTAAAATATTTGAATGTAAAATTGGGTATTAAAAGCATGTGCAAGTCTATGTAATATATATTTTTAAAAATGCATTTTGATTAATATGATAATTCTATTTTTACATAGCACAAGAAGTGTATGTATATTGTAAACATTATAATTCATTTGCGTAATATACATTATTATAGACACTATACTTATAATATAAAAGTTTTTCTAAAATTTTATAAAATGCACAATAAGAGTATAAATTAATAACAGAACAGAAGAAAATATTAATATATAGTTTAAAAATAATTAATTTTTTATTTAAACTACCGAAAATTTTACACAATAAAAAATGACACAAGTATATTCCTCTGAAATATTAAAACATTAGTATCATAAATAGAGCTTAGTTTCTATAAGATTAAACGAAATATACTCTTACTTCCAAACTATCTGCAGAGAAGTAACGTCTTTATATCCCAAGTGTCTTGTATATTATTTGGAAAGAAATACGCTCTTACATATTTATACACCCGGATGATTTCTGTCAGAACTTCAGGATTTCAGTTGCTAAGATTTATTTATTAACTTCGAAGTTGTCAAAAGAATTGGTACTTATTTTATTTTATTTTGTTTCTATGACATACTTTAGTATCAACATAAAAGATAAAACAATTGCCTTACTAATTTTTAGGATGCGATGATTTTTTTCTCTACAAAAAACATAACTGTAATTTTTAGGATGCTATAATATGTCTTCTGCAAAAAAATAAATAAATAAATAAAATAAAAATAAATAAATAAATAAATAAATATGTTTTAGTGATGAATACTTGTTCGAAAATTTTTGAATAGGAACAGTCTCAATCATAAAAACAAAAACCGAATAAATTACGATTCATCACAAAACTCTTTAATGGAGATGTTCAAATGTCCCACCAACGGATATAGGGGGCTAAAACCAAAATTGCGGAACGTAATTAATTTCCTAGACAAATTGTGATCGGTTGTTATTTGCGATAGCTTCATTATTCTAACTATACAGCGTTTTTCTGATGATTTAGATTTGATGGGGAAATAAGGTCATAACGACACACCCATTTCTTGAAGGTATATTTTTATAACCAGGGGGGTTCTGAATCCTTGCTCACTACCTGCACCAAGCCCTCGCGTAATGATTTCGCGATTCCGTTTGATATCGCGATACAATCCGAATTTTATAGCCAACCCCAGACGTAATTGTTTCGAGTTTCCATTCTGGATCGCTTCACGATCCCTTATATTTAATACATGCAATTTTTAGATTCGAAACGCAGATGACCCCCCCCCCCCTTTCTCATTAGTTAATGGAAATTATCTTCTTTCTGTAAAAATCAATTTTGGAATCGGCCCATATCCCCCTCCCCCCCCCCCCAAAAAAAAAAAAAAAAAAAAAACAGAACTCTATCGAAATGCAGGAGATTCTATCCTTTTCCCGTCCATCCTATCTAAATTATCCACTTTCATGGTTATCGCCGAGGACAATTCCTTCTAAGAAAAGACAGAAATCTCTGACTAATCAAATCCGTTTTGTGGTATCTACGCAGATTTTCGTTGGTCCATTTCCAAATCTTTCGGTCCGTTTCCAAGTCGTTACTTTCTTTATATATATAATGATATTCTCTGGTGTCATAGCTTGGAGTGATGTATTAAGTAAACGGTTTTATCATTTTCGTCTTTAGTTATTTAGAGAGATTTCAAAAAAAATTATTTATTATCTTTTTAATGGAGGAAAATGGAATTTTCATGGATCAGGATTACATTTCTTTCTCCAGTTTCGAGTCGGAGCGGTACGGTCTGTTGATGCAATCTTTCCAGATCTTGTTAGGCTAGATTTTCTTGTAAAAAAAAGTGATAATGTATCTGTCTCACGAGATCGTTGAAATTTAATTTAGTTTATTCACGACTTTTCCAGATTTTTACAGACAAATTTTTAGAAATCTCACTAAGTCTATATATATATAAAGGTTATAATTCACACTAGGCTATTTTTAATTAGCCATGTAATCAATTGACATTGAGAAAACTGCTGTTATTACGAATAATTGTTTGATTTGTACAAAATAATATATTTAGAATTATACGGAATCCACTGCCCTTTTAAGAAGCCTATGAATTTAATAATTAAAACTCTGTTAGGTAAGGAAGTTCTGATCTATATGGACGATATTATTGTTATTGCGGTCACTTTTACCGCAGTATTTAAATCTCTTAACAAAAGACTTTAATTTATTAAGTAATGCTTGTTTTACAAACAAATTAGATAATTGTAAATTTTTAAGATAAAAATATATATATATATTGCCGTGCCAAAATTATTTCAGTCGAAATTAACAGCGATTCTGAGAAAATGGCAGCTTTTACTTTAATGTCCCCAGCCCTTTCAGTAAAAATTCCGCACAAGTTGCAATGTTCTTGGTTTGCAATGAAACAAAACGCATTTTTTTCATGAAATAAAGGTCGTCTCATTAAATAAGGTCTTGACGTTGAATCGATTTTGTTGATATTTTAACGAAATCCCGGTAATGCTGATTGCAGATCATGCAATCAATATAAGGAAATTTCGGCAAAATATGATTGTCTGGTTTTACAATTTTATTCCTGTTTCTTTGGATTTAACTGAAACATTTATAGGCTTTTAAAAGATAATTTGTAGAGTAGAAACTCAAAAACCGTTTGAACGTATAAAGAAAACTTTCATTTCTTACCCTGTCCTTGCCCATTCAAATTATTCATCGAAAGATTTCTGTTGTGTTAGTTCTGCTTGAGCTAGTGGAGTTTAGTCAAATAAAGTTAGATTTAATATCCTATGCTTTCAATAAATGAACTGTAATGCTGTTATTACACTATAAAAAAAGAAGTCTCTTGCTATTATTCATGCACCAATACGTTCATACATATTTTAATAAATTCAGGCAAAGCCGATTACAGATAATTCAGCTTATGGGGTCTCAGGGCTCTTAAAGATTCAAAATTTTCAAAATTTTAATTTGTTAGATGTTAAACGCCTATTTTTCTGAAAATTTTAATGTAATGTTTTCTTTGAAATTCCTAATTGGAGAGAAGTTATGGATTTTAGAATTATACCCGCTCAACAGCTGAAGTAGCGTTTCCAAAACTTTGGAATCATTTTTCTACAAATGACGTTTTTGGGCAAATTGCGCGGGATATCTCAAAAACTTTTGAATATTTTTCCATGAATTTTTCAAAAAATATATTCCATGTTAATCTGTATAA
Source organism: Maratus speciosus (assembly GCA_963932465.1). NCBI lineage: Eukaryota > Metazoa > Arthropoda > Arachnida > Araneae > Salticidae > Maratus > Maratus speciosus. The sequence continues at coordinate 195,876,193 of OZ010789.1, forward strand.
ATGTAACTTCGTTGTATAACACATTATTGTATCACATTGTATCACATCTGTATAAATGCAAAATTTCATTTTTATTGTTTAACAAAAAAAAAAAAAAAAAAAAAAAAAAAAAAAAAAAAAAATCTGATTATACTGTTGAAATTTTCAAAATTTTGTATTAGCTAAATACAACTTTATATTAAAAATATAAAAATGATTTAAATACAGATATTTATTTAGGTTCAGGGTAATTACTATAGTCTGAAGTATAATTAGGTACGGAAATTTTCATTCTACTTTCAAAATTTATTTTGTAATCCTGTTCGTAAGCTGTCATACAAACTTTCTGCTCGACAAATGTCTCACAGTTTGGGGCGCCCTACAAGTACTAATTATTCATCTTACAACTGTTTAAATACATGAAATGAAAGAATATACATACATTTTTCATCCCAATAAAAATTGTGTTTTTAAATCATATACATTTTAGGATATTAAATGTTGAAAAATGGTCTTTTTTTCTCATTTTTTTTTTCAATTTTAAGAGTCCCGAGACACTGAAACAAAAGAAAACAAAGTTCACGAACAATGCACGGTTTTCCTGCGAAAATTGTTCGTTTAAAAGCAAACTATGTTTACCGAGTTTAATGTTGAGTTCGAACATATGGCTGAAAAAGAAAATCTTGTTGCTGATGCTTTATCTCGCAACCCACAGGAATATATTGAAAATATATAGAAAGTAAAGATGTTTTGCCATTGAAATCGAGAGATCAGTAAACAAAGACGCTGGAGGAACATAGTGGATTACGAGGATTATATACTTATTGAATTAATGATAATGAACTGGCCGTTAAATTTACACACATTGAAAAAATAGTTGCAATCGCTTAAATGAATTGTTGACCCTTTTTATTATTCCAAAATTACTAATTCGTCAGGTGAGCATCGAATATTTATTTTCTGTAACATACAAAAGAATATTCGTAAATGATTTCAGGATATCATACCAGAAGAACAACTGAATATCAGAAAAACGAATGCTCGAATTGGGATTCCTGCTGTTTTTTAGAAAATGAGGATATAATGCGCGGCTATGTTTTCAGCTGCAACACTTGCCAAAATTTTAGTTTCCGTAATGAAAACGTGTTTATTAATGAATATCCAGTGTTAAGCAACAGTAAACGGAAGTCGTAATTGATCCTTATTTTATTTCTACTATTTAAAGATTTATATATACCTTGTAATAGGAGATTTTTTTAGTCAATGTTCACCCCTCAGAAAGCCTTTGTAAAAATTAATCACCAAAGACTTTTTCTATAACTTCGTTTCTATTTATATGGCACAAGTAAAATTGGTTAGCTATCATGATCCATTTTATATATGTGATATTTTTAAGGCCTCGTGTGCTAAGCTCAAGGAATCATTTGTTTTTACAGTGACGTATCAACCACAATTGAATATGTACGATATAATAGTACATAATTTTAAATTATTTCATCTTATATTGGCTAGAAGCAAACAAACGGAGAACGTTTTAATTCAACCTTTGTCTTATGCTTTTTTTAAGGCTGTAAACCAATCGATAAGAAAACCCCCTGTTAAATTGTCTTGCAAATAAATACTATCCACGAATTTCAACAGATATTCAAGGTATCAGATTCGGTGAAAGAAATCATTTATCAAGACTTCGATAAACTACATAAAAAGTCTCATGTTATGATAAGTAAGGCGCAAATATGACAAGTGTTTGGATCCTTTGTGTTACTTTAGAAGCAAGGTCTTAGCTCATTAGTTGAGAAAAGACAAGCTAAAGTTTGTCCAAATTTTATAGGCCTTTTTCTTTGAAAATTGGCAATAACAACTTAATTTCTGATATTGACGACGAAAGAACTACGATTAACTTGATTATAGACAATAAATTTCATGTTGATACAGAATCCTCTGAAATATTCATTTGTGAATAAAAATGCATCCGATCAGATCATGCTTCTACTTATTCTTTTTCCTCGAAGTATCTATCAGTTAGAAATTGTTGTTCTCCGTTAAACTTCTATTACAGTTGCATTGCCCGTGCATTATCTTATTAGAATGACTATATTCTATAGAAAATAATTGCATGAAGTTTCATGGTCAGAGCAAAAAACTAATGAATCACTGAAATTAAGAATTCGTCCAAGCTAAAACTAGGCATAAAAGTTCACAACAAAAGAATTTTCAAAATTACATTTGCATTTATTTAAATAATATTTCAGTGAAACGCCGAAATATTGGTTCTATTAAAAACATTATATAAAAAATTATAAACTTAATAAACATAAATAGGATGAGTTAAAATCAGAGAACATTTTACCTCCTTTCATATCAAAACTCTATCTAAACAATATTCCAAAACAAATTTATTTGGGAAAACGTAACAAAAATATTAAATCTTATTGGATAAGACGTCAAGAAAACGACAACTGCGGTAAACTTCTCAAAGTTCTTAGGAAACAAATTATCTTTATATAAGACTTCTTGGGCAAGCAACGTAAGAAATACGCAAACCTAAACTCTGCAAATTCCAAAACCTTATTATAAAAGGTGATACGGTTCATTATTCTTTAAAAGAACAATTCTAATCCATGTGGACTAATGATAGCTGTTTCATTATTTTAATTTTACATTCCGATCTTATTTAAAATATTAAGCTGTTTTACTGAAATAATGTCTGTTCTGTAAACAAAAGTTCTAAATTGTTTAAACATTTTTGCAATGATTTTGTTTTACATAAATTTTGTCTTAACTCATTTTCGTTTAATAAAGCAATATTTAAAAATGTAAATTTATACAATAGTATATTATATATAGTGTGAAATTATGTATCAGATTAAATATGATAAAATTTATTATTAAAATGTATCACATTTATGCTTTTACTCGTGCTTTGCTTGTGTTTTCCGCTAGCTAAAATTTGGATTTCAACAGCGGAGTATCATCAAACTTTCGTGCTTTAAGGCAGATGCTATCTCCTTGAATTATAAGTACGATTTTGTAGGCTGTACTTTTAAAGAAGTGTGTGTATAAACGGTTTTTTTTAAAAATTTCATTGAGAAAATATACCAGACTTTTTTGCTTGATACGAATAGTCCCTTATAAGCCTTCGCAGTATGAGAACTGCACAGACCAATGAAACGATACCGATGTGAACTCCACAAATAGGGTGCAATGAAACCAACGAAAATCGAAACCGGCAACTTGACCGACACTCGCACGCGATGACCCGAGTAGTGCTTTAGCCACTTTGTCATGTATGACCCAACAATATTATATTTCGGAATTAGTAACTATTTTGTACATTGTATCCTGTATTTTATTGCATTTACGTTTGATACACAAGAAAAAATTATATGTTTAATGATTGAAAATATGAAATTCTATAAGCTTAATTTTATTCTTAGGTATTTACAAAGTAAATACTGATGCTAGTGTATATCCTTCTTTAATAGCAGTTACGTAGCAATTTCTCTATTAAAAAAATCCCTTGTATGTGACAGTTAAATAGTAATTTATGTTTTCGGAATTTTTAAAAGTCAATTTTTAGACAAATTCGAAAGTTATATATTTTTCCCTTGTACAGTTTTAAGGAATTTCGTTTCGATAACAGACATTTAGTGAAGTTTTTAGTAATAATGAATATTTTAAGGTTAGATTACAGCAGTCTTAGCAATGCACGTTATAAACCTCTGTCATTTCGAAGATAACGTTAAAATATGAGTCCTTATTGTTACTTTCTTCTATCTTTACAAGAAGAAAGTATTGGATTCATGAAAATTTTCGAATTCCGGTTTTCGACGGATTTACACGTTTTAGGGGTCAGAGATTCCAAAAAACATGTTTTTACAAAATGTCCATCTGTGACTCTGCGAGTCTGTCTGTCTGTCTGTCTGTGTGTATGTGACACAAATTTTGTGGGCGCTCTATCTCAAGAACTAATGCACGGAATTTAATAAAAATTGATATTCCGTTAGAGCCTAATACAAGTTGATGCTGATTAGTTTTTGGTGTAAATCGCTCAACAGGTGGCGCTGCAATGCTGCATTTTTCACGATTTTCGCAATAGCTCTATCTCAAGAACTAATGCACGGATTTTGATCAAACTTCAGATTTAGTTAGTCCTTGATATGAATTGATGATAATTACGTTTTGGTGTAAATCGCCCAACAAGTGGCGCTGTTATGATGAATTTTGCAGGATTTACACGATTTCCCCAATAGCTCTATCTTAAGAACTAACGCACGGATTTTCATCAAACTTCAGATTAAGTTAGTCCTTGATATGACTTGCTACTGATTAGGTGTTGGTGTAAATCGCCCAACAGGTGGCGCTTCTCTGCTGCCTTTTCCACGATTGCCTCAATAGCTCTATCAATAGAACTAATGGACCAATTTTCATCTAACTTCAGGTTTAGTTGTATGTTGACACAAGTTGTTGTTAATTAGGTTTTGGTGTTAATCACCCAATAGGTGGCGCTGCTATGCAGAAATTTTCACGATTTTCGCTATTGCTCTATCTCAAAAACTAATGTACGGATTTTCTCCAAACTTCAGATTCAGTCAGACGTTGACATAAACTGTTGCTGATTAGGATTTAGTATAAATCACCCAATAGGTGGCGCTGCTAGGCAGCATTTTGCTGAATTTAGACGATTTCAGCGATAGTCATATCTCAAGAACTAATGCACGGAATTTCATATCGTTAGAATCCTCATGAGATGCATAGATTGCCATTTAATTTTGGCAGTGTGATAGCGAATTTTGAAGTATTAACATGTATGAGATAGAAGAAAGTTTTGGGATTGGTACATCCGACTAGTTTAAGTATTTAGGGGTTAAAATGTGTAAAGAGGTAAATTTCTTTGTTACAGTGTTAACTCCGTTTTATATATTTACTTTATTCGTTCTAAAGAAGGAAGTATTGCACTCGAAATTTTTTTCCACTTCCGGTTTCCGAGTGGCCTACATGTTTCAGTTGTAGCGATCTCAAAAAGCATGTTTATACAAAATGTCTGTCTGTCCTCTGTATGTCCGTGTGTCCTCTTTGTAGCACCGGAAAGTGTATGAAGTTATGCATATGACTGAGTACAATTTTGTGTATATTTTTGGTTACGGCCAGGGGCCCTCAATAAATTTGGTAAGAGAATTGCAGAGAATTGAAGAGAATGCAGAGAATTGGATCGATTATTTGTGTATGTTTCTTGCTTTTGCCAGAAGGTCCTCCTTCAATTTGTAAATATTTCGCCGTAAGGGGCCACTGTAATAGCGATTTGTGTGCCATTTTCATTATTGCACCATCGAAAAGTGCATATAGTTATACATAGAATTGAATCAATTTATTTGCGTATGTTTTTGGCTCTTGCCAGCAAATTCTCCTTGAATTTGCAAATATTCCGCCGGAAAGGGGCGCTGTGATAGTGATTTTTGTATAATTTTCTGAATGTTTTGTAGTTTTTATTGTCCATCAGCGGCTAGTGCAGCGACGGCACATCGCGTCCTGCTATTCGCAAACAGCTGAAGTGCAACAGAATAATGAAAATCCATTGATTTTGATATATATCATGATGGAGATTAATTCGTTTTTATTCCGATTAATTGACTTAAGCAAATATTTAATAGGAAAATAATCAAAGTTGCTTTAATAACACTGAAGTATTAACTGGAGCATATGTAACAATTTTTTGAAATATTAACATGCATGAGAAAAAAAAGAAGTTTTGGGATTGGCACATCCGAGTAGTTGTTAAATAAATCGTTGTTTTTTTTTTGTTGTTGTTGTTGTTGAAACTGCACCATGGCTTCTTTTCAATCAGATGAAACAAATGGTGCCATTAAAGGTTCAAAATGTGATTTAATGACATACATTTATCAATTTCTGAGTTCCATTATTTTCTAAAAGCATCTGTTTGTTTAGTTCAGAAATCATCTGACTATGTAAAACTAAGATTACTATTTGGAAAATGTGGTACTCAAAATTCAGGTTGACATACAAACATTTTATTGACACACAGTACTTAAAATAAAAATGCAAGGAACTTTTTACCTTAATCATGAAGCAATTCATGGTATCAAGGTGACTGTTGTATACCTAAAAAATATTCAAACATATTTTAGCATAAAAAAGTGATTAAAAATTTGTGATGTGTGTTTGAAATATCCAACTATTTTCTAGGCATTCTATTTCACATACCATAACGTTATCATTTAAAATATTCCATATATTTTTTATACTTTAATTAGTAGAAGAATAATAAATTAGTCAGATGTGGCAATCTCAAAACGTTCTTCTATCTCACACATGTTAATACTCCCTGAAAAATGCTGCATTGCAGCGCCACCGGATAGGTTATTTATACCAAAATTTAACTAGCAACAACTTATGTCAATTTCTAACTGAATCTGAAGTTTGATGAAAATCCAAGCATGAACTTCTGAGGTACATCTATTGCGGATATCATAAAAAAAATCTGCATAGCAGCTCCACCTGTTGGGACATTTACACCAAAAACTAATCAGGACGAATTTACATCAGAGACTAAATGAATCTGAAGTTTGATGAAAATCAATGCATTAGTTCTTGAGATACAGCTATTGCGGAATTCGGAAAACAAATGCAGCATAGTAGTGCCATCCATTGGGTAATATACACCAAAAACTAAACAACAGTAATTTCTATAAGGTACTAACTGTATCTGAAGTTTGATGAAAATTCATGCATTAGTTCATGAGATAAAACTATTTCGATCATCATGAATAATGCAGCAGAGCAGTGGCCACCTGTTGGGAAATTTACATAAAGAAGTAATCAGCAACAAACTATATCAGGGACTAACTGAATATGAAGTTTATGACAATCCTTAAATTAGTTCTTGAGATATAGCAATTACAAAAATCGTGAAAAATGTAGCATAGCAGCGCCACATCTTGAGCGACTTACACTAAACAGTAATCAGCACCAATCTATATCAGGGACTAACTGAATCTAAAGTTTTATTAAATTCCGTTCATTAGTTATTGAGATAGACTGCCCACAAAATTTTTGTCACATACAGACAGACTCACAGACTCGCACTCTGACCCCTAAAACGTGTAAATCCGTCGAAAACCGGAATTCGAATATTTTCACGAAACCAATACTTTCTTCTTTGAAAGATAGAAGAAAGTAAAAATACAATGGCCTAAATTTTAATCACATACTTAGAATTAATTAAAAGTAAGTCGTACATAACTTTTCGTAATGTGAGACAACTATATTTTGAATAATAAAGCTTACCGCAGTTCTTCATTTAAATTGCTGGTTTAAATTTTAATTAAAAGTTGTTTAATATTCTAGGAGATAACACAATGTTTATGAGAAACTTTAAGTAGATAAATATTTACTGGATGCTATGAACAACGAAATAATAACCATAAAAACGATGCTTAACGACAAAACGTATTACCCCAAAACTGCTGTTTGCCATGTATTATTTAAAACATAATTCTCTGTCGTAGACAATCTATTTAGTTTACTACAAGTTTAATCTGTTTGGAAGAAATGTTTTTCGATTTTACGATTTAACCTCCAATCATTAAATCAATGTTCAATGTTTAACGTTTGTGGGACAAAGATATTTCATTCTAAGCTTAATTTCAAAAATTTTATTTAATATGAGAGAAAATTTTACCAACAATTTGTTTTGTTTATATATGGGATTATGTATTTTCCGACTTGAATTTTTTTGCTAATCAACAATGTAGCTTCTGTAAATAGTCTGATATTTTCAATGTTTATATATAGTTTTTTCAATTAGTATTCAACTTTCTAATACTTTTTGTATGTGGAATATGGAAACTAATATAAAAAATAAATGATTCAGATAAAAACAGGTATACTTTTATAAAAAATGGTGTACTTATTTAGAAAAAAAGAAATTACAAAAGAGAAGAAGGGAGGTAGATTAATTTTTTTAATTTATTCTAGACAGCCCTGCTTCTAGAAAAATTATTTTATTAAGAGCTTTCCTTAAACAATTGAGCCATATATATATATATATATATATATATAGGGGAAGGAAGGATCAAGTGGTGACTCTAAGGTTTGATGAATTTTTATGATACCCTTTTAATCAGTAAAGTTTTATAAACAAGTACCAATAGTAATTATAATATCTTTTATTTTCAATTTCTGTTTTATTTTTTTACATAAATTTATTTTAAAACATACACGTTAGTTAAAAAAAAAAAAAAAAAATTACAAAGTAGCCACTTTCCCCGCCTAGTTGGGTAAAATGTCTAGCGCAGGATAATGAAAAAATCACATTGATTCAGGATGTGTATTTTTTAATCAATACAAGTTAAAGTAACACACATTAAGAATAAGAATTATGTTTTGTAATATTATAAATATTAAGTCATTACAACATAAAATAGTCAGTAATGAGTATCAATATGACCCATGGAATACAAGTCCCTTCAGCAGTGCATGCAGACTACATCAGTCGAGAGTAAATCTTTCTCTGCAGAATTTATTGACTCGACCGCCCGGCATGTCTTCTTTCTTTCAAAGAAAATTTTGGATATAGTGATTTTTTATGCCTGCCCTTTGCGCTTCTAGGTAGGGGGAATGCTTGACCATCCTCGCGCTAGATATATGATTTAACTAATAAGAATCTGTAAAACGTTTTCGAAAACAAAATTGAACCAGTCAGTTTCCCGTGCGACGAACCATCACAACCTACAAGGGTCAGGGTCATATATTCGGCATCGTAGGCATAGATGTAAGGGTGTAAGGTATCGTTACTCCGTTATAGAAGCACCTTATTTGAATGAGAACGTGACGCCAATGTTTTAACATTTGTAGCGTGTAGAGCGACATCTGTATTTTATTTTTCCGAAGTATGATTGTGGCCCCTGGTGTCTACAGTTAGCTGCGTCCGCGAGTGCTTATGCAAATTTTTAGGGCATTTGGCTCAGTCTGCAAGAGTATAAAAGGCGAAGTCTGGATGAGTGAAGTCAGTTCCTTGGAGGCGGTTTAGACCGGAGGGACAGCTCAACATAGCGAGTTTTGAAGTCAGAGGGAGAGTGCCGTTGGGTAAGAACTGTTTTTAAGTCAAGCTTAGTGAGTTTGCCCTGTACCTGTGAATAAAATATGTTGGCTGCCACGGGCGGCATTTCAGGCTACCTGGTGTGCATGACCGTTTAGGAAAAATCTGAATCGGCTTCATCAGACCACTCCCCCTATTTTAGTTTCAATAAAAGGATTTTATCCTATAAGGCTTGTGTCATGACTATGACGACACGTGGCGGTGCTGCCGGGTCCGTCACAAATGGCGCCCAACAATTTTTCGAACCTAAGGTTGAGTTAAAACCATGTGAAATTGTGCCCAGAGTTTACTTTACCGGGGAAGGTGATGTAGAAGAATTTTTGACTAAATTACAAGAGTATATTTCATTTAATAATATTGCGGAAAAGAACAAATATATAGTGCTGAAATGCTCGTGAAAGGGCGATACACTTTTGTGGTTAGAGAATATTGGTAAATTTCTAGTGACTGATGATGCGAAACGATTTGAACAAACAGTGGCTGAGTTAAAAAAAGCTTTTCCCGGTCTTAAAGATGAAAGTGTACTAAGAAGAGAATTTTATTGTAATAAGCAAAATATCTATGAGCAGGCTTCAAAATTTTTCTTACGCAAACTTGAATTAAAAAATAAAATTGGATTAGAGGGATCATTTGAAGAAGTATTAGATATAATTTTACCTTTATTTAATGTGCATGTACAGGACTATATCGAATTAAAGGCACCTAAGAATTCTTCTGAACTTTATCAAATTCTTCTGAAGTATGAGGCTCGGCACAGCTCGGGCCAAAGAGTCTCCTAGCCCTCGACAGAGACCTATTGAGAACTACCGGTATAGAAATGAGGGGGATAGAAATTTGAGAGGGGTACAGCCTGTAGTCAATTATAGATATAGTAGAAATGTTAATAATGGTGTTAGTAGAAATGTGTCGAATGTTAATGGTAATAGAAATTTCAGTAATTCTGGTAATTTTAGAGGACAGGAAAGGAATGATGGTGGTAATAAGCAGAATGGTGGTTTAAGTCAAAGAGGGGGAAATGTCCGCGATAGGAATGTACCTCCTTCACGTTTAAGGCAATTATCTGTGGAAAATTCTGGGGGCAGATCAATAGAAAGGGAAAGTTTGGAAAAATCTGGTCAGTTAAACTGGTAGGTGGCTGTATTTCAGGGGGTATGCAGTCACAGGTGAAAAAAGAAAAGCCTTCTGTTTCTTTAAATAGTGTAACGATTAATCCTGTGGAATTGCCTGAGTTGTTAATAATTTTAGATAGAATTGTGGTTAGAAGTCTCTTCGATAGAGGAGCGGAGAGCTTTCATTTCTTACAACTTTTATCGGAAGTATTTTTCTTATAAAAGGTTGAAAAAGTCTAGTTTAGTGGTTCACGCGGCGCAAGGAGCAACATGTGTTAATAAAGGTGTAATAGATTTACAAGTGGAAATTCGTGCAGTAAAAACATGTTGGGAATTTTTTGTTGTAGATGGTTTAACAGTGCATTGTATTGTGGGCATAGATTACATGGGGTATAGAGGTATAAGTTTAGATTTCTTTCAAAATCTTTAATTGTGAATAATGATAGCGAAGCTAGGGAAGAAAAGCAGTTTGTGTGTCAGTAGATTTGGGGGAGTCTGGTTTAACTGAAGTGCAGAAAGAGGAGTTTAATAAGTTTTTGATGGATTTTGGAGAAGTATTTTCTGATAAACCGGGGTTAACGCATGTAGCATGGCATGAGATCAATATAGGTTCAGCGGCACCAGTGGCCAGTAAACCTTATCGGTATGATAAAGTAAAGCAATAAATAATTGATTACCATATACAGAAAATGTTCGCCGATGATATTATCATGTCCATTGAGTCCCCTTTTGTATCTCCAGTAGTACTATCTCGTAAGAATAATGGTAAAAATATAGGTGATCCTGAAGCATGGAGGTTTGCCATTGATTACAGAAAATTGAATGCCATAACCCAATATCCTCAATATCCCATACCAGTAATTGATGATATCCTGGCTAACATAAATAGCACTAATTACATGTGTACCTTAGACCTCACATCTGGTTATTTTCAGATTGCCATGAAACCTGAAGATATTGCAAAATCTGCGTTTATAACTAGGAATGGTTGTTTTGCCTTTAAGAGAATGAGTTTCGGACTATCAGGGGCTCCTGCGACATTTCAGAAGGCCATGAATACCATCCTTAAACCTTTAATTGGTAAGGGTGTCTTGGTCTACCTGGACGATATAATTTTGATGTCAGCTACCTTTGACGAACATATAAGATTGCTAAGAGAAGTATTTACATTATTAAGGAATGCGGGTTTAACCGTGAACCTCGAAAAGTGTGCATTTTTAAGAAAAGAAATCAAATACTTGGGTGTGAAAATTACACGTGAAGGTATCAAAATTAATAATGAGAAAATTGAAGCAATTACAGCTATGGCTCCCCCCAAGAATGGCAAACAATTAGCAACATTTTTAGGAATGGTAGCTTGGTTTGCCAAATTCATTCCTCAGTTTTCTGAATTATGCGAACCATTATATAATCTGAAGCGGAAGAGAGTAAAGTTTGTGTGGTCAGCGGCGGCTCAAAGATCTTTCGAATTGTTGAAAGAGGCACTGGTATCGCCACCTGTTTTAGCTCATCCTGATTATTCTTCTCAGTTTGAAATTTATTGTGATGCGAGTGCAGGATTGGGGCGATGTTAGCACAAAAAGGTCGACCGATCGCATTTGCTTCTAGAATTTTAAACGCGGCTGAACGGAATTATTCTATTACAGAGAGGGAGTGTCTTGCTGTAATCTGGTCTTTAAATAAGTTTCGTTGTTTCTTTAGACATCTTCCTGTTAAAGTTATTACGGATCACTCGGCGTTAACTAAGTTGACTAATGGAAAAGGTTTGTCTTCTCGCATGGTTAGATGGTGTTTAAAGTTGGCGGAGTATAATGTGGTTATAGAGCATAGGGCAGGCAAGGAGAATGCGGTAGCCGATGCTTTGTCTCGCAACCCGCATGGTAGCTCAGAGGTCATTGAGAAGGTTAAGTGTTGTGCATTATCTTCTTTGGTGTTGAGATTACGGGAACAGAAACAAGATGAGGAGTTCGGGGAGTTATATCGTTATTTAGAGAATCCAGACGATGTTCCTAGTTCAAGTGTGCCTATTTTAGAGAAATGGTCCCAATCTTTCAAACTTATTGATGGTCTTTTCTATTCTAAAATTGTAAATTCACGAGGTGAATTGAGTTTTTATTCCGGCTACTCTTCGAAAGGCCATCTTAAAGGAATTCCATGACAATCCATTAGCAGGACACCTAGGAATCTGGAAAACGTATGCACGAATTTGTGAATCCTGCTATTTCCCTAAAATGCGGGAAACAGTGCGCGCTTATGTCTCCAGCTGTAGCACTTGCCAGCGTTATAATTATAAAAATGTAAGTCCGGCCGGCAAATTAATTCCAATTAAAGTAAATTTTCCTAATGAATGTGTAGGTGTAGATTTAATTGGCCCTTATCCTTTATCTAATCCTAAAAGATATAGATTTGTATTAGTAATTGTAGATTATTTTAGTAAGTGGGTGGAGTTAGTCCCCCTCAGAAAGGCTTCTGCTCCAGCAGTCGCCGATGCTTTTTTTGATAATTATATATCTAAATATGGTGCACCAATTAGGGTAGTTAGTGATCATGGCCCTTGTTTTATATCAGATATATTCAAGGCTCTGTGTGAGAAGCTGGAAATTTATCATTCTTTTACTGTTCCTTATCGGCCGCAGTCTAATATGGCGGAAAGAGTCGATAGAACTCTCATTCAAATGATCTCTTCGTACGTTGGTTCACATCATTCAAACTGGGACCAGTTTCTTCAGCACTTTGCGTATGCTCTTCGTACGGCAATTCACGAGTCGACAGGTAAAACGCCTACTGAGTTATTTTTGGGTAGAAGGATAATTACTCCATTTCAGAGATTAATTATGGTATCAGATGCTGAGAATAATTACGTGTGTCAGGATATTGAGAAGTTGGTTAAGGAAGCACAGGTTCAAATGGGTAAGGCACAGGAGAAGCAAGCTCAGTATTATAACATGCGTAGAAGAGAGTTAGAGGTTAAAGTTGGTGATTTTGTTTTAGTTGAAAAGCATTGGTTGAGTTCAAGCCGGCAACCGAGAGTGGCTAAGTTTGGTCCAAAGTTTGTGGGTCCTTTTGAAGTTTTCGAAGTACGTAATAATAATTTAGTGGTAAATGTGGATGGTGTAAGAAGGACGGTCAATTTGGATCAGGTCAGAGTTTATAAGTTTAGAGAAAGTGCGAGGGATGGGTCTCATTTGTCGAGTGGTATTTCGAGCTACTCCCGGTCCAAAGAGTTTGCAAAGTCTAGTTCCTCTTCATCTAATAATCTTCCTTATAGTGGCGATTCCCAACAAAGATCTCGAAATGTAACACGAAAAACTGTTACTGATAGAAAAACTGTACAATCTCAACCAAAATATCAGCGGAAACTTAAGAGGGCAGTTTCAACCACGTCAGTCAGTTGGTCATAAAAGACAGAATATAGTCAATAGACCAGTTCCTCCGATTTTTCGACCCCCAGCAAGAAAACATGAACTCTCTAACAGTTCGACATCGTCAATGCATAGATCACCAAAAAAAATATTCTGGGACTCAGGTGTACATAATAAAAGAACTTTTAATCCGAACACTAATTTTCCATCATTTAAAAAACAACGCAGGTCTGGACAAAAACGCGACCTAGCTTCAACAGTAACTTCTGGTGCCCCTAGAAAAAGGAGAGAACCATTTCAAGGACAGTTCCCACAATCTACAGTCTTTGATCAAAAGGTGCCTACACATGGAGGGACTTCAATCAATCAACCGGGACCGAGTCATCAAAAGGACCCTAGACGTGGAGTGTCCCCAAGGAATCAACCTAGACCGAGTCGTCGAGTGGAATCTACAGCCGTCCCACGACACCCGTTCAGGACCCGACTTCAGGCAAAGCAGTCGACGGTACCCTCGCCTTACAGTTCTGACGACGAGAGATCCTTTGTCCAAGGATTCTGGAACCAGATTAAAGAGCCTTCCGGTAGTATGCAGCCGGCAAGTAGCGAGTCATCTCTTTAAACGGGTGATGATGTTTCTTATTTCTGTGAGTGCATTTATAATGTAGCAATGTGAAGGAATGAAAAGCAGGTGGACTGTTTTTGAATTTTATTTTGGCCATGTTTGGATTTTTTTCGGTCTCACGAGTTGTGCTTCTTCAAGTTCAAAATTTGTTGTCAAAATTGTTAAAATAATGTATTTTTTCATTTTATGCTTTTAAATATTCTGGGACTATTGTTAATTGTTATATGTATATAAATATTGTTATATATCTAAATATATTGTATTATGTATGTTTAATATGTTTTAAGTCTCAGATATCGTTGATAGTTTGGGTCATTTTGCACACGCGCCGCGGATTTAGGCAACACGTGTTTCGCGGTCAAGATGTCCTTGACACGCGTTTCTGTCTCTTTTACTAACATTGTGAGCGTGTTCAGAAGTGCACTTCGCGCCGCGCGCGCGCTCAGAAGTTTATGCCATGGAGTAGGTGTTATCGAAGAAAGGAATTTTAACATAATTCAATTATTTCATTATTTTTATGGTTCAAAAAAGGTAAAACCAACGACTATATTTCTTTATTCTTCCAAAACATGGTTTTCGTAACAGGAATACATGCCTATGTTCACTCAGATAAAATCTAAAATAGTCGGGAAAAACATCACGTGACCTTCTTTATCTACTTTAGCCCATTTGGCATTTAAAATTAGTTAACCAACCGCACGCAAACTCCGCGCGAGCTGCTCAAAAAAATTGTGTGGGCGATTTGATCACGTGATTGTGCGTTTTCTGCTTATGTGTTATTGGTTGTGCTTTGTTTGGTAGGTTGATTGATACAATTTAAGAATTCAACTGGTGATCTAAAAATTTTAACTTTTTAACAATTTTCTTTTTATTTATTTAAAAATGATTTATTAGTTGATTTATATCTTCCGTGATAAATAAAATGCTGTTAGTAAACCAAGATTGTGATATCAACATATGAGATTTGTTTGTAATCTACTATACTGGATGGATTTCAATGGAATTTGCACTGTTAGTTAGACAGTTTTTCAGAGAAGGTTTTAATATATATATTTCTTATTTTATGATTGCATATTTCAATACCGTGTAGATAACAGACCAAAATACATCATAAAACATGAGAAATAAATGGCATTCAAAATTCAGTTAGTATAAGCAAAATACTTATTTATACTTTCAGTAGAAAATTTATAAACATTCTGATCATACTTTATTCACTACAAAACTAGACAGCAGACCTATATATTTTATCTCTTTAAAAAATATATGTACAGGTATTTTTAGTTAAAATAATCTACAACTATTACATTTTATTTTTATAATGTTCAAAGTAAAATATGATTTCCAGCCTAGTCTCGATAAAAATTCACTCATAAAGTACTCAAAAAAAAAAAAAAAAAAAAAAAAAATCAAGGAATTATCCTACGTGCGATATATATTTTTTCATTTGGATTTGCTTAATGTTTATATCATTATACATACTTAGAAACGAAACTTTGAATATTTAAAAGGTGTTCAGATGTAAAACTTTCATCTCGAAATACCTCATTTTCTCACATTTAAATAAGTATTTTATTATTATAATAAAAATACATGTGCCTCTGTATAATAAAAATAAAAAATATATCTTCATCAAAAATATCTTATTCATTATGAAAAATATAAAACAACCAATAAACAAAACAAAAAAAAATTGTGACACAACGTGGGATCGGAAGGATTCGAACCCAGAATCCCTGGTCTCGAGTTCACTGCCTTATCCATTCGGCCATCCAGCACACATTGCTTCTGTATCAAAATATCTTTATAATTAGCACCTTAATTAATCAAATCCATGATCTGTTCCTGAACACACTACGTGTCTACCTGTACACTACCTGAACACACTACATCCATGATATGGACCCACTCCATGTTCCTGACTCCTGAGCTCGCGCGCGCTGCGCGCGTGCTTCTTGAACACGCTCTGTAATTCAATAACTTTCTTCTTATCGTATCGGTTCATTGCGTTTCGTTTTTACGTTAGTTGGGAGTAGTTTCCGCAAGTTGCGAAGTTTTGTTTCACCTGAATTGGAAATTGTATTGGTTAAATATTGAATGTTAATATGATTTTATTTCAGGAAAATGCATCTTGAAAAGTTTTGGTAGTACTTTTCCTTTTTAGCTCATACAGATGAAGATTGGTGTATGATGACGTCATTTTTGTGTTGTGAATTTTATCGATTTACTGAAATTGCACAGCGATGTGATGCTGTTCGTATGTGCCCCATTATTTGTACGATGAAGCTGATTCACTGAATTTCTGGGACTTTGGTCTTTTGAGTCTTGGTTTTTTTTTTTTTGTGTGTGAGGAAAATTTTGCGCATGGGGTTCTTTGGACTTTGTGCGAATTCATGCGTTAGGAAAATTCTGCGATGGTGATTTTGGCAAAACTCAGTTAGTAAGTTATTTTTGCATTTCAAGGAAAATTTCGTAACTTTATTGGAAGTTTTCGGCACTCAGGTTAAGTTTGAAAAGTTTAGTTTAGGAGCCGTTGAGAGTTTCCAGTGTAGGAGTTGTTGCAAGTTTAGAAGAAGGTTTGTTTGATTATGAGTGTGAAGCATTTTGCAGACTGATTTCTTTCGTGATGGATTAAAAGTGAATTTATTTTAAACGTTTACTTTTCAGCACAAAATTTGAATTTATCCATCACTTGTGTTCTTGTATTTCGGCTCAAAATTTATTTCAAGAAAAAGGCCAGGGCATGCATTTTGCCCAGCCCTTTTTCTCTGTAAACTCGAGGGGGGGTTGTAAGGTATCGTTACTCCGTTATAGAAGCACCTTATTTGAATGAGAACGTGACGCCAATGTTTTAACATTTGTAGCGTGTAGAGCGACATCTGTATTTTATTTTTCCGAAGTATGATTGTGGTCCCTGGTGTCTACAGTTAGCTGCGTCCGCGAGTGCTTATGCAAATTTTTAGGGCATTTGGCTCAGTCTGCAAGAGTATAAAAGGCGAAGTCTGGATGAGTGAAGTCAGTTCCTTGGAGGCGGTTTAGACCGGAGGGACAGCTCAACATAGCGAGTTTTGAAGTCAGAGGGAGAGTGCCGTTGGGTAAGAACTGTTTTTAAGTCAAGCTTAGTGAGTTTGCCCTGTACCTGTGAATAAAATATGTTGGCTGCCACGGGCGGCATTTCAGGCTACCTGGTGTGCATGACCGTTTAGGAAAAATCTGAATCGGCTTCATCAGACCACTCCCCCTATTTTAGTTTCAATAAAAGGATTTTATCCTATAAGGCTTGTGTCATGACTATGACGACACGTGGCGGTACTGCCGGGTCCGTCACAAGGGTTGCCGTCTTTATGCAAGTAATGCCGTACTTTGGTCTATCAAGTGTAACAAAGCTTTCAGGCCTAAAAGACCTGTTACCAAAATAAAGTGTGGAACGAACTAAAAATTTAGTATGGAAGGATACCCTTCCATTGTAAATGTGCAAGTAATGTACAATTTTGAAATGTGTAACATAGTTCTAATATTGGTTGTTTCTGTAAATAATCTATTTATATAAAGTTCAAGTCTCTGTGTGGCTCTCACAATTCCGGTAGGACCGCCTCTTTGTAATGAGTAATTGTTGAAAATTATAGCAGGGGTTAAATGCAGGGTTGCTACAGTAGCGCCAAATGATGACCAACTTGGAGAAATGTCGCCAAATTTAAAGAAATATCGCCAAATTTGGCGAGAAAAATAAGTTGCCATGTATGAAGCCGACTTGGCGATAGCTATCTAATATGGCGGAATTCCCATTTAAAACCAATAGTATGTCATATTCAAGCCGCGCTTTTAAGGATTTTTTTTTCAAAATCTATGGGAGAGAATTTAAAGTGAAATAGACGAAAATGCACGTCTTTACATCTTCATCCCGATGCTATTAATAACATAACAGCCAATAGACGGCGATCTACTGTCGGAGCTCTAATCTGCTCGATTTTAATGTGCTTTAGGTACTTTTCCAGTATACGGACCTTGGCGAGATAGAGAAAATGACAATAAAATGATAAAAATAAATCATTAAAACTTTTTTTGTAACCGCCACAATATTTCGACATTTGAACTTGGGTGGATTCAAAAGAAGGTGATGATTATTTTATCCCACTAGTGCACTTTAATTAACAGTGACACACAACTTGTAAAGTAGGATTTTATTAAGCATTCTTCCATTTTAAAGGGTCATATTAAAATCTGCGCCCTTCAAAGGTGAGAACCATCGAGGAAGAGAAAAGTTTAAAATGCCTAAAGGCTCCATGCCCCATATGAAAAAAGACTATAGAGCATTTTAAAAAGCAGTAAACCAGCATTTAAAATGCACAAATAATGCGTGAAAATCAGTAAACAGCTGTTTCGAATCTACAGCGAGATTCTTCTTCAGTGCAAGATAGGGAAAAAAGAACAGCGTGCTAGAAAAAGCAAGGCTGAGCCCAAGCATGCTGTTCTAGCACGCTGTACTTTTTTCTCTATCCTCACTGAAGAAGAATCTCGCTGTAGATTCGAAACAGCAGTTTACTGATTTTCACCCATTATTTGTGCATTTTAAACGTTGGTTTACTGCTTTTTAATATTCCTGCACAAAGGATTTAACTGCTATTTTAATATAGAGCATTTGACATTAAAAAAGTTTTTAACAATGCATTCTTCACTGCATGTGCGTATGAGGAAATTATTATGCCTATTTTTTTTAACCAAATGTTAGCTATTTATAACTTAAGCGGATATTCAGGCTTTTAATAATTAAGTAAAATTTACACACAATTTGGGAAAAAGCATAATGATTTTTTATGAATATTAGTTTTTCATCTGTTTGGCTGATTTATGATTTATATAATTATTTATTTATTTTGCCATCTTTTTATGATTTTGTCGTTTCCTCCAACTCGTTTTCTAATCTTACTGACAAAATCAACTGGCTTTGCCTAAGTTCACGTTGGAGGCTTTACGGGTAAGTTTTAAAGAAATGTATATCCTAAAAATATGACGATCACTATAAATCATTCGTACCCATAAAACAATTAAAATGTCAATCAGAAAAAAACTGACGTTATTTTGACGCATTCATACTAAATCCTTCAACTTTATATATGAGAATGTTAATATTCTTCGTATTTTAACAGACAACAATAAAATTTCCTTTCAAAACGGTATTTCAAATTCTTTTCACTTAGACTTGCAGGTACATATTCATATAGATTGGGAAGTAATTTCAATTTAAAATTTTCAAGAGTTACTATGATTTCTTCGAATCTATGAAAATAACTGACTTTAATTTCAATACGAAATGTGCAGTATTGTATGAAGAGTAACAATAAATTACAAGCATATAGTCAGATTTTAATACAAGAGATAAATATTTACAATTCCTGGAGTTAATTGAAAACTGTTTTTAAAGTAGCATTGGAATATGAAAATTTTATTTTTGGCTGAATTCGAATTTTTTTAACATCTCTCGAACGGCTTTCAAATCCAATGCAACACTTTGCGATTGTTGTTGTTGAAATATGCTTTTGAAATGGATGTAGAGATTCTTAAATAACTAATATTACCTAAAAGTCCGTAGAAAAATCGCACTTATAAACGTTCTTAAAACGTTTTCTGCTCATTCCACTCTTTTAAATTAGAAAAACTTTAGAAACCATTCTTGGTAAGCATTTGTATCTTAAAAGTAACTGCCGTCGAAAATTTCTACTTTTTAGTCACTCTTCTGTATAAAGAAAATATCGTCAGTTTGGAAGGTTTTTTTTTTTTTTTATCTTGCACCTTTTAAAATTTTAAATAAAAATATATTCTATGCGCGTATTTGAATCTTAAAACTAGAAGCAATGTGAAATTTCAATTTTCTGTTCTTCGCAAATCGGTAGAAATATTAATGTAGAAGTTCACATTTCACACTTTCGAATTTAGAATTTAAAAACAAAAACTGGTCAGTACGAGAATTTATGCTTTGAAAGTAACAGCCATATCAAATTTCGAGTTTTAAACTAACAATTCCATAAAAATTGCAATGTAGAATGTCTTTAGAACATTTTCGCTCATTTCATCCTTTTAAAACTCTAATTTTTTAGAAATGATTCTAAGCGTTTGTTTGTATCTTAAAATTATTTAGTCAATAGACCGCAATGTCAAATTTCTAGTTCCTAGTAACTTTAGTATTTAAAAAAATCATAATTTAGAAAAATTAGTTTTTATATTAATTAAAAATATATTAATGATTATTTTTTTCATCTTTTCCGTTTTAAATTTTGAATTTTTGAAAAATTGTTCCGCGCATGCATTCGTGTCTTAAAAGTACCTTAAATTTCACTTTCAAGTTTCTGTGCTTAACAATTCCATAGAAATAGTAATTTTGAATTCTTTTAGAACACTTTTCGCACATTTCACCCTTTTAATTTTCTATTTTTTTTTTTTAGAAACTATTCTTAAAGATTTTTACATCTTATAAGTAACTACAATGCTTGATTTAAAGTTTCTAGACTCTTCAAAATCACAAAAATTGCAATTTTAGAAAAGTTAACTCCTGCTCCCATTTTAGATTAGTGACACAGACATAAAATACATATAACCTGCGATGGAGCAGAGAATGTCACCATCAATTTCACGCCATTACTTTTGAAATCGATTAGATAGTTCCAGAGAATACCCCTGTAAACAAATAAACAATCTTTACTTCTTTATAATATTAGTAAATATTTATTATTGATATGATGAATATCCGCTCTCCCACATTCATTGAAATCCCGTTTCAAACATAAATTTATCACCTCATTCAAATTATAAAATTCCGCTTTATTAAAAGTATTATAGCTCTTGGAACATATTTCGACGATTTTATATTGTGGTAATTTACATTTAAAATTTCAAAAGGTATAAAATTTTTAATCTAGTTTATGGTAGTAAGCTAAATAACAGAAATTTTATTTTATAAATTTAAATTATTTTCCAAACATAAAATGAAATAATAACTATCTTTCAAGGTAATAAGAGTTGATTGAATAGAAATTGTATGCAAGAAAGTTTTTCTAAAGTTAATATATTTTTATCTAAGAATTTAATCTACAATATCTTTAGATACATAGAACTGATTTTATCAAAAACAAACGTTTGATTTTCCTGGACTCTTTTAAATTTCATCTTAATCCAAAAAATAAATAAATAAATAAATAATTGTGAAACACTAAGCCATAGTTAAGCATTTTTACCGGTATAGCAATGATGAAGAGCATTTATCTGCTAAAAGTCTCATAAAAATAAATTCTTTTTGAAAGGTGATAATTTTTAAATAGTTATTAAGTTAGTAGTTCGCTTTTCTATGTAAACTCATTATGAACTTTATATTAATACAGTGTTATGAGGTGTTTTTTTTTTATCGAGGTAGATGGTATTTTTTCAATTTTATTAATTTATCTAACGCGAAAATACGAAAGTTAAAAAATAACATGTATTCGTTTAAAATAAAAATACTAATTACGTAAACATTCACTCCCGTAAAACATTCACTTTGTGTGCGCTACCACACTAAGTCTTACGTAATCTTTCCCTGGAGAAAAAAGTTAATGTTTTAACCATCTGGAAAAATGGTTATTGTCCTCGTCAGGGCAAGAAATCAAAAGCATATCTGAAGCTTTTTATTGGTTTAATCCGCATTCTATTAGTTTTCTGATTGGTCTATACAGTAATCTGTATTTCCCCTTACTTTCAACAGAGATGGATACTTCTGTTGCCACTATGACAAAAAAAGTAATAAAAACTACAAAAAAAATTAACTCTGAAACAAATTGCGATACAGCTTTCAAACAAATTGCATTTAAAAGTAAATTTTTGTCTCTATACGACGGTGTAAAAAGTAATATTGTGGGATGTTTAGAAGTTTAAGAATGAAATTTCATTTAAAATGGGTCGTCAGATTTCCAAGGAATCTGACGATGGAAAAGCCTTTTCCCGAACAGCCAATGAAATGTTTGGATAATACGTGAGTTTCAGGTGGATAATACGTACGAGTCGCAGGCGAATTTGTCGCTTGCAATTTTTACGTGTAATATCACTATTAATGTTTAATTCATGGCGTATGTAATGTATAATAAACTCCGTGCGATTTTTTTCTTAAATTTTAGACTTTGAAAAAATCATTTTCCAAATGGTCGCTGTAATTTGTTAAATTGCTCTTTTTTTTCCAACTTTGTTTATTCACAAATTTAAAACAAGACATTTGGTTTTAAGCGACCAACATTGGTGACAGTATGATGATGAATAACTAAACTAAAATGGAGGATAGTCAAACGCTGTTTACCTAAACGTTATTATTATCATATGAGATTACCAAAATATGTGACAAGGATACTGAATCATTGACATTTCTTATTGCCTGAAGGTGTAGCAATAAAATTTTTCTTCTGGAGTTAATTTACACAAACTTCTGTGATGATCTAATTATATAAAAAAATTATCTTTGATACCTTTATTCATTTATCTAAAATGAGTAATGTGACTAAGTTTAAAACTTTGCGAATTTGGCGAATTGATACTCAGCATGTCTTAAAGTCATAATTTTTTTTTTCCCTGCGCAATCCTTTTCAGATGCATAAATGTTTTTATTAATACATTTAATCTTCAAAAGGGACGTTATCCAAATCTGAAAAAGGTAAGAAAGATACGGTATCTGTATACCCTTAAAACGTCAATTTCGCTCAAAATTTTTAGATCAAAAACTTACTGTTTTAGAAAAAAAGCGGGTGAAGTTTACTATCCAAGTTTTTAAACATTTATATTCATTTCAAAATTTAAAAAAACTAAATTTATTATTTCATATTTCTCGAAAGTGATTTTTTTTTTGTAAAATTGTGTTGGAAACATTATCATAACTCAATAAATAATAGTTAAATTACTACTATTTTTAAATTATGTTTAAAATATATAATGAAACAAAGCAAAAAAGTAGACTATTCTTATGTTGATATATTGAAAATTTTGTGAGTAACAAACTTCCAATTTAATAATTATTAATTTTGTTCAGGAATTTTCAGCGTTGTTTGTCTTATTATGCCCATAACTTTTTTAAAATGCATGTTATTGTTATACAAATAGTATATTTCTCGTATAACATTTTTATATTTATTATGGAATTCACAAAATGTAGTCATATTTATTAGTTTAAAAAAAAAAAAAAAAGCAAATTCTCAGTTAATTTAATACTATTTTTTAAATAAAAATAATAATAAACTGCTTATTTGTAAGCGCAGTGTATGTGTCATTTGTATGATGTTTTCATAATAATTAGCAATTTTAAGGTGTCAGGGGTATATTTTAACTAACAAAATACATGAAAAGTGGCTTCTATAACAATTGTATTTACTCCATGACTGAATGATATTTAATTATAAAACGTAAAACACATATTAAGAAATTTATTTTATTAATTAAAACTAAAAAAAAACTACACATATATAAAGTTTTTAAAATTTATTTTTAAATATGATACGATTTTTACAAAAGAATTATTCTTACATACATTGCGCGCATGGTTTTTCGCCCGAGAAGTCTTAAATCCATTCAATATATTTTTTAATAAGTACACATATAATGCGTTCTCAAAATGTCCAACAATGGAAAATATATAATGTTTAGTTCTGGAGAAAAAAAATATTTTTTAAAGAAATTCGAAATATCGAGATTTTTTTATACAAAAGTAGTTGTGAATTCTAAACTTCTTACTTCATAAACTTTATAGTATGTCATTTTGTGCCTAAATAAGTTTAATACATTCCGTAAAAAGTTCGTGAAATTCTAGGAAACCATTTTATAGAAAATCGTGCGCGCAATGACCAAAATCACCTCGCCGTTTTGAAAAAATTGACTTTAAAAAATAAATCTCCTCGTGTGCATATGAAAGAGTTCAAAGTATTTTAGACATAACATCTCTTCTAAACCGACTTTTTGGAATAAAGAGAAAATTAAAAATCAAGCTTCAAGTATAAAAAATATAAAAAAGATAAGAACTATGCCTCGAACTAGTATTAACTCTAAAATTATTCTTAAATTTTAGATTACTCAAATAACAACTCGTTAAAAATAAATTTTGACATAATAACGCTTGCTCTTTTTGACAGATATCATTTTCTAGAACCTTTAAATATGCAAATCAAAAATTACAGCTAATTCCATTTATTTGGCTTTAAGTAATGCACCAATAATTAGCCGTAAATTTTTTAAAAACTGTGAAAGTTCTCTTAAAAAAAAAACTACAGTAAATGAAATTTTATTATCCTTTTTAACTTTGTATTTTTAAATAGTTGTTTCTTGATATTTTTTTAAGTAATGTTATATTGTATCAATAAAAAAATCGTATATTCTTTAAAGGCATATTTCTGAGTATTTTTCTCATGTTCCAAATATTATGAAAATTTTATTTTCTGTATTAGGAAGTAAAACCTCTCATCTAATTTATATATTTTATTAATGTTACAAATTCTCCCGTATTTCTAAGAACTTATCTAATCGGAATATTCAAAAATTTATGCTTATGATACAAATAAAATGTCTTACGAGCACCCGCTTGGGAAAATATTATAGCAATTCCGCCGAAAGTTCACATACTTATTTTTAATGATTTAAAAAGTCATATTTTTATACTCGCATTCTTTCTGAACTGTAAAGCGTAAATTTTTGTGGTATAAGTTTATGAAGTTAACAGTATTTTATGAGACTATTGCATTTATAACCACTTCCCTTTTTTTATATAATGTTTTTAATAATATTTTATCTAAAGCCAGTTTTTATTATTACAGCCATTTAGAATTTCACCAGAATAAAGTTTGGAGAAATTAAGGGTGGAAAACTGCTTTGAAAGCGCAAAATGACAATTTCGTATCGTGATTGTTTTATTAATTTACAAAGATAAAGATTTTTTTTTTCTAAATGAAACGCTATAAATAATTGTTATCTGAAATACAAAATTCGGCATCGAATGTATCAACCACCCATGTGTATATATTTTTTATTATTTTAGCCTTGGATTTATGATTGCCTTGATACTTATCTTCATGTACCTAGATTGTGAATTGTATATCACCCTTTACGCTTTGACTGTACTTTAAAGTGGCATTAAAATAACTTGTTATAAAATTCATTTAATACATGGATTAGTTTACATCGATTGCATTATCGATTAATACATCGATACAGTTTAGAATGAAATATAGATACTCTACTTTATCTTGTTCCAAAAGTATTATTGGTTTCACAAAACAAATATATATTTTTAAAGGAAGGTTTTTTTTTTTTCATCTGCATCTTTTCAGCTTTCTACACTTTGAAAGATTGCGGGTGAAAAATTCCAATTGGGAAATATTTCTATATTTATGTTGTAAGAGCATTATATTTGTACATTTCCTTTTTCTATGAAATACGAAAAAAAAATTTAAATAAAGATTGAGTTTATTTATAAATATTCCACAAAATCCCTATAAATGCAAATTTACTTAATGTTAATTGACAAAACCCATCTAAAATGAATTAACTGATTGTGTAAATCTTCTAACGTAGTTTCCAAAATTCACAAAAAATACTTTAGGTTATGAAATTTTCATTAATTTTGGACATAAAGAGTTAACTCATGAAAAATACTTTTTTTTAATGTAGAAAACTTACATTTTCGAATTTTGGAAAGGTCTTTTTAACTTATATAATATTGTTGCCGCTAGAAGCGCCATCTATGTGGTTTGTTTGGAAACTTGTGAGTTGGGTTCGAGACGCCGATCCGAGGAGTTGTGTAAATATCGGCTCTCGATCAATTTATTGTTTCGTGAATTAAAATTTAATTAGTAATACAGTCCGCTAGTTTTATTTTATTGTGAGTTGTGTGCAAAAATGATTTGTGATTGAGCTATCGACGGGAACATCTATTTTTTGGTCCTCTCTCCCGGAGTAAAAACCAAGCATTTATTTAATCGAATATAAAGTGTTTTCGATTCAACGAGTATAAGTGTACCAAAACGAATTAAGTGTTTTCTTTTTTTATGAGAATTTGTGAATTTCCTTTATTATAATATTACTTTAATAGTGTGGTGTTAAATATATATATATACTTTATTACTAAGAGTTTAAGTCAAGCAGTTGTTTTGATTCAAGAACAAAAATAATTACTATATTCTTTCAGTGCTGTTGCGCAATCATAAGTGATCATTTAACGCAGAGAATAAACAAAGTTCTTTAAAAATGCTTATTTCGAGAAGACAAATGAAATAAATAAAAGAAAAAAAATATCTTTCTGCCGTGGCTCAGCAGTTTGGAAAAAGTGATCCACCTTTATTTTTGGAGGCATGTGAGACATATTTATTTATTGTGAACTTTAATTATTAAAATGTTCAAAAGCGCGAAAAAGGGAGACTATCAGAGGATAGCTTTTGAATTAGGGATTGATATTTCTGATATAAAATTAACAAATTACGATTTAATGAATTTAATAAAGGAAAGTGAAAAATATGAAGCAGATTCTAAATTGGTAGAAGAAATGGCCAATAATATTATAGAGGAGAGAAAAAATGACGAAGCGAAGGTACTAGAACTTGAAAAATTAAAAATTGAACGTACAGAATTAGAGCTTGAGTTGGCCAAGGCCCGTGCAGAAACCAAAAGTGAAAAAATAAATGATTTCGAGAATTGAAAAAGCATAGAATCTTTAGACTCTCTCATTAAAAGTGTAAGAACACTTACAATCAAAATTCCGTCTAGACCGAAAGGTTGGGGGTATTTTTTCTCGTCTTTAGAAAGGGCCTTCATTTCAAAAAATTTCCCAGAAAAGTATATATTGGAAATTCTTCTAATTCTGTTAGGGGAAAGGGCAACAAATATTAGTACATACATTAAGGATGGGGAATTAGAAGATTATTCAAAGGTGAAAGCTATAGTACTTAGAGAATTTGAGCCAAATCCCCAAACTTGTTTAGAACATTTTAGAAAAGCACAACGTCAACCCAATGAAACGCATGTTCAATTTGCATCCCGATTAACGACGAGTTGGGATTATTATTTAAAATTGAGAAATGTGACAGATTTTGAAACTTTAAAAAAGTTAGTGATTTCTGATAAAATTTGTCAGACGCTGGATAAGGATGTTACGTGTTTTATAAATGTTAGACAAAGAGATTCTTGGTTTCACCCAATTGAGTTATCTCGGGAGATAGATTTATATTACACATCAAAGGGAAAACCTGTGGTTGATAATTCTAGGTCGAATAATAAAGATAATTATTCCAGGCCAGTTTCTAAAGTTTTTTAACTGATGTAAAAAATTCTAAATGTATTTTGTCATGTAATGAAAATCATCCTTTGCATAAATGTCCTGTTTATAAAAATATGTTAGTGAGTGATAGAGTTGAGCTGGTAAAGGCAAAAAATCTTTGTTTTAACTGTCTTATGAATCACAAAGTGGACGATTGTAAATCTGAATTCTCGTGTATTATTTGTAGGAAAAGGCACAATGTAACTTTGCATTTTCCTCGCGAACAAAAAATAAATTTTAAAGCCAAGAGGTAATTTCACAAGAAATGAGTCATAGAAACAAAGGAGGTAATAAATCTAATTTGGATGTTCCGGCTCCAGTATTTCAGCCTTTCCTAGCTAATAATCAAAACAATTTATTTTCAACGAAATTTAATTTGACTAATGAGTTAAAAGCTGTGTTACTTAGCACATTTGCTTGTTTAATAAAAGAGGAATTGGTAATTTTCATGAAGTACGAGGTTTATTAGACGTTGGCGCAAACTCTAACTTTATGAGTAAAAAGTTAGTAGATAAACTTAATTTGAAAAGAGAAAAGACTAACATTTCTAATTCAGGCATAAATAATTTATCGCTGAATGTCAGATCTAGGGTTAACACAGCTGTATCAAATAGAGATAAGGATTTTCATTTAACATTAGGCTTTTTAGTCGTTCCGAAAATTACAGAATTTACGTCGTCTAGGCCGCTTGAGACTTCTATCCCATTGTTAATTAACATCAAATTAGCCGATGAAAAATTTAATGTCCCAGGTCCGATTGATTTGCTTTTAGGAGCAGAAAATTTCTATGAATATTTAAGACCAGGTCAAATTTATCCGCAAGCATTAAATACTAAAATTGTGTTACAAAACAGTGTATTCGGGTATATTTTCAGTGGAAGCCTTCCGGCTAGGGATGAAAGTAATATACATTGTGGGTTAATTACAGATAATTTGGAATTAGAAAAAGTAATTAGAGTTTTGGGAAATAGAAAACATAGAGAGAGAGTCTGAGATTTCTAAAACTAAGGAAGCAAAAATTTGTGAAGAGCATTTTCTGAAAAATTATTTTAGAACTGAAAATGGACAATATAGTGTGAAAATGCCACTAAAGGAAGATCCGTCTTGTCTTGGCGAATCAAAACAAAAGGCAATGAATATTTTTAATTCATTATGGAAGCGCTTAGTTAGAGAACACAAAGTTAATGATCTTTATAAAGCATTTGTGGAAGAATATCTAAGTATGGGTCACATGGAAGAAGTGATAGAATCTGAAGAGCCAGAAGTCACTTATTATATTCCATATCATTGCCCGTTCCGTACAGAATCAAGTAGTACACCATTACGAGTCGTGTAATGCCAGTTCCTTAACTTCTACAAGGAAATCATTAAACAGTTTGTAGTTTAACGGAGGAACAATCCAAGATGAGTTATTTTCTATAATGTTGCGATTTCGAAAGCATCAGTTTGTTTTCGTAGCAGATATAAAAAAGATGTATCGTATGATATTCATACATCCAAGTCAACGAAATTTATTACGAATAGTATTTAAACCTGAGGTGAATGAGCCGGTAAAAGTGTACAGGTTATGTACTGTGTTTTATTGCACAATTTGTGCTCCTTTTTTGAGCTACAAGAACCTTAATGCAATTATCCAGAGACGAAGGAAATGAATTTCCTTTAGCTGCGAATGTGTTGTTGCAGGATGTTTACATGGATGACATCCTAACAGGTGCAAATGATTTAGCCACAGCTAAGGAGATTCAGCAACAACTGACATCATTGTTAAATAGAGGAGGCATGGATCTCCATAAATGGGCAGTAAATAATTTTGCTCTTTTATGTTATAATTGAGAATCTGAATATTCTTTTTCTAATGAGACAAAAACTTTGGGAATATTGTGGAAGCCTCAACCAGATTGTTTTGGGTTTAACTTAATTATCGAGAAAAGCGAATTATACACTAAACGATCAGTCTTGTCACAAATTGCTAGAACATTTGACCCTTTGGATTTGATAGGTCCAATAATTACAAGGGCCAAGGTGTTTCTGCAAATATTATGGTTGCTGAAAATAGATTGGTGTGATTATCTCCCAATGAAAGAAAATAAGGAGTGGAATGACTTTCTTACTTCCTTAAAGAGTGTAAATCTGATCAGTATCCCTAGATGTATTCTTATTTCTCAGTCTGTTTGTGTAGAACTATATGGATTTTCCGATGCATCTGAAATTGCTTATGGAGAGGTCATTTACGTGAAATCTACTAATTATTATGGTGATTCTGCTGTTAAGCTACTCACTAGTAAGTCCAGAGTAGCTGCTCTAAAGCGTGTCACTATCCCGCGTCTTGAACTTTCTGCTGCAGTCCTGCTATCTAAGTTAATGACGAAGGTGTTAAGTGCTTTAAAACTGGAAGTTTCTAAAATTTATTTTCGGACAGATGGCACTATTATACTTGCATGGTTAAAAAAAGAATTCAGTGATCTTAAGATATTTGTATCCAACAGGATATCGATTATACAAAGTTTAACTTCGGTTGAACAGTGGCATTACGTACCTTCTAAGCAAATAGAGGTATAAATTTCTAGAGGTATAGATCCCATCAAGATTCAACAGTGTGAACTGGGGTGGTTTGGTCCAGCATTCCTACAACAGCCTGAGGTGTTCGAGTTCCCGATAGCAATCCTGCTGAAACCAATGGGTTGTTTTTGCGTGAATTGAAATCACCATCAGTAACTCAAGTATGTGCCTTAGTTAACACTCTTGAGCCTTTAGACATCATTAGTAACTGCTCTTCGTTCATCAAACTACAACAAGTAGTAGCACGGTGTAAGAGATTCATATATAACTCTAGAAACCCTTTATATCCTATAGCTGGAACTTTATCTAGCAGTGAACTCTCTCAGTTCTTATTGTGCATTGTAAAGAACATTCAAAGGACTTCATTCGTGAAAGAAATCCAGTGTTTAGAAAGGGGTACTGCTATCCCTAACAATAGCAAACCGATAAACTTGAGTCCATTTTTAGAAAGTGACGGCTGCATTCGTGTTGGTGGTAGACTTAAAAACAGTAACTTATCCGATCATCAAAAATTTCCTATGATTATCCCTACAAAACATAATTTTACATTTTGTGTTATTAATTATTTTCATGTTTTATATTTTCATGCAGGTTCAGAAACCACAATGTCCCTCATCCGAACTAAATTTTGGATTTTAACTGGCAGAAATGTAGTACGAAAAATTATTTTTAATTGTTTTATTTCTTATTTTTATTTCTAAGAAAATTAATTCTAAAAATTCGCAGCAACAGATGGCTGATTTGCCAGCAGCAAGAGTAACGGGATCCAGAGTATTTACGCGTACTGAATTAGACTACTGCGGTCCTTTTGAGATAAAAAATTCAACAGGTAGGAGTAAACAGGTAAAAAAGGTTTTTATTTGTATTTTTGTGTGTTTTACTACAAAGGCCTTGCACTTTGAAATTGTCAATGATTTAACAAGTGCAGCGTTTTTAGCAGTGATTAAACGCTTTATTGCGAGACGAAGCAAACCTTCTGATATCTTTAGTGATAATGGCCGAAAATTTGTTGGTGCCAATAAAGAATTAAGAGCAATTCTCAGATCTTTATTTAAGGATAAAAGTGTGGAGGAAATTCAAAATTATTTAGCTAATGAAGGAATTAAGTGGCATTTTAATCCCCCTTCAACCCCTCACTTTGGAGGTTTATGGGAGGCAAGTGTTAAATCACTTACATATCATTTAAAGCGTGTTGTGTGTAAAACTATTTTAAGTTATGAGGAACTCTACTCTCATTATTCAAATCGAAGCTGTTCTTAATTCTCGTCCACTCTGCCCTCTTTCAAATGATCCAAATGACGTTGAAGCTTTGACATCTGCTCATTTTCTCATTGGCTCATCTTTACTGGCCTTACCTGAACCGAATTATGCTGAAATCCCTATGAATAGGTTGAGCAGGTGGCAGTTAATTCAGAAATTGACACAACATCTTTGGAAAAAATGGTCATCAGAATATTGAAATAAGCTCTTAAATAGACCTAAATGGCATAAAGGAAGAGTAGAGATAAAAGAG
The DNA here is from genome assembly GCA_963932465.1 of Maratus speciosus. NCBI lineage: Eukaryota > Metazoa > Arthropoda > Arachnida > Araneae > Salticidae > Maratus > Maratus speciosus. Next base: position 195,907,761 of record OZ010789.1, read on the forward strand.
GGAGACTTAGTACTAATAAAAAATTCTGATAATTATAGCCCTTTAAAATGGCATTTGGCAAAAAATGTTAAAATCCATCCAGGCCAAGATGGTATAGTTAGAGTTGTAACGTTAAAAGATAAAAATGGCATATATAAAAGGCCACTAACAAAAATTGTTGTTTTGCCTCATGTGAATGAAACCACATTAAGTACTTGAATTCATACATTTTATTTAATTGAACAAAAATTTTTGTAGTGTAGTGTATTATTATATTCTTGTGTTTATATTGGTAAATTTAATATTTCATTTAGTGTATATGCTGAGAAAAAAAAATGTATTGAGATTGTATCCTAAATTGATATCATATTTAAAGTATTGAATGTTTGAAACATTCAAGGCCCGGCGGTATGTTGCCGCTAGAAGCGCCATCTATGTGGTTTGTTTGAAAACTTGTGAGTTGGGTTCGAGACGCCGATCCGAGAAGTAGTGTAAATGTCGGCTCTTGATCAATTTATTGTTTTGTGAATTAAAATTTAATTAGTAATACAGTCCGCTAGTTTTATTTTATTGGGAGTTGTGTGCAATAATGATTTGTGATTGAGCTATGGACAGGAACAAATACCAATAAAGCTGATTAGTTACATGTTAATTTATGATTTATTTCTCTGCATTCTAAAAAACAACAATTTTTGAACACACTTTAAATCAGTGGATTTTTAAATCATCTGTTATCTGATGAAAATTCTTTGATTTATACGTGTAGTTTTTGTTTTTATAAAGTTAAATTTAAATATCAGAAAATTTCTATAGGTGCAAAAACTACATGTCCAAGGTACATTGATTCTCTTATACCTAAGATCATTTGAAATAGTTTAGGAAAAGTATATTTTCCTATAACTTGCAAATTTAAGTATGTATGACATCCGCGGTTATGTATGAGACAGAACCCCCCCCCCCCCAAAAAAAAAAAGGAAAAAAGTACAAACGTGCAGTCTCACATTTATTTAACAGTTTGGAAGTTGTTAGTATATTAGCTTTAATACATCAAACAAAGTTTTCATAGGTTTAAATGTCTCCTTATTTGTTTTTAATAAAAGCTTCTGAATGAATGCAAAACAAAGGCTACGGTTGGAGGTTAAAACACATTTTAATTAATATAATACCATTATGTTCTAAATAAATTACAAAACTTATTTTAGAATTGTATTTAGATATATGGTGCATTACATGCCAAGTAGTAGATCAGATCAAAGGAATCTCCTTTATATGGATATCTAGTTGAAAGAACAAACTAATCCTCGCCATTATCCGATTTTTCAATTTAAATGTTACTTTTTCAATGTTAATGTTACTGTTTGTTTAATTTCAAGTGCTATAATCACTTTCCGAATATGAAATGTTTATTTCATTATTTCAATTATTTTCTTTAGAAAGGCTTAATTTTCGGCATCCTCCATTGCAAAATGTGCAAAAGTACATATTGCAGACGTCCGTAGGAAAGCAAATCCGGAAATTTTCGGTATATTTTTGACGATCGTTTACCCCAAATACCAAAACCTCCTCCTTCCAAATTCTATCAAATATGTATATGTGTGTGTTAAATCTTATTTTTTTATTCTGTAACATGGGCAAATGTACAACTACCATGTTCCCCACTGAGTTCGTTCGACAAAATATTCGACATCATGTTTCAAAATGGCAACCCCACAAAAATTTCTTTCGGAAAGATAAAAACAATTAAAGATAAAGAATGCTTACCGTTAACTGTTTAGCTTTAATATAAGGATTACGAAGCATTTTTTGTATAACATCTATTTTAATAAATGGCTGTATCTTAATGTCTGTCTTAATGTTTAGCAGTTTGAAATTCTAGTATGCTTGATTCTTTTCCGTAATCAGATTTCATTTGTGAGATTTAAAAAAAGTGCTTTCTCACAAATTAATATAATTGTCGTAACCATTATTGCTACTCTTGTACGCTTAAGACTGTATAATCATATCCACTGGCACCAGATTATTGCAAAACGTTGCGATACTTTAAGAAATATCGCCAAATTTGAAAAACAAAAAAAAAAAACAAATTACATAAAAAATAATATAAATGAAGCCAATTTGGATATACAGTAGTTGAGTAATTTGGACAGATTCGCATACAAATTTAATATGGACGAAAACCGATTGAATCTTCTATAATCGGGCTCCGCACATTTTTGCTTCGCGTGTTTTAATAAAATTAGCTGAATTTAAACAAAATAAGGAATAGGAAAGTACTGGAAAGCCTTTTCTTGCAATATAATTATAAAATGAGACAAACACACTATATTGACACTCATCATATGTGTACGCTTAAAATTTTGCCATTACTAAAAATAAAGCTAAGCATTAATAAAAAATACTATACTGTTGGCATATAAAGTTTTTAGTGTAAGCTGTTGAATTAATGTTATGCAACATTGACAGAAAATAAAATAATATTTCTGATCATCTAATGCGCGTACCATGATGCGAAAAAAAATATCTGGTGGAATACCTCACGACGGACGTTGGTATGTGGTTAAAACAGCTGCTGCTCCACTACACGAAAAGTAGTTCATTACGTTTATATGTCATCTAAAAATAGTAATAAGCAGCCTTTACAAAGAAATTTACTTCAACTTTGCCTTTAGATCAAATCAAACGTTTGCATCATACTTTTTAGTTTATTTCATTTCGACGTGATGTTGCTGTATAAATTACCTTTTAAATTTTTTTGATATTGAAGAAAGTATTTTGAAATGAATCTAGTGCGAATATCAGATACATTATTCAAATAGGAATGTGTTGATTTATTGTCTCTTTCTATTTAACTTTTCATATATTCTGCCGGTTTTATGAATCTTACAATATGTTGAGCTTCCAGTTTTAACACACATACGTTTTTGAAATTCTCGGGCATTCAAGATATTCTTATATACTTTATGAATACTTTCAAGATATAAAATGTCTTATACGTGAGCATAATAAACTATGAAATGTTTTCAAGGTTCTTTTTGAGAAATATTTATAATCATAAATCTTTTCAAGCAGAACGCATCAGAATAATTACATTGAGAAACAGGAATTTTACTTACATGTTCTTAAATTAGAAAGTAGTAATGTGAATGTAATGGATTATAACCATTAGAGTGTTTTTGATTTCAAATATGCATCTCAAAAGAAATATACTAATACATAAATTCATCATTTATTTTAAAGGAATTTTTTTTTCTTTAACGCTCATTTGCCTTGTTTTTATAAAAATTTTGAAAAATATAAAAAAAGTGAAAAGAATTCTCTTAAACAGCACATCAATATTTTTGATGAAAATGTTATTAATAATAGGAAAATTTAAAACACTATAATATAAAATAACTAGTATGTTGTCGCCATCACAAAACTTTCTTCTATATAAATTACGTCAATTAAATCATTTAAATAGTACAAGATATAACAACGATTTACCACAAATTCTTATCAAAGTATATCTGAATTTGAAGTTGGATGAAAATTCGTGCATTAGTTCTTGAGATAGAGCTATAGCGGAAATTCTGAAAAATGTAGCATAGCAGCACCACCTGTTGAGCGATTTACACCAAAAATAAACAGCACTAAATGATATCAAGGTATACCTGAATCTTAAGTTTGTTGAAAATCCAAGCATTAGTTCTTGAGATAAAGATATTGCAAAAATCGCAAAAAATACAGCATAGCAGCGCCACCTGTTGAGCGATTTACACCAACAATTAAACAGCACTAATTTATACGTCAATTCATGTCAAGGACTAACTAAATCTGAAGTTTGATAATCCGTGCAATAGTTCTTGAGATACAGCTCTTGCGGAAATCGTGAAAAATGAAGCACAGCAGCGCCACCTGTTGAGCGATTTGCACCCAAAATTAAACAGCACTAATTTATATCAGGGACTAACTGAATCTGAAGTTAGATGAAAATTCGTGCATTTTTTCTTGAGTTAGAGCTATTGCGATAATCATGAATAATGCAGCATAGCAGCGCCACCTGTTGGGCGATTTTCACAAAAAACCTATCAGGTCCAGTTTATATCAAGGTCTAACTAAATATAAAGTTTTGTGAAATTCCGTGCATTAGTTCTTGAGATAGAGCGCCCACAAAATTTTTGTCACATACAGACTCACAGAGTGACAGACGTGTTCTGGGCATTCTAAAACGTATAAATCCGTCGAAAAGCGGAAGTCGAATTTTTTCACGAATCCAATACTTTCTTTTTGTAAAGATAGAAGAAAATAAAAACTTACTCAAAACAATTAAACAAATAAAATGAAATTTTCAGTCCATTTACTTAAATTTTACTCGGGGCAAAAAAAAAAAAAAAAAAAAAAAAAAAAAAAAAAAAATCTAAACTCGGCAATGCGTCTACAGTTATGACGTATATTTGGTTAATGAGGATAATTACGTTTTTCCATCATTTACTATTTGAAATGAGAATTAATGACATTGCTTAATGCTTTCTACTCGTCCGATAATGCAGACAGTTTTTTCACAATGAAACAGAGAATAATATAAAGACACTCATTTTGCCCATTCCTTTTTAATAAATCGATTTTGGTGGCACATCTTTTATTTGGCGATCAAGAAATTGTTAGTAACACTAACAAAGAGAAAGATAACATTCCTCAACCGACAATATGGGAAGTTCAAACAATGCTTCCGTCTATTCGCCGATATTACCAATTAGCACAGTTAACATAGATGCAAAATCTTACGCTTTTTTCTGCTACAAAAAGTTAACAAAAGTTTTTGCTAATCGGCAGATTAAAGCGATTAAAGATTAAATCGATGAAAAAGCGGTAGCATTTTCTATTAAATATTTGTTATACAAGAAAGCGTAAGTGTTAGCAGCTATGCAGATAAAGCAGGGAATTTTTAAACAACTGATGCCATTCAACAAAATTTGAGAAGAACTTCGTTTTGATCCCCTAAATGAAGATTCAATGAGTATCCAAAATATAAAGTGTTTTTACCATGTTTTGCGGTCCAAAAAGGGGCATTTTTGAATCAGATAGGGGGCAATCGAAATATTTTAAGTAGGTCAAGTGTTGGGTTTCGTTAATTATGTATTTTTTAAACCTGAATCGAATGACACCATCCACAAGTTGATACAATCATTTCTCACAAAGTTACTGTAGGTTTATTAAATACAAAGTAGAAAGTTGGACTTCAGCGCAGGTGAAATTGGCTTTTACAGTAACAACTGATGGTCATTCACGAAAATTTGTGAAGAACTTTGTTTTGTCACTAGAAATGAAGATCCGATTAGTCCCAAAAATTAAAGTTTTTTACCCTATTTGGAGGGGGGGGGGCAAAAGGGGGTATTTAAACTCAGAGTGGGGGAGAATTCAAATTTTTAAAAATTGGTCAATTGGATATTGTTTATTCTGTACAGTAAAGTGCTGATTATCCGGACAACGATTAACTGACTGGATTGTCCAATTATCCGGATCGAAGAACATTGTGTTTTTCCCTCGCCTTCTACAAAATGTTTGAAGTGAAACTTCATTTGGCGCGGTAGGATAAATTTGGCTGGATGTTACAAAAGTTAACTGTTAAATAACTGTTTCCTAATCCTGAAACAATTAACTCGCCAACAAATACAAAGATAGTAATGCGTAAAACCAAATATTTCTAGTGTCTAAGAAGTTTCTCTTCTAACGCGCGAAAGTACCACATATATATATATATATATATATATTATATATATATTTTTTTTTTTTCATGAAAATCTCTCTTCTCTAGCAGGAGACTATCAAGAATTTCTTTTCCCTATCACAACGAATTGTTTACAGTGTATGTATATATACATGTAATAATTTCTATAGGTGCTTCTATGTATAACTTTCTACCAATTTTGTAGAAAATTAAATTAAAAAAAGTAAAAAAAAATAATAATTTCTAAACACTTCATTTCTAATATGCTAAAATGTGCACTACTACAGTTGCTAGATCTAAGCCTGGAAAAAGTATGAAGGGAATTAACTAAAAAACACTGCCATAGACATTTTTTAAAGTTGTCCAGTTGTCCGGATTTTTCATTAACCGGATCAGCCTCAGTCCCGACAGGTCCGGATAACTAGCGCTCTACTGTATTTTGTAATTTTAAATTAAATGACACCCTCCACAAGTCGATACTGTCATTTGTTACAAAGTTACCCAAGCGTTTTCAATACATAGTCATGATAAGTTTTAATAATAAAAAAATTACAATGCATGGATTTTGATACCTTTTGATGACCTTGAAAAAGACTCAAATGCCCCTGATTTAGATTATTTCTATTTTAAGAACATTTAATAAATTTGAGATTACTTAATGGGATATAAGGAACATGTCCAAATAAATGTAACAAAACTCCAACAATAATAAAGTAAAATTTTCGATTTTATATTCATAAAATCTGATTAACTTTGTAACAAATGACCTTACCGACTTGCAGATGGTTACATTTTATTCAGAATTTAAAAATACATAATGAACGATACCCACTTCCCCTATTTAAAACAAAGTTGAATCTCTGAGCTAAAATGCCCCATGTTTTCGCCCCAAAGCACGATAAAGCAACTTTAATATTTGAGGACACATCGGATCATCATTTCTAGTTTCAAAACAAAGTTGTTTCCAATTTTTTATCAGTGATCATCATTTGTTGCTGTAAAAAACCGTCAATGAAGTATACCTTTTGACTTTGTATTCATACAACAGACCGTAACTTTCTAAGAAATGATCGTATCCACTTTCGTATGGCATCTTTCGATTTAAAATTTAAAAAATACGTAATAAACGATGCCACAATTCACCAAGTTAAAAAATTTATTTTTCTTCCTCATGAGTTCAAATCCCCCACCCCCCCTTTACCCACCGAAAAATTGGTAAAACAACCTTATTTTTTGGGCACTCTTTGGATCTTCATTTCTACTGCCAAAATGGAGACCTCCAAATTATGCAAAAAGAGACTTTAATTAAATATAATTTTAAAATTATATTATATTTTGTTAATATTCTTTTAAATCGATTGCAAGATTTTCTTCTTAACTATACTAAACTATTAAAAAGCAGAAAAACCAACGTTTAAAATGCACAAATAATATATGAAAAGCAGCAAACAGCTGTTTCGAATCTACTAGCGAGATTCTTCTTCAGTGCAAAAGGAACAGCGTGCTAGAAAAAGCAAGGCTGAGCCCACTTTTTCTAGCACGCTGTTCCTTTTGCACTGAAGAAGAATCTCGCTAGTAGATTCGAAACAGCTGTTTGCTGCTTTTCATATATTATTTGTGCATTTTAAACGTTGGTTTTTCTGCTTTTTAATATTGTTGCACAAAGGCTTTATTTGCTATTTTTATATACTAAACTAATTGATTTTTCGAAATGATTCCTTTAGTCACTTTATTTTTAATAGTACATTTTAATTTTATTAAAGAAATCACTTGTATTATTTTTAATATCAGTTTTTTTCTTTTTTTTTTAACCAGTGCAAACATTCTTTCCTACCCAGAAGCCTCGACAGTGGCCGGGAAGTTCTGCTCTGAATGCTGGTAGACGGGAGGTGCTGGGTTCGATCCCAATCGTGCCCGTTGACCTAATCTTTCGGGGTTTTCTTCAAACCTTGCTTTTCCAAGCGTAAATACGGGTTAAGTTCCCTTAGAAAGACCCCCATGAACCCCCTCTTATGGCCCATATACCATGTGTTGATAATTTGCCGGTTTAAACACAACCAACCAACCTACCAACCTACCCAGAAACCCAACGTGCATAAATTCACCTACAACTCAACTACATTTCTGCCAAAAAATGCTCTCCACTTGTTATTTGTTGTAACAGTTGAGTATAGCGAGGCAAATCCGTTTTTAAGTTGAGAATGACTGAGTCTTTTTCTATTAGGAAGGGCATAGCAAGCAGCCAGTTCGAATCAGAAAAACAGTACCACCGGAAAATCTTCATAGAGACAATGCATATATTAAACTCATTTACCGATATTCCATAGTCATTTTTATACTTATAATTTTATTTTGTATAAAAAAAGAAATCCATTCAAAGATATGTTTTCAAAATTTATTGAATGTTTTAGAAATATATATATATATACATTTGAATTTCATTATATTTGATTTTATATGGACGTTTTGGATCATAAAATTTAACAATAACATTTTAAATAAAGTGGCGCAACAGATCATTTCGAAATAGCCTTTAGTTTATCACTTTAACAATTTCATTTTTTTTCATACAATAAAATAAAAATAGGGAAAAATACCACTTTTCTATATTAAAATATGTTCCTATTATAAATGAAAAATATCTACCAATTAATAAAGCAATAGGTTAAAAATTAGTGGTGTTCAATAGCTTTTAGTAACAACGCAAGCAAACTCTTTGCCCGAACAATGCACTTCAAAAACTGTTAAGGTGTAATATGGACCAATGCCGTATTGAAGAAGTGTCTACTAGAGTCGTGATGATATAGTTTACATTCCATAGATGGTGATCAATCGGATGGTCATATTGCATACATGTTAAGCAGTATGTGTAATTTATTACAAATTCCTGTTCACAGGAATGGTCAAAAAGCAAGCCAGTGTTAGTGGGGAAGAAGGAAAAGGCCACAGAACCATACATTCTTTAAACATATGAATTAAGTACATCAATAATAAAATAAAATAGGATTAAGAAAAGTTACAAAAAAACATAAGTTTATTGATAAAATATTAAATTTTGAGTAGAAACCAGCAAGGAATTGACGGCAAACTTCAGCAGTTAATGAGGATGCGAAACGCAACGAATTAAACTGCCGGAAAAGATCGAGCAAAGAGAAATGATTGAATCCCTCAACCCTTATATATAGAAGAAAGAAAAGAAAATAATACATAGTTTTAATATTATATTTATTTATTCTAGTATAGATTTGAATGAACGCACAGTGAAAAATAGTTTTATCTAAAAGGTTGAATTAATTAAAAGTTTCATTAAAATATTTGTTTATTTACGCCTATTGTAATTTTCTAATTTAATATTATCAATGGATACTCTTTCTTAAAAGGCACAGTAAGATTAATAAGAATTCTTTACATTCTTTTTAAAAGTAGAAATGAATTTGTTCCAAACAAGTTATAATAAAATTTCATATTTAATCCTTTAATAAAGCTTCGCTTATTATTTTCTCCACATTAAGATTTTATAAATTCATAGTTTTAAATTATCACTGCAAACTTTATTTCTAAATTTATGCGCTTCAGTAATAAAGACTTATTTTCTAGCCGCTCTAGAAACTTGGGAATTTCAGCAAAGCTCCCAATTACAAAATTTTTAGAAGTTAATTCAATATTTTTCGTCAAAAGCAAGTATTTTATTTACTACTGTAACCAATGAGGTCATTAAAATATTTTCTGTCATGTATACATCTATTGATAAGTTAGATCTTTTTTCGTAGAAAAACATACCGAGTATTACGAAATATTTAGTATTACGAAAAAATAAATAAAAGCAAAAAACGATGCATGTCTTTCAGGAGAGTGCTGAAACACATAGAAAGTTTCCATGGATAAATTTAATTAGAATGTAACATTATTAAAATCTAAAGAAACTTTATGAATTTTGTTGAATAATGTATTACATATATTTTTTATAACAAGTAAATAATTTAAGTTATTTATTAAGAAAATAATTTAGCAGTTTCTGACAAATGTCACTCTACAAAGGAAATACATAAATTGCCAAACACACCAAAGCTTTTTCTAAATTAAAAGAATTAAATAGAGATTTAAAAAAAAAAAAAAAATTCGCAGGATCGTATCACGATACATTTGAATTTTACATAGCAATTTGCAAGTCGTAACGTCCATGCGTTACTCTTGTGACCATAAGAGCAATTTTTTATAAACAATTCCAATGATTTTATTACAAAATGTAAGGTATAAATTGACATAACCAGATAAATACCATTGTGTCCCACTTACGTAACAAATTTGTAACAAAAAGGATTTTACTTGTCTGTATATCGAATCAAAATTTTGTATCTCTTCTGACCAGAGTGTCACAAGAGTAACAAAATTTTGATTTTTATCTTATTTGTATTTTGTATTAAAATAATTAAGAGTATTTATGAAAACTGGCTCTAATGGTGGGTTGGTCGGTTATAATAATAACAATGGACGTTCCTATGTAGATTTTGAAAATATAGCTATTTCATGACATTTCCGTGTATATCTATCTATCTATCTATCCCATACTAATATATATGCCTTATGATGTTCAAAAGTTTTTAGTAACGACGCAAGCAAACTCTTTTTGCCCGAACGCTGCTCGTCAAAAATTGTTAAGATATTAATATAGATTTTAAATATCACTCAAGCCTTATGTTTAAAAGAAAATTAACAAAATATTACATAATTTTGATATCATATTTATTCATTCTAGAATAGATTTTAGAGAAAGACCACTGAAAAATAGTATTAACTAAAAGGTTGATTCCATTAAATTTTTCAATAAAATCATTCATAATTTATTTACGTCTATTGCAATTTTCTAATTTAAAACTATCAATGTATACTGTTAGTTAGACGGCACAGTAAGATTTGTGAGAATTCTATACATTCTTTTTAAAAGCAAAATTCAGTTTCTCTAAACAAGCGATAACAAAGATAAATATTTAATCCTTTAATAAAGTTCCTCTTATTATTTTCCTCAGAATAAGTTTTAATGTATTCATAATTTTAAATTATCACTATAAACTTTATTTCTGAATATGTGCACTTCAGTAATAAAGACTTATTTTCTTGTTGCTCCAGAAACATGGGAATTTCAGCAAAACTGCCAATAACCAAATTTCTCTAAGATACTTTAGTCTTTTTCGTTAAAAGCAAGTGTTTGATTTACTACTATAACAAATGAAGTCGTTAAAATATTTTCGCCCTTGTGTATCGATAAGTAAGATAATTTTTCTAAGAGAAACAAACCGACAGATTTATTATTATGGGAAATAAATAAAAGCAACAAAATGATGCAAAGCCATCTTTCAGAAAAGTGCAGAAACACCTATAAAGTTTCCTTGGATTTAATTAACTCAAATATAACATTAATAAAATTTAAAGAAACTTTATGAATTTCTAATATATTACATATACTTCTTTTTATAACAAGAAAAAAAAAATGAAGAGAAATTTTTTTGTTTTTAAATGTTTCTCACAAATGTCACTTTGCAAGAAAATCCTACAAACTTACAACTGCTTTTGGTAAATTGAGAGGTTTAAATCAAGATACAAACCAAATATCGAGACCAAATAAATAAAACCGCAGGATCCTATCTCGTCACATTTCGATTTTGCATAAGAACTTAAAATGTAGGTTTTGAAAACATAGATATTTAATGACATTTCCGTGTGTATAGGGTAACTCCGGGAGAGTCGCTGCATACGAGATAGATGCCGCACCCCTTCTATTTCATGTAATTATCGATAGATGGTCGTCAAATGCACAGTATAGGTGCGCAATGAGATTATTTAAACAAGTGTATAGCGTGAATCACATTTCGACGTTTACTGGTAGAAGCAAAATCCTTAATTTGACGTAAGTACATGATTTCACTGTCCAAACTTTTAAACACGCTATGTTTAAATACTTTTCATACACTAATTACTAAATGCATCCATGATTTCGAAGTCAAAACTAAGTGTTGCGTTTGTATAGAGTACTGTGTGCATCGTTACGCCATTCCCCTTAGCGATGGCAGGTAACTGTGATGACCGACATCTGCACCATGCAAAATGAGATACATGCCGCACTGCTATTCCGGTATACATGCCGCAGTTTCCTTTGAACGGGGTGATTAAGTGTTATTAACTTTTCCTTTTCTTTTTGCACAGACTAACCATGTTAGGCATATTATCAAGTTTACTAAAACCGAAGGAGAGAAAGGAGAAAATAAAAAGTAAGAAGTGCAAGAAATATGCAAGTCATGATGATAAAAATGAAAAATTGGGTTACGCATAACGCAGACGCTCTTTGCAAACTACTGCAAAAAAGAGGAAGTGTAATTGACTTCGTTGCATCATGTGTTTAAATGTAGTTATATAAAGACTGTGCTTTTTCGACACTTTTTCTGTAGATTGGTAGTCGAAAAAACAGGTCTGTTAAACCATTCGGGACCATAGGTGCATATAAACACTTCATAAAGAGCTCAAAAAATTTGTTTCTGGCACCAGAAAAAAAGAAAAGTAATATTTGCCTTGTTTAATTAGAGCACTTTCACGATTATTTAAGCAAAGGTAACTTCTTTTAAAAAAGTGGTACCAACCGAATAAAATTTGTGTAAAAGCCACCGGTCCCGAAAGGATTAACAAATAAATTATGTAAACACAACTTTACTTTTTTTCTTTTCCCTTTCTAATACATGGATGTTACGTTGTTGCTGAAATAACAATTAAAATTTAATGTAAAAAAAAAAAGTCGATAATTTTAATAATGAAAGTAGGCAACAATTATTAATTTGAATCGACTAATACGTTTCATTGTACTCATTTAGTTTCATTTTGTTATTACATCGTTAATTATAGTCCAAATATGAATATTTTTTTTAAATATTTTAATTTATAATTTCATTCTGTTCTTATTACAAGCGCGGCATAACTACCGAACAAGTGCGGCGTCTCAGCCTGAATATACGGGTGACGCGCCGCACTGTAATGTTTTAGAAAAAAAATTGTTAAAAAATATTAATTTGTTTTGAATTTTTTTGTCGCAATATAGTGTTGTATATTTAACATTAAATAGCACAGTATAATTTTTTTTTTTAATTTTATGCCCACCATGGGACTTTATACACAAATTCAAAGAAATGTGCGGCATAAATCCCGGAATTACCCTATATATGTATAAAAGTACCGTAAAATATACATGAAAACTTCATATTTAAATAGATACTTTTACACAAATATACGTCTCCCTGTGATGAGGCCAATCCTGCAGGCGAACGTGCATAAGTTCTCCTACAACCCAACCATTTTTCTGTCAAAGTCCACTCATCGCTCGTTATTTGTTGAAAGTGTCAAACACCTGTGTTTGACACAATAAGGTACAGCCGTGGAAAAAAAAAAGAAATTACCCCCAAGTAACTCTGCAACAAATAATCGTAGAAGAAATTTACTACTACCAAATGATTGGAAATTAAGCCTACTTTTAAATGATGTATATAAAAAAAAAATTAGGGGGTCATCTACAAATTAAAACGAGCCTAAACTTTGTTTTTTTTTTTTTTCAATGGTAATACCTAATTTTGGCAAAACATTTTCAATCTTCGATTCAATCTATGCCTAGAAATTTCATGTCATTTGGATAATAAGTTTTTGAATTATAAACATTCAAAATTTAGAGCTTCTGCTCTTTATTTACATTTTCATATTTTTATTAATATATCGTGAAAGTATAATCCTAATGTGCAATTTTTTTATGTGGCTATAGTATTAAAAAACCCAAACATAAATAAATTAAATGTTTAAAATTTTAAAATGTATAATATGAATTATGAAATTAATATTCGAAAAAAATATGAATTGCAACCTACAATTTTTGGATGGATTTATATCAATTGTGTCTTGCTTTATGCGAATCCAAAATTTCAAAGTTTTCTTCCTAGTAGTTTTCAAGTTATCCTTAAAAAACTTCAAAATGTTGGTTTAAGGGGCCGTCTATGATGTGCAGAAAAGCATAATTTGAAAAAAAATATATATTTTTTTTTACTTATGTTATTGAAGCATTTGGACTAGCATTACGGTGATAACTTAAGATCAACATAGAGAGTAAGTCTGTCTTTCGATGTAAACAAAGAGTAAAAACTAATTCCACTGCCTTGCGATCTTACGTTAACCCGAATCCTTTCTACTTTAATGCACTATGCAAATTATCGAAAGAAATCTTTATACTTCTAACAGTCTCATTGAATCAATGACATTGAGATTACAACAAACTGTTGATAAAAATGATTTTTCTACATCACTAGCAGACTCGCCCGGTGTTGCCCGGGGTCCATAAATCATATTCTTAAACAAAACTCAAGTTTGTATGATTTTATATATTTTTTAATTCTTTTAAATGGATCTAACTTCGGAAACACCCATTGCCTTCCGCAGCGTCAATTGTGCTCTCAACAAACTTCTTTCCGAACAAACCTGTAATGTGGGTCCACACTACATAAGGCAGCATGTACCGGAAGTGCTCCGCACGTGCCGGAGACATTCGAAAATCAAGTTGAGTGAGCCAAATTGCGTAGTAATCAAGCCCATAGAATCCAAAAAAAGGATGCATTATTAATGTTAGAAAATGTTGGTAACTGAAGTCTAAGATAAAATTTCATATGCGAGGCTAACGAAAAAGCTGCGAGGCTAAACGTCTACTGAGCTTCATCGCGCGTGTCTTTTTTACAGACCGCTAGTGTGACGTGATACTCTTTTCGCACACATTCATTGGTACATTCGAGCTTCACGTGACTCCAGCGGTCTATAAACCAATGTACAGTCGTGGGAAAAAAAAGTAAACACCCCCTACTAACCTCTCAACAAATTATCGTAGAAAAAGTTACAGGTACCGAATGATTGGAAATAAAGTCTACTTTTAAATGATGTATATAAAATTTGCTTATGGGGCCATCTCAATATTAAAACGAACCCAAACTTCATTTTTTTTCAATAGCAATACCCAATTTTAACAAGATATTTCAAATCTTCGGTTCAAACTCTGCCTAGACAAGAAATTCCAAGTCATTTGAATGATAAGTTTTCGAATTATAAACATTCAAAATTTAGTGCTTCTAATGCTAAATTACATTTTCATATTTTATTTATACCTCCTGAATTTATACTCTTAATGTGCTAATTTTTTGTGTAGCAATAATACTAATACATACCCACTATACATACTAATACATACCCAAACATAAATACGTTGAATTTACAATTTGCATAATTTTATGATGTGAATTATGAGTTATGAAATTAACATTCGAAAAAAATATGAATTGCAACCTACAATTTTTTTGACGGATTTAGATTTACCAAGTCCTGCTTTATGGAAATCCAAAATTTCCCATTTTTCTTCCATGTAATTTTCAAATTATGCTTAACAAGCGGCAAAATGATGGTTTAAGGGAACATCTATGATAGAAGTGACTAGATATTTTGAAATTTCTTCTGCTATCCTGTAAACTAGCAATCTTCAATGGCTGCTTGAGTAGCGCTTAAGGTACCTTGATCAGGAAGGAGGCTCTCTCGGTCAACAATCAAGTACCGAACTTCAATTTGGATACAGCCCTTAAACTACGCTGTTTTTAAAATAATTAATTTCTCATTAACTTATCGCACGGATTGCATGAAAATTACTTTTTAGGCTAATTGAAGGGTGTAGAGTTTCTTTATGCTTCCAGAATTGTGTACTACCATTGAAAAAAAAGTTATGGTTCGTTTTAATATATAGAGGGCCCCCTAAGCAAATTTTATATAAATCATTTAAAAGTAGACTTCATTTCCAATTGTTAGGTACCAGTAACTTTCTTCTACGATAATTTGTTGAGGAGTTAGTAGGGGGTGTTTACTTTTTTTTCCACGACTGTACTTGGAATGCATCGCGGAAGCCTTTTTTCTCGTTAGCCTCGCTGTAATTGTAATCTACGTTGAATGAACCAAATCCCGTTAAAATTAGGTCTTTAGAATCGGAGAAAATAATGCGGCTCCAAGCGGTGAAAGATGAATTCTCTCCTTGTAAATTTAATGAATTACTTTTAACATTAATACGATATTTAAAAAACTGATGAAATCCATTACCTAAAGTTACCTTTAAATTAACGCGATTTTTAATTTACAGCTGTAGTGAGTAAACGTAAGTTGATGCTGAAAAAGGAGATTAATATTCGAAAAAAATGAATAGTAGCTGAGGTATAAAGATAGGCCGGGCCCTGGGGGCCAGAGTCTTGACTGTAATGTATTTGGGTATAAGAAAAATTTTTATTAGTTTTAAATTAGCCCAAGGACGCTGAATCTATGTTAAAGAAAAATGTAATAGAATCGGATAGTTTTTAAATCTGAAACAAAGGATCCTAAAAGGAGATTAATATTCAAAATTGGTAGTAGCTTAAGTCTGAGAAATGTATTTGTCATTCATGTAGTAACAGGAGGACTTAAGAAGCTGTAATAAAAAAGCTAGTGAATCGGGCCGTTTTTAAGAGACTTATAACAAAGGGCACAAAGAGGGTCGACTGATAGTAAAGAGCAGGGTCCTAACATGAAAATTTGTTAAAAGGTCTAAATTCTAGCACTTTAGATCTTCAGTAAGACAAAATTAAGCATGGTGTATGAATTAATCAATAGAATAAAATTTTAAAGAAATGCGCAAAAAGTGGGGAGAAATGCTTAAAACAGGGCCCTAGGGTCCAGTAAAAATAAGAGGGTGCCGGTCCAAGGAGCAGAGTGCAAGACTCAATTTTAAAATTTTGCATTGATAATGCGAGAAAATTAGGTAATGAAAAATGAATGCCGCATAAAAGTTCAAGGAACTCAGGATCGGGCCCTATAAAACCCTAGGATGCCAAAGGATTTTAACTGGAATAAAGAAACAACTAAACGGAAGGAGAATAACTATATGGAAAAAGCATTCCAAAAATCAAAATCGGATTAGGAGGAGGTAATTTATTAACAATTTAAGGTGCAAAAACTTTAAGGGGCCTTCTCCGGGCACCAAGCGGCCAGTGACTTAAGTGGCATGTAATTGCGTATAAAGATACTTTTTAGTAGTTCTTAAAGTAATCAGAGGATGTTAGAAATGTGCTAAAGAAAATTGCAAGCAATTCCGATCAAGGGCCAAGGGCTGCGAAGGGCCCCAAGAAGGCGATTAATACTCAAAATTAGTGGTAGCTGAAGTCCGACTTTTTTTTCTTTTTGTCGTTCATGTAGTAGTTGGCGGACCTAAGAAGTAGTTAGAAAGGAAAGCTTCTGAATCGGACCAATTTTAAGGGTGCTATAGATTGGGGTTCAACAGGGGCCAAGTGATAGTTAAAAACAGGGCCCTAACAGGGAACCTAGTTACACTGTCTTAGTACTTAACGATTCAGATGTATAATTAGTCAAATCTAAGCATATGGTATGAATTTTTCGTTAGAATAATATTTTAAAGACATACACAACAGATTGTGTAAATGCTTGAAAAAAAGGCCATTTGACCTCAATAAAAATATGAGATTGTTTGTCCTGGAAGAAAAGCCCAATACTCAACTTTAAAATTATGCACTGATGAGGTGAGACAATTAAGGAGTGGAAAATGCATAGTGCACAAAAAGTTCAAGGGACTTGGACGGGGGCTTACGGGAATCATACGGGGCACCAGGGTCTTAATTGGAATGTAGAAAGGTGAGAGTAACTAAATGAAAAAGGTTGTAAAAATGAAGATCAGATTAAGAGGGGGCAATTTATAGACAATTCGTGGTGCAAAAAGTTCAAGGGCCCTGTATCGGGCCTCAAAGAGCCTGGGACATAACTGGCATGTAGTTGGGCATAAAGGTACTTTTAGTAGTTTTTAAAGAAGTCGAAGGACGGTGCAACTATGTTAAAGAAAATTGCAAGCAATTCAGATAATTTTTAAAGAAGCTGCGCCAAGGACCCTAAGAACGCGATTAATATTCAAAATTGGTGGAAGCGGAAGCCTGATAATTTTATTTATTTATTTATTTATTTATTTATTTATTTATTTTTGTCATTCATATAGTAACTGGAGGTCCTAAACATTCCTTTAAAAAAAGCTTCTGAATCAGACCATTTTTAAGGGAGCTAAATTAGGGGCCCCAAAAGGGGCCAATTGATAATTAAAAACAGGGCCCTAACATGAAAACATGTTACAATGTCTTAGCAAGCGCTTTAGATCTTCAATTAGTTAAAATTAAGCATAGGGAATAATATGAATTATTCGTTAAAATAATATTTTAAAGAAATATACAAAAAAGGGGGTAAATGTTTAAAAGAGGGTCCTGGGTCCCCAATAAAAATATGAGGTTATTGGTCTGGGAAGAAAAGTCTAAGACTCAACTTTAAAATTATGCACTGGAAAGAGGAGAAAAATAGGTGTTTAAAAATGTTTGGCGCATAAAAAGTCCACCCGATGCCCCCAGGGGTGCCAGGGTCTTAACTGGAATGTAGAAACGTGAGAATAACTAAATGGAAAAGGGATACCAAAAATGAAAATAGGACTAAAAGGAAGCAATTTATTAACAATTAATTTGCACAAAAATTTCAAGGGGCCGTGTATCGGGTCCCAAGGGGCACGGTCTTAACTGAAAAGTAGAAAGGCGATAATCACTAAATGGAGACAGGTCCCCCAAAAAGAAGATTGGATGAAAATGAGACACGTTATTAACAATTTAGTGCATAAAAACTTAAAGGGGCCCAGGGGCCCCGGCTCTTAAAAAATCAAAAATCAGAGCCTCAAGTGCATCAGGACCTGTCTTGGAGTAACCTCAACTGAATGTTCAGATTTCTACGTGCTGTAAATTTTGCTAGCCATCACACACAGGCAAACAGCCAGACACCCACACAGACACACACATACACACGACATTTTATTTTATTAGTACATATGTTAACAGGTCATCTCTTTTAAATTTAAGCAAAACATGTGGCTTCTATTTGGGGGGGAGGGGTTGGCCTATTTCTGCTGTGTACTAATCTACCCATAATTTTCTGCTCCTGTTTTATTAAAGTTCTATTGTAGAAAATAATTTTACTTATTTGGCTAATCATATTATTTTTATTTAGATAAATTTAATTTTAAAATTTTGGGAGCAATTTGCAGCAACTGTTGCTTTTTAAGTTTCATTATGCGTACCATTTTGTCCCTGCATACATGTTTGCATTTGGTTGATATTAAATTTTAATGAAAGAAACTGTGATGGCCTTATTAACATGAAATTTCACATAGCAAAGCTTAATTGGTTGTGTAAATACAAAATTATTCATTTCAATGCTTTACACAAAATGAAAGATCGCGCGAAATATTTTTTTTTCTTTTTAAATACATGCCGATGTATTTACGATTTGATTACCAATGATTAATCACATTCTAGTATTTGTTATCTACAAAACTTTGGTCAAAATGATTTTACATTATTT